>WAEK01000006.1:2300000-2994287 GCA_011634665.1 Mortierella sp. BCC40632
CGGTACTTGCTGAGGCATATCGCCTTTTTTTTTTTTTTTTTGCGCGGAGAGAAAAGAGGGAGCAAGGCTTTTTTTGGGACACGCACAGACACCTCACGGCCACACACAAACCCATCCATACACACAGTTATGCGGACAAGCGCCTACATGGGCCTGTACATACTTTTTGTTGTCTCCTTCCCTTTTGCATGCGGAATGCAGACAATGGGAGGAGGGCAGGGATCCCTCTTTCCTCCTCCTCCCCCCTCCTCCCTTCATCTTTTTTTTTTTTTTTTTTTTTTTTTTTTTTCCTCCTCGCCCTTCTCTCTCTCTCTCTCTTCAAGTTCAAAAGCACTGGTTCCACATATGACTTTCTCTCAACCCAGTGTTGTGTAGATGTTTGTGTGAATGTGTGAATGGATGTGTGTGTGTGTGTGTGTGTGTGTGTGTGTGTGTGTGTGTGTGTGTTTGAATGTGCGCATGATGCGCAGAGGCGAGAAGGTTGCGTTTTGTCCATCTTGGCCATTTCCGTTTCCTCTCACTTCCCCCTCTCACTCTCCGGAGAATCGGGAGTTCAAGATCGAGGACGTCAGACAACAGGGTAAAAAAGCATATGTGTTTATGTGTATGTGCGGAGGTCCAAAAGAAAGAGAGAAAAAATGAAAAGCGGTGGTGGAGGATGGTAATGGTGAATTTGAAAAAAAAAAAAAAAAAGGAAGAAACTCTTGCCGAACGTGGGCTGGCTGACCAAGCCCGATTATGCGTTCTCTCTCTCTCTCTTTCTCTTTCTCTCTCTCTCTTCATTCTCTCTCCGGGGAATCAGCCCAGACCAAGGGACCGGCTCAAAACCAGTCGACGGTCCAAAAAAAAAAAAAAAAAAAAAATCGTCGTCGTCGTCGTCGTCGTCGTCGGCAAAGACGGACAGGGCGGACAAGGAGGTAGGGACAACCGCCCAACAAACGGATCGCTTTTTCTTTCTTTATCCAAAAAGGAGAACTTTTTTTTTTTTTTTTTTTTTTTTCTCTCTTCTTTCCCAAGAAACCAGTCCATTATGGAGTGTACAATTGCAACACTTTACAATCCAGTGCACGCGATGTGGTGCGTTGTGAATGTATGTATGTATGTGGATGTGGATGTACGAGTATGTGGATAGGTAAAAAAAAAGATAGACAGTGGTGCAACTTACCGATCTGGTGCCTGTACATGAATCCGAGCGCACCACCCTTTCCACTCCGGCTTTCAACTATCCGACGTTGGCTCCGTTTGGCATGTTCGTGCAAGGTTTTAGGAGACTTGGTCTTGGTCAGTGGATAAGAGCGCAAGGTCGAGGCCGTCTTGGTGTTAGTCTTTCTCAAGTCGGACGACGATGATGAATAAGGTGGTTGTGGTGACTGTGGTGGTGCTGTTGCAGAAGCGGTCGCAGGAGAAGCAGAGTCCTTGTCTTTGTGCAGGTACGTGATCGTGGAGATGGGCGATGCGACGGACACGATGGGCTGTCTCGTTTCGGAGAGGACCCTGGCCATGGTGAGTGCAGACGCGAGCAAGGATATATGGTATCGAGTGATCGAAAGGTGTGGGGTGGGAGGAGGTGCGAGTGCAGGAGATGATGCGAGTGAGCGGCGGGTTGTGTGTGTGTTTATTTGTCAATGCAGGCGAAGAGGAGGTGAGGCGAGGTGAGGTGCAAGAGAGAGAGAGAGAGAGAGAGAGAGAGGAGAATTGGTGTGGACAAAAAGAAAAGAGGAGTGAAGAGAAAAGAAAAGAGAAAAGAGAAAGAGAAAAGAGAGAAGAGAGAGAGAGAAAAAAAAAAAAAAAAACGAGCGAGCGAGCGAGCGAGATAGAGAGTGAGTAAGTAAGCGGAACCAACCTCCTCTGCGTGTTGCGACACAGAACCCGGAAATGGGACATCGCTTTCGTTTCTCCTCCTTTCTGTCTCTGTCTCTGTCTCTTTCTCTCCCTCTCTCTCACACTCTCGCATGCTCGCTCATACACTCCCCACTCTTGCCACTTGTTTACTCTCTTTGCTCCTCTCTTTCTTCCGTCCCTTTGCTCTCTTCATTCGTGTTACTTCTGCAGGAGGACGACGACCAGGAGACGAGGAGTCAAAGGAGGAAGAGGAGAAAGGCCAGGACAGGATCCGTCGATGAGGTCAGTTTATCGTAGTTTCTTGCTCAGAACAGACACAGGGCGCCGGAACAGGATCAGGATAGCCAATGCCGTTGTGACTTGCTTTTCGAGAGTCTGAACTCGTGCGGTCCACGATGTCTTTTGGCTGTCAAAAAGAGAGAGAGAGAGAGAAAGAGAGAGAGAGAGAGAGAGAACAACCTCAATCTGCTCGAAAAAAGTGTCCGTGCCAAAAAGGAGTCTCATATACCTCATTGCAACAACAGAGTGGATACCCTCCATCCCCACGAGAGTTTGGATGACAGACACAGTTACTGCCTTTACCTTTCTGCTGCTACTGCCTCCACCTAAAGAGCGTGGACTATACAGCTGAAAAAAGACCCCCCCTCCTCTTTCTTTGTCGTTCACTCTGTACTGGTCACCGATTATGCATGGCCATCCTCGACCCCTTCCCCTTTCTCCCCTCCCGGCGGGTATCTCCAGGCACGGTCAGTGTATTTTTTTTTCTTTTCTTTCTTCTTCCTCCTCCTCCTCGCAATTCTACCTCCGTGAGCCCTGCAATGACAATACTAGAACGGTCCGAATGTGTCCACTCTCCGGGTTTATTGGTTGCACGCGGGGTCCAAGGATGAGAAAAGGAAAAAAACAAAAATCGATAGATCCCTTCTCATGTTTCTATGGCCCAGACGCGTCGAATTGCTCCTCTATCATCAAAGATGGGCTCGTACTCTGCACCGGTAATCAGTTCGACCAAGATCCAGACGTTGGTCGCAAACATGAATCCCGAGGCTAGGAACAATCGCCAAAAGGTATTCATGCCTAGGAACTCGAGGTTGTAGGCTTGTGAGAGCCATAGTCCTTGAGAAGCCACCCATCCAAGAAGCATGTTCTTTCCTTGCGACCAAAGACTCATACGTGGGTTGTTGGCAAGTGTCGGGATCAACAGTGGTAGGAAGACAATGTACCACATAAAATACTAAAGAAAAGCAGTAGTAGAAAACACGTTCGTTAGTTTATAAGGTCGTCAGCACAAATGCAGGCCCGTAGAAGAGGAGCGACAATACCCTTTTTCACTGCCCCCCATCTCCCTCCGTTCCTTTTTTTTTTCTTTCTTTCTTTCTTTCTTTCTTTACCTGAGCAGTGCACACCTTGTTCCAAGCAACAAAGGCAAAGGTTTGAAGAAATGCGCTGAGAAAGATGTCTTTGCCGAAGCAGCATCCAATGGCCAGCACCAATGCCAACTGCGGCACAAATGTCAACACCCCGACCAAGGTGCCTGAAGGCGAGGTGAAGGTCAAGTAAATGTTGTAGAACCAGAATGAAAAGTTGTGGCGATGGTCCTTGCGTGTGACATGGTACAGATAAGTCTCGAACAAGAACTCGTAGCCGTATCTAAATCGTAGGAAGAAGTTGAGAGAACACGTCAACGCGTGACAACGGTTAATTATTCGCATACACACACACACACACACACAAAGGATTGGCGTCCAGACAGTAGAGTATCGTTCCCACTTACAAATAGTACATCAGTCCTGTGATCGCAAGGAACCATCCACCACTCATCAGTCCAAACTGGATACGACGCCAGGTAATGAATTGGATCAAGTCCTTGACGACCCGCACAAGGAAAGGATCCTTCTTCTTTTGAGCCTCTCTGTCACTACCACTGCTCCTGCTCTCCTGACCTTTGCTCTCCCGATTCGATCCATGCTGGCCAATTGAGTCCTGTGAAGCAAAGAACGAGTCATTGTCCAAAAGCACCAAAAGTGCTATCGAATAAATGATGGGATACGTTTTGAAATGAACACTGAGACCAAAGAGAAATGCAGCCCAAAAGAGTCGTTTCCGGATCACAAGATAGAACGACCCCAGAACCATGGCTCCAATGACACTCTCAGCATTGCCTCGAGTCGAAATGTTGGCGACCATGGGGTTGAGAAGCCAGATGGCCGTGTATTGAACCGCACGCGATTCAGACATGCCTCGGAGTCGAAGGATCCGTTGAATCAACACACCAATCAAAAGGTTGGCTCCCGTAAAGATCCATTTGCCAAACGACTCGTGAAGGTAAATGTTGGGCACGAGCATATGTGCCAGTAATGGAGTGTATCGATAGGTGGCGCGTGTATAAGGGGAGAGTCCTTGTGTGAGGTACCGAGATGCATCCGTAAAGACGACATAGTCAATGTCGGTATACTTGACAACAAGGTGTGTGTCCTGCCAATGACCATAGATGAGAAGGATGCCATGGAGGGTGATGCTGGCCAGCATCAGCTGTCGAAACGAGACCTGGAACGATCGCGTCCGTGGCATCGCAGGCAAAGGGGATGGGAGGAGATGGGTTTCTGTAATCGTTGAGGAAGGAAGAATGTAACAAAAAGTATGTAGTGCTGGTGACCGAGCATGTGGTTCCGTTTAAAAAGGGTCCACCCCGCTTTATTTTGAAAACGACAGAACAAAGTACATATTTCTTTGCATGTGGGTCCCCCACAGGAGTTGTATCTCCTCCATGCTTCTTCGTGTAGGTGGATGTCTGTGGACCCAATTCACGCGTTCGTAGAGAAGTTCTTGTGGTGCTACGGAGGTTTTTTTTTGGAAAGTTATTGAATGAGATCCATCTTGTCTGGCTGGTGTAGCCAAGAGCTGGAGCTTAGAGAAAAAGCGGTGGCCAATGGTCGAGTCCTCGCTGAGATAGAATCACTGGATAAAGAGACCTTTGCAGGAATAACAGCTGGAATTGGTGGTAAAATAAGCAAACAGCAAGCATTTTCATGCGGAAGAAAAATACTGGGGCTTACCAACTCGGTGGGAGGCCTCTCGTATGTTGATTACATTATGGGGCATATTGACGAGGGTTGCGGGGGTCAAGTAGTGCTCCACAAGAGTAAACTTTTGAAAATTCAGGCAGCCCTGACGTAAAAATAAGCAATTATACAAGACAGAAACATGGCCCCAAAGGCTCGCGGACCACAGCGGAGTTGACAAATCTTTTCCATAAAGTTGAGTAAAAAAATTACTCAAGAGTATTGCTATAGCACTATAGCAACTACGGTGAACCTCCTAAAGAAACCTAGTTTCTATCAGCATCTGTATACTGCCCTTTATGTTGCACGCTTCCCACACCTGGTAAGATCGCTAACTTACGTTTGGAGATTATGAAGGATACTATAGTACTCGGCAGTGAAGGATCCAAGGGGGGCAGGAGAGACAAAATACAGGCTACAAACAGTATAAATGATATAGACAGGTCCACATAGTTCATGCATCTTGAGCTCGTAAGTAAACTTGAATACTGGATCATTCACAGAGGATGACAATCCAGGAGCTTTGTTCATCGCCTCTTCTCGCAGCACTCGTCCATATGCATTCCCGAGTAAAGCCGTTTCAAAACCAATGGTACAAACTGTTCTTTCCTCAGTAGTGAGGAATTCAAAAGAACAAATAGGATCTATCCAGTCCGATTTTTAGGTTCGGGCGAGTATGGATGAGTCTTCTAGGAGGGCGTCTTGCGCTTCGTCTCGTCAGTGAGATAGGTACCTTAGGGCGCAACAGGTGGTCCAAACGGTTAGGATGTTTATAAAGAAAAAGCCGTGGTCTCTCCGAGACCCGTTCTTTATTTTTATGGGGGGGGGGACGGGACCTGAAGGGCCATCCCCTATCTGCTACACCACACTGCAGATGATGAGGGTAAGGTCCATGCCTGCGTCAGGAACTGCTTTGTCAGCACCATTCACCCCTGCTAGTCGGACAGGAATAGAGACCAACTCAAATCAGTGGTAATTTTCATGGAGAGCGACAATCACAACAGCCGCGTCAGAACTCAAGATATGATTCATTCCAATGATCAACAACCCACGTCCTCACTCTTGAGAAATGGTCGATCGGTGGCTATCCCTGCGGAGGATATGAACAACCGACAGCTCGTGGCAGCTTTCCCAATGATGCCTCTGGATCAGCCCTTTGTTGAGATTACGCCTCTTTCATTCATTCCCGGAGGGATTCCAACCCGATATCCTAGCAAGCTATCATTAAATTTTGTCAATGAAACACATATCTTGCATGAAACGGCGATATCGAGCGGAATGGCTGGATTCGCGCATGTGTTATTGATGGAGATCTAAACAGTGGCTCGGTCCCATAGAGCGGCTCTAGGAGGAAATGCGATTGTTGGTTTGAGAGCGGGCGAGAGTTTATTCTAAGAGCATGTTAAAAACCAAAGCTAAGCCTTGATCTCGATCAGTGGCGATGTAGTAGCCTGTACTCTGAACGACGTTGATGATGGCAAGGCTGGTCTGGTGACTTTTAGGAGTAGCAGCGATGACTGTCCCTCATTGATCCAGCCAGACTCAGAGCTTGACACAGACGATGACAATAGCAATGACAATAACGATGACCAAGAAGATGGCAGTAAGAGTTGCAAGAGTGACATGTGAAAGGCTCCTCTATGACAGAACTTACCGGTGCTGGGAGCACAGGAAGAAGAACCACCGAATTCGAGGACATTACCAACATTCAAGAACAATGTCAGATTTATAGCCTTGATGGCTATTCATCTATGGCGACTACTGGAGTCATGTCTACACCATCCGTAATGGTGTTGACTCCGGAACCAGTCCTGACGACAGCTCCTTTCAAAGGATAGTGTTTGACCAAGATAAACGAACATTAATAAGCACCAATCTACTACTAATGAAAGAAAAAGAAGAGGAAAAAAGAAAAAAGAGAAAGGAAGAGGAAAAAAGAAAAAAAGAGAAAAGAAGAAAGGCTGCTTTCTGGCATCCACCACTTGCACTTTCTGCACACAGCTAGCCTTGGGGAGTTTTAAATATTTTCTCATTCCCTTGTTATTCTCTACAATCTGAATGCGGATTAAATTATTAGCCTTCTTTGCTCAAGTGGAGTGTTGTTAACTCAGGGATGAAATCACTACTTACCGTAATTTTTTGCCCTTGCTGCCTCCTCGCAAGCAATTGGCCATGGCTCTGATCCATCTCTTTGTAGTTGCCAGGCAATTAGGCAGAGATCAAAGTTTCTAAAGTCTCGAGTAGGCAGCAACGACAAATACTCAGTACAATCAACCGCTGTCAGCTAAGAGTATGCCTGCATTGAATGTACTGGAGAGTAGGAGATCGCAAATCCTCGCCCAAACGTAATGAACCCCAGCTCATCTGTGTATTCGAATGAATAGACACGGCCCTACACGGACCCTGACCAACTCGGAGAAGGGAGTGACTTACTCTCCACCTCGTCCACCTGGGGTTCTATCACTTCTTGTATCAGCCACTCGCGTTGCAACGCCAATCGAAGGGGAAGAGCGAGACAACTCACCTTGGAAGTCAGGTTCATACTTCCAGAGCTACATCAGCTCCCAACATGCCCGATCCTGGAGTAACTTCAAGGCCACCTAGAAAAAGAGCCGGTTCACGGTCAAGAGACTGATGCAAAATAGTGAATAAACACAAGGAGAAATGGCTCGCACCGCTTGACAGGCACAGTTGTTAGGCTCATTGGGGGAGGGGATGACCGAGGGTACGATGTAGCAAGTAGGGGATGGTGCAAAAAGCCCCATCTCCCCCTCCCCATAAAATAAAGCACCTGGTCTCCAGGAGACCACGGTTTTTTTCCCGGTAGATCGGTAGATCTCCCGACTGTTTGGACGCCTGTCGCACCCTCAAATACTAGTCTCACAGACGAGAGGCTACGCAAGCCGCCCTCCTAGCAAACTCGTCCATACTGGCCCTGAATAGATCCTATTTACTCTTTTGGATTCCTCACTACCAAGGAAGGACCATTTAATGCTTTTAGTTTTGAAACGACTTCACTCAGGAATGCATATGGACGAGTGCTGCGAGAAGAAACAACGAATAAAAGCTCCTGGATCGCCCTCCCTACGGCCGATCCAGTACTCAAAGTTTTCTTACGAGCTCAAGATGCATGGACTATGTGGACTTATCCCAGATATGAACCCATCAGCTTCGCTTATTCCCCGTTCTAAGTATAGATCTAAATCTTTTCTATCATTGATAACCCGTACTTCACGCCTTCTGCCTTCATCAGACCCCTCGCTGTGCGTGCTGTAGAACCCCATTATAGTGCTCAAACATAAGTTAGTGGTCTTACCTGAAGTAGGAAATGTGTATCTAGTGGCGCGATAAACAGATGCTGATAGAGATGAAGTCTTAGGATTTTCACCGCAGGGGACAAGTCGACCAACATTAGTCTCGGTGACTCCATAAGAGAAAGAGAAAGAAACAAAACAAGACAAGAAAGACTCGAAAATGAACAATATCCAGCTACAGGATCACACCCGCAGAGCGAACTGCAGGGCGGACCAGCTCCAGGTGGTGATTATTCAACTAACAGATCAAAAAAAAAAAAAAACAAGTTTTCACTTAAGATGAAGAGAGGTACCTTCTTAGTACCCTTGAAAAAGAGCTCAAAAGACCAGAAGATCTTCCAACCGTATTTACTACGCTACACTGAAGGGCTTTGGGATAGAGGACTCGAGTTCTTGGATCACAAGGAAGAGATATTCGTTGGGAAGCTATTGTTGTCGAAGGCTTTCTATTGAGAGGAGAACCTAATTATTTATTTTTTCCGAGAAGGAGAAGCTCGGGCGTGAAAGGAGGTGAATTGCCCTTGAACAAACCTCGACTTCCGACAGCACGAGTAATCTCATTTCCCATCATCTGATGAAACTTGTAGTGGTTGGAACCGATGAAGAAGAAACAGTTGGTCATTCCTTCTTTTTGATAAGTACCGCTTTTTATTACCAGTTACTCTTGAGACCAGATGGGTTGTGATCGTCGGTGAACCGGAAATTAGCTGGTGGAGATACTACGTCTATTGTGCCTACTACGCCTATAACCAATTTTGCTCAATTTTGACCGCACCAGTTAACTAAGTCAGCCATTGTCTCGATTTTTAGGACCAACGGTAAGTCAGTTAAAATCCATTTGGTTTAACCCTAGTGAAACCGCACTTCGCTTCAAATCCTAAGTTAGGATTAACTATGAGGTAAGAGGGGTTACTATTATGAGGCGATGACAAGAGAACATCCGGAGAAGGCCCAGTGATCTGGTTTCTTTCCTCTCCTCTTGGGCTAACCCATTCAGCTAACCCGATTAACAAAACGGAGGGGTTTGAAAAGGACCAGGGGAGGATTTGTTAAAGGCTAGGGGTCTTATCTCTCCTTTTTGCAAGGATATTCTAAGAGTCATTGTTTTATGGAATGTTACGTTTAATCTGTAATTATATGCTACTAATGGCCACAGTCGAGTTGATCTTGAGTGCCTCAGCCAGCGCCTTGGATCTATCAGATCCGATCCTGTTGCTCCTCAAGTCCAGAGTGATCAAAGTCGAGTTGGTCTTGAGTGCCTCAGCCAGCGCCTTGGCTCCACCAGATCCGATCGAGTTGTCGAACAAGTTCAATGTGGTCAGAGTCGAGTTAGTCTTGAGTGCCTCAGCCAGCACCTTGGCTCCATCAGATCCGATCCTGTTGCTCCTCAAGTCCAAAGTGATCAAAGTCGAGTTGGTCTTGAGTGCCTCAGCCAGCGCCTTGGCTCCTTCGTCTCCAATCGAGTTGTCGTACAAGTCTAAAGTGGTCAAAGTCGAGTTGGTCTTCAGTGCCTCAGCCAGCGCCTTGGCTCCATCAGATTCGATATCGTTGCTCCTCAAGTCCAAAGTGGACAAAGTTGAGTTAATCTTTAGTGTCCCAGCCAGCGCCTTGGCTCCATCAGATCCGATTGAACTGTAGCCCAAGTCCAAAGTGATCAAAGTCGAGTTGGTTTTGAGTGCCTCAGCTAGCGCCTTGGCTCCGTCGTCTCCGATCGAGTTGCCGTACAAGTTCAAAGTGGTCAAAGTCGCGCTTGTCTTGAGAATCTCGGCTAGTCTCACAAACTCATTCTTTCCAATCTCTCCCCTAGTCAACTCAAATGATAGCTTGCAAGATTGAGATGCTACTTTTGGTTGAACGTTGAGAAGTTTGATGTAATCCTTCGGAATGATAATGTGAACAATCTTCATACTAGGGACTTCCGGGAAGCGAAAGAGTACTCCGTATCGCAAAGATATCGGTAGCAGTCTGTTTGTTTCAAAATATTGGAGATCAAGTCTGAGGATCGACACTCTCGTTGACATCTTGAGCGCTCCCTCCAGTAGCTCAAGATCGCTCGTATTACAGGCCCAGCCGAAGAAAATATCGAGCTCGTAGACTCACCTTGCCTTTCCTAATGCTGAAAAGAACTTTTCTGCCAACACTCTTGACCGAAGCTTCACTTCGACTCTGCCGTCGTTTTCACTGAACGACCCTCCCACAGAACCCAACACGCGACGGAACTCCTGAGCCGAACTCTCTTGATAGTTCATACGATAGTGATCGAGACAGACCCACTTGACATGTCCCTCGTCCGTCACGGTTCTGTACAGATTCCCTAATACCTTCCTGTCGTCCTTGTCCCTTAGAAAGGTGTCTAGCTTACGAAGATCCGCGCCTTCCAATGCCTCCTTCTTTTCCATCTGCGCAGCAAACTCGTCAACAGCCTCGCCTTCGTTCACAGAGATCCTGTCCATCCAGTCTATGACCTGATCCATCCCAGGCTCAATGCTGTTCCTCAACAGCTGTAAACTGACTGTGGCTTGGCCGATGGCATCTGACGGGACAAGGTTAGAGATTACAGGAACTGCCACTCCGGCTACAGAGACACCATACTTGAGCATCTTGAGAACAGTGAGGACGTAAAGACCGTATTGCTGAAAGAACTCTGAGGGTCGAACAATCTCATATCCTTCATGTTTGGCAAAATGAATTTCATGACGAGTGTCCTTAGTCCCGATCGACTTGGTATGTTCTCCACACTCACACAAAAAGTAGAGACGAAACTTGTTTGAGAAGGGATTGAGAGCATCCCAACCTGAGGGGTCTTGAGGAAGGACAACAAAAAGGCGAGGGATTGAGTACTCGTGGAGTTCGTAGGTCTGAGTCAGAATGGCCTGCACACGAGAGTGGAGCACACCTATCTGATTGAGGGTTCGTTGTTGTAGCTCTTTCGCCTCTTCTTGATTGATTAGTACTTGCTTCTCCAACTGTTTCATTACTTCCAGATTGGTAGACATTTCTTTCTGTAGTCCATACACTTCTTCCTGCTTGGCCGACATTTCTTTATGTAGTCCGTTTACTTCCTCCTGCAACTTCAGGTTTTTGGTCACCATTGCCTCAATCCTCTGAATCCCCCCACTTATCTCTTTCTCCTTATGACCATCATTGATAATCTTGGCAAAAGTCTGATAGATGTTGGGCGAGGCCCGCACTGTCTCTTGAACTTCTGGAGCCAAAAGAGAGAAGAATCGCTGTTCGACCTCAGTTTCGTGCGCCTTTCTTGTCGCTTGTGTTACAATCTGCTTAAACGATGTAGGCTTGGAAGAAGCAATAGTCACTGATGCTGAGTTTGGTAATGTGTTAAGAGGGTCAGCGTTGTTCGAGGACACCACTGATATAGGTTGAGTAGCCTCGGCAACAGCAACTGAGGTACTAATTGGAGTATTAGTTTGGCTGCCGACTGGACCAGACTTTATTGGAGCTTGTTGAGCAGAGGTTGACAAGACAACATCCATTGATTGAGGACATTGGCTGATACTTTGTGTATGATTAAGAAAAGGAAAGGAGTTAACGATGATATATTTGAACATCAAGACTATTCACGTCAATCTACTCTTTATGTTTCGTTTTTACCTTTGATAGTCAGATCCTCGAAGAAACTTGATCACTGAGGTGCCACTGTAGATACGCCTCACTCCAGGAAAGGCACGCTCAATATCCTCCCAACGAACAAGAATCTGTCCTTCAGTATGGTGGAGAGTGATTTCTGTAGTGTTTGTGGTTTCAACCAAGCGAAACGAATGAGTATCATCCATTGCTTTTGTCGGATGTATCGTGGTCGAGGTTTGAGAATGAGGAAAAGTGGCGACTTTGTGTGAGAAAAGGAAGAAGTGCGGGTGAGATAGACAAGAGTTTGCACTGGACCCTTTTGACTCGGAAGGCGATGCCTTTCTGTGGTCACCTTATTTGCCCTTGGTGGAATCAAGCCTCTGACACACCTGCATAAGCAACGCATTCGAGTTGTACAAAGAAAATTTCGAGGGAACCGATTGAGGAAACCACCGATAGCTAGAAGAATGCCTCGTTTTGCCTATTGTCCTGTGCTTTGCCTTGTTGTTTGTCTAACATCTACCTTGTCAAAAGGATAACTGACTTGTGGCAGTCAAAAGTTCATAGTGACGTCCCATCAAGAACCGTGGTACGAGATATCTTTGAGTACCACCTGTCTCTCGTCCTTTGCTCGGCATTGCAGCAAGAGTAATCTATCTCAAAGTACACCACTTCAAGCTTTGCAAAAAGACTGCGCCAGGCAAGCTTAGCAGGTCCTTGTGCGCATTTGGTGGGCGCCAGTAAGATGCACGTCTCCTTTCTGTTGACATCGATTCAAGATCTTGAGCGTGGTTGAGCTTCGACATTCGCAGAGTCTAGTAGAATGCGCCTAGATTGGATAGAGGGATTCCCATCAATGGTCTCCTATAGCATTTTGAAAGCATCATTATGTTAGGTATCAATAGTAGACTCTAGTATCTATAGTATTTATTCGAGTGCCAGTCCTCTTTGCATCAAGCAAGTCTGCTCCACTGGTCTGCTCTAATTCGTCACTCGCTGCCACCTCAGGCGCTGGATCACTGTCTCTATTGGCGGTGAATAATAGGAAAGGGTATCTGTTGAAGTTGAACACGAATCCCTTGACAGGACAGTTCTCGAGAGTGTTGTCCATGCTGTGTGACTGTATGACAAAAGTTAGGAGGGAGATCGCAAAAGGATCAGCTCCATGTGCCCCTCCATTGTAATTTTTTCCCACATTACTCCATCTGCAAATGAGGAACGAGATTACCAGCACTCACCATGTCGGTAGTCCAGGTTTGTCCAAGAGCATATCATACACTCCAACACTCGAAACACCTCTGAAAGAAAGACTAACACGTTCTCTCTCTCTCTCTCTCTCTCTCTCTCTCTCTCTCTCTCTCTCTCTCTCTCTCTCTCTCTCTCTCAATAGGTGGTCATGGTCAAAGGACACTTCCCAACGAATGTCTGCTTCTTGTGATCAAAGAGCTCAAGTCCGACCTCCCTACGCTCTATAGCCTCCTGACTGTAAACCGGTTCTTTTTCAAGGAAGCCTTGAAGCTGTTGATGAGTGATCCACTCCACGAATTTCAAGGCAGAAAGAGATCTATAAAGCAAAATCCCTTTTACGGCCGCCTGGGTCTCATCCTTTGCTCAGCACTGCAACGTGAATGGTTGAAACGAAAAGGCGTGACTGGACAGCAGGGACAAGAACAAGAACAAGGACAAGGACAGCGGAAGCGGATGCGTCAAGAAAAAGGGGAGACAAGCGAAGAGTCATTGGAAACCCAAAATTCGATATTATCGACTCAGAGCTGGCCTAAGTCCTTACAGAATCATGTCCAAGGGCCCGATTTTTTAAAAGAGCTAGAGTCCATCATGAACGAGTATGGACTGGCGCTCTCCTTCTCCGTCAACCATTCTCAAGAGTCATATACTCAATTGACTACGGTCGATTACTCAGCTTATATGTCGTCAATCTACATCAGGGACATCTCATTGCCTGGAATCAGTCAGGTGGTCAGGGTGCTTCCACAAAAGGGTCAAGGAACATGGCCACCAATTTATCCAGAGACAGATGCAGAAAAAAATAAGGAACCAAGAAGAAAAGCCGCTAGACGTCTCACTCTGTTTCTACTTTCGCATGGTTGTCAACAAATCACTCATCTTGGGATAGGCCTAGGAGAGTCGGCCCATTTCGTCAGGTTTGCAGGGAGGATGCCAAACCTTCAAACACTTGAAGTTGAGAAGATTGAGCCTCTTAACGACCCTCTCGCATACGCACTCCTTGCCACAAATTTTATTTGTCAGAACCAAGAGGCATTTCCGTCCAAACCTCTGCTGGAGCTTGAATTTGAATTATCTGACGACTATGAATATTTACCCAGATTCGACCAGTACGAGATGTCGCGGGAGGAATGGTTGGAAAACCGTCGAGACTGGCATAGTAAATACAGTCCGATACGAGTATTATATGAGGCTGTTGGACGACCAAGATCGATAAATGTTAGTCTTTTGCCTTGGTTCTATAAGGAGTCGCGCTCCATCGAAACCAGTCGTCTTGTATCATTAGCGGATCACGAAGTTGGACGATGGGATGCAAGCGAGGTTCCAGAAATGGAGTCATTCCTACGACGCTGTACTGAACTACGGAATCTTGATATTGCCGTCGGACATCGTGCTTTATTTCAATGGCTCACTATCTCCCCAACCAAGATTGATCCGACGAACAAGTCTCTACTATCGATAAATCCAAGACGACCGCTTGCCAAGTTATCAAACTTAAGGCTCCATTCCGAACGTAATTACTGGATTCTTGTACATGTACTCAATGATATAGTCGAGGCGACTGGACAAAGTCTTGAGACCATTCAGGTTGAGCAAGAGTGGTACTTTGAACACTATCCAGAGAGAGATCGAGAGACGGCCCTACTTGGGAATAGTTGGAAGTTGCAAAGTATTCCCAGAACGACCACGATTGGCCTTGGCTGGGATCTTCCGAGAGTACGCGAAATCAAGCTCGAGTTTGAGGGAAATGTTTCATTCGGATCGTTTGACCAATGTCCACTTCTTGAAACGCTTACGATTCGGTGCAACACATGCGACACTAGCAGGATATTTACTTCCACCAGCACTGTTGAGCCATTACAACAAAGAGTCTACAGGAGGTCATTAACACTTTTGCCGATCTGGAAGCTTCAGAGTCTGAAAAAGCTGTACTTGGCCGGAATGGTCAGTGTTCAATTTAACTTTGAGTCTATCAGATACATGACAAAGCTAGAAATCCTTAAGCTTGAAGTAGAAGCTTCGGAGTGGTTCCAGAGTTTTTCGAACATGTACATGGAGCTGTGTCGTGACGATGTTCTGTCAGTCCTCGTAAGTCTTGATTTTCTATCTTTCTTTCTTCTTTTCTATTCATTCATTCCTTTTTTTTTTTTTTTTTTTTTTTTTTTTTTTTTCTTGCGCTTTTGCCTACTTTCTCAAATTTACTCTTAATATTAACTCGAGACTAGGATGTGACAGGAGGCCCTCTGTCGAGTTGGGAACCGACAAGCGAATTCTACCCATGGCACTGGTGTTCCGAGTCACTAACACATATTAAAATCACGGGCCCAGCAGCAATGATGTTCCATCTCCAGTTGTTCACTCGATTTCCATCTCTTCAAATACTTGAGCTCGGAGCCGCGCTTGGAGACAAGTATCGATTTCTGAATTCGCGTGAGGAAGCCCTGCTCAGGATTTATGATGGTCAGACTAGGGGTCCACGAGATCCATCGATCCTTCCTGCTCAGTCCTTGTCTCAAATGGTATCAAGTTCAGCACACTCAAGGATTCAGGAAGACGATAGAAATATCGTTGTCATGTTACCGAAACCCCAGCCTCCGCATCCATTTTTGGAGAGCAAACTTCTATCCCTCGCCTTTGTTCTCGACTGGGACACTGTCATTCCTAATATCTGGACTCAGATATTGATAAACTATGCACCTAATCTCGTATCAATGGCTGGATTCGTTGGAATGGACCGATTGATACAAATACAGGAGATTCAAGAAGTAATGTCGGCCAAAAAGAAAATGAACCCTCAAGCCAATTCCGAAGATGAAATAGAAAATGTCGACGAGTCCCGCGTCGAGTTCCTGGCCCGCGTCAAGGAAAAGATGTATTTTTAGGGGGGAGCAAAAAAAAATGTTCATCACCCTCCACTTTTCTCTCTGAAGGAAACTTCATCTCATTACGGTAGCCGTGGTCATGTCTGCAGGTTGAGCGATAATGGGCATGCGCCAACAATACATTTTAAAATATCAGAAAAAGAAAGATATTCCATCTGTTTGTGTCCTCCTTCGCTTCTGGGAGGGGGGGGGGGCTACCACACCCTTTGATAAGTAGAACCCTCAGTGCACCATATGAGGGGAGCGCTGTAGATACTCAACCTTCATCCATGTAATGCTTTACCTACCAACCTTGTCCATGTCCAGACTTTGTAGTTGGGACACAAGCGTGTTCCAGGGTACCAGAGAATGCTCAAAAGGAGGAGAGAATGATAATTTTTTTTTTGAAGAGATCCAGCTCTTTTAATTGAGAAAAAAAAGAAGAAGAGAAGAGAAAGGCAAGAAAAGCAATTAGAGACAAAGGAATAACAAACGCAATCAAACAAATAGAAATGAAGCAACAACGAAACCAAGGCAATGTCCGGGCAATATCCTGTGCCATATCCAACAGAATCAACGCGATATCCAGTGCAGCAATCCAATGCTGTATCCGGTATAACAAAAAGTGCAACAATGATAATAATAATAATAAAAAGAATCCAAAGTAATGTCCAGATGAATCCAGAGTAAGATCCAAATGAATCCAAAGAAAATACCCATATGATTCTACCGTACGATCCAAATGACTCTAACGATATCCAACTGTTCCAACAAAAAATCCAAATGATTCCAACGTAATATCCAAACGATTCCAATGCAAAAAGCTCCCAGGAAGGTCGGCAGTATCCTTTCTTCACTATATCCAATGCAAATGATCCTGTCCCGGGGCGAATAGGCTCTCGACCAGCCGTTGTCTTGATATCAGTAGTAAATAAATAAATCCGTGGAATGGCGTCCTCAACTCCTAGTCTATGCTTTGGAAAGAGAAGAACCAAAAGAGGTATGGGGGTACTGGCGGGTATCAATGTTGAAGGAGAGGAAGGAGGTGGAAACTCAGAGACAAACTACTGGCTCAGTCCAAGAACACCCAAACTCAAGGACTTATGCATCAAACCCCTTTGATCCACTACAGCAATCCTTCTTCTCACCCGAGAACCTGCTCCTCTCTGAACCTCCTCCTAGGGGCTATTGCGGATAGGTGGTACGACTGCTTTTGCAAGGTGAGAATTCCGGCTGGCCGGGAAGGAAAATAGGACAGAGAGACTGAATCATTGGGGAGGTCACTCCGACCACAGAGCGAAAAGATGTGCCAACAAACGAAAAGGTGAAGAGTATCAACAGCCCATACACAAAACACACAAACACTCACTATGCTAAAAGTCTGCAGCCAAGTCTGTCAGCAGGAATGAGATCCTGCCAGCAGGGACGAAAAACAGGACCTGGCTGTTGGGACTGTCAATAGGCAAGCTTCTTGATAATCACTCGAGTCAGAAATAAACAAGGGGAGAGTGGAGAGAGACTATACTAGAATCCTGTCTGTGAGTGAACCCACAGGCAGAGAAGAAATGGGGAAGAAACAAGGGGAGGGGGAGGAGGTGTGGAGAGAGGGGAGAGTGGAGGAGGAGAGTGGAGGAGGAGAGGAGAGTGGAGAGGAAGGGAAGGAAGGAATGGGGAAAAGAGGTGAGAAGGAGAGAAAAAAAATGAGGGGAGAAAGTAACCCACCGAGTAAAAGTGTGCCTACAGAGAACTGAGGACATACTTGACTCAGTAGAAAAGGAAAAAAAACAAGACCTCAATCGACTGCAAGCCGACCGTTTCAATCCAACGCGCGATTTGCAAAAGATGAAGGGGAAGAGAGAACAAGATAGAAAAAAAATACTCGCCTAAGACCTACATGTAGAGAAACCACATGCAGAGAAGAAAGTGGAAAAACAAGGGAAGCGAGCAACAATAAAACCACACGGCCCCTCACAAACCTGAATGCAGAGGTAGAGGAATGAGAAGAATACCCATTACCAGACCATTGCAGCACAGAGGTGAACAAAAAAGGAAGAGTGGCCAAGAATCTTGGCTGCAGAAGGTGAAATGGAAAACAGAAAAGTCGACTACTCGAAAGTGTTGGACACACCGAGCAATAGCGCAAGGCCCAAAAAAGAGAACCTTGGACTATTGTTCACTCTGAGTTGTCAGGGCCCTCAACCCTATCAGCCTCTGTTGTCCAGCCCGCCCGGCAATATCGCCGGTCCCACCTTGCGGGCGCGTCGCACCTTGACCCACCATTGGGGTCCCTATCCAGTCGCACGCCTAGGAAGAGAGAGAAGTGCAGGCTCCCAGCTCTCACCGGGGATCACTGCAGCCTCACAAAGAGCCTTGACGCCGCCTCAAGCTGAATGTCCCTCAAGGACATCCACAGCAGCCCGCTCTGAGGCCACACACCCTCTACCCTTCGCCATTGACCCCTCTCCAGTACTCACCCCATCCTCAGTTGATTCTCTCCATGACTCTTTCGATCCGCAGCCCACTACTCGTCTGTATCCATCCCCATCAAGACTGAGGATGACATGGACAGTAGGTATGGAAGCGGAGAGAATCATAGATTGGATCCGAGGAGAGGAGAATGGAAAGAGGGATGGGAAGAGTGGAAGGAGGTGGACGAAAGAAATAAAAAAAAAAAGTGTGGAAAAGGAGTGTCGAGAAAAAAAAAAAAAAAAAAAAGGGTAGAGTGGATGGAGGAGATGGTGGAGTAGAGGAGATGGTGAGGTTGTGGTGGAGGAGATGGTGAAGTGGAAGAAACAAGTAGCAGGAGGGGGAAGAAAAGTGGGAGAGGAAATGTACAAGGAAAGTGTAGTGCAAGAGAGAGAGAGAGAGAGAGAGAGAGAGAGAGAGTTGAAGAGGAAGGAGAGGAGGGTGGGGAGGAGATGTGGATTGTGGATTATGAATGGGTAGAGGAAAAGAAGAGATCAAGTCAGTCCAGACAAGCATCGACATCCAATTTCAACCATGACAAACAAACAAACAAACAAAAAAAAAGTTGAAGTCAAATCTTACCAAACGGCCGTATGGTTCAGAGCCTACCGCTCCAGAGGCCAAAGAGGCGCCAGGCCAACGGCACCACGGCCAATGAAGCGGTCAGAAGGAGGACGCCTTTGACCAACACCTTCTTGAGGGACTCCGCCTCCTCGTCGTCCTCCTTCTCCTCCTTCTCGTCCTTCTTCTTCTTCTCCTCCTCCTCGTTCTCTTCGTTCTTCTCCTCCTCCTCGTTCTTCACCTCCACGACCACCTCCTCGTGGTCGTCCTCCTGCTCGTCGTCCTGGTTCTCCTCCTCGACGACCTTCACCTCCACCTTCTCCTCTTCTTCCTCCACCTTCTCTTCCTCCTCGGTCTCCTCTTCCTCCCCCTTCTCCTTCTCGACCACGACTAGCATGGTGAGAGGCTCGCGGATGCCCATGGTGAGGGCATTCTCCGGCTCAATCAGCCGGGGACGCTTGAGGAGCGACCAGTCAATGTCGCTCTCCGAGCGCCGCTTCGCCTTGACCTCGGGCTGTTGAGAAGCCGACGAGGCAGGAGCTGGCGGGGCCTTGGTCGATGCCGGTGTTGGGACAGTTGCTGCTGGTGGGGCTGGCGGGGCAAGGACCGGGGCTGGGGTGGGCTGGGCTGCCTTTGGAGGCTGCCGCCGTGGGAGGGAGTTTCGTCTGGCCAAGGAACGGCCACCTGACGAAGTCGGATAAGGAGAGACCCGAGGACGACGACGCGTCACTCGGGTCAGGAGACTGCCACGAGAAGGCGGCACAACCTTGACCAGAGGCTGTGCCGCGGGGCGGGGTCGCGGCGAGAGGAGGGCGCGCCGCCGAGCCAGTCGATAGGCCCGGCGAGAGCGCAAGGACGTCCCCGTTTGTCCTTTTCGACGGCCAGCCGTCTTTCGGACGTGAGAGTGGGAACGGGGACGGAGAAGGGATCGCCCGCAGTGTGGCAACACAGAAAGAGGCTGTGCAGCCCGACTGGCCAGCAGCCGAAACTGGGCGCGTCGCCGTGCCAATCGGCGAAGGCGGCAGACGCGCGACTGCGGGGCGGACCCGGCCGAGGGGAGGGGGGTGGGGGGGGGGAAGGGGATGAACATGCCCGGGATCCCAGGCATGTTCATGGGGACTGGCGGTGCCGGCACCGCCAGGGGCATACCTTGGTAGCAAGGTGCACCCGTGAGGAGAAGGGCAGGTATGCTCTGACCAGAGAGCATACCCATCTGGCAGGACTGTGCCTTTGCTCGGCGCACAGCCCGCAGGGAGGGGAAGGAGGGCAATGCCCTGAGGCCAGGGATTGCCCTTGTGAGGAGGCTGCGTCGGAAGGGGCGACGCAGCCGTGGGCAACGCGGTTGACGGCCGCGTTGAGGAGAGAAGCCCGCAGCCTGGTGGATGGCTGGGGCGGGTGCCTGGGTGGGGACAGGGAAGGGGACAGGGAATGGGACAGGGCCGGGGGCAGGGAAAGGGGCGGGCACAGGGCCAGGGAAGGGGACGAAGCCGGGGGCGGGGAAGGGTGCGGGGGTGAAGACGGGAAGGGGGATTGGGGCAGGGAAAGGGACAGGAGCTGGGGCGGGGCCAGGGAAGGGCATGGGGACGGGGACAGGACCAGGCACCGGGACGGGGACGGGGACGGGAGCAGGGAATCCCTGGGCGAACGGTGCCGCAGGGATGACTTGGCCCGACCGTGGCCAAGAAGCGGTCGGTGGTGACCACGGTCGGGGGGAGCCCGATCCCACGGACATGGACGATGGGGATGCGGGCTGGACTTTGGGAACCTTGACTGGACCTGGCGCCCAGCGCCAGGAGGGGACGGTGGCGGAGACTCCCTGGGCGACCGGCGCCGCAGGGGTGACTTGACCTGACCGCCGCCAAAAGGCAGGGGTCAGGGAGGGGATGGTGGTGGGGACGGTGGTAGGGACGTGGACAGGGGCTGGGACGGGGATAGGGAAGGGGAAAGGAGCGGGGTGCAAGGAGGGAAGGGTGGTGGCGGGGCGCGTCTTAAAGACGGTGGCAGGAGAGAGAGGAAGAAGAGGTGGCGGGAGAGGCGCGAAGGGCTGTGGGGGAGCTGAGGGAGCGGAGAAGTGCGCCGGGGGAGAAGGAGTGGGAGAAGAGATGAAAGAGGCAGGGGAGGAGGGGGAAGGGGAGCCGCTTGGGGGAGAGACTTTTGAGGAAGTCGGCCATTGTGGGTGGGAAGGGGCTTGCGCCCTCATCCAGTTGGACGGACCAGCCGTCGGACTTGCGCGCGGTGAACCCCATGCCGGTGGTCGCGTACGGGCGCGGGCTGCCGCGTACGGGTTTTGTTGCGACAACGACCAGGGCAGGCGCGATCGGGGGGCGCGGGGCGAGGACGGAGAGGAGGGAGAGCGGCGGGCGCGGCGGGGCCAAGGTGACGGGGAGCGAGAGGCGCGGCGCGATGGAGGGGAGGGGGCGCGATGACGCGCGCGAGGAGGTGACCAAGAGGGGGGAGAAGGACAGGTGCGGGGGGAGCTGACGGGGGAATAATAAGAGGAGGGGGAGGCGGGGATCATGGCTGTCAGGTCGGTGAAAAACAGTGAAAAAAAAAGAGGGTGGTAGTGGTGGTAGTGGTGGTAGTAGGGGGGACGAGGATGACAAAGCCAGGCGAGGAGAAAGGAAGGAAAGAGAGGAAAAGGTTCTTTGCGCGCACTGAGCACATAATGTAAACACAAAGAAACAACCCCGGTGAGACCTCGGCGAAGGTCTGTGCAGGGGAGAACGTTGCCATCGCATTTGCTACACAAGGAGCGTCCATCTAATGCATGCAATGCACACATTTCGTATGTACATGGTGGCACATCTAAGCATCCTCATGCTCCTCAGGTTCGAGTAAAAAACCTTTGCTTCTTCTGGCCTATTAACTTGTGGTTTCTGGTCAAGCTGTGATTGAAGAAACAGGTCGCAGCGGTCAGGAACGCGTCCTGATGGCCACGCGAAAGAAGAGTCCAGTCGAGACACCCGTCCAATGACACAGGCGACAGAGACTCGGTTGTTTGATCACTCTCTGGAGCTGGCTGGCTAGTCAGTTAGTGTCGAATAGGTATGCAGGAGAGACCAGCAGTTGCTTTGTCTAAACTGTCTATCAACAAGTCCTTTGTTCGCTCATTTTTCTATTTTTTTTTCTATGGTGGGAAAAAAAAAAAAAAAAAAAAAAAAAAAAAAAAGTGTGCTGCATGGGGCTCTACTAGCACGCTCTTGGACCAACTCAAGGATACCAAGGTCGTCAAGGACATTTTTGATTTCGGGGATATAGCAAATGTTGCCACACCTTACCGACACAGCTCGTCTATTGCAGCACTCAAGATCAGAGTCATTGCCACAAGGGACTTGCCCGTCATGGACAAGGCCTCCAACTTGACTGGTGCCTCTGTCAATGTCAAGTTTACTGACTTTGTAGTCAAGCGCTCTTCTAACTGCCGCAAGACTTTCTAATCCGACATGAAAAGAGGTTAATATCCTCTGGTTCATGGATGCAGCCTTCGTGACTAGACTCAGCATGCACCTTCCTAGTCGTAATAGACTGAGACGAGGCCTCTCAGTCTCTTTTTTCTTCCTTGATAGGATTCCCGATTCAAAGTGACCGAAGAAGCCGATCTGCAGAAAGAGTCATTGGAGCTCAAAGTGCTGAGCTATGATACTCTCGCCACCAACGACTGTTAGTTCTGTTATTATCAACCCCAACCCACTCTTACCTATCAAACCGCCATGACAAACTACGGGAGGATTCCCAATCTATGATATGACACAAGGAGTTCGAGGAGAGGTCAACAGGCAAGTTAAACCTCGTTTTTTTTTTTTTTTTTTTTTGGTGGCAAAGTCAGCCTATTCAAGGATTCCTCCGCAGGTACCATGTTCTTTCCCACTTCTTCCTTGCTAGCCAACTACCAGATCGTCGCTATACACGCCTCTGTCGATGCTGTCGTCAACGAGGATGGACCAGAGTACCATAGGGTCGTTAGCTTTCGTACACAGCGCTCATCAAACGAAGCTCGACAACGATGCCTTTCTTGACTCTCTGGTCACTTGAGGCGACCACTTGGAAAGGAGACGCTGGATATGGGCGACAACGCCGTGCTAGGATATCAGCAATGTTTTGAACTCGAGAGTAAGGAACACAACATCACCACAAGAGCCGTCGGTTCAGCTGTCAAGATCGCCATGGTGACCAGCTCAACCCAAGTCACACTTGGCAGACAAACCACAAATAAGTCACGAGGAATGGACTCCATACTGAGGAAATCTTCTAGAGCCGGACCAGCTCGCTAACCATCCCTTCAATGCAAGCACACCTATCGATACAGCATCGCATGGACTCCATCCAAGCATCCAAGCATTAATCGATACTTAGAGGAGGAAACAGATTTTTTTACTGGCATCCCCATCCCCCCTCCCTTTTGGTATCGTAATTGATTAGCCCATCATGGAGAAAAGTAACTAGAGTTCTCTGCCGTATTTATCACAAACTATCCATGCTTTGATACTGCATGTCTTTTTTATTTTACTTTATTTTTTTAAATGGCTCCTTGCACTTTTTGGGACACGTCCTCTATTGCTCGTGAGCCTATATCGAGAGAAAGACGGGGAGAGTAGAGAGTGGAATGGAAAGGAGGGGGGTTTGACTCTCGGTCCGAGTTGAGGTCCTTCTACTTTATAGCTTTCCATCCCGGCGGAGAGTATCAATATCATACAACAAATCCAAGAGTGTTGATGATGACCAAGCCTGGGACTGACAAGCATCCACACAAATGGCACCGTCCAAGTTCGTCAACTCGGCCAATCCTGCCCAGGGACTAGTCTCCAGCTGAGCCTTGTGTGGCAACATCATACGGTGGAGCTCAAAGACAGCCTCCTTGGCCTAAAATGACAATAAAAAAACCAGAAAAGATCAATCAATTAGTCAAGACGAGCACTTTTGAAGGGACTAGAGGAAGTAGAGTGGACAAAAAAAAAGATTTTTCCTTAGCGTAAAAAATACACTTACCGCGTTTGGCTCACACTGCAACTTGAAGAAGAGGTAAGCGCGGAAGAAATATCCCGTGCACCACAGCCACTCCTAGGAATCACGGATAATTAGAAGAAGAAAAGTGTGAGTGTTCCTGAGAATACCTTGTTTTTCCGACGGACCAATCACAAGGAAACACTAGTCGCTAGTAAGTAGGCGAAGGGAAAACCATCTTACCGGACCCTGATGGTAGTTCCATCCTTTCGCCACTGTTCTGTCGTCAGAGTCGTTCTGGTTGTCATAGTTGGGTCGATAAGCCCAATCCATTGGGTCGAGCGTGCGCATTCCTACACAGTGCGGACAAAATCCAAACACGTTCTGGTTACTCACAGCATTTCTCCTTCAGCAAACAGATAAATAAAACGAAAGAGAGGGCCGGCGTGATTGACTTACCGAGAGGACCCAACAAAACCTCCTTTGCAAGGTTCAAGGCACCGAGAGCATGCTCCTTGTCAAACAACTCTGGAGCCACACACATGGCCACCGGGAAGTTGGGACGCAGCTGATAGTCAGCAAATGGAGTAATGGAGCCATAGCTATCCTTGTACATGCCACGACGGCCCACCAGCTCCGAACGGATCACATATTGACCATCCTGCTCAGCATCTTTGGGGATATAGAAGCACCTTTCAAAATTAGCTTGAATCAACGCATCCCAATCGACAATCGAAAGAGAGCGTGCAGGACGCTTGATACCCTTGAAACGGGTCTCGCCAATCTCAATGGTCGAAAGTCGGAACTTGTTGCGCTTGTGGAGATCAATCACCCATCGCAGAGATGACTTGAGCAAGCCAGTGATCTCTACATCGGCACCGTCTCGAGGCGTTGCTGGGACACCCTTAGTGCCAGCCTTGGCGCTCTCGCCCATCTTGTCCATCCAGGTTCCACAGTTGTGAACGCTTCCACCAGTGACAAAACCTGTCTCAAAGTCAAGGTCCACATCGACATTAAATCCCTTGTCTGACATTTGCTCGTCCAGTTGTGGTCCTGCGTTCCACTCTCGGTAGTGGATTCCATTCGCATGGGCTTCAAGAATCTCGATCAAAATGTCCTCCAGCGTGACCGTCGTCGAATAGGCCTCAGGGCTCGTATGTGGTACAAACGTCTGGCCATCGGGGAATCGACGAGGGAAGGAATCCTTGAGAATGTCCTCACCATTAGGGACGATCGTGCAATAGTCTTGGACTGACTGGAAGAACCACCACACTGAATCCCTCGAGTTATATCTGGGGAACCTAAGACTGTCCAAAAGATTGGGGATCATTCCGTGCTTCAAACTACTAGCGAACGCAAGGATGTGCTCCTTGGCAGCCTGGTATTGTCCAGTGACCAAAAGAATACCTCGGAGACTGATGAAAACATCTCGGCCCCAAGTTCTCATGTGTCGATACGTAAAGTGGGGTAGACCAGCTGCAAGGCATGGTATTTTCTCGGTGGGATGAAGACTGGCCGAATCCACAAAGCTGTAGACCTGCATGGCGGTCAAGCTCAGAGATCGCGTAAAGTAGTCGCCCTGCTGGATCAGAGGGGTCATCAAAGAGTAGGCACGGGAGCGTGCCGCTTCGTAGGCAGTCATCACAACTAGTGCAAAGTATCTTGGAACGAGATAGTTGGGAAGCGTCTTGATGGCAGCCACTCGGCTCACATACCACTCGTGCAGAGGAGCCAAAGCTGGGAAGTGAACGAGGTGCCTAAAAAGAAAAGAGTTGAAGAGAGCGAGAAGGAGAATTTGGCCTTTAGTATTCGTCCCGAGCATATTGGATATTAAGAAGAGATGTACAGAAAGGTTGACCGACATAATAACTGACCTTTGGATGCGATCGCAAATGTAATCCAAAGCCCACAAACCTTCACGAAGGTGAGCACAGAATGGATGACCAAGGTCATTGTTGTCGACAATTGGCTTGAGTACAGAGATGAATCCCTCCAGTCCACAATACACCAGTCTTCCGTGGTTGGGGATATTGTAAACACCATTGCCAGCTAGTCGGGTTCAGAAGGAAACAGGTACAATAGTAGTCAGAAAGGACCGCTCTAAACCTCTTTTTAACAACAACAAATAATCCGAGCATTGAACGCTTACGAGTGAGATCCTGTTCCTCGCCGTCACATCGGTAAAGAGCAATGTTCAACTCCATCCATCCGAGCTTCTTAAACACATCCTCTGGAATTGTCTTGACCAACTGTTCAATATTCGTTGGCACGCTCGTCTCCACCACAGTCTCCAACAGAATAATACTGCCCCCAGGGAACTTTTCTGGAATCTCCACCTGCGTGAAATGTCCTTGCCCATCCGAGTGCTTGGAAATCTTAGGTTCTTGCAGTTGCACGACCTTGCCTGGTAGTCCCTCCAAATAGCGGTCGCTATGAGGTGCCGTGCGCGATGTGATTTCCAGTCCCACAGACAAAATCGTCTTGGCAGAAGTGCCACGCAGCTTGATGGGCATGATATCTCCTCGCTTTGGATTGTCATAGAAGGACGTATGCGCAATCAAGATATAACCCTTGAGAGTGGTGGGCTGCTGTCGGTGAACAATAATGTACTAGTAACCAGATTCCCAGTGTAATGAAAACATGAGGTCAGCTCGATTCTTTTTCTTCCTCTCCCTTTCAATTTAACCAGAAGCCCAGATCAGAGAGGGCTCGGGGAGACTTTTTTTTTCTGCTTACCTCATTCTCATGATGGACATGAGCTTCCTCAAAACCCTGAAGCGCAAGATCAATATGGAGTTTGTTCAATTGAGCCTTAACACTGCAAATTCCAACACTCATTGGGTCGCTGTACGTTGCGTAGTGTCGCTTCTCGGAGACGAGGTTCAAAAGATGCGGGTAGAGTTCGTCATATCCCTTGACCGAGCCGATGGCACATGAAGTCATACAGACAAGTGCTCCATTCGGCAATGCATCCTAGAGAAAAGATAGTACATTTCAGAAAGTGTGAGAGATAGAGGTTCGCTTCCCTGGTTAACAGATCATCGTGCAGTGATGTCAGAAGAGTGTGGAGGAGGAAAGAAGAGACGAACCTCTGCACGGCGTTTCTGGTGCGGACTCTCGTTGTCGTGAGTGCAGTCCATGAAGAGAGCATGTGGATGGGATCCAGAAAGAGGGATGACACGACTAGGAACAGATTTTCCATCGGGTCGCTTCCATGGCACATCTTCTTTTAATGCCCCGCGATCCATACCACCTAGATACATCAAGGAGTCAACCAAAATAAAATATATAAAAAAAGGTGATGCCAAGGTCAAAGACTGGTAATATTCGGAGAATCCAATATCAGATATCAATCCAGAAAAATACACATACCAACAGGTTTCACTCCATGACGATGAATAAGACGGCTAAGTTCGCGCGGCTCCCAAGCCTGCATGGCTTCTCTGATAAGCGAGTTGATTCCTAAGCGGCTAACAAAGCGAACATCCATCTCTTCTGATCCTGTAAACAGTTCTGCGACGACATAGAGATTTGGACGGACAGAGCGTGCAATATCCAGCAGATACTGCGCGAGATGAAGAGGAGTCGAGTGGCAGTTGTCGATTCTGAAGCCATGAAAGAGTCGTGCTGACTGGATGGTATACTCCTTCATACGCTCCCAAAGCCATGGTACATCATCCTATCAAGCGAGTCCATGAAGCGAGCAATTCTTTAGTCATTGATAGCTTCTTTCCTCCTCACCTTAGCCCTTTTGAAACCGAATAATGCGTCAGCAAAAAAGATATTTTTTGACATACGGGACCGCTTCCATAACGAAGCTTCACACAATCGCCCCAAATGATGACTTCACGTCTGAGATAAGCGCTGCTACCCTTTCCAGCAAAGTCGTTCAAGGGGTCTGCGTTCCAGATCCATCCGTTGTTGACTAGACCAAGCGATCCCTTGGGGTGTAGAGCTGTACGCTCATTCTGAGGAAGTCGAGTAAAATAGGTCTCCACGAGAGGGTTTCTAATCATAGCCAAATAAAAAATATAATAAAAGTGTGAAAAATCGATATGACCTTCTCTACATCACGACCACTTTTTGAGAATCCAACAGGTGAACCTCTCCCCTCTCTCTCTTATACACTTACTCTTCAGTGACGGGTCCAAGCTTTGGGCCATGCTCATCCAGACGAATATAC
Organism: Mortierella sp. BCC40632; assembly: GCA_011634665.1. Lineage (NCBI taxonomy): Eukaryota > Fungi > Mortierellomycota > Mortierellomycetes > Mortierellales > Mortierellaceae > Mortierella > Mortierella sp. BCC40632. Next base: position 2,328,064 of record WAEK01000006.1, read on the forward strand.
TTGACGCGACTCTCGACGTTGGTGAGAATGGTCTCGACATCCCTGTCATAGGCCTTGTAGGACTCGAGATTGACTTCGTTCAAGACAATCTTGTACTCATCAACGACTGTCTCCAACTTGAAAGTCGCAGGCTTGGAAAGGTCGACACCAAGCAAGGCAGCCATAAAGGACAAGGCCACTTTGACATCAATCTTTTTGTTGAACCGATCTCCAAAGCTATCTGCTCCATGCAATCCAGCTTGGGCCAGAGTCGCCGCCCTCTCCTTGAGATCCAATTTTTTGACCAAAGCCGGGTCAAACAGACTAGCATCATAGGCAGTGCCGGCCTTGACCTCGGTTTCGAATTGAGCCAGAGAGGTCTTCACATCAACCACATAAAACTCCCACAATCGGATATCAGCAAACACTGTTTTCTTTAGCTCGACCATGATGGCCTTGAGCTCTTGCTCAGTTTTGATGTCCGAAGGGAAAGGCGATGCCGGGTCAGCAAGCTTTGCGGAAAACTTTAGCAGCGCGGTATCGAGCTCAAACGCGGAAATCAGGTGAGGTGAGTTATGAAGGTTATACCCTGATATGCAGAGAAGAAAAAAAGAACGAGATAGATAAGCATAAAAAGCAAAGATACGAGTGACATGATGCCCCACAAAAGATTTGCCCAGGTGGGGAGAAAGGGGGAAACAAAAGATAACGATTTGTCTACCTGCTTCGGGATGGTCCCAGAGCCATGTCGAGTTGCAAGCAGTGTGGTTCCAGACTATGTCCGTCAAGGAGAGCGCGCCGTACTCAGTCTCGATCTCGTCAATCTTTTTCTTGATAATAGCTCTCTGCTCCTCTTCTCCCTTCTTGAGATCGGCTTCTTCAAAGAGATGAGGGTCAAACTTCAACTGGTCGAAAATCGAGTACGGAGAGTTCGAGATGCCTCTGTACTGCAATGGGACAAAATGAATCATGTTGTAGCCACTCTTGGAGATGGTTTCCAGGTACGGCTTCCACTCTGTGAGCTTGCCCATCCACTTGGGTACCACGGATTCGATCACCAGGGCTTCCAGAGGCAGCGAGACATTCTTGCCTCCGGACTTTAAGGACAGCTGAGGATCGACGACAAAATAGCCAGTCTTGGACCTGTTCCAGACCACCGTACCTTGATCCAGGAAGGGCGAATGCTCGACATAGTACTCGTACGCTCCAGCTTTTGTAATGACCAGATCGCATTCTGGCTCAATTCCAGCAAAGCTATGGGATTCATAGACAAGACATAACCGATGCATATTAGATACTGGCTGATCCTCCACTCTGTGCGTCCATAAACTCTATCTTTTTTGCACCGAGTAAAACGCTGTGTTGGACAGGGCCATTTGCTCACACTCCGTTCAGTCGGAGAGCATCAAGGTTCCTTACGGGTGCTGATAAAACTCGCTGCGCTTGAAGGGTTTTCTGTATCGGCGAGATCGGGAAGAGAGAAAGAGAGAGAGAGAGAAAGATAATGAGGATCTCAATTATGGTGTTCCGGATATGAACTCGGTCACTTTCACCTGTGTCTCTTTGACATTGATCCAAACAACAGGTCGCTGATCTTACCCTTCAGGCGGATAGTTGGTCCATACAACACCCTGATTCGAGGCCAATGATCCAGCAATCACCTTGAAGCGAAGGATATAAGGGCTGTCTGGTGGAGGGAGTCGATAAAACTATTTTTCTCAGAAAAGAACGAGTTGCCTGTGGTAAGCGTGGGAACAAGAGCGATAAAAAAAAAAAAAAAAAAAAAAAAAGGACGACACAACTTCCTGTTGTTTGCTTACAGAACATGACTCTGCAGGCGAGCCGTCGTCATCGAGTCCGATTCGATAGACGATGATGGACTCTTTCTTGTCCATTGATTTCGTTTGAATGCTGTTGACTGCTGACACTGGCGCGGGTTGAGAGAATCCCTGGCAAACGCGAGAACAAGGAGGTCAAGCAATTGCCAATTGAGGTAGTGTAGACAAAAAAAAAGAGAGCAGATAATAAAAAAAAAAAAAAAACGCGTCTTTCTTGATGTGGACTGAGCTGCAAGTGTGTTGGGGTAGGTAAGGGGGGGAGGGGATCAGGAGAAGAAATGAGGAGAGTTTTAAAAGAGAATGCACAATGGGATTCCCGGGTCAAGTGCGTGTACTCCCTTTCTTTCTCTTTCTCTCTCTCTCTCTCTCTCTCTCTCTCTCTCCTGTCTTCATGTGACGTTGCAGCGTTCAGACGAGACAGACGAGACAGACGCTCAAGCCATCTGGTGAGTGGCGGAGGCCACATTCAAGGTCGCACCGTCCATTCATCCATAGAAACGGTTTGCTCTGCTTCTCTCATTCATTTCGAATCGCTCAGTCTTCCTGCTCCTCTAGTGCCTTTTACTAATGAGCCCAAGCCATAGTTTGGTTTACTAAGCCCTCTCTAGTGGCGTTTTTTTTTTTTTTTTTTTTTTTCTTCCACTGGATTCTCGGACAGGATAGACTGACTTTGTTTGAAACCAAGGCTAGGGCGACCCTCTTGGTAAGTGGTTCCTGCTTACTACCATGCTGTCAGTTGAGAAGTCTTTTCTTTTCTTTTCTTTTCTTTTCTTTTCTTTTCTTTTTTGTACCAACGTTGCATAAACTACAGTCTTGATAGAACCAATTAGGAGCCATGCTAGGAAGAGAGACGACTATTCTTCCTCGCATAAAAAAAAAGCAGGAACACTCTATGCATAGGAGACGTGAACAAGACTCGGGTCCTCAAAAAGTGACCAGGCAGCATGAGGAAATTGGAAATAGACTGGCCTCAGGCTCAATAGCGTTGAGTATTTCTGACTGGAAAGCAACTCTTGGTGTCCTAGAGTAGGGTCCAATGTCGAATCAAATCAAGGAATAACAAAGATCAAGAATAGGCGGAAATGTCCAGAACAAACGTACAAACGTAAACAAGTCTAAAGGACGCTACTAGACAGCCGATCTAGAGTAAGTCACGAAACGAGGAGCGGAATCGATCAAAAGCAGATTGCAGAGTTGATTAGAATGCTCCACGTGGAAATTAGGGGAGTAGAGGAGGCGAGAAGAGGGCTGTGTTCAAGTGTGGGGCTGTGCTGGAGAGACTGGCTGTGCCTATTCCAATAAAGAGATATCACGAGTCGGCCGACTATGATCACTTGGTGATCCTAGTGGGATCTTTTTTTTTTTTTTTTTTTTTCGCTTCCTGAAGCAGTTGCTACTGTATCCTAAATATAGGTTGTAGTTAATGTGGTCCTTTTTCAGGAGACCAACATTGGCGTCTTTTTGTGGAGAATGCATTGGACAAAGTCATCAATAATTCAGGCACGAGAAGTCATACCTTGTTAGGAAACCACTAAAAAAAAAAAAAAAAAGGTGAAAGAGAGATGGACTGGGCGGAGATTTGTAGCATTACAGAGAGAAAGAACGTTGGCTAGTGTTTACCAAAGATTAGCCGAGATATTCAATAACTGCACACTCTTTCCATCAGGAATCAGCCGAGAACTACTGTAACAGTCAAACATCTACAGGGATCAATCACTCGCCACTTGGATCCATATCTTGTGGCGGAACACAAACTCGACCACTCTCCTCGCCGAGTAGGATACGGGGCAATTGATGTGCATTCCGGCTACCAATTAGAAAAGTAGAACCTCATTGATAAATCGGCACTCCTGGGTAAACAGAAAAAAAAAAAAAAAAAAAAAAAAGGCAGCTCCCTGAAAGCCGAGGTCGAACATTCAACCAATACTGAAATAGGAAAAGAGTCTGATCCTAGCGGATCGTGAAATTAGGCGCAAGGAAGTATCTTTTTTTGAAATATCCCCTTACTTTGGTCTCCTTCCTCCCCTGCCCTTGAACCTGATTTCCTTCCATCCCGTTTTATAAGGGAGGAACCCTACAATAAATCGCGGAGGCTGCGAGATGCTAAGAATTTCTGATCCTGCAAGAAAAAAAAAAAAAAAAAAAGAGATGCTTCACCCTCTCTCTCAGCTCGTTCCTTTGTTCATATTTGTTTATCTGCGCACTCGCGCCATTTGGCTTGCTTCATGGTAATATGCGCGATCTGGTTACGCGACACCTGCTTGGCTCTTAAAGTCGTCCCCTCCTTTTGAATTTCACCATATATCTAGACGAGAAACTCGGTTTATCACTCTTTTCACTCACCCACTCCCATTTATTTATTTTTCGCTCCAAAAGTTTTTTTTTATTGTGTTTATTGTTTTATAGCCAATCTCTGGTTCTCTGCAGGCAATCGTGCTGGATGTGAGAACGCGCCAAATGTTGGAATCAAGGTAACCCTTGAAGCACGAACGTCGTCAGGAGAGATGGGGTAGTATTTCTGGGCTCCAGCGGCTCATTCGAAAAGAAAAAAATAGCTGCACTCTAAGAAACTCTCCGGCACATGGGTCCTTCAAGCAGGAACAGATGCAGCTTGTTGTGCCTGGTTGGGGGATGTAAAAGAAAAAGAAAATAGCTACATGAGTATTTCTATGCTGCGGATACGCTGCCTCCCCGATCTCTGCAGCTGTTGGATACCAGAAAAAGTACAAAGAAGGAACACAATCCGTGTTTCATATCAAGGTCCAGAGGATAGGGAGGTGGTGCCTGCAGGCACCATGACTAGATCGACCTCAGTCCCTAGACTTCCGTGCCCGTCTTTCCTTCTTTCTCTATTTCTTTCCCACTTGCCCTCCAATGTCCACTCTTCCGGTCAAACCCGCTGCGGATCAGAAGTCATGCACGGGGAAGAATAGCGCAGGGCGGAGGGCTCAAGAGATTAGCCCATCAACGAGGCCTGGACCTGAGTCAAGTGCGCGACGATGCCCCAGCCAGAGTGACTAACTAAGAAAACTATCAGGATAGGTGGACCCTCTCTTGCGCTTTCCCTGCCACCTTGCCCTTGTGGGTGAGAAGACCCAGGACTTTCCTCCTTTTGCCCCGTCACTCCCTTTTTTTTTTTTTTTTTTTTTTTTTTGCACTTTTCCTTCTTCCTGCTGTTGCACATGTACGGCACCTTCTGTCCTCCTTTGGGATCCTGCCTTCCCCTCTCTCTGTCTCTCTCTGTCTTTCTCTCTCTCTCTCTCTCTCTCTCTCTCTCTCTCTCTCTCTCTCTCTCTCTCTCTCTCTCTCTCTCTCTCTCTCTCTCTCTCTCTCTCTCTCTCTCTCTCTCTCTCTCTCTCTCTCTCTCTCTCTCTCTCTCTCTCTCTCTCTCTCTCTCTCTCTCTCTCTCTCTCTCTCTCCCTGGCCAACTCCTTGCTTGCCTTGCGGCGCCTATGTCTCCCTCCCCTCTTTTTGCTTTTTTGGCAAGGCTACCATACTCCTGAAATGTTTGGTGTCTTCGATCTGGTGTTTGGTCTGCATGCTGTCGTAGGCGCGTCGCCCAACGCGACAATGGCTATTGTCACCGATATAGTGGCCGGGGGAGAATGGTATAATCAGACAGTTCCAGGAGAGACAAGCACTGGTGGCCGCGCGCGCAGGAGCCACACTAGGGAACGTGAGCGACAATGGACGTTGAAGCATGTGTTACACCATGATGAGCATTCTCGAAAGAGCTGTTGACCGTTTACGAAAGGCTCGAGAACTACCCTTCTCCTTCAGGATGATACCTCGAGCAGAAATTGAAAATGGTGTATCAAAGACCAGGACTGATGCGATATGTCTCCTTGACAGGGCAGTTGGACTAGAAGAGATGATGGACTCGTTTCTTCTCAGAATCATCTCATCCCCCAGACCACTCCTTTCCTCTGCCCTTGCCTTTCCCTTCCTACCTTGCTGGCTAATTGCAGCTTTGCCCACTCCTGTGCCTCTGGTTCTGGGCCATGACCTCAAGCGCTCTCCAGAGACCTCTTTTTCTTTTTCTTTTTCTTTTCTTTCTTTCTTTCCTTCACTTCTTTCTTTTTCTCTCTCTCTCTCTCTTTCTACATCTCCTTTATTTCAACGCCTGCCTCATCGCCACCCCCTGGCGCGGGCATGACCTGCTCTGTCCAAGAGTGCACGCATGTCCGTTAACCCCTTCAACTCCTCATCCTCTCGAAAGAAAAAAGAACAAAGAAAAATAAGCACTGTTTTGTGTTAGAGGAGTTGCGAGAGCCAGAAGAGCCGACTAGAGTACTGCACATGTGCTGACGAGTGAGATTGATTTTGTGGCCGTTCATGTCGACGGAACGCGTTGAGCAAATACACTTTCAAAAAAGAGCTTGGATGCCATACGCCCAAACCCTCCCCCCGAGTGCTGCATCTGCATGTCCTTTGTCCCCGACCTCGCTTCTACCTATCACTATCCCTCTCATTCCCCCTCACCCTCCTCCTTTGGGATGTTTTTCAACACTACGCCGGACATTTCTCAAACCCCAAAGATGTTTTTTTTTCTTCCTTGGCTCGACTTCTAAACGAACCAAAAAATAAAATAAAATAAAATAAACGCGCCAGACTGCATGTGCAGATCCAAAAAGGTGTGCTCAGACATTTCTTCCTCCCTTCCCTTTATTCGGACAGCCAAAAGGCAGAAGCCAACTAGCACGTCAAAAGGGCTAGAGGCAGCAGCAGCAGCAGCAGCAGGAAGGAGGGATGGGAACAGAAAGACGGGGAAGCATTCAAACTGAGAGCTGGCCAAAACAACGACGGGAACAAACAATTGAAAAAAAAGGACTCGCAGCTGGGGATCTTCCTCACTCTTTCTCATTGAAAAATGTGCTCTTTTTGCTCGCACAACCCGCATTCTCTCCTCGCTCACTCTCTGTCCCTGCCCTGACGCTGTTCTAATTGAGTAGACTTGTGTGGTCGAGATATCGTTGTGCACTTGTATCCGAGTCCGAAATACAGGCCGGGGGAGCCGAGCAGAGTCAGCGTCACGAATGGAGAGTGGAAACGATGTAACCGACAGCATGAACGGGGCAGAGCGCAGGCGTCCTAAAAGACAAGGTCAAGTAAGCATGCGTGTGTGCATTCTCCCGAGCATGCCACAAGGTGTTTCCTTCTTCTACAGCGGCAATTGTTTGACCACAACAACCTTGCAGTATATAAAACCACAGACCAAAATGTCCCTACCCCGGTGCCTTCCTTTTTCTTTTCATCTCTCACTCCCACTCTGGTTCCTTATAACCTAATTGTCCTGCAGCCCATCCTCCCGGCCCTCGTCCCTCATTCATTTCCTTTCGTCAGTCCTTTCCACTTGACCATCCGGGAATCAATACTACTCTCTGGGGACATTTTTTTTTCTTAATATTCATTCTTCAGGACCCACAAAAGAGTCAAATACTCCAGTGGTCCTTCCGACTATTTTTCCTTTCATCTCTTCCGTCAGTCTCCCTTACCAAACTCACATATTACCACTATGGCTCAGCAACCTAATGTTTCCGCTATCATTTCCCTGCTGGTGTCATTACTGGCCATCTCACTCATGTCTGTCCTCTTTGGACGCAAAACATCTGGCACCAACCTGGCCAACATCAACTATGCTCGAGGCCTCGTTATCTCTCTCTACGTGATCTCTTGGGCATTCACAACCTTGGCCGCCGTCTTGACCTCGACCAACACAGGAAACATTATGTCCTGTACACTCTCCATCTTTGTCTGTCTATCGCTCTATGCCGCCTCCAAGATTATCATCTATCTCTTTTTGATTGAGAAGGTGTACGTCGTGAGCTCCGTTACGACCACCCGCATTGACACTATGGTAAGTAGCGAGGCCTCTGTATTTCTGACTTAGCTCTACCCAACATGAACTGTTTGAAATGATTCAGAAAGTGCTGACCAAGCTCGTTCAATCTGTGAATGCCTATTCATAGTTGTATCGTATCAACATCTTGCTGTTGACACCATACTCGATTATCCTCTGTCTCATGGTCTTGAACCGAGTCGCCGTCTTGGACGACAGTGATCAATGCTTCATCGGTCTGAAGCCAACAGCATCGCTTGTGCTTATTCTCTATGATATCTTTATCTCTTGCTGGTTGACTGCCTTGTTCATCAAGCCGCTCATGAGCACGACCTCCGTCCTTCAGGGTCCAAGCAAGGGCAAGCTTCGCCAAGTCGCAGTCCGCACCCTGATTGGGTCGGTGATTGCCCTGATTCTCAGTTCGCTCAACGTCTTTACGCTGGTCTACTACAAGGGATACGAAGACTCTGTGATGTGTCTTCTTTCGTGTACCCTTGATGTGACCCTGAATGCATGCACAGTCCATTGGGTGACTTCGCGTGCACGCGGATCTCACTTGACAGACAAGGCCAGTCGGGGTGTCTCGCATCATCAGAACACACATAATACCAGTACCGAGAAGCAAGTGGCACCGACAGAGACACATATTTCGGTCACTGTCGAGTCTTATCAAGAGAACTATTAGATCGTAGAGCATGTTTTCAAGTAGTAGAAGGGGGAGAGAATGGGATTTTGAAGAAGCTAGGAAAAAAATACCTCGTCTGCGACAGCAAGGGCCAGAATGCAGCGTGCGAAGTGTCTTTATTCGTGTAGACGAGCCCAAATAGTCGTGGAGAAACTCTTTTTACAACCTTACACATACACCTAAACACCTTAACACCTTAAATATACATACACTCTTTTTTTTTTTTTTTTTTTTTTGCCCATCTGCAATGTCCTGGTAGTAGTAGTGGTAATGGTAGTAGTCGTATTCATATATGAATAAAAGAAGGGAGGCACAGACATGGTCATGGTCCGACAGTGTTGTCTCGGATGTGGATCCACCAAACGATCGAGGCTATTGTGACTAAGGAAAGCCGGAACACAGCGGGCCGTGTGGTGAGTCTCTTTTTTTTTTTTTCGATGCTTCTGGGGTTTTCAAGTTGCAACAGGGCCTTGGAGGTCGCCATGCGTCTTTGTGTGGGGGAGAGTATGTATCCTGGCGCTGAGTGGGCACAGGGAGAGAAAGAGGAAAAGAGAAAGAGAGTAAAAAAGAAAGAAAGAAAGAAAGAGAGAGAGCGAAGCCCCGTCCTCGGTCGGGTCGCTCACCCCTGGACAGCAACTCTATCTTGACCAATGAGACAGCGTGAGCTTTTTCCTCTGCGACTCTGCACCACTGAGGAGCCCCTTGTTGTTGTTGCCTTGATCATATCACCCCATCTGGTTCACTCTTAGCCTTCGCCTTGCCTTTGCCTTGCCTGGCCTTGTCTTGTCCGTCGCTTTGCCTCACTCCAACTATCCAGCATGTGTCCCCGACCAGCAGGCCCCGACATGACTCGGCCTAGCTCGAGTCGGAGCAAGCATCGGGGAGCCATGACGCCATTCGATTTGAGCGCCTGTTGAATTAAGCCTGGGAAGGTTGCTCATCCGTGAGCTTGACCATGATGAGGCTGCATTCGAGCGAGAATCACACTTCATCTCTCTTTTTTTTTTGATTTCGGGCAGTGCAGTTCCAGTTGCAGTAACAGTGTGTAGTACAGTGCAGCAGTCGCAACCCAAGTCACAACAGCGCGCTTTCTCTTCCTCCTTCACTCCTCTCTCTCTCTCCCCCCAGCCCCCAACCCAACTCAACCCAGCCAGTGGGAGAGTGCGGGCTACTACCCATCAGCAATCCTCTCCAATCGCATCTCTTTCTTTTTTTTCCACCAGCCTACTTCTCTCTTTCACTCTCTGTTCTCTCTCTCACTCTCACTCTCTTTGACTCTTTCATTCTTTCTTTGTCTTTTTAATTTTCTTTTTTTTTTTTTTTTTTTATAAATATATTTTTTTTTTTTTTTTTTTTTTTTTTTTTTTTCCTTTTTTCCCTACACAACCAACAAAGGACCAACTCCAACCCCAGCAGCATCCCCTGCAAGCGCGCCATGACCACCATCGCCGCCAAGGAGAGCGATAACATCCCACCATCCGCGGGTAATGGCAATGGCAATGGCAGTGCCCACGTCCTAACCCAAGGACAGCCTTCGCCCCAGTCTCAGGCCCATCGTCCTGCCGCTAGTCCCCTTCCGTGGCGACCATCTTCTTTCTCTGGACGAAGCTCCTCACCTTCGCCCGGTGCATCTTCGCCATCGACTTCTCGGGATCACCATGACCAGACAACCCATCATCATCCCGTCCATGGTGCATCTCGTCTCGGTAACATGTCGGACAGGTCAAAGAGCCATCTCGGTACCTCAACCACGCAGCCGCCCAGTGGTCCAGCCTGGTCAAGTCCTTCGAGAAAGGCGCTTGCCACACCCGAGCGGGTCCACAGCGGCGAACACGATATCGCTTCGTTCTCATCCGCGTCCCCTGTACAGGGGGGTGCAGCCTCCAGCTCCGCGTCAAAGATCGCATCCATTTCACAGTCTCCTTCGAGTGCTGGTGGTCTAGGCTCAGGCACGACCACGACCACTTCGTCGCACCCACCACCTTCTCAGTCCCAGCCCTTGAACATGGAGGCCCTTGCAGCTCGATTTGCTGACTCGAAAGACAAGTTTGCCAAGCTTCAGTTGTCCCCTGCACTTGCCCCAGCCAACTTTCCGGAAAAGGACCGACGGAACCCTGTCGGGGGTTCGTTTGTACCGCCTTCACCCCCAACCACCCACAAGGTCCAAAGGACCGCTAGTTTGACTCACGGCCACCCTTCAAACCCTTCCATGTCGCCTAGGAGTGAGTTGCTTTGTATTTATATTTTTCTTTTTCTTTTCTTTTTTGATGTCGTCTGTTGGTCCCTTCCCCTATGACCTGGGTCTAGATCTGTCTGTGCTTCATCTGGCCATTAATGACTTTACCGAGCCTTTCTCTTTATTTTTTTTTTTTTTTTTTTTTTTTTTTTTTTTTTCTCATACCTCTTTTTTTTTTTCTAGTTCCTAGTTCAAAACTCCAGACTGGACATCTCACGCAATCAGTCGATATGCGTCGTACGGCCAGCCATAATAATGCCTTCTCGGCAGGATTGGGAGTTTCTGTCACTGGAAATCATGGCCAACATCATGACCAGGGATATAATAGTGGGCATGGACTGAATAGCAGCACCATCGATATCATGTCAGCAAATGGATCCCACGGTATCACCAGTGGTTCCTCCAGCTTGAGCCCTGCAGCCATGGGCAATGCTTCGGGTCTTGCACCGTTCTCCTTGTCGCAGATGACACGTTCTCCAAGAAGATCATCCTTAAACCCGAACGAGTCTTCAGAACCCGGTCGCAATGACTATCAAAACCAATTCCACCATCCTCACCACCAGTCAACATCAACACAACCGTCTCTTTCCTCGGAGAAGCATCCACTTCAGCATTCTTGGTATGAACGTCGGAGCATTCCATATGGAGTATTTTTTGTTTGCTGGCCTTTGAGAGCAGTTGTTGTTTCTCTATTCCGGGGAGCCAATGTGTATTATTTTAGTTTTTTTTTCTCTCTCTTCTTTTTTTGACCACCCACTAGTAGAAAGACTAAAAAAAAAAAAAAAAAACAATACCCAAAAAAAAAAAAAAAAAAAAAAAAAAAAAAAAAAAAAGTCAACCAAAAAAACAATTCCCCCCAAAAAATATTACTATTCACAATAACTTTTCTTTTTAGGACTCTATACTATGATACGACTGTCGGATACGGACGCCAAGGCTCATCACACCATAGCTATGAAAATGGACTCAAGGAACTCGGCACCTTTACCACTGTACGCAGACTCCCCCTTTTTTTCTTTCTTTCTTTCTTTCTTTCTTTCTTTCTTTCTTTCTTTCTTACTATCACTAACCAAAGGCATCCAGGAAGGCGTTTGCACATGATTAAGTGTTGGACCCGATCATTAACTTTCACTCTCTTAAACCTTCTGTTTGTCTTTATTATTATTTTTTTTATAAAAAAAAAAGGTCGAGTTGTTTGCACGCTACTTCAACTGGATTGTAAAGCCTCACAAGATTGAATTCAACTGCAACTATCATTTGTTCAAGGACGGGATCAAGCCTATGTGGGAAGACCCCGCGAATGCAAATGTAATTTCCAACTCGCTAGAAGAATGACAAGTCGTGTTCATATCGGTCCTGGAAGTGGATATAACAACGAACTCTTGGGCTTGGCCTTTTTTTTTTTTTTTTTTTTTTTTTTTTTTTTTTTTTTTTTTTTTTTTTTTTTTTTTTTTTTTTTTTTTTTTTTTTTTTTTTTTTTTTTTTTTTTTTTTTTTTTTTTTTTTTTTTTTTTTTTTTTTTTTCTTTTTCTTTGTCTCTTTGCTGCTTATTTATAGGGCGGTCGATGGATTGTCACTTTCCAGGAGAGGAACCCAGAACTGTTGGACAGGTGTTGGCTAGAGCTGGCATATGCGCTAGTCGGTGAACAGCTTGATGCAGGAGATGATATTTGTGGTGCTGGTAAGTTCAGACTCTCTCTTAAAGAGAGAGAGAGAGAGAGAGAAGGAGAGAGTCTTTATTCCTTTTCTCAATGACCAGTTGTCGTCGTTGATAGAATACTAATGACTCTTTCATTGCTATTTCGTCCTAACTAGTACTCCAACGAAGGGCAAAGGGTGACCGACTAGCTGTGTGGGTTAGAGACAAGGACAATGTGGAAGCCATTGACGGCATTGGGTAAGACGAATGGATTGAATTTTTGTTGGAGCGTATTGCCTTTGGATACACGTTTATTTTTTTTTCTGTGCTGTTGCTCTCTAACAAACGCCTTTTGGTCCATGTGCTGGGGGGGATTAGCCTGCGTTTGATAAAGATTCTGGATATCAGCAAGGAGAATCTTACTATGGAGTTTCAGGTAAACTTGCAGCTGACATCAAAGGCATATCTCTAGGACTAGCGACAATCATGGGAGGAAAGGGCTTCGAAGGGGCTACTGACAGATTGGGCCCATTCTTTCTCTCTCTCTCTTTCTCTCTCTCTCTCTCTTTCATTCCCTATAACAAATCCCGTTGCTCTGCAGGTCACAAAGATGGGAGCGGCAGCAAACAACCAGATGTCCTTGGATGCAATCAGGAAAGAACTGTCAAAAGAAGCTGAAGCAAACCCTTCAGCAAACCCGGCTCTGTCCATTAACGCTTCAGGAAAGACTGGAGGGACACCAAGCCTCTCTGCGGGATCACCCACCATGACTCCTGTGTCTCTGTCCACAGCATCCCCTGCCACGCCTGGAATATCAGTGCTGGACATGTCTGTGAGCAAGCAATCCCTTCCTTCGGATCAAGAGCTGAGGCATGATGCTGAAAATGATGCAGCCAGGTCTTTGACAAATAGTGCATCAGGGCTACTGATTTCGGTGGACGGTCGGGCGGTGTGAGGATGCTCCTAGCTTGTATATGCTTTTCTTCCTTTACTTTTTTTTTTTTCTTTTCTTTTGTTCTCCGAGTCTCCCACTCCTTTTGTTTCTCTCTCTCTCTCTCTCTCTCTCTCTCTCTCTTTTTTTTTTTTTTTTTTTTTTTTTGTTTGCTTGCTAAATGATTGAGAAATAAATTATGCGTCAAAACACCAAGGGTAAAAGAGATCATGCACTCGTGGCGACTCGGACCTGGATCACTGTTTGCCTGGAAGGAAACAATGTCCTTTTTAGGGTCAATATTATTTACATTTCAAGGCAAAGCACAGCACCAGGGTCGAATGTCAATGGGTTTAATGCGGTGGTGGCAGTGGTTTTTTGAACCTGCCACCACCATCATCAATGAAGGTCCCCTGACAATCCCACTCCACTCACAGAACAAAAAAAAAAAAAAACAAAAAAAAAAATGTTAAAAATGAAAGTTCTGCCTTAAAAAAGCGGAGGGTTTTGTTAGGGGGGAAAAAAAGGATGAAAAAAAAAAAAAATGCCCAGAGATTTTTTTGTGCCATTTTTGGGTGCGTGCGCGTGTGTTTGCGTGCTTGTATCTGGAAAAGAGTACAAATGTGCGATTTTTTCATACAACCGCTGCCAGGAAAAAAAAAAAAAGGGCAAAAAATACACGGAGGAGGAGGAGGAGAGAAAGAGTGAATATGTGTCAAAGAAAGAGGATGAGGATGAGGTGTATGCGAGAGTGGAGCACCTAGTGATGGATGTGCGGCACCTCCTTATCCATGACGGGTCGCCCTAAGCAACACACAAGGCACGAAACAATAAATCCTCATCATCAGCATCGCGCTTTGCACTGCCGTCCATGCAAATGGCCCCCCTTAGAAAACGGCGTTCTCCTCTTTCTCTCTATGAGGAAGGGACTAAGAAAGAGACAAAGAGTCCTGGGAGATGGGGTTCGATGCGACGGAGGATCTGGCATCATTGGTTCTGGCTACCGAAGGGGAGGGGAGTAGGAGTAGGAGAGTAGGAGTAAAGAGCACGGGCCAATGTCACCCTGTGTCCGACGTCTTTTGCATCTTTTTTTCTTTTTTTGTCGGCGGCATTGGAGCAGAACACCAAAACTACACATTCAGCTATGGAACATCAATTCGGTGTATTCTTCCGTGCTAATGCCCAAGAATGAATAGTGGTATATTGCTCGGATGGTCTACAGAGTCTCTAGGTGAGATATGAACAACAACAACAATAACAACAATAACAACAATATCAACAACAACAATAACAACAAAAAAAAAAAAAAAAAAAAGGGAGACCGGGACTTCGAAAGCGGGTTGCTGTTGTCAAAGCAGGGACACAGGTATTGCCCCGTACCCAAGCAGGGTCAATAACCCATCAACAGGTCCGGCTCGGGTAGGAACAAAGGGCTAGAATCCGGAGGGGGGTGGGGGGAAGACAAAGACATATACAGAAAAGACACATAGAGAAAGAGAGAAAAAGAAAGAAGGCAAGGGCAAGGGCAAGGGGGCGAGGGTGAGGTGGATGGGCACATCCCATCGATGAAAGAATGCTAGCGTGGCCTCGGCCATTGCAAAGCTGTCCCCGCAGGGCTAGAGTCCACAAGCTAATGTTGTCCGGCAACGGAGTGAAGGGCCTTTGCTGTCCATCCCTGGAATCAATCATCCGTGCCAGAGTGAACACTATCGCCACCTATTGCCTACCCGGCTACTTTTCCTCCGCACCGAGGGAAATGGCGCCGTCAATTGCCCTCTACTCTCCTGAAGGAAGGGAGGGGGGAAGGGGGGCAAAGATGGCCTGGTCGACATGCGGCTGTCTGCAGTTTCGCTGACGAACGCGTGCCTTCTTGGTGGCTCCTTTTCACGAACTACTCTCGCGCGCCATGGGACATGGAAAACGAAGTTGGGGATACCAAGGGTCAGAGTAGATGCCGGATGCCGTATGCCTGGCAGCCGTGAGACATCAAGGAACCAACTGCATGGACAACGACGAGGTCGACCACCACCGTCGCCTATTATGGTCCTCCTTGCTTCCCTTCTCCTACAGAAGGCCTTTGCCAATCCGTGCTCTTACCTTGGTCTCTATCCTCCGTCCTTCTGCCCTTTGCCCCTTTGCAGGCAGTCCCATCCCCCCTCATCCTGCGACAATGGCTGCATGGCCCAAAAAAAAAGGAGAAGCCCTTTCTCTTTCTCTTTCTCTCTTTCTCTCTCTCACTCTTCTTACACACGCACTCTCTCTTTCTCCGCCTGCTCTTTCGCCATTTACTCCTCCATACGACTCGATCAGTCACCCTGTCTCCACTGTCATTACCTTTATTGCTGCACTGTGCAGTCCTCACCACTTGAGCACACTCTCTCTTTTTCTCGCAACCTTTCAATCCACCCCGCAGTCAGCATCTTGCGTATGTTCTCCTTTCTTACACTCTTGTCCTGCGCCCACAGCTCTGTTCATGCCAAGATCTGATCCGCAACGCCTACCTGCCTGAGCCTTTGACCCTACCCGCCAATTGACCCACTCCCTTGCTTCTTCTTCCCCTCTTCTTCTTTCTTTCTTTTTTTTTCTCTCTCTCTCATTGTCACTCTGGTTCTCTTCACCCTTCTCCCACGCACACGCCCATCCACACACCGTTTGCTTATTTCATTCAGAACCCCATCTCCCTGACCACTCAGCCAGACAACAACAGCAACAACAACAACAACAAAAAAAAAAAAAAATTGGTTGTCGCCATCAATAAGCTCCTTACTCACCCCTTCTCCAGGACCCTTACGTACCTGTGTAACCTACTATGTCTACTCTCTTTCCGTCGTCCCCATCTACGACCGAACCTGTCTCTGTGCTCATCATGCCTTACTCTGTAAGTTTTGGCCAAAGAATAAAAGAGTGACAGAGCGAAGGAGTAAAAGAGTGGAAGAGTGGAAGAAAGAAAAAAAAAAAGAGAGAGAGAGAGAGAGAGAGAGTCTCGATGGACTAGGACCTTTTCCTTTTCTTTTTCTTGTCGATGCATGTGGCCATAGTTAAAGTAGGGTCAATCTTGTGGACGACTAATTCTCCCTCTTTCTCTCACTCTCACTCCACACTCCTCGTTATACCGCTTCTCATCCCTTCCATATCCCCTCTCTCCTCTTTCTATCTCTCTCACACTCTCTCTTTTCTCCCGCCCCTTTCAATCC
This sequence comes from Mortierella sp. BCC40632, assembly GCA_011634665.1. NCBI lineage: Eukaryota > Fungi > Mortierellomycota > Mortierellomycetes > Mortierellales > Mortierellaceae > Mortierella > Mortierella sp. BCC40632. The sequence continues at coordinate 2,344,404 of WAEK01000006.1, forward strand.
GCGTGCTGCTTGTTTCTTTCTTTCTTTTCTGTCTTTCTCAACCCCACAAAAGGGTGAAGAATGCCACCCACAAGGTCGTTCAATAGATGAGTTGTCATTTGCGGACAGCAGGAATTCTTCACTCCACGATAGTATCGATTTCGCAGCAACGACTCGCCAAAAACGCTCGGACTCGCCACCATCCATCGTAACGCGTCAGGACGGAGGAGTAGGAGCGACCACGACTGCAGCCACGATAAAGCAGATGCAACACCAACACCAGCAACAACAACAACAACAACAACAACAACAACAACAATCACAGCAACAACACCGACGCTCGGACTCTCCGCAACAGGACATTCATTCTACACTTCGGTCACTTCGAATGACAGAACAAGGCCAAATGCCATCGATGGCTTCTCCAGGAACGCACGAGTCGTCCATTTACAAGTCGGTTCATGCCTATCAAACTGGTACAGGTCAGGAACGCTGGTCTTCCAATGCACCTCACAGTCGGAATCCTTCTTCTCAAGCAAGTGTCACCTTTATGCCGCAACAGCAACATGATCGAAAGCGAACCTCGTCCAGTGGGATGACAGTGGGACCGACACCACTCTTGCTTCAACAACAACAACAACAACAACAGCAACAGCAGCAACCGCCACCACCACCACCACCACTCTCTTCATCCCAACACCTGACATCGCCCATGGGTCGACCCAACCCGAATGACCTTTATTATGATCAACCACAACAGTCTCTTCATTACAATGGGAACTCGCCTACGCATGGTAGTGGACAACGTCTTCAAGAGAGTCTTGTCAAGGAACTTTCGTCGTCAGAGCTCACCCGGCCAATACCCACCTCAACCGAGGCTATTGTACAGAGTGCTTTCTCGGGAGTTAAACGACGTAGCACTGGAGATAGGAAGAACAGGAACGATCGTGAAGAGGTCAGTATTTTTTTTTTTTTTCATTTTTGCGCATGCACTCTCTCCCTATCTTTTTTTTTTTTGGGTTCTGGGCTCTCCGAGGTTAGGTTCCTTTTTTCTCCTCATCTTTATTATTTCCAACTTGATACTCTCTCACAGACAATGGATGGTGTCTGAAAAAGAAAGAAAGAAAGAATAATCTGGACAAAAAGACACATTACTCGAGCATGGACTCATAAAGAAGGGGGTAGAGATGGGGAGAGAGCTAGAGTGAAAGAGAGAGAGAGAGAGAAAGGGCAAAAGGAGATAAAAAAGAAAGGGAGTGAATAGTTTTCGAAACGAGGGACAAAGAGGGAAACAAACATCATCCCATTACTGGTCCAAAAGGACAAAGGGGATTTTCAAGAGAGAGAGAGAGAGAGAGAGCCATTAGAGTTGGACCATGGGTTCTTATGCAAGCAAGGGAGAGAGAGAGAGAAAGATAGAGAGAGAGAGAGACAGAGAGAAGAGTATAATATTGTTAGAACACGACTATAGGCACCATCTATCCAATTTCTGTGGCTCACCACAGTTGGCTTATCTTCACTCTCTCTCTCTCTATTAGGTCTGGCCTGACCATCTAGAAAGGGTCTTTCTTGAAGGTACGTAGTACACAATTAACGAAAGGAGAGAAGCGATTCAGAAGAGGCCAAAGCGCGCCTTGTTTTTTTTCTTTCTTCTCCCACTGACAGCAAATCCCCTTCTTTGTGCTGCCTTTTTTTTTTTTCCTTCTTTTCGAAACAGCTCTCTATGTCATCCCAAAGCTCGGTCGTCGGAAAGTGCTCCTTGGTGGGAAACCCAGTGGTCGCAATGAATTGATTGCCGACTACATCTTCAAGCAGACCAACATTGTCCGCACTCGGAAGCAAGTCTCGTCTCATCTTCAAGTCCTAAAAAACACTCGCAAGAACGACCATGCATGTAAGATTATTATTATTATTATTTTTTTTTCTTTCTTCAATTCCTTTTGGCTCTTGCTCTTGTTCTTCTTTTTCTCATTTCTGCAAGAATGACAACTTGATAACCATTCATTCTGCTTTTGTGTGTCTTCTTGGTAGTCATGAGGCTGTTGAAAGATAGCGATGACGACGACGACGAGATGAGTGGACCCCATCCACCAACCAAAATACGCACTCCAGTTTCCCAAAGTCCTACGGCCTCACCACGACTCCCACCATCGCTATCTCATCCAGGACATCGAGCAATGGGATTGGCCGGTCCACCCACTGGAAACAGTTATGAGACGCGTCATTCATTCACCTCTTTGGAAGGAGGTCCTTCACCCATCTCCCATCTGACTGAGGATCGTTCATCCAACAAAGTCACGCCTCTCGCAGACCTGTATCGGTCCTCGATTCATGAACGTTCTTTTAGTTATTCCATCTCGGGAGCTCCTGTGCATGACCCAGGAGTTCGACCGAATGACTCGACTGTGGGCCATGGAGGTCGAAGTCGATCCATGAACTCGATGACTAGGCTCCCATTGATGACTCCAGGATCGCTTCTCTCGACCTCACCGGATCTAGGCTGGAAGGATCCTGCGGAATTTGATCCTTCAGGCGACTTTTTCCATACTCAAGACGAGGATCTTTTACACTCGGCAGTGTCAGGAGAACCAGTGATTTTCCGACCCAAGGTCTTTGGACTCCATACCCAGTATACAACAGAGCCTAATGGTACAGCCACAGGAACAGCAGCAACGGCAGCAACAGGAGGAAACGATATGGATCTCCGAGAAGGATTAACACGCCACCAACACGATCTTGTCCGATGTCAAGAACTGGACTCGCGGACATTTGGTAGTATCAGTATCCATCAACTATCAACCGAAAAGTTCCCGACCTTATATGAGCTCTACCAACGAGCCATGTGTACATTCTTGTTCCTGAGGGTGCATATGGATCTCAACCTGGAATTGGGAGGAGCATTCGGGAACACATGCTTGTATGAATCCAACGTACGGCGGACAGTGTCATGCAAGACTTGTATTTATTCGTTTGGAGAAAAAGTGTTGGAGTCGACCGAGATCAAGCATGCAGTGATGGTGGATCAACGTTATGTCTACAGTTTTGAGTTTGTGAACCATTTCTTTAACGCGTTCCTGAGTGGGGTTCGATCGCTTGAGAACATGGGTCAGGTAGAGATTGCGTTGAACAATCTGTCGGTGGTTCAGATTTTTCAGAGTGTGGATGCCGAGTTTGAGAGTTCGATGTTGGATCCGTTGTTGGTGATTGTGTTTAACTTTGAACGTGGTCCTGGCAATATTAACGCCTATTGTGTGAATGATGCGCTTGTTTGTTAGTTGTCTTTTTTATTTTTATATATTCCTTTTAAGCACCTTGGCACCCATACTGATACAGAAAAAAAAAAGAGATCAATTGACTTTTCCTCTCTTCCCTCCTCCACTCACAACACATACCACATACCAGCACACAGACAAAAAGGCATTGTATAAAGGTTTTCATCGTCAGACCAGACTGACCCCTCTCATTGATAAATAGCACTCTGATCCCTCCTCACTCCGAAAAAGGTGACTTCTCATACTACTCTAAAAGAATAAAGCGCGTTTTTTTTTTCTTTGACATTGATGAACAAAGAGTGGCTTACGAGCAGGAAAAGGATATAAACAGAGCCGTTCTCTTCTCTCTCTCTTTTTTTTTTTTTTCTTTCTCTCTCTCTCACTCTCTCCTTCCTCCACTCCCTTCTCTCCCTTTCCACTCCACTCTCCTCTTTCCTTCCTCCATCCCTCTCCATCCCTCATCTGATTGATGATCAGTTCACAAGGTATGAATTCTCTCTTTTCCCGATTCTCTTTTCTCCTCCCCCCCAAATGTTGTGCCCTTCCATCTCTATTTTCAATGATGATTCCAAAGACATTTGCACGTCAGTCATACTGCCACACGGCAATGATGAGCAAAATCATCTATACCCAAATTTCTGACATTTAGAAGTTTTGGAAGGGCTTTCTTTGATCGCGCATTCCCTCTCTAAAGATAAAGAAAAAGAAGAAAAAGAGTGCCAAGCTAACTTTTTTTTCTTTCTTTTTTGGTGTCCTTTTTGACCGTTTAGGTAAACAAGTATCTAGTCTTCGCAATTAAAAAAAAAAAAAAAAAAAAAAACATACTATCACCGTGTTTGGCCATGTCTTTGTTCTGGCGCGCCTTTTTTTTTTTTTTTTTTTTTTTTTTTTTTGTGAAGGGACAGAAGAGGCGTGACAGAGGAGGGGGAGAATGAAAACATTTTTTTTTTTTTTTTTTTTATTTTTTTTTTTTTTAGTCTTGCATGTGTGTGGGGTTGACCCATGATCTACGAGGACAACTGGGTGATGTAGTTATCGATCTGGCCTTGTATAACCGCATTTCGGCACTTGTCCCTAATCTCACTGAGAACAAGGATAGTTAGACAGAAAAAAAAAAATAAAAAGAAAAGAGCGAGTGATCAAAGATAGGAAGGTGAGAGAACAGTCGAGCTAACAACAACAACAACAACAACAACAAACAACACAAAACAAAACTTACCGTAGCGTCTCTAGATCCTTTTGAAGGAAGGCTTGTTCACCCGCCTCTTGGAAGGCCTCAATCTTCAAAAAGAGACCCGCTCGGACTTGTGCATCACATTTCAGAATATACTTGGCCGCTTCCCGATATTGCATCGCCTTGACACATTCCTCTACAAAAGGTTCATATCCAATCGGTGATTTCTTGGACTTGGCCAACACGGCCACTCCATCCCAGTCTCGAATTTCAACCAAAGCCCGAAGTTTGATCCACCAAAATCGTTTGTCCGGCATCTTGAATTCACTTCGGATCTTGCCTGCACGATCACCTCGGTTGATCGTAATCAACTTGTAGACTGTACTACTGACCGACAATCCTGTGAAGGGTTGTCCATATTCCTTTTCCAATTGGACTTGAGCTTGAAGAAGTCGAATACCTTCCTCCACCGCCTAAACGTAGAAAGATGTTTCGAGAAAATATCATGCTTTCGATTTAGTGATCACCATTTTTTTTTTTTTTTTTTTTTTTTTGCATTGGAGGTGGTGCACTATTGTTTATTTCTTTTTCTTTTTTTCTTTTTCTTACCTTTGCCTCGAACGCATGTTCCTTGTCATCCTGGTAGAGACGGAGAGCTGCCTTCATCTTATTGATCCGCTCAGCCATATCCTTTTGCTGGAAACTCTCGATCAAGCTCAGGTTGGCACTATCCACCCTTCGATCATCCTGATAGTAAAAATCTTTCAATAACTCGGGATCCTCCTGTTTACAATACGACTCGAGCAAATTGCAGGCCTGTGGTTTGTTGTTGACAATCTTGAAAAACTCGCCCAACGGGAGTTTGCGCTTCAAATGAAGGAGAACATGGTATACTAGATAAATTTAGAAGAGAGAGAGAGAGAGAGAGAGAGAGAGAGAGAGAGAGAAAAAGGATGAGATAAACCAAGATCATCTTCCCTTCAAAAATTTCATATTGATCACAGTTGCTCACCAAGATCAGTGTCGCCACTTTCAATGGCTTTGGTCAAGGCCAGCTCATCAGCTTGCATGCTCATGAGCAGTGGAACTTGGTCGCCAGCTCTAGGCTCGTAATCCAAAAGCTAGTGTATCGCCATGGCAAACAAAGCAAAAAAAGCAAACAAAAATTGCAAAGGAATCTTGGTGAGCGACACATTTGAGAGGTCAAAGAAAGACATAGAACCAAAGTCAAGATTTGTTGGTGTCCACCCTACCATGGTCGCAAGCTTGGATTGGCCAGCCTTATGGGCAGTCATAGCAATCTCTGAATAAGACAATCCGGGTCTGTTGGCAAGCTTCTCGACAACCATGCGGCAGATTGTATCTTCATCATCGCTAGACATCTTGATCTTTGAGCATGCCCAATGAATCAAAATCCGATCCGTCCTCATCTTGAGATATTCACAAATACGGATTGCCACTAGGTACAGATGACGACTAACAAGTCGGTCGATCAGAGCTTCAGGCGTAAGTCGCTGATACCTAAAATGAATTCGAAAGAAATCTGTTAGCGACAAGAAGACATGCCTTTCAATCATCATGTTGATCGATTTTTTTTTTCAAGGATAAAGACACACAATAAAACCTACTGAGCATAAGTAAGAGGGATTCCAATCTCGTAGTAACGGACAGCATTGAGGACACGGAGAACCTTGCACATCTCGACAAAAGAATCCGCATTGTGAATCTCCAGAAAGCATTTCCCGAATGAAGCAGCCTACAAAGTCCATGACATACAAAAAGAATGTTAGTAAACTTTTTGATTCTCTCCCCCCTTTTACTTCTCTTTTAAAATCAAGAATCCAGTTTATCGCTTCTGATCTGTTGACCATTGTACCTTGAGAAGAGAGCGCTGAAAGTGATGTGAAAACTCATGTCCTGCAGCCTCAATACAGGCTTCCACAGCATCAGCAAGCTCTAGTCGAATGCTTCGAATATTTTCGTCTGCCTTTGGACTCTTTTTCTAAAAGTGGTGAGGATGGATCCATGAAATCGTGTCAGTGATACCATTGACTCAGGAGGTAAATGTGTACGCTATTGGATAAGAAAGAAGGCAAGGATCAAATTCCACCGCAGTCAAAAAAAGAATACCTCAAAATGATCCAGAGCGTCATACAACATGGCTGCAGGTGCTGTCGATCCAATGTTAAAGATATCCTCTGTCACAGCTATTTAGAAATAAAGATTGACCGTTGAGAGTGTCAGCATGCAGAGATCAAACAGCTGGCTTGACAAAAAAAAAAAAAAAAAAAAAAACTCCTTTTCTCTCTTTGACTATTTTCCCATTGTAAAAATAAAAGTGGACTTGCCTGGAACCTTTTGTAAGAATTCACATTTTTCACTGCTAATGATTCGAATGCCATCAATTTCTGGAATCAAAAAAATGGGATCGTCATATGTGTATCTATAGATCGATATCAAAAAAAAACAACAACTCTAGGTTAGTAAACCATCAATACACAAAGGCCTTTTGAGATCTCGAGCTCATAGAAAGGAAAGCGTCATTACTTGATCCAGTCTCCAAAAGGTCCAACCATGAGAACAATCTTGTCCCAGTAGAGCACAACAGAGTCTGTCCCGCACCTGTTTTTTTTTAAAAAAAAAAATAAATATAAGGGAAAAAAAAAACGATCAGGAACTGGCACGTGTTATAAAAAGAAAAGAATAAGAACTTTGACGCTCTGGAATGCGAAAAAGAGACCACGAGAAGCAATCAAAAAAAAAAAAAAAACCACTTACCAGATCAACTGCTGAGGTGGCACAAGAGAACCTGTCGCAAACTCGGACAGATTTTTTTGAAAGTCGGTCGAAACTACCCAGAGCTTGCCTGCCGAAGTAAAGAGCGCCAGGTACTTTCCGTCTGACGAAACAGACATTTTGGTGAACGGTCCTTGTTGCAAGAGCTAGTACAAACAAGTTGATAATTTCCATGTTAAAAAAAAAAAAAAAAAGTAATAATAAAAACTACACGCCCGCGATGATCTGAATTCAGTATTGAAAGGATTCCCATCCATGGCTGGTCATTAGCTGTACCTCGTCTCTGGATTCTGTGGCATCCACGACAAGAATCGTTGAATTAACGGCCAAAAGGACTTCGACATGTCGACTGAGGGTGAACTTTGGTGGGATGACAGTCCAGCTATGAGGTGGTTCATTGATCCCTGGGTTCGCTAACATCAAAGGTCGAGGTTCTTCAAAGTTGGAAATGGCGATCAATTCAAAACTTCCTGTGAGAGCCACTAGTCCTGTGCCCCAGATCTGAACGTCTATAATCTTGTTGTCTTTTGCTTCCTAGAAAAAGATGAAAAAAAAAAAAGAAGAAAAGTTGATCTGTTAGTATCGTTGCTTCGTGGTATTGGGTTTCCTACAGGTCCGTGTTTAGGGAGGGAAAAGAGCCGCTTTGTTTACCTTTCCGAGAGAAAACTGGGTATATTCTCCAAGGATGTTGTACATGCGAACATGGCCATCTTCCAGAACACAAAGCAACTGCTCATTGTCTGTCCAACCCATGCCGACAATACGACCCTTGTCCCACTATAGAGATACCACGAGAGCACTAGAGATTAATACAGGTCACTCTTATTGAAACCATTTGGAGGAGCAAGTTTATAGACCTTTCTTTCTTTCTTTTCTTTCTTTCTTTTCTTTCTTTTTTTCTTACCAAGATCGGCTCCATCAGCTCTCCAGAGGATGTGTAGAGACAGATACTAGGTTTGGCAGGCTGCAGGTTCTGTAGGCGCAGGACCTTGCGGTCATCGCGAACCAGAGCTAAGCAAGGCAGTAGGGCTTTAGTACCATCTCTTTTTATTTTTCTTGAGCACCGTTGAAATTGCTCTTGTCAAACTGCAACACAGAATACCAGGAACGCGAGACTTACCCAGGGGACCTCCAAAAGGCGCGGCAGCAATCATATACTTGGACAGGTCCATCTGTTTCCAGAGCATTGAGTAGATTTCCTGTTTCCTATAGAGAGTTAAAAAAGAGAAAAAAGTCAGTTGTCCATGTTCCTGACCATGGTTTCTGAGACAGAGTCTGTCATGGTTCATCCAGTGCTGTTTGGGAAAGCCTTTCCATGGACCCTCCAAGGGGGGTAGACCATGGCAAGGGACTGGCTGATACCTGTAGTATCGGTCCTGGAGCTGGTGCCAGTCCGCCGTTGGGGGCGACATGTTGGCGATGTTGTTGAGGGTGGAAAAAAAAAAGGTAGTAAAAAGTTTGAGAGGATGGGAGTGCAGAAGGGGAGGAGGAGAGTCTCTTCCATGCAACGGGTGACCAACCTCGCGCCTCGAGGTCGCGAGAGGAATAGAATCGTTGAAAAAGAATACGGTGACGTGTTTTAGTCGCCCAAAGAGCGGGTTTCGATAGATCAGATGATTTCTTTCTGTGCGAGTCTGATTCAGCATTGAACGAGGGATCTCTGCTTTTTGTTTACACTCCATCGCGTCTTCGACAGAACTCGCGCTCTTCCACCTCTTTCCCTCTCTTCCTTTCCATCAAATCGCCTCCCCCCTCGGGAACAGGAGTAGCAGGAGGACAGCACGCGTCTGGTCAATCTCTCCCGCACATTTAGACTGGTCGATAGCTCGACCTTTTTTTTTTTTTTTTTTTTTTTTTTTTTTTTTCTATTTCTTCTCCTTCAGGACCTTCAGTGACTCGTTTGCCTTTTCACCTCCCCCCTTTCACCTCCTCCTCTTCTTCTTCTTCCTCTTCTTCACACCTGCAATCATGGCACAATGGCCCATCGACGCCGATGCCACGGACATGCTTCTTAAGCTTGCTGCAAAGACTGTCGATGACCAGCTTAGCAGGGAACAGAAATATCCAGAGCTTGGTGATTTTCTGAACACGGACTTTTCTTCAGCCTATGTGCCTATTGATCCCCGCCATCAGATCCTTCGACGCAAACGAGCAATCAGTCTACCGGATAGTCTCTTTGAGCAGTACAACTGTAAGTCGACAATGCTCGAGACTCGACTGTTTTTTTTTTTTTTTTTGTATAGTGGAAAAGGGTTCTTTTTTTTATTTATATATTTATTGACTGACCGTTGTGGTTTAATTTTTTTTTTTTTTCTGAAATGGAAAAAAAAAAAAAAAAAAAAAATAGTGCTTCAATGCAGATGCTTCATGGGCTTGTTCCCAGAGATCAATCGCGTCTGGATTACTATCGACCATCGACTCTTCCTTTGGAACTACGCTGACGGGTAACGAACGAACGCTGATTGATAATTCTCGGTTCAAACAAAAAAAAACAAAAAAAAAAAAAAGGCTCTTCGTCACAACGTCTATTGAGGAGCCTGTTACTGATCCAATGCTTTCCACGCTCAATATATTTTTTTCTTTAAAAAAAAAAAAATCAAACAGAAACAACTACGAGTCCTATGAGGAATTGGACCAAGTGATTGTGAATGTGGCCCTCGTTCGCCCCAAGCGTGGTACGTGTGCTTCTCTCTCTCTTTCTCTCCCTCTTTTTTGTAGATCGGCCCAGATTTTGGTGCCAATTGCTCAATTTCGAAACTCGTCCTAACACTCAGCACCACGCACGGACCTCGATTAGATACCTTTGATGAAAAAGTCAAGTATCTGCTCGTCATTGCCACCCCGATCGACGTTCATCTCCTCGGTGTTTCTACAGGATCCGATTCTCATACCCTCTACATCACCAACATGAGTGTTCCAACGGACAATGTGGCCATGAGGAGTATCGTCGGCACTGCAGACGGCAGGATTTTCATGAACGGAAACGATGGTCGCCTATGGGAGATTGATTATCAGGCAGAAGAAGGCTGGTTCAGTAAGAAATGTTCCAAGAAGGAGGTCATTGGCAATTCATTGTCGTACTTTATCCCTTCTTTCTTGACCCAAGCAAGAGTCGACCCTATTGTGAACATTGTCTTTGATGAGTCGCGTCGTACGATCTATGGACTTACGGAAGGATCGAGTATTGAGGTAAGGGCCCAAGTCTTGGAATGCAATTGATAATTGGCACCTTGAAGAAAAACGCATTTATTTTGAATCTAATCTCTCTCTCTCTCTCTCTCTCTCTCTCTCCCCTCTCTAGTTGGTATCCCTCTCTGGCACTAACCACGCACGCGGCACAGTAAAGGCTTCGTACATTCTTCAGGAGGCAAGACGGAAGAGCAACCACAACAGAGCAATGGACGAGTCGTTTTTCAAAATTGTGGACATCCATGTCGTGCCTGCATCGGAATCTAGAGATGTCAGCCTCGTTGCAGTGACCTCCACAGGATGCCGCCTTTACTTTGGTCACAGGAGTGCACTTGACTATGCACATAGACAGGCAGATCAGACACAGCAAGGACCTTTCTTATTACATGTGCGCATCCCTCCCACCTTTGAGAATGTGCCCGAAGGCGTGCTTGGAGTCCATGGTCAATACCGCGTTCACCAGTCTATTTACAAGAATGGCGTATTCTTGGCTGCCCACTCGCTGAACGACTCTGTGGATACGTTGGTCGCCTCAGCACCTGATTCAGGCCCTATCAACAAAGCAGCAGCAGCTACTAGGGTATGTTGAGTGGCGATCTTTTTTTTCTCTTCTTTCTTTCTTTCCTGATCCGATCAAGGAGCATCGGTGTCTGATATTCAACCATTTCAAACTAACGTTTGATGAAATTCAACTCACTTTCTCTTCTACAGGCTCCAGGAAATCCCTTTATTCCAAAGTTGATCGAAGGAGCAATGATCACAGCAATGGAGGGAAAAATCTGGGCCATGTCTGAGCTTCCAGGTGTGGATTATGCTGGCCCAATTGATCCTTCGCTCAGCAGGAACGAACTTGCTGTTCAGTTGTCGCGCTCACCACGTGAATACCTTGTGTTGACCAACTCTGGTGTCGACGTATTTATGAAGCGCAGACCCATTGATGTTTTGCAGCAATTGTTGTTGGAGGGCCGAGGCATTGACAATGGCCTTGCTGTGTTCTTCACAAAGTGAGTTTTTTTTTTCTCTCTCTCTCTCTCTCTCTAGATAATGATGGATGGGAAACCCCGAATGACTTTTGTGCATTGGTAACTAATACGTTCTGAACTTTTTTTTTTTTTTTTTTTTTTTTTTTTTTTTTTTTTTTAAACCCCATAGCTACGGAAGAGTCGAATCCTGCGCCATGTGTATTGCTCTCCTCTGCTCTCACCCAAGCATCCTTTCAGCCACTGGTTCTCAGCGTATGTTGCCTTTATCCTGATGATATTCCCTCCCAAGCCTTGGTCACAGTATTGAGGATTGCCCGACATTAGAGTTGCTAACACGATCTATTCCTTCCCTTCGTTTGTTATTAGAGATGGCGCGTGCACAGTCCGTGTCGGATCAGGTTGCAACTACAGCTGAACGGTTGCTTCTCGAGTGGGGTGGCAAGAGAACTGTGAAGGAGACTCAAATGAACGATCGTTTTGCTGCAGCCAACAGAATGGGTTCTGAACTTGGTCGACCTGTCTCCCAAACGAGTGCAGGACAGTATACTTATCGCCATTCGGGATTGTCTCTCTATTTTGCACGACTCCTTCGTCCGATCTGGAAGCGTAAAGTGATCAAAGTGGTGAATGCTGCACGAGGATTGGTCGACTCGGAGATCTCAGACCCTGTGCTCACCTCAGTCCAGAAAGATCTTTTTGCACTTCGAGCCTACTTGTTGGCCAACACTGAGCTCTTTACACCCCGTATCATGGTCCCCTCCAACCCTCCGGGTGAGAATGAGCAGATTGAGATTGAGAATGCTAATGTGGAGAGCAAGTCGTTGAAGGCCTTGCTCCTGCTCTTGACCCAGTGCATTGAAGGCATTGCATTTGTTCTGTTCCTGGTGGACTCGAAGATGTCGGAGACTGTTTCCAAGTAAGTATCCTTTATTTGTACTGCAGCCCTCATTTCCACAACTTTAGGAATGGTCTCTGATACTATTCTTTTTCTTTGGTGACTGTAGTATTTCCGCCGAGTCACAGCAAGCCTTTATGGGAATTACTTATGAGACTCTTTTGACGACATCCAAGGGTCATGACTTGTGCAGGGAACTTGTCACAGCCGTGATTAACAAGCAGATGGGCCATCATATGACCGTAAGCGGATTTTCTCAATATCAACCAGCGACTGCCTCGAAAAAATATCGAAATTTTCAAGTCAAGGGATTTTGTCTAATCTAATCAAACCCTTCTCATTATTATTAATATTTTAGGTGGATGCTGTAAGTGACACCCTCCAGCGTATCTGCGGTTCCTTCTGCAGCCCAGGAGATGTAGTCTTTTACAAGGCGACGGAGCACCTGCGATTGGCACAGTCGTTGCAGGACACGGCTGATATTGAAGATCATGCAAGAGAGTCACTCCGTCTTTTCAAGAAGGTTCCTTTCCTCCTGGTCGATGACACTAATGGAGCAAGCAAGTTGCGAGGCATCTGCCAAGAGTACATGGCCATCAAATTCTATCCTGGTAAGTCGACAATTGTTCAAGAAGCATGACGATATTCAATCGATTGTGTTTTTTTTTTCTGGAGGGGTCATGGTGATGCTGATAAAGTTACTGCTCCTTATCTATATCCATGTTCATAATAGGTGCTGCTGAGCTTGCATTGTCATGCGCACAGGATGTAGACCCAAGCAACAAGGCGACAGGATATGTGAAAGATGGCAAGAATCCCAAGGTATATACCGTGCCACCCCATCCCCCTTGCTACCACCTCTTGATCATAACGAATTGAAAATCTCATTCTCCTTATCTATTTCGTTTCTTTTTTTTTATATGTACAGGACCCTAGGGCGGAACAATTTACAAAGAGATTTATTTGCTACGACAATGTCGTCATGGTGCTGAAAGAACTGGGCATTGCTTCCTCTCAGGGTCAGCCCTCTAACTTTGCGCTTCAAACACTGGGACTTGCTCTTGAGTTTGACGATGCCCTTTTCCACACATTCTTGTACGACTGGTTGCTCTCTCATGGACGAACCGACTATTTGCTTGAGATCAACACACCCTATATTATCGAGTACCTGAAGCAGTGCACATTGTTGGATGCCACCAAAGATCTTTTGTGGAGGTATTACATCAAGGTGGACGATTTTGGTCATGCTGCTCAGGAACTTGGTCGGATCGCGGAATCGTCGCGGTACAACCTCGAGTTTGTGTCCCGCCTGGAGTACCTTTCATTGGCGGTCAGTAATGCCAAGAGCTGTCCTGCTGGATCAGACCCCAAGTCGGATAGTGGTCGTCTACTGACGGATCTTGAGGAGAAATTGGAAGTAGGCAATATTCAGCTTGATATTATCCAGACCTTGCAATCCATTCTGGATGAGAACAAGCGCCTTGCAGGAAATATCGCTTTGGATGAGAGATCGAGACAGGATGCTCGTCAAAAGGCTCACGAACTCGAGAACATGCTAAAGAGCTGCAAGTCCCAACTCTTGGATATCAACAGCGTAAGTCTTGTCCGGCCTGCATGAGGACTTTGGAGACGATTTAGACAAGAGACTGACTCTCGATTTTTTTTTTCCCCTATGATCTCTAATGTAGCTCTATCACACCTTTGTGGAGCCTCTTCAGCTGTTCGAATCAATGTTGGCCATCTATCATGCTTCGGATGTGGATGACGAATACCACGTCCGTTCAGCTTGGGAAGGATTTATTGCCCGAGGTAAGCGTCTTTGGTTGGGTCCATCCATCAGGCATGGTGCTCTCATTCTCCTTGCATTGCTTTAACAAGTCATCTTAACACATGTCCTTTGCCATTGTCCAGTGTTTGTAAAGGCAATAGATGCCGGTCGGCCGCCATTGACAGATGTGGAAGTGAGGGTGAAGGATCTAGGAAGGAGGTTCTATCCTTCAGCCAAGGTCGTCCCTATCTCGGTTATGGTCCAGATTTTAGAGCGTTACCCCTATCTGAAGCAGACTGCAGGGTACTCTGTTTCCCCGGGCTGGGCGGTTCGCATTCTACGAGATATTGGATTTCCCTATGATGCCCTCTTTGACAGTTTCCATGCACTGGTCGAGACCAAAAAGAACGAGTGGATTGGGCCTCGAGCGACGCTTGTTCTGATCCAGGACATTGAGTTTTTGCTCCGAGTATGGCTTGTCGAGAGCCTTGGAGCAAGTATCATTACGGAATTGAATGAGGAGTTGTGCATTACAGAGGATGAATGGGTGACCTATGGAGGATCATGGATTGGATTAGGGGGTCCATCCGGGTTTGGAGCCTCGACCTTGGGTTTGAACGGCACGGGATCCTTGGATCGGTTCCGGACAAGAAAGATTGAGGATGCGATCCAGATGTATATCCGCCTACTTGAATCGGCCTCCTGGACACCGGCACCGATCTCGTCGGCCTTTGATGAGAATATGGGGGGTAGTGAGCAGGAACTTCGAGCCAAGTCGATCATGCTTGTTCAACGACTCAAAGCGATTCAGAGCCGGATCCAACACCTTCATTAGCATAGAGACCAAGAAAGTGTGTGAGAGAGAGAAAGAAAGAAAGAAAGAAAGAAAGAAAAAAAAAAAAAAAAAAAAAAAAAAAAAAAAAAAAAAAGAATTAAATGTATTAAATGATCCTGCCCATGAAGGCCCAGATCTTCTGGATAAATAGGAAAAAAAAAAAAAAAAAAACACATGCGAATGTGCTGGTGACCATGGAAGAGATCAGGTCGCGCTACTACTGACAGGGTTATAAAAGTGGAGTAGGAAGCGCGGACGAATCCTTGGGGTCGAGTGAGAACAAGGTTGAGGGGGAAGAAGTCCGTGTTGCTAAACTCTGTTTAACCAAACGAACTAAAGCCCTGGGAGACTTGAGCAGACCCTGAACGGGGGGACTCGTCTTATAGAATCTAGTTGGGGGGGGGGTAGAGTGAGGGTGGGTGGAGAGTAGGAGGCGGAGAGAGAGAGTGGAAGAGAGACGGAGTGTGAGTGGTCGCAGAGTCGCACAGCGAGGCACATGTGCCAAGCAGTCCCCACTCTTTCTCACTTTCACTTTTACTCTCGGACATGAGAGCTCCGAAGAAGAAGAGGAGGAGGAAGGGGGGCGCAGGACAGAGAGAGAGAGAGAGAGAGAGAGAGAGAGAGAGAGAGAGAGAGAGAGAGAAAGAGTGAGAGAGAGGATGCGGGGAGAAGAAGACTGACTGGTTGGGCTGGGCTGGGCTGGGCTGGGCTGGTTGGCTGGCTTTGGCTATTTCCAATAACTTTGACCTCTTTTTCTTTCTTTCTCTCTTTCTCTCTCTCTCTTTCTCTCTCATTCTCTCGCTCAACTCGCTTGTCGGTGCTCTCCATTGCTACTCCCCACTCTACCTTCTTTTCATCTTTACACACACACACTCTCTCTCTCTCTCTCTCTCTCTCTCCTCTCTTGTCTCCCCCCATCACCCTGCATCTCAATCCCATTCCATCCACAAGAAGAGAGCCTGTCTCATTTTATTCATCGCCCGCATTTCCTAGCGTTCGCATTCCTTAGAGAGTGCATCGCATTGCCGAGCAAATCTTTTTATTTTTTTTTTTGCTCCTGACGACTGTTGTTGCACAGAATGACAACTCCCAAGGCTGCTCCGGTCCATGCCAGGGCTGCCTCTTTCCTCGCTGCTGTTGCTATCGCACTCGTCTCCGGCACCCCCTACCTCTATTCGACCTATGCCAACCAGCTCACAACACAACTTGTCCTGACTGCAGTGCAATCCAATGTAGGTTGTGTCCCTCCTCCTTTCTCCTCCTTCTCCTCCTCTTTCTCCATCCGTTGTTCTAGGACACGATTGATCTACGACTAGTCCATTGGTTGAGCTGTGCAACCGCCTCCCTTTCTCTCGTCTGATGAGTAGATCGACTACTCGTCCTAAAGCTCGTCAACGGTGACCACTCATTCTATCCCTGTCTGTCTGCCTCTTTTCTTTTTTTTTTTTTTTTTTATCGAATTACAGCTAGTTGCCGCCGGCATTCATTATGGTCTGTTCCTATCAGGTAACGGTTCGCTGGCCTATAATTCATCCGTAAAACCCGATTGCTCCTCTCTTTGACTCCTGACGAAAGAGGAGATCAGGCATTTTTTTTTCTCGCAGTTGTCATGGTCCTTTTTTTTTTTTTTTTCACAGGAGATATCGGAAAAAAAAAAAAAAAAATAACTCACTGAGTGTATTTCAAACACACATACACACCCCTCTCTGCTTTTCTTAGGGCCTATCTTTGGCCGTCTTGCTGACCATCGTGGACCACGAGCGTAAGTCTCTTTACCACTTCTTGGCTCCCCCTCCCATCTCTCTCTATCTCTCTCTCTCTTCCCCGCATAGCGGAGTCTCCTCTACCCGACATGATCTGTCGAAATGATGCAGATCAATGACACCATCTATGGCTCGTTACCCAACCCAACCCAATGGTGAAGCAAGATTGGTAGTCGGGACGAGATCGCAGATAGACAGACAGAAAAAAAAAAACGTGCTCGCCAGGATAGGATGTGGCCACTTACCCAAGAATAACAACAGATTTCTGGGATGCCGGGATGCAGCCTGTGCGTCAGAAAGGACCTGCACAAGAACAAAGGATGTGCTGGGGGTGGGGTTCTTGTCATGCGAGTTCTGGATAGACTGCAGGAGGAGAGGCAAAGGAAGAAAAGAGGGGAGAAAGAAGAAGAGGAGGAGAGGTCTGTGTCGATTCGCATTGCATATGGGATTCGCATCTCTCTTTCCCCCCCGTGTGACCCAAATCGGGCGGGACACGAACAGTCCATGAACTGGACCTTCAAACACATTTCTTCCCAGGACGAATATTATTGTTTAGAGACACGGACAAGGAAGACACTCGCAACCCCTGCGCGGCCTTCTTGCCCACTCGTCGTGCACTCTCTCTCTCTCTCGCTCTCTCGCTCTCACGCGACCCTCTCCAGATTAGGTGTACTGACAAGTGACCACATTGTGAACACATACACACACTTTCTCTCCCTTCTTAATGGCTCTTGTTTCTTCTAGGTCTGGCATGTTTTCCGCAGGTCTGCTTATGACCGGTTACGCGGGCCTCTCGCTGACGTACGCGGGTACATTCCAGCCTTACGGGTTTTTCACGGCCTTTTTTTTCTTGGTCCTGATCGGCATGGGTTCCCAGGCCGGATTCATGACTGCTGTCAGTACCAATGCCCATAACTTCCAATCGGCACGTGGTCTGGCCATGGGTATCCCCATCGGTGCCTTTGGTCTCTCAGCACTTCTCTTTGCACAAATCAACAACCTGTTCTTCAAGGACAACACTCGAGGGTTCCTACTCTTTGTCTCTCTTGCGATTGGTAGCACAATCTTTGTTTCGTTGCTCTTTCTCCGTGTGTTCCCTGCACATCATGAAGTTCCTACGGAACCTACAGTCAATGCCGAGATCGCTGTTGCCCACCCGGGCCCCGAACCGGACTGCGATACTACGGACGACGTCATGACCGAAAGAAGGGCCCATCACCCTACTGAGCAGGATCGACTCTTGCCCTCAAAGAACACAACCATTGCCACTCCCTCGAACCACGGTAGCATTAATCACTCCAACCATGGTAGTTTCCACAACCAGAATGATCATGCTGTTTCCGAGCCACTACCCTCAGGACCAGCCTTGTTCCGTACCAATACCGTGGCACAATTGTTGTTGATCAGTATCATGCTCTTGTCAGGACCTGGTTTGATGTATGTGGCCAATGCAGGCAACGTGATTCGATCAATCTATCGTGATCACCTAGAGGACCCCTCTACTCCCCCGACAGCCGAAGACCTTCTTCGATTACAACAACTTCAAAACTATCACGTCTCGTTGATCAGTCTTTGTTCCTGTCTTGGACGAGTGACCACAGGATTGATGTCTGATATGGGCAAACGAGGTCAGGGACAATGGTGGGGAATTCGAAGGATCGGATTCTTGTTGTATGCAGGTGTCTGTGTCTGGATCGGTCAGGCTCTTGGAGCGAGCGTGCATAACATTGGAGATCTACCCCTGGTCTCGGCCTTTGTTGGTCTGGGCTACGGTAGTGTTTTCGGTAAGTGTTGGCCCGAGCCCTTTTTTTTTTTTTTTTTTTTTTTTTTTTGTTTTTGTTTTTGTTGTTGTTGTTGTTCTATGTCTGTGTCTGTGTACACAGTGTTCATTCATGGAAAGGAATGCAAAAAGTGGGGAATCGCCACTTGTTTTAGAAAAAAAAAAAGATCCTGATTCTCGTCTCTTCCTCACCTCTCTTTTAGGAGTCTCGCCTACCATTGTGAGCGAATGGTTCGGGGTATCAGCTTTTGGAACCAACTGGTATGACGATTGAATTGACTAGCCCTCGTTTTCATCATGATCTGCTTCTCCTCTGTCTGCCTTTAACAGCGACCCTCTTTTTGTGCGTCTCTAACGGTCCCATTCCATTCTCTCTCTCTCTCACACACACACTTTCAACACAACAGGGGTTGGATCTCTGTCGCCCCTGCTCTAGGTGGTCAGGTCTTTAGCTTGATTTTTGGCTACATCTACGATCAAGAGGCCCAACATGAGCATTCATTGGAGTGCTTTGGAGTCGAGTGTTTCCATACCTCGTTTGTCCTGGGTACCATCTGCAGTTTCACGGGAATTGTCGTGTTGATGTACCTTTCCTTCAAGACACGCACACTGGCCCATTGATTCGCTCTAGGATCTGCCTACCTCTTTCTCTCTCTCCTCTCTTTCTCCCGCGTCTCCTTTCATCCCTCCTTTTCCCTTTTTTTTGAAACAATATAGAAAAAAAAAAACGCTAGTATGTGGGACCGTCAGGAAACTCATACAAACCCCAACAGCGCTTCAGCACCCATTCTCTTCTTTCCTTTTTTTCTTTTCTTTAAAGAAAGCATGATAGCCCCATAGTGATATCATTTTTATAATTCAGTCCGATAAAGAATCCTTTTTTTTTTTCTTCTTCTTCTCTCCAAACAACAAATGTCTATTCGACATTCAATACGGGAGGGTAGGTAGGGCCAACCTGCTGAATGACCTCATGGGCCAAGTAGTGACCCTTGGCAACAGCAGCAGCAATGTCAGCACCCTGGACCAACTTGGCAATGAAACCACCGCAGAAGGCATCACCAGCTCCGTTGCAGTCAACAATCTGGGACTCGGGGATGGGAATGATGGGGTATTCGTGAATGGTGCCATCAGCCTTGGCAACCACAGTGTTGTTGACACCCTGGGTGAAAACGACAATACGCTCGCGCTGGGTGTTGACCTTGGGGAGCTTGGCAATGTAGGTGGCAATGGCCTTGACATCCTTGGGGTCGAGAAGGTTGTGGGCAAGAGCATAGGCCTCGGCCTCTCCCTCGTTACCGAAAACAAAGTCCATGTAAGGGAGGACATCATCCAGAACCTTGGTGAAGAACTGGGGGATGAAGGGAGCCGAAAAGTTCATGGTGAAGATCTTGTTCTCAGCAGCGGCGTGCTTGGCAATCTCGAGAATACCCGCGGGGGTGACGGTAAGGAAGAAACCCTCAACGTAGTAGACATTGGCGTTCTTGACCAAGTTCCAGGTCTTCTCGGCCTTGACATGTTCAACAGTCAACTTTTCTGCAGCGCTGAGCTTGGTGACCAAGGAGCGGTCATGGCCAGAGATCAAAGCAGCGCAGGTACCAGTGGGGATATCACCAGGGATGTGAACGTACTCAGTGGTGAGACCATCTTTGTTGGCGGCTTCAATGAGCTGGTCATGGAACTTGTCCTGAGCAGTGGCTCCAACGTAGACGACGGACTTGGCAGGCAAGAGGCGCTGAGCACCACGAGCAGTGTTCTGACTGGCACCACCAGCAACGTAGGCGACATCTTTGAACTGGATGATCTCCTCGTACCTAGAGAAGAAAAAGTAAGAAAGGATTCAGGAGAGTGGTGGTGGTGGTGGTGGGAATGGGGGAGACGTGTCAGAGGAGTGGTCGCACAGGAGAAAAATGCAGTTTGTTATCTCTCTCATTCTCTCACTCTCACTCTGGGGAAAGAGGAGGAAAGAGAGTATATCACATGAATGAGCAGAGGTGGACCATGCTACCCCATTTAGAACAATAAAGTAGTCCTTTGGGGCGCATGTCCTCCAGAAGCAGCAGTCTCATCTCTCTCTCTCTCTCCGGTCTGAATCAGAGCTGTACGCCGCACGCCCACACTTTTATGGGGAAAGAGATCGTCGTCGCGCTCCCTGATGTCCGCAGCGTCGTGTCCGAGGCGTCTGGGGAGAGAGCGGGGTAAGTGCTGATAAGATGACCCATATTGCTCGGAACTAGGATTGTCCCAAGACACACAAAAAGTCTAAAAAAAAAAAAATCGCTTCGGTGGCCATCTCGGAGCTTCAGCTTCCAAGCGTGTCTCCACAGAGGTACTTGAAACAACAGACTCTACGCGTTCAAATCCATTTCTTTTTTGCCTTTGAGAAAAGGACTAAAAGAAGTCGATCAAATGCGTGAAGGGAAAAAAGAAAAGAAAGAGAGAAAGAGAGAGAGAGAGAGAGAGAAAAAAAGAAAAAAAAAAGAAAAAAAAGATTCGGTGGTCGACTATCCAAGTCCTAATCTAATCCTTGTCCTGAGTCCATGATCATTCCTCCATGCAGATCCAGCTCTGGGTTAACTCAAATGCGTTCCATGACTTACAAGGACATGTGGGATGCATCAGCAAGGATGGCATCGTTAGACTTGAGGTTGTACCTAGAGAGGAAAGAAAAGGTAGACCGAGTTAATTGACCTGGGACCTGATGCGAAGAATTGATGGGGGGGGGGGAAGGCATTTCTTTTTTCTGAACAGGGATCACATACTTGGCGAGGAGTTCCTCGGAAGCCTTGACCTGGATGTCGAGGAGGGGGTTACCCATGCAGAAAAGAGGATAAGACATGGTGGGCGAAGATGATGCGTGAAGAGGAAGAAGGTGTGGGATGAGAAGAGAGAAAAAGAGAAAAAGAGAAAGAAAAAAAAAAGAAGAGAGAAATAGAATTGCTGATCAGCGTTCTGTTGAGTTTGATAGGGGGGGAAGGGGTGGTTCACTCGCTTGTCCTGCGGTGTGCGAATTTTTTTTTTTTTTGTTGTTTGGTCCAGAACGCACCCCGACCTACCGACCCACGCGCGGCCCCCACTGGAGAACACGGTCAATGAACAAGAGAAGAGAGAGCGTAGACATAAGCTTTCGACGAGATAGCGCGAGAGAGAGAGAGAGAGAGAGACAAGCGCAGTCACCTCAACGTGAAAAGAAGAAAAAAAAAAAAAAGTTTATCAACGCCACTACGAATCGTTCTCAAGGCCAAAGCCCTGGCATCCATGGGGAGTCCATGGGAGATTATGGCCATCTTGTCTAGAATTAGAAATGCCACCAGTCATTCCTCGTCGTACGCACACGCGTCCCCTACCTATCCTTCCTCCTCCTCCCCCCCCCCCGCAGCCCATGGGTGTACTTACTAGCCTATCCCCTTCGCTTTGTTTGCATTGGCAGGAAAAACACGCCGTCTTGGCGCTCTCCTTGATCCATTTTTGCTTGCCAAGAAATTTCGGCCCATGGCCTACTTGCTCAACTCTTGGCTCGCACCACCTTAAATACCCTCTCTTCCCCTCACTCACTTTACATCACTTTACCTCACAGTCCCCACTTGGCCTCCTCTCCTCTTTCTTTCAAACTCTCTTCTTTTCTCTCTCTCTCTCTCTATCTATCTCTCTATCTATATATATATATATATATATATATATATATATCTCTATATATCTATCTCTCTCTCTCTCTCTACCAAACCAAAGTACACATCATCATGGAATCAGCAAAACTAAAGGCAGACCTGCCCTTTTACAACGAGGAACCCACTCTCTCAACAACACCACCTCCACCACCACCTCTCCCTGAACGCACCCCTATCCCCTGTCAACAACATTGTTCACCCCAATATTCAACCCCTGCACCCTGTAACCCACACAGCGCTGTTTCCCAGGAGCAACACGAGTTCTGGGCCCATAAAAAGGCAGTCAAGGCCCAAAAACGAGCCATCAAGGCCCAAAACAAGGCCGTCAAATGCGAGACTAAACTGATGGCCAAAGAGGCCAAGCGCTGTGCTAAAGAAGCCAAACGTTATGCAAAGGAAATCCGACGTGAAGTCAAGTGCCGATCCAAGGAGTTGAAGCACGAAGTCAAATGTCGTTCCAAAGAATTGAAGAATGAAATCAAAACTCAAACCGAAAGTGCGCTCAAGACCGCAGATGCTTCACTCCAAGCTGCCTCACTCGCTTACTCGGAATCTCGCTCAAAACTGACAGCAGACCAGAGTCCTTGTCATGGCCGTCGACGCCGTCATGGTCATTCCCGAGATCATTCTCAGCAACAGTGTCAGCCACGACCTCATTGCACTCCTATGCCCATCCGTCTCTTGACGTCTATTGTCCAGAAAGGTCTTCGTGGATTGTCGACGACCGAGTCGGGCTCTGCTGCCACCTCTTCGCCACGTTACCTGGCTCCTGCACAGGCACAGGGACAGGCACAGGCACAAGGCTATGTTTTGTCACAGACACAGGCATTTGCGCAGGCTCAATATCAAGGACAGACACAGCCGAGTGCTCAGCCTTTGTCATTGGAACCTCCCAAGTCGATTCCTTCACAAGAGCCTTTGCTAGTCTATTCCATGACAAGGCTGTCGATGGATCCATCAGTCTCTTCTTCTTCTTCTTCTTCTTCTTCTTCTTCTTCTTCCACGATGCCCATCCCATCAGCGCCTATTCTCATGGCTACGCCCCGCCCTGATCTTGAATTGATCGACGGAATTGATCAAGATATTCCGCCCCCTTCTTATGAGTCTGCGATTGCTCGAAAGACGACTACGGTCTGAACGGGATAGAAAAAAAAAAAAAAAAAAAAAAAAATTGTTGTAGTATTTTTATACCCCCCCCCCTCCCTCCTCCTTTCATTGTTTTCCACAGATAGTCAGACAATGACAACAGCATACTTTCAGACAGAACCTGGATCGATGTGGTACAATGCATTTTTATATATATATTTATAAACATCAGTCCAAATATACCCCACAGAGTACTACTTGCTGGCCATCATTTTTTTTTTTTTTTTTTTTTTTTTTTTTTTTTTTTTTTCTTCGTGTATAGTTACTGCTTGGACTGCTTTGGCGAAAAGGCCGCACTCGTTGGCGGTGACGCTTTCACAGGGGAGGTAGGGTTCAGGTCAGGCAAAGTTGACTGACCACTGGTCGAGACCACAGGCACCTGTTCATCCTCATCATCATCAAAAGGTGATTGAATCTTGGTCTGGCTCGAATGCGTGAATGACTGTCCTGTGGCAGGGACTGGCTCAATTCCCCTACTCGAACTTGAACCTGTACCCGCCCCAATATCCGAGCCCATATCCAGACCCAGCCCATCCATTTTTCTTGGCTCGGGGGGTACAAACGCATTCGACGATTCGGGGATCGGGGCAAACGTGTTGACTGGAGGCTGAGAAGAATAGGGTGACATGGGTTCGTTGGTCATGGGTGGATCATGGTAGGGGCTCATCAGATCGATACCCTGCATCGAGTCTCTGTGCGTGAATCCTGGTGCAGGTGGACGACCGGGAACACTCTGGGGCTGATAGTGCATCTGTGCCTGTGGATAGGAACCGAACCCAGCAGCAGCCGCTCGAGAATACTGGTCACTCGTATGGTTGTCCTTGTATTCAATCTCATCCCGGTATGAAGTCGCGGGCAAATGGCCGGGTTGGTATCCGTCGCGGTCAGCAGAAGGGTTGGTGTTGGTGAGGGGGATCTGCTGTTCACGATCCAGGTCCTTTGCCGCAGCCTCGCTCAAGACTTTGTAGCGATCACTCCGCTCGGCAAACAACTCACGGGCGTAGTGGATAACACGGTTGGTCATATAAAACTAGAAAATCGATTTGCAAACAGAAATAGAACAGACCTCTCTCTCTTGGTTAGTACATGAGGCTTTCTTTTCCCCCTTTCGACGATGCCGATAAGAGTAGCATGATCTATTCTCTTTGGGCGAGTAGTCTTACGTTGAAGCCGACCCAGATGACACCTCCGATAGCAACGGTCAACACGATGGTCATAAATAGCTTTTGGCAGGACCAGTCCGAGGCGAAGCTTGGGATAAAGGAAAGATTAACGTTGTTGTCCTTGGCAGCCTGACAGCCCGAGTCCCACTGGGTCTGATTCTGCTTGAACCAAATCAGCGACCAAATAATCAGGGCCAACTGGGTCAAGAGAGAGAGGACGTAGAAGGCCTCAAAGGCCTTGACAGCAATTCGGTTAGCCAAAAGGGCCGAAAGCATACCAAAGACACCCACGGCTGCGGCCAAGACACTGACAGCGGCCGTATAGTACCACAGGGTCTGTCCCGAGGTCAAGGGGGCTATTGTTATCCCTAATGACGCCAAAGACAAAAAAAAGGGTAAAAAAAAAAGGTTATCAGTAAGAGGGAGGGATGCATGGGACAAAACATGGGCGAGGGGGGAAAAGACTAGTTTGGTGTCTCCGCCTACCTGCGACGTCAATCGACCTGTTGGCTGGATGTATCCATCGAAGCAAATAGGAGACGGGAAAAAAAAAAGAAGAGAAAACTAGTCAGTTTTGTACAAGTAGGGAGACGGAGAGAGAACATGTTCCCTTCGATGCAACAATCTCTATTCATGCTTACGCAGGTCCTGGTTTGTGAAGAAGTAGTAGCTTCCAGCACCTCCAAGGGCCTATTCGAGCGTCATGGTGAGAAAGAATGGTGGCGACAGTTAGTTCAATGGCGAGTGCAGAGTGGCGAAGAGAGCGAAGGGGCAAGAGTCTTTTTTAAGTTTTTAAGAACAACAACATACAGCAAGGATTAGACCACCGAGAAAGGTGGCGAGTCGAAATGGGATGCACCAACAGCATCGATCTCTCTTTGGCTTGGCCATTTTGTGTAGAGCGAAGTAGGAAGAGACTGAGAGACGCGGGGGGAATCAGACGGTGTGAAAGTGAGGAGGAGAACAGAGAATGGGAACGAGAATGGGAATGGCGAATAGGGCGATGGCGCGGGCTGATCGCTCAATAGGAATCGGTAAATGTGTTTGTGTGGAAAAAAGAAAGAAAAAGAGAGAAGGAAAGAGAAAACGAGAAGGAGCGAGAGAGAATAAAAGAGAGCAGCGGCAAGGCCATGCTCTTCTTTTTTTCCATGGGATGGGACTGGGCTTTTTTTTTTTTTTTTTTTGGGCCCAACTGGGCCATGATGGGCTGTGTCGCCTCTCTCTCTCTTTCTCTCTCTCTCTATTTCTTCTTCTTTCACTTTTTCACCTTTTCACTTCTCCTCACAGCCAAAACGCCCAGTTGCAGCCCTCATTTCTCGAGCCTCGGCCCCCCTCCCCTTCCCACACGTGTGCGAGTACCCTATCTCTCTTCTTCTTCTTCTTGCCTGTCGCCATCTTTAGACAGACAGTCATGATGGAACCACCAAAACTCCCGCTTCAGCCACGGCGGAGGTTATTCACTGAAGCCCTCCGGAATGGCCAACCCCTGACATAAACGGTTGCACCAGGCGAGAAGAAAAAAAGTCATGCGCAAGTGGCAAAAGGACAAAGAGACAAAGTGTAGGTATACATCTATTATTGACAAACCATGCCCGAATGGGTATAGCAGGATGGCTTGGCTCGTATTTACTATAATCTTTGCTCCTGAGTGGTGCAATGCTCGTCACCTCGCCCTCGCAAGAGATGTGAATTAGGCGGTACAACGATAAGGGCTCCAGAACACAAGGAAGTCGAGGAATTGTTCGCGTTCCTGTGGACAAAGAGTCGATGTCGATTGGGCGGAAGGTCGGAGTATCTTTGTTGAGTTGACCCCCCCGTTCGCCCGTCGAGTGACTCGGTACGGCAGATCGATCGAGGAGAGCACAGCAGAGGAGAGTCTACGTAGAAGTCTATTGCAGTCCACTCGGCGGTGCTCTCTGCCTCAACAGACAGCATGTCCAGTACACATACACAATGCAGAAATGCATGTTCGTGTTGGAGAATAGAACAACGCATGGACTGGTGAAAAAGATTCGGACTGAATAAAAATATAGATCGTGTACCTATATCCACCTATCACGTACAGTTGAACTCGAGTCTTACAGAATTGGGACATGATAATCGTTTTAAAGCAAGTGGAAGAACAGGGGTATGAATGTTGCTCAAACGAGTTTGGAGTGGACCAAAGCAAGTGCAGAGAGAGGGATGGAGTAGTCAGTGGCAGCAACACAACCACTAGCCAGGTAGGAGGGTGCAAGCTTACCTGATCCATAAATGGAGCAATTTGGATAGGAAATTTCGCGGTGGCTCGGAAAATGATTTTCGCCAGACACACTCACACACACACACACACACTCTCTCTCTCTCTCTCGCAACCTCTCGTAACCTCTCGCATTCTCTCTCTCTCTCTCTCTCTCTCTCTCTTCTCTTCTCTTCTCTTCTCTTTCATCCATTTGCTCATTCATTCATTCCTTCATTGACCACCATCCTCACCATCCCCTCCATTTAGCCCATTCGGCTTCTCTCTTCCACCTGTAACACTCCTTGACCCCCATCCCCACTACCACCGTCCCTCCTCTCAACCCTCATTCTCAAACCCTTGCTCTGTCCCAACCTGTTGCACAATGTCTGGTCAACGGAAAGAGAATACACTCAACGTTCCAGCCATGTCGGCTTCACATTCCTCCACCACCTTGACTGATGACTTGGCCTCCCATCCCACCCCATCACAAGCTTCCCCTTCCAACCCATCTCCATTACAGCACTCACATCTCTTTACCCTATCCAAGTCAACCTCCAACGCCTCCTTCAATACCTCCAGCACACTCTCTCCAACCCCGACCCAACACCCTGCTAACAAACCCCGCATTAGTCTGGCCAAGAATGTCCATGGAAATTCAAACTCAAATGCGGCTGCTGACGAGTCAAGCATGTTCTCGTCCATTGGCCATCACCCCACCTCGACTAATCCTCTCTTCCTCCGCGGACCGTGGTTCAAGGATTCTACCGGTCGCACTGTGACGCTGCGTGGCGTCAATCTCTCGGGTGCTTCCAAGATGCCCGTCGGCTTCCCGTCTCACCGGACAGAGGGTCTCCTGGACGAGGATGGTCGACAGGTCTCATTCATTGGCCGCCCTTTCCCACTCGAGGAGGCCGACGAGCATCTGGCACGACTTCAGCTCTGGGGCTTTAACCTCCTGAGGTTCATTGTTACCTGGGAAGCCATCGAGCATGCTGGACCGTAAGTTGGTGTGTGTGTGTGCGTGTGTGTGTGTGTGTCTCGTTTGACCACGGTTTCTTTTGGTGTGTGTGGCTGTATGTGAGAGTGAGTGAGAACAAGAGTGAGTTTGTGCAATCGGGATGGATCGACATGGAGGTTTCTCTCTCTCTCTCTCTCTCTCTCTCTCTCTCTCTCTCTCTCTCTCTCTCTCTCTCTCTTGTGCCGTTTTCTCTCTTCCTAGTCAACAACATCCTGGTTGTTTGTGCACAGTGATTGTGGGAGACAGATTGCGAAGAGAAGTGTCTTTTGGTAATCCCTCAGCGCATCATTGTTTACGCATTAGCGACCAACGGATCATGTCCTATTCGTTCCTCTCGTCTTCTCTTTGTGCATGGGCGCAGACCCAGTGCGCGGTTCTAAATGTGTTGGTTTCGGCAAACTCCATGGTCCTCTTTCATACTCTGCTACTGAAAGTGCGCTTGTGTGCATGTGCATGTGTTTGGGTGCTCGATGGTCTTTAGCCGACCCGGTAGAGCCGGGTCAATGGTTTAGAGGACCAAGAACAAGAACACGAGACTGGGCAATATAATCTCCACACACAATATCCTCTTTTTTTTTTCATCACTCGTCAACCTTATTCGCGACGACTCTTGACCTGCGCCTTTCAGCCCAATCTTTGGTTCTACCTCCCAAGCAGTCTCTCTTAAGACGTCCTCAACATCGTCTCTCTCTCTCTCTCTCTCTCTCTCTCTCTCTCTCTCTCTCTCTCTCTCTCTCTCTCTCTATCTCCTCTCTGCGCAATTCAGGCAGGGCGTGTTAAGGGATCAGTAGGAGACCGTGCATTGTCGCAGCAGCTTTGGAGACCTTTCTCCCCTTTTTGCCTCGTCTGTCTGAACTGAACAGCGGTCCACAGTAGCCCGATGCGTATGCGTGTGTGTCCGTGCAGTGCGGTCGAATGACCAGCCCTGCGGTTTTTGCAGAAAATCAGGCCACTTTTTAGCCCTCTCCCCCTACTCCACGTCTCCCCTGGTCATACACAATTACTCTCTCTTTCTCTTTCTCTTTCTTTCTCTCTCTCTCTCTCTCTCTCTCTCTCTCTCCTTTACCCCTTTGGTTCAGCTGCGACAGGACGGTCCCCCCCCCTTCCAAAGGATCAGATCATCCTCCCACTGCTCCCTATTCTCTCGGGCCATTTGCCACCCCGCATGCGAGCATTCCTCTGATCTCTTTTTGGAGAATACGGGTCGCTCTGTCCTTTGCTCTTCACCATGATGTGACGACGCTCAGCACCACGCACAACCGCTGACCACATCACCCCATCTTCTCTCTCTCTCTTTCTTTCTTCTCACCCCTCTATCTCTCTATATATCTCTCCCTCTACTACTACTACTACTACTACTACTACTGTCTACCAACAGAGGCAAATACGACTATGACTACTTTGAATACCTCGTCAAGGTTTTTCACAAGTGCAAGCAATACGGCTTCAAGTGTTTCATCGACCCCCATCAGGATGTGGTACGTGTCTTTGCTGTATTAGAGTCCACGTCCATTCTAGATCTGCCTAGACCATCGATTCACCTCCTGAATATGCCATCCGTTGATCATAGTGGTCTAGATTCTCAGGCGGATCAGGAGCGCCTCTGTGGACACTCTACCTCGCAGGACTCGACCCCAGCTGCTTTCCGCAGACCAACGCTGCCTTGGTCCACAATCAATACGAGGACCCGGAGAACTTTCCCAGGATGGTCTGGGCGACCAACTACAACAAGCTTGCTGCTGCCACCATGTTTACACTCTTCTTTGGAGGATCCACCTTTGCTCCAGACTGTGTTGTGGATCAAATGAACATCCAGGATTATCTACAGACACATTATATCAAAAGCTACATGGCCCTTGCACGCTACATAACGGAACAAGATGGCATCGAGGACGATGTTGTCATTGGATACGACACTCTC
Organism: Mortierella sp. BCC40632; assembly: GCA_011634665.1. Lineage (NCBI taxonomy): Eukaryota > Fungi > Mortierellomycota > Mortierellomycetes > Mortierellales > Mortierellaceae > Mortierella > Mortierella sp. BCC40632. The sequence continues at coordinate 2,373,972 of WAEK01000006.1, forward strand.
AACGAACCATCCGCAGGATGGATTGGAGTGGATGATCTTACAAAGATTCCACATCATCAGGAACTCAAGAAAGATGCCACGCCAACTCCATTGCAGGCCATGATTCTTGGTCAAGGATACCAGCAGACGGTCGAGTGGTGGATTTCAACCTTTTTTGGACCCCGCCGCAAGGGCTCCAAGACGATTGATCCTCAGGGCGTGACAGCATGGCTCTCAAAGGAGAAGCGCGATGAAAAGGACAAAACGTTTGGATGGAGTCGAGCTTCTTTCTACCCAAAGGCTGGCGAGTGTATCTGGGCAGCACATGGAGTCTGGGACATTGCAAACCAACAGGTACTCAACCCAACCTATTTCTGCAAAGATCCCGAGACTGAAGAAAAGTACGATTTTGATACTCGATCGTTTTTGCCGTTTTGTCGTCGGTTTGCACAAGCCGTGAGGTCTGTCCACAAGGCCGCCATCATCTTCTTGGAGCCACCTGTGAATGAGATCCCCCCTTCGCTTCCTCCACCTCACGACGACGATGACGTAGCCCAGTTTGATATCACATCGCGAGTGGTGTATGCACCTCATTGGTACGATGGACTTACACTATTGAACAAAAAGTGGAACTTTTTCAACATTGACTATCTGGGAGTAAAGCGAGGACGATACCCCAACTATGCGTCAGCCGTCAAGATTGGCGAGAAAGCAATTAAGGAATGTTTTAGACATCAACTCGCCAGCATCAAGGAAGAAGGTCAGTCGGCGATTGGTCAACATCCAACACTGATTGGTGAGATTGGTATCCCGTATGACATGAACAACGCCAAGGCTTACAAACCCAATGGCAACTACAAGGAGCAGATCAAGGCTATGGATGCCAACATGTATGCTCTCGAGTCCAACCATTTGAACTTTACCCTCTGGAACTATTGCCCTGACAATAGTCACAAGTGGGGTGATCTATGGAACGGCGAAGACTTGTCCTTGTGGAGCAAGAATGACGCCACCCGGGACCCTCGTAGCAAAACCATGCCTCTTAGAAAGAAGGAGAGTGTCAATAGCCTTGCTGGCATTGAAGGAGCAAGCAATGATTTGTATAGCTTACACAGAGTGGATTCTGAAAGCAGTAGTCCAAGAGAAGCGGCTCTGTCCAATCCGGGCACTCCCGTATCGACACCAGGACTGACGCGACGATCCTCATCCACTGCCTCATTAAAGGCCACCCTTGAAGAGGCAGGACAAGCACCACAATCATCACAGTCCCCAGTACATGCCCGTGTAGCCAAACTCTCGGGATCGCCACCAGTCTCATCCTCGAGCTCAACACGATCAGAATCAACGGCAGGATCGGACCGACCTTTGTTACAGAGTCCAGCCTCAAGTTATGTCAATAGCACTGTGGCATCAAATCAAGGAACGAGTCAATCCCAGCAGGGACTTGATCTAGGTGGACGAGCTCTGGTTGCTTTCTGCCGGCCGTTTGCACAAAAGGTGGCAGGTGTGCCGATTGATCTTTCATTCTCGCTAAACACAGTTGTCTTCAAGTTTTCTTTCCGACGGACTCGGACTAGTGAACCGATTGCAGCCAATCCATTGAACTCACCACGACCAGGCAAGATCAATGAGCCCACAGAGATTTATTTGCCCAGGATCCACTTTCCGTGTGCGGATGAGTATTTTAACTCGCTTGGTCAAGATGCGAGGGTCAGTGGTCGAGGTCAAGACCAAGTCTGTCAGGTCACTGTGTCAGGAGGCCGTTGGGAATGGAAGAAAGAGGAACAGATCCTCTATTGGTGGACAAATGATGAGGAGGACGATGAGAATGACGATGAGGACAATACCAATCGAACTCGTGCTCGTGAATTCAAGGACAAGGATGACAATGGAAGGGATAAGGACGTGTATGAGATTACAGTTGTAGGAAAGAAATGGGCTGGCAATTCTTTGACCACGAAACGAACCCGTGGTGGACTATGGAGTGCTTTGAGTCAATGCTGTAGAATCTCATGAGAAGCGATAGAAAGAGGAAGAAGAAAAAAAAAAAAAAAAAAAAAAAAAAAAAAAAAAAAAGGAGGAGGAGGAAGAGAGAGAGAGTTTTTCTCTTCTTTCCTTTGTTGTTCGAGCCCTCTGCCATTGCACGATTCTAGGCACGATTTTTTGTAAAGAATAAAACGAATTTTACCCAAACACACACAAGCTTAAAAAAAACAAAAAGAATACTTTTGAATCGAGCGGACAAAATGATATTTGATCCATTCATGACATGCAGTCAGCTCTTTTCTTTCTCTTTTCCTCCAAGGGCTACGCTACCCTGGAAGCTGTTTATTTTTATACTCTTGAGTTTTCCAAACACGCTCACCTGTTCCTGATCCTTCGTGGAAACTATAAAAAAATCGTAAGCCTGACTTGCATACTGACCTCTCCTCGAACTCCTTGGGTCATATCATAGATTGAGAATCATCCTGTAGTTTGTCATGGAGAGTTGATAGGTAGAGTGGGTTGAGGTTGATAATAATAGAACTAACAGTCATTGGTGGTGAGAATATCATAACTCAGCACTTTGAGCTCCAATGGCTCCTTCTGCAGATCGGCTTCTTCGGTCACTTTGAATCGGGAATCCTTTCAAGGAAGAAAAAAGAGACCGAGAGGCCTCGTCTCCGTCTATTACGACTAGGAAGGTGCATGCTGAGTCTAGTTACGAAGGCTGCATCCATGAACTAGAGGATATTAACCTCTTTTCATGTCGGATGAGAAAGTCTTGCGGCAGTTAGACGAGCGCTTGACTACAAAGTCAGTAAACTTGACATTGACAGAGGCACCAGTCAAGTTGGAGGCCTTGTCCATGACGGGCAAGTCCCTTGTGGCAATGACTCTGACCTTGAGTGATGCATTAGACGAGTTGTATCGATAAGGCGTGGCACTATTTGCTATATCCCCGAAATCAAAAATGTCCTTGATGACCTTGGTATCCTTGAGTTGGTCCAAGAGAGTGCTAGTAGGGCTCCATGCAGTGCATCTTTTTTCTTTTTTTTTTTTTTTTTTACCATAAAAAAAAAAAAAAAAATAGAAAAATGAGCGAACAAAGGACTTGTTGATAGACAGTTTAGACAAAGCAACTGCTGGTCTCTCCTGCATACCTATTCGACACTAACTGACTAGCCAGCCAGCTCCAGAGAGTGATCAAACAACCGAGTCTCTGTCGCCTGTGTCATTGGACGGGTGTCTCGACTGGACTCTTCTTTCGCGTGGCCATCAGGACGCGTTCCTGACCGCTGCGACCTGTTTCTTCAATCACAGCTTGACCAGAAACCACAAGTTAATAGGCCAGAAGAAGCAAAGTTTTTTACTCGAACCTGAGGAACATGAGGATGCTTTTAGATATTGCCACCATTTTACATATACGAAATATTGTTGCAAAAGCATTGTGATTAGATGGACGCTCCTTGTGTAGCAAATGCGATGGCAACGTTCTCCCCTGCACAGACCTTCGCCGAGGTCTCACCGGGGTTGTTTCTTTGTGTTTACATTATGTGCTCAGTGCGCGCAAAGAACCTTTTCCTCTCTTTCCTTCCTTTCTCCTCGCCTGGCTTTGTCATCCTCGTCCCCCCTACTACCACCACTACCACCACTACCACCCTCTTTTTTTTTCACTGTTTTTCACCGACCTGACAGCCATGATCCCCGCCTCCCCCTCCTCTTATTATTCCCCCGTCAGCTCCCCCCGCACCTGTCCTTCTCCCCCCTCTTGGTCACCTCCTCCTCGCGCGTCATCGCGCCCCTCCCCTCTCCATCGCGCCGCGCCTCTCGCTCCCCGTCACCTTGGCCCCGCCGCGCCCGCCGCTCTCCCTCCTCTCCGTCCTCGCCCCGCGCCCCCCGATCGCACCTGCCCTGGTCGTTGTCGCAACAAAACCCGTACGCGGCAGCCCGCGCCCGTACGCGACCACCGGCATGGGGTTCACCGCGCGCAAGTCCGACGGCTGGTCCGTCCAACTGGATGAGGGCGCAAGCCCCTTCCCACCCACAATGGCCGACTTCCTCAAAAGTCTCTCCCCCAAGCGGCTCCCCTTCCCCCTCCTCCCCTGCCTCTTTCATCTCTTCTCCCACTCCTTCTCCCCCGGCGCACTTCTCCGCTCCCTCAGCTCCCCCCCTGACCCTTCGGCGCCTCTCCCGCCACCCTCTTCTTTCTCTCTCCTGCCGAGATCTTTAAGACGGCCCCCGCCCACCACCCTTCCTTTCCTTGCCCCCCGCTCTTTTCCCCCTTCCCTATTGTCCCAGCCCCTGTCCCGTCCCTACCACCGTCCCCACCACCATCCCCTCCTGACCCCCCTGCCTTTTGGCGGCGGTCGGGATCAAATCACCCTGCGGCGCCGGTCGCCCAGGGAGTCTCCGCCACCGTCCCCTCCTGGCGCTGGGCGCCAGGTCCAGTCAAGGTTCCCAAAGTCCAGCCCGCATCCCCATCGTCCATGTCCGTGGGATCGGGCTCCCTGACTGTGGTCGTGGTCACCACCGACCGCTTCTTGGCCACGGTCGGGCCCTGTCATCCCTGCGGCACCGTTGTTTCGGGGGATTCCCTGCTCCCGTCCCCGTCCCCGTCCGGTGCCTGGTCCTGTCCCTGTCCCCATGCCCTTCCCTTTGGTTGCCCCAGCTCCTGTCCTTTCCCTGCCCCAATCCCATTTCCGTCTTCACCCCCGCACCCTTCCCCGCCCCCGGCTTCGTCCCCTTCCTTTGTTCTTGTTCTGTTTTTTTTCCCTGCCCCTGGCCCTGTCCCCTTCCCTGTCCCCAACCAGGCACCCACCCCAGCCATCCACCAGGCTGCGGGCTTCTCTCCTCAACGCGGCCGTCAACCGCGTTGCCCACGGCTGCGTCGCCCCTTCCGACGCAGCCTCCTCACAAGGGCAATCCCTGGCCTCAGGGCATTGCCCTCCTTCCCCTCCCTGCGGGCTGTGCGCCGAGCAAAGGCACAGTCCTGCCAGATGGGTATGCTCTCTGGTCAGAGCATACCTGCCCTTCTCCTCACGGGTGCACCTTGCTACCAAGGTATGCCCCTGGCGGTGCCGGCACCGCCAGTCCCCATGAACATGCCTGGGATCCCGGGCATGTTCATCCCCTTCCTCCCCCCGGCCACCCCCACTCCCTCGGCCGGGTCCGCCCCGCAGTCGCGCGTCTGCCGCCTTCGCCGATTGGCACGGCGACGCGCCCAGTTCCGGCTGCTGGCCAGTCGGGCTGCACAGCCTCTGTCTGTGTTGCCACACTGCGGGCGGTCCCTTCTCCGTCCCCGTTCCCATTCTCACGTCCGAAAGACGGCTGGCCGTCGAAAAGGACAAACGGGGACGTCCTCGCGCTCTCGCAGGGCCTATCGACTGGCTCGGCGACGCGCCCTCCTCTCGCCGCGACCCCGCCCCGCGGCACAGCCTCTGGTCAAGGTTGTGCCGCCTTCTCGTGGCAGTCTCCTGACCCGAGTGACGCGTCGTCGTCCTCGGGTCTCTCCTTATCCGACTTCGTCAGATGGCCGTTCCTTGGCCAGACGAAACTCCCTCCCCCGGCGGCAGCCTCCAAAGGCAGCCCAGCCCACCCCAGCCCCGGTCCTTGCCCCGCCAGCCCCACCAGCAGCAACTGTCCCAACACCGGCATCGACCAAGGCCCCGCCAGCTCCTGCCTCGTCGGCTTCTCAACAGCCCGAGGTCAAGGCGAAGCGGCGCTCGGAGAGCGACATTGACTGGTCGCTCCTCAAGCGTCCCCGGCTGATTGAGCCGGAGAATGCCCTCACCATGGGCATCCGCGAGCCTCTCACCATGCTAGTCGTGGTCGAGAAGGAGAAGGGGGAGGAAGAGGAGACCGAGGAGGAAGAGAAGGTGGAGGAAGAAGAGGAGAAGGTGGAGGTGAAGGTCGTCGAGGAGGAGAACCAGGACGACGAGCAGGAGGACGACCACGAGGAGGTGGTCGTGGAGGTGAAGAACGAGGAGGAGAACAAGAACGAAGAGAACGAGGAGGAGGAGGACGAGAAGAAGGATGAGAACGAGGAGAAGGAGGACGACAAGGAGGCGGAGTTCCTCAAGAAGGTGTTGGTCAAAGGCGTCCTCCTTCTGACCGCTTCATTGGCCGTGGTGCCGTTGGCCTGGCGCCTCTTTGGCCTCTGGAGCGGTAGGCTCTGAACCATACGGCCGTTTGGTAAGATTTGACTTCAACTTTTTTTTTGTTTGTTTGTTTGTTTGTCATGGTTGAAATTGGATGTCGATGCTTGTCTGGACTGACTTGATCTCTTCTTTTCCTCTACCCATTCATAATCCACAATCCACAATCCACATCTCCTCCTCACCCTCCTCTCCTTCCTCTTCAACTCTCTCTCTCTCTCTCTCTCTCTCTCTCTCTCTCTCTCTCTCTCTCTCTCTCTCTCTCTCTCTCTCTCTCTCTCTCTCTCTCTCTCTCTTGCATCCTTTCCTTGTGATTTTTCTTCCCCCTCCTGGGCTTGTTTCCTCCACTTCATTCATCTCTCCTCCACCACAACCTCACCATCTCCTCCACCACAACCTCACCGTCTCCTCTACTCCACCATCTCTTCCATCCACTTTACTCTTTTTTTTTTTTTTTTTTTTTTTTTTTTTTTGTTTTTTTTTTTTTTTTTTTTTTTTTTTTTTTCTTTTCTCGACACACTCCTTTTCCACACTTTTTTTTTCTTTCGTCCACCCCCTTCCACTCTTCTCATACCTCTTTCCATTCTCCTCTCCTCGGATCCGATCTATGATTCTCTCCGCTTCCATACCCTACTGTCCATGTCATCCTCAGTCTTGATGGGGATGGATACAGACGAGTAGTGGGCTGCGGATCGAAAGAGTCATGGAGAGAATCAACTGAGGATGGGGTGAGTACTGGAGAGGGGTCAATGGCGAAGGGTGGAGGGTGTGTGGCCTCAGGGCGGGCTGCTGTGGATGTCCTTGAGGGACATTCAGCTTGAGGCGGCGTCAAGGCTCTTTGTGAGGCTGCAGTGATCCCCGGTGAGAGCTGGGAGCCTGCACTTCTCTCTCTTCCTAGGCGTGCGACTGGATAGGGACCCCAATGGTGGGTCAAGGTGCGACGCGCCCGCAAGGTGGGACCGGCGATATTGCCGGGCGGGCTGGACAACAGAGGCTGATAGGGTTGAGGGCCCTGACAACTCAGAGTGAACAATAGTCCAAAGGTTCTCTTTTTTGGGCCTTGCGCTATTGCTCGGTGTGTCCAACACTTTCGAGTAGTCGACTTTTCTGTTTTCTATTTCGCCTTCTGCAGCCAAGATTCTTGGCCACTCTTCCTTTTTTGTTCACCTCTGTGCTGCAATGGTCTGGTAATGGGTATTCTTCTCATTCCTATACCTCTGCATTCAGGTTTGTGAGGGGCCGTGTGGTTTTATTGTTGCTCGCTTCCCTTGTTTTTCCACTTTCTTCTCTGCATGTGGTTTCTCTACATGTAGGTCTTAGGCGAGTATTTTTTTTCTATCTTGTTCTCTCTTCCCCTTCATCTTTTGCAAATCGCGCGTTGGATTGAAACGGTCGGCTTGCAGTCGATTGAGGTCTTGTTTTTTTCCCTTTCTACTGAGTCAAGCATGTCCTCAGTTCTCTGCAGGTTCACTTTTACTCAGTGGGTTACTTTCTCCCCTCATTTTTTTTCTCTCCTTCTCACCTCTTTTCCCCATTCCTTCCTTCCCTTCCTCTCCACTCTCCTCTCCTCCTCCACTCTCCTCCTCCACTCTCCCCTCTCTCCACACCTCCTCCCCCTCCCCTTGTTTCTTCTCCATTTCTTCTCTGCCTGTGGGTTCACTCACAGACAGGATTCTAGTATAGTCTCTCTCCACTCTCCCCATGTTTTATTTCTGACTCGAGTGATTATCAAGAGGCTTGCCTCTTGACAGTTTCAACAGCCAGGTTCTGTTTTTCGTCCCTGTTGGCAGGATCTCATTCCCGCTGACAGACTTGGCTGCAGACTTTTAGCGTAGTGGGTGTTTGTGTGTTTTGTGTATGGGCTGTTGATACTCTTCACCTTTTCGTTTGTTGGCACATCTTTTCGCTCTGTGGTCGGAGTGACCCTCCCCAATGATTCAGTCTCTCTGTCCTATTTTCCTTCCCGGTCAGCCGGAACTCTCACCTTGCAAAAGTAGTCGTACCACCTATCCGCAATAGCCCCTAGGAGGAGGCTCAGAGAGGAGCAGGTTCTCGGGTGAGAAGAAGGATTGCTGTAGTGGATCAAAGGGGTTTGATGCATAAGTCCTTGGGTTTGGGTGTTCTTGGACTGAGCCAGTAGTTTGTCTCTGAGTTCCCACCTCCTTCTTCTCCTTCAACATTGATACCCGCCAGTACCCCCATACCTCTTTTGGTTCTTCTCTTTCCAAAGCATAGACTAGGAGCTGAGGACGCCATTCCGCGGATTTATTTATTTACTACTGATATCAAGACAACGGCTGGTCGAGAGCCTATTCGCCCCGGGACAGGACCATTTGCATTGGACATGATAGAGGAAAGATACTGCCGACCTTCCTGGGAGCTTTTTGCATTGGATCCGTTTGAATATTGCATTGGAATCATTTGGATATTGCGTTGGAGCAGTTGGATATTTTGTTGGAGTCATTTGGATATTACGTTGGGACCATTTGGATATTATGTCGGAATCGTTTGGATATTTTCTTTGGATTCATTTGGATCTTGCTCTGGATTCATTTGGACATTACTCTGGATTCTTTTTTTTTATTATCATTGTTGCACTGTATATTATACCGGATACAGCATTGGATTGCTGCACTGGATATTGCGTTGTTTCTGATGGATGTGGTATCAAACACCCTCCTTCCCTTTGCGATACGGCACCGGATATTGCCCGGGATATTGCCTTGGTTTTCGTTGTTGCTTCATTTCTATTTGTTTTGATTGCGTTTGTTATTCCTTCGTCTCTAATTGCTTTTCTTGTCTCTTCTCTTGCTTATCAATTAAAAGAGCTGGATCTCTTTTTTTTTTTAAAAAAAAAATCACCATCCTCATGCTCCCCTCCTTTTGAGCATTCTCTGGTACCATGGAACACACCTGTGTCCCAACCACAAATTCTGAACATGGGTAAGGTTGGTAAAGTATCACATGGATGAAGGTTGAGTATTTACAGCACTCCCCTCACATGGTGCACTAAGGGTTCTTCATATCAAAGGGTGAGGTAAAAAAAAAAAAAAAAAAAAGCGAAAGTGAAGGAGGATATTCCGGAATGACAGAGGTTAGAATGAAAACACAAACAGACGGGACATCTTTTCATTTTTCTGTTACCGCAAAATGCATTATTGGCCCACGCCTATTATCGCACAGCATGCCGACATGGCCACGGCTACTGTAACAAAGTAGAGGTTTCAGCAGGGAGGGGAGTGGAAGCTGATGAACATTTTATTTTGGGTTTCGTCAAAATGTCCAAGTAAAAAAAAAAAAAAAAAAAAAACCTAGTAATACGTTTTCTTCTTGACACGGAACAAAAATCCGACGCGGGACTCTTCGGCATCTTCTACTCCCTCCTCGGATTTGGCTTGGGCATTCATTTTCTTTTTGATCGAGATTACTTCCTCAACCTCCTGCATTTGGATCGATCGGTCCATTCCCTCGAACTCTGCCGTTGATATGAGATTAGGCGCATAGTTTATCAATATCTGAGTCCAGATATTTGGAATGACAGTGTCCCAGTCATTAACAAAGTCGAGAGATCGAAGTCTGCTCTCCAAAAACGGATTCGGAGGTTGCGGTCTCGGGATCAGTGTAACGATACTTCTTTCATCTCCTTGGATCCTAGAGGGTGTCGAACTTGACACCGTTTGAGACAAGGACCGAGCGGGAAGGATGGATGGATCCCGTGGGCCCATAGTATGACCTACATAAATCCTGTGTAGGGCCTCCTCACGCGAGTTCAGAAGTCTATACTTATCTTCATCCACGGCTCCGAGCTCAAGTACTTGAAGAGATGGAAATCGAGTGAACAACTGGAGATGGAACATCATTGCCGCTGGTCCCGTGATTTGAATATGCGTTAGTGACTTGGAACACCAGTGCCATGGGTAGAATTCGCTTGTCGGTTCCCAACTTGACAGAGGTCTTCCTGTCATATCCTAGACTCGATTTAATATTTAAGAGTAAATTAGAGAAAGTAGACAAAAGCGCAAGAGAGAAAAAAAAAAAGAAAAGAATAGAAAAGAAAGAAATAAAGAAAACAGGGACTTACGAGGACTGTCAAAATATCATCACGACACAGCTCCATGTACATGTTCGAAAAACTCTGGAACCACTCCGAAGTGTCTACTTGAATCTTAAAGATTTCTAGTTTTGTCATGTATCTGATAGACTCAAAGTTAAACTGAACACTGACCATTCCGGCCAAGTACAGCTTTTTCAGACTCTGAAGCTTCCAGATCGGCAAAAGTGTTAATGACTTCCTGTAGACGCTTTGTTGCCAAAACTCAACAGCGCTGGGAGAAGAATCTCCCCTGCTACTGCCGTATGTGTTGCACCGAATCGTAAGCGTTTCAAGAAGTGGACATTGGTCAAATGCTCCGAATGAAACATTTCCCTCAAACTCGAGCTTGATTTCGCGTACTCTCGGAAGAAACCAGCCAAGGCCAATCGTAGTCGTTCTGGGAATACTCTGCAACTTCCAACTATTCCCAAGAAGGGCCGTCTTTAGATCTATCTCTGGATAGTGTTCATCGTACCACTCTTGCTCAACCTCAATGGTTTTGAGACTTTCTCCACACCCTTCGACCATGTCATTGAGTGCTTGGATAAGAATCCAGTAATTACGATCGGAACGGAGCCTTAAGGTTGATAGCTTGGCAAGTGGTTGTCTTGGGTTTATTGATAGCAGAGACTTGTTCGTCAGATCAGTCTTGGTCGAGGAGGTAGTGAGCCATTGAAACAAAGCACCATGTCCGACGGCAACATCAAGATCCCGTAGTTCTGTACACCGTCGTAGGAATGACTCCATTTCTGGACCCTCGTCTGCATCCCAACGTCCAACTTCTTGATCCGCTAGTGATAAAAGACGATTGGTTTCGATGAAACGTGACTCCTTATAGAACCAAGGCACAAGACTAACATCCATCGTTCTTGGACAACCAACAGCCTCATATAATACTCGTATCGGACAGTAGCTACGATACCAATCTCGACGGTCTTCCAACCATTCCTCCTTCGATATCTCGTACTGGTCTAATTTGGGTAGAAAAAAACTGTCCTCACATAATCCAAATTCAAGCCCCAGAGATTTAGACGGAAATGCTTCTCGGTTTTGTCGAATAAAACTTGCGGCAAGGAGTGCGTATGCGAGAGGATCGTGAAGAGGCACAATCTTCTCAACTTCAAGTTCTTGAAGGTTTGACATCCTCCCTGCAAACCTGACGAAATGAGCCGACTCTCCCAGGCCGATCCCGAGGTGAGTGATTTGTTGACAACCATGTGAAAGTAGAAACAGAGTAAGACGTTTAGCGGCTTTTCTTCTTGGTTCCTTATTTTTTTCCGCATCCGTCTCTGGATAAATTGGTGGCCATGTTCCTTCACCCTCTTGTGGAAGCTCCCTGACCACCTGATTGATTCCAGGTAAAGAGATGTCCCTGATGTAGATTGACGACATATAAGCTGAGTAATCGACCGTAGTCAATTGAGTATATGACTCTCGAGAATGGCCGAAGGAGAAGGAGAGCGCCAGTCCATACTCGTTCATGATGGACTCTAGCTCTTTTAAAAAATCGGGCCCTTGGACATGATTCTGTAATGACTTAGGCCAGCTCTGAGCCGATAATATCGAGTTTTGGGTTTCCAATGACTCTTCGCTTGTCTCCCCTTTTTCTTGACGCCTCCGCTTCCGCTGTCCTTGTCCTTGCTCTTGTCCTTGTCCCTGCTGTCCAGTCACGCCTTTTCGTTTCAACCATTCGCGTTGCAGTGCTGAGCAAAGAATGAGAGCCAGGCGGCCGAAAAAGGGATTTTGCTTTATCTTTATAGATCTCTTTCTGTCTTGACCTTCGTAGAGTGGATCACTCATCAACAGCTTCAAGGCTTCCTTGAAAAAGAACTGGTTTACAGTCAGGAGGCTATAGAGCGTAGGGAGGTCGGACTTGAGCTCTTTGATCACAAGAAGCAGACATTCGTTGGGAAGTGTCCTTTGACTATGACCACCTATTGAGAGAGAGAGAGAGAGAGAGAGAGAGAGAGAGCACGTGTTAGTCTTTCTTTCAGAGGTGTTTCGAGTGTTGGAGTGTATGATATGCTCTTGGACAAACCTGGACCACCGACATGGCGAGTGCTGGTAATCTCGTTCCTCATTTGCAGATGGAGTAATGTGGGAAAAAATTACAATGGAGGGCACATGGAATTGATCCTTTTGCGATCTCTCTCCTAACTTTTATCATACAGTCACAACACTCTCAAGAACTGTCCTGTCAAGGGATTCGTGTCCAACTTCAATGGATGCCCTTCCCTCTATTATTCACCACTCTTGTGGCCAATAGAGACAATGATCCAGCGCCTGAAGTGGCAGCGAGTAACAAATTAGCAGACCAGTGGAGCAGATTTGCTCGATGCAAAGAGGACTGGCACTCGACCAAATACTATAGATACCAGAGCCCACATTGATACCCAACCAAATGATGCTTTCAAAATGCTAGGAGACTATTGATGCGAATCCCTCTATCTAACCTACGCGTGTTCTACCAGACTCTGCGAATACCGAAGCTCAACTACACTCAAGATCTTGAAGAGATGTCAACAGAAAGGAGACGTGTATCTTATTGGCGCCACCAAATGCGCACAAGGACATGCTTGGTTTGCCTGGCGCCGTCTCTTTTTGCAAAGCTTGAGGTAGTGTGCTTTGAGATAGATCTTATTGTTGCAATGCCGAGCAAAGGACAAGAGACAGATGGCACTCAAAGATATCTCGTATCGCGGTTCTTGATGGGGACGTCACTATGAACTTTTGGCTGCCACAAGCCAGTTATCCTTTTGACAAGGTAGATGTTAGACAAACAACAAGGCAAAGCACAGGACAATTGGCAAAACGAGGCATCCTTCTAACTATCGGTGGTTTCCTCAATCGGTTCCCTCGAAATTTTCTTTGTACAACTCGAATGCGTTGCTTATGCAGCCATGTCAGAGGCTTGATTCCACCAAGGGTAAATAAGGTAACCACAGAAAGGCATCGCCTTCCGAGTCAAAAGGGTCCAGTGCAAACTCTTGTCTATCTCACTCACACTTCTTCCTTTTCTCACACAATCGCTTCTTTCTTCACTCCCAGACCTCTATTATGATACATCCAACAAGAGAAATGGATGATACTCATTCGTTTCACCTGGTTGAAACCACAAATACTACAGAAATTACTCTCCACCATACTGAAGGACAGATTCTTGTTCATTGGGAGGATATTGAGCGTGCCTTTCCTGGAGTGAGGCGTGTCTACAATGGCAACTCAGTGATCAGGTTTCTTCGAGGATCCGATTACCAAAGGTAAAAACGAAACATAAAGAGTAGATTGACATGAATAGTCTTGACGCTCAAATTTATCATCGTTAACTCCTTTCCTTTTCTCAATCATACACAAAGTATCAGCCAGTGCTCTCAATCAATGGATGTTGTCTTGTCAACCTCTGCTCAACCAGCTTCAATAAAGTCTGGTCCAGTCGGTGGTCAAACTAATACTCCAATTGGTATTTCAGTTGCTGTTGCTGAGGCTACTCAACCTTTATCAGTGTCGTCCGCCAGCGACTCTGACCCTCACAACACATTACCAAACTCAGTATCAGTGACTATTGCTTCTTCCAAGCCTACATCGTTTAAGCAGATTGTAACACAAGCGACAAGAAAGGCACACGAATCTGAGGTCGAACAGCGATTCTTCTCTCTTTTGGCTCCAGAAGTTCAAGAGACAGTGCGGGCCTCGCCCAACATCTATCAGACTTTTGCCAAGATTATCAATGATGGTCATAAGGAGAAAGAGATAAGTGGGGGGATTCAGAGGATTGAGGCAATGGTGACCAAAAACCTGAAGTTGCAGGAGGAAGTAAACGGACTACAGAAAGAAATGTCGGCCAAGCAGGAAGAAGTGTATGGGCTACAGAAAGAAATGTCTACCAATCTGGAAGTAATGAAACAGTTGGAGAAGCAAGTACTTATCAATCAAGAAGAGGCGAAAGAGCTACAACAGCGAACCCTCAATCAGATAGGTGTGCTCCACTCTCGTGTGCAGGCCATTCTGACTCAGACCTACGAACTCCACGAGTACCCAATCCCTCGCCTTTTTGTTGTCCTTCCTCAAGACCCTTCAGGTTGGGATGCTCTCAACCCCTTCTCAAACAAGTTTCGTCTCTACTTTTTGTGTGAGTGTGGAGAACATACCAAGTCGATCGGGACTAAAGACACTCGTCATGAAATTCATTTTGCCAAACATGAAGGATATGAGATTGTTCGACCCTCAGAGTTCTTTCAGCAATATGGTCTTTACGTCCTCACTATTCTCAAGATGCTCAAGTATGGTGTTTCTGTGGCCGGAGTGGCAGTTCCTGTAATCTCTAACCTTGTCCCGTCAGATGCTATCGGCCAAGCCACAGTCAGTTTACAGCTGTTGAGGAACAGCATTGAGCCTGGAATGGATCAAGTCATAGACTGGATGGACAGGATCTCTGTGAACGAAGGCGAGGCTGTTGATGAGCTCTCTGCGCATATGGAAAAGAAGGAGGCATTGGAAGGCGCAGATCTTCGTAAGCTAAACGCCTTTCTAAAGGACAAGGACGACAGGAAGGTATTAGGGAATCTGTACAGAACCGTGACGGACGAGGGACATGTCAAGTGGGTCTGTCTCGATCACTATCGTATGAACTATCAAGAGAGTTCAGCTCAGGAGTTCAGTCGTGTGTTGGATTCTGTGGGAGGGTCGTTCAGTGAAAATGATGGCAGAGTCGAAGTGAGGTTTCAGTCAAGAGTGTTGGCAGAACAGTTCTTTTCAGCATTAGGAAAGGCAAGATCAGTCTACGAGCTTGATATTTCCTTCGACTGGGCCTGTAATACGAGCGAGCTTGAGCTACTGGAGGGAGCGCTCAAGATGTCAACGAGAGTGTCGATCCTCAGACTTGATCTCCGATATTTTGAAACAAACAGACTGTTACCAATATCTTTGCGATACGGAGTACTCTTTCGCTTCCCGGAAGTCCCTAGTATGAAGATTGTTCACATTGTCCTTCCGAAGGATTACATCAAACTTCTCAGCGTTCAACCAAAAGTAGTATCTCAATCTTGCAAGCTATCATTTGAGTTGGCTAGGGGAGGGATTGGAAAGAATGAGTTTGTGAGACTAGCCGAGATTCTCAAGACAAACGCGACTTTGACCACTTTGGACTTGTACGACAACTCGATTGGAGACGAAGGAGCCAAGGCGCTGGCTGAGGCACTCAAGACCAACTCGACTTTGAACACTTTGAACTTGTTCGACAACTCGATCGGATCTGATGGATCCAAGGCGCTGGCTGAGGCACTCAAGACTAACTCGACTTTGATCACTTTGGACTTGCAGAGGAACTCGATCGGAGACGACGGAGCCAAGGCGCTGGCTGAGACACTCAGGACAAACTCGACTTTGATCACTTTGGACTTGTCCAACAACTCGATCGGATCTGATGGAGTCAAGGCGCTGGCTGAGGCACTCAGGACAAACTCGACTTTGATCACTTTGGACTTGTACGGCAACTCGATCGGATCTGATGGAGCCAAGGCGCTGGCTGAGGTACTCAAGACTAACTCGACTTTGATCACTTTGGACTTGCAGAACAACTCGATCGGATATTATGGCATTATTGCACTATCTATGGTATCCGAACCCAATTCAGCTTTAATCACTTCACTAGGAGGCAATTTAATTTTAACTGAGGCAGCCAAGGAGTTTTACAATGCACTCAAGACGATTACGGACATTACACACGAACACACTTTGAACTTGAAGAACAACTCGATCGGAGATGATGGAGCCAAGGCGCTGGCTGAGGTACTCAAAACCAACTCGACTCTGACCACATTGAACTTGTTCAACAACTCGATCGGATCTGATGGAGCCAAGGCGCTGGCTGAGGCACTCAGGACAAACTCGACTTTGATCACTTTGACCTTGATGAGAGACTCGATCGGAGACAACGGAGCCAAGGTGCTGGCTGAGGCACTCAAGACAAACTCAACTTTGACCACTTTGAACTTGAAGTACAACTTGATCGGAGACTACGGAGCCAAGGCGCTGGCTGAGGCACTCAGGACAAACTCGACTTTGACCACTTTGGACTTGTACGGCAACAGGATCGGAGACGACGGAGCCAAGGCGCTGGCTGAGGTACTCATGACTAACTCGACTTTGACCGCTTTAAGCTTGAAATACAACGGGATCAGATCTGATGGAGCCAAGGCACTGGCTAAGGCACTCAAGATCAACTCGACTGTAACCATTAGTGACATATAATTACAGATTAAACGTAACATTCCATAAAACAATGACTCTTAGAATATCCTTGCAAAAATGAGAGATAAGATCCCTAGCCTTTAACAAATCCTCACCTGGTCCTTTTTAAACCCCTCCGTTTTGTTAATCGGGTTAGTTGAATGGGTTAGCCCAAGAGGGGAGGAAAGAAGCCAGATCGCTGGGCCTTCTCTGGATGTGTCTCTTGTCATCGCCTCATAATAGTATCCCCTCTTACCTCATAGTAGATCCTATCTTAGGATTTGAACCGAAGTGCGGCTTCACCAGGGTTAAACTAAATGTCTTTTAACTGACTTACCGTTGATCCTAAGAATCGAGCCAATGGTTGCCTTAGCTAACCGATGCGGTCGAAATTGAGCAAAATTGGTTATTGGGCATAATAGGCATAGTAGGCACAATAGACGCAGTATCTCCACTGGCTATTATCCGGTTCACCGACAGTCCCAGCCCATGTGGTCTCAAGAGTAACCGGTGGCAAAAAGCGGTACTTATCAAAAGAAGGAATGACCATCTGGTTCCTCTTCATCGGTTCCAACCACTATAATTTCATCAGATAATGGGAAATGAGATTATTCGTGCTGTCGGAGGTCGAGGTTTGTTCAAGGGCACTTCGCCCCCCTTTCACGCCCGAGCTTCTCCTTCTTGGAATAAATAAATAAATAGGCTCTCCTCCCTATAGAAAGCCTCTGACAACAACAGCTTCCCAACGAATATCTCTTCCTTGTGATTCAAGAACTCGAGCCCTCTATCCTAACACCCCTCAGTGTAGTGTAGTGTAGTGTAGTGTAGTGTAGTGTAGTGTAGTGTAGTGTAGTGTAGTGTAGTAAATACGGTTGGAAGATCTTCTGGTCTTTTGAGCTCTTTTTCAGGAGTACTAAGAAGGCACATCTCTTCATCTTAAGTGAAGCCTTCCTCGTTTTCTTCTTGTTTTCTTGATCTGTTAGTTGAATAATTACCATATGGAGCTGGTTCGCCCTGCGGGTGTGATCCTGTAACTAGATGTCGTTCATTTTCGAGTCCTTTTTGCCTTACTTTGTTTCTTTCTCTTCCTTTCATGGAGCCACCGAGACTCATGTTGGTCGACTTGTCCCCTGCGGTGAAAATCCTAAGACTTCATCTCTATCAGCATCTCTATATCGCGCCTATAGATATACGTTTCCTATTTCAGGTAAGACCACTAACTTACGTTTGAGCACTATAATGGGGTTCTACAGCACGCACAGCGAGGGGTCTGATGAAGGAAGGAGGGGTGAAATACGGGCCATAAAAGATAGAAAAGATTTAGATCTACGCTTAGAACGGGGAATAAACGAAGCCGATGGGTTCATATCTGGGATAGATCCACATAGTCCATGCATCTTGAGCTCGTAAGAAAACTTTGAGTACTTGATCGGCCGTGGGGGAGGGCAATCCAAGAGCTTTGTTCGTTACCTCTTCTCGCAGCACTCGTCCATACGCATTCATGAGTAAAGTCGTTTCAAAACTAAAAGTACTGAATTGTCCAGGAATCCAAAAGAACAAATAGGATCTATTCAGGTCGAGTCTGGGCGAGTCTGCTATGAGGGAGTCTTGTGTAACCTCTCGTCTGTGAGACCGGTACTTGGAAGCGCCACAGGGGGTCCAAACAGTCAGGAGATCTACCGATCTACCGGGAAAAAAGCCGTGGCCTCCCGGAGATCAGGTTCTTTATTTTATTTATGGGGGGGGGGGGATGGGGCCTTTTGCGCCATCTCCTACTCGCTACATCGCACCCTCGGTCATCCCCTCTCCCAATGAGCCTAACAACTGTGCCTGTCAAGCGGTGCGAGCTGTTTCTCCTTGTGTTTATTCACTATTTTGCAGCAGTCACTTCTTGACATGGCTATCGGGCATCTTTTCCAGTTTCAATGGGCACATGCCTCCTTAACAACTACTGACCCAACTGGCAAGTCTCTACTATCCACGGAGCCAGCACCAATCACTTGCCAAGATATCAACCTTCTGCAATTACTGGATTCTAATCCAAGCACTGAATGATTTAGTGACAGCCTCTGGAGAGAAACTTGAAACCATTCAGATCTGTCAAGAAGGCCCTGAACAATACTATCCAGTGGGAGATGAGGAGACGGCTATGCTAGGGAACCCGCAAGAGCTACGAAGTCTTCTTAGAGCAACGACTGTTGGTTTCTTCCAAGAGTACGTGAGATCAAGCTAGAGTTTGAAGTTACCGCTTCGTTCGGGTCGTTTGATCAGTGTCCCCTTCTTGAGGTTCTCTCGATCCAATGTAACTTGGGGCAAGATCAATACCGACACTTCACCGATCGGGTAGAGGCAAATCAGCAGATAGCCCACGCTGAGTCTCTTACACTCTCGCCGGTCTGGAAGCTCTCAAAGCTGAAGCAACTGCATATGTCTGGCTTGGTAGCTGTTCAGTTTAACTTTAAGTCAATCTGGTACATGACGCGTCTACGCAGCCTGAAACTCTGTGTACTCAGACGCGGATGGTTCCCAAGTTTCTCGAACATGTACATGAGACTATATCCTGACGATATCCAATCCATCCTCGTAAATATTCGTTTGGTGCATCAAGAATCATTTCTTTTCGTCCTTTTTTTTCCCCCAAGCTAATTCGTTCATAACTGAAAGGGAAAGAAAAGTGATTCATCAAATCGGAACTGAACAGCCGAGTCCTATCCATGACACTGGTTTCAGAATCCTTATCCGAAACTGATGTTATGGGACCCGCTGCAATGATGCTCCATCTTGGGTTGCTAGCTCAGTTTCCATCCCTTGAAAAGCTAGACCTCAGAGCACCTACTGGAGGCAGCTTTATATTCCCGAGAATGCGAGAGGAAGCCTTAGCCAAGATTTACTCTTGTCAGATTCTGATTTCACAATATCCGCCCCTTAGCATCGACTGCATACTAGACCCAAAGCTCTCTTCTCTGTTTTTGACACCAGCTGGGTCCCAAGCATTGCAAATGGAACAGGTCTCCTATGAGTCTATGACTCTGCCTAAGGTGCAAAATAACAGTACCGGAGCCGTGCCTGGGCCATTGAGATCTCAATTTCCACACCAGTTTTTAGAGAGCATACTTTGGCATTTCCATTTCATTGGTGAATGGGACGCTGTAAGTCCCAATCCCTGGGCTCAGATCCTGACAAACTGTGCGCCAAATCTCACTACACTCTGGGGCTTCAGTAAGTCGCTTGCTCATTCACAAATCCAGGATATTGAAGAAGCATGCAAAATCATTGAGAAAAAGAGAGAAGTCTAGGATGAATCCGAGAAAGACGAAAGAAGAGGGTCTGCTGAATCATACCAGGGCTACAATTGCCGCCAAAAGGAGAGACCAAGAAATGGTCTGTTAGTGGAGCTCCCTGTAGGCGTTCTGTCCAAGGCCAGACAAGAGGAATTGGATCCAAAAATGATTTCGCATGAAAAGAAAGACTATCAGCTATCCAAGTCAGGGAACCGAGTGTATTTTCTCAAACCAAATTAGTCCTACTTCGTCCCCATGTAGTATTGCTCGCATAATTTATGAGATAAAGGCGAGTTTGTCTATTTGATTTTAAAAGGCTGAGCTGGTCAGAACAAAGTCATTGGATCAGAAAAGTCCAATACGATGACCCATTCTCGTTGCGACTCCCCTCGACCCTACGCTTTTAAATCTTACAGACTGTCTGTTGCCTTCAAGAAAGAGCAAGAGTCCTTTGTCCAATGCCCGCCTCCAATCAAGACTGCCGCTGTTTCTCTCTCTCTCTCTCTTTATTTTTTCAGGAGGAGGTCTCTCTAGATCGGTGATACAAACAGACAGTTGTTCATATCATTCTTGATTAAGGCGGATTAGAGTAGAGGCATTTTTATCCGCCATGGTCGAAAGTATCCTTCAGATCCGGATGTCGTGGACATGAAAAGGTCGTCAGCACTGATAATGAAGAATCGAATGGAATTCAAAAAACTCAACGCTCAGGCAGACAGGCTATTCGTATTTGACTCTCTATCAAAGATCCGAATGCAAATAGCCGGGCAGTTTCCTGAGCATTGTCAGTTTGTATTTCATTCGACCCCCTCTCTCCCTCTCTCCAACCAATATCAGCAATCCTGTCATGGAAATGATAAAGCCCGGGCATTGTGGACAAAAATGTCTCTGCTTTACTCTGACAAGTGTGCTAGTTTTTCTCCGATACCTAAAGGCATCTACAGCTCCAGAGAATCGGCTTCTCTCTCTCTCTCTCTCTCTCTCTCTCTCTCTCTCTCTCTCTCTCTCTCTCTCTCTCTCTCTCTCTCTCTGGAGCCTCCTCTCGAAAGTATCCTGTCTACGCACTCATTTGAATAAATGCTTTTTTTTCGGTGACGTGGGGAAGCCGCTGTGCGCAGGGCAGATGCATGGAGTACCCGACTGCCAAGGATTGTCAATGGATGAATGCGGAGAAGTGATGCTGTGGTATTCCATCATGAGAATAACGCCCCTGAGTGCATGACGCTTGTCGGGGCATTGGGATGTAGCACTAGGAACCCAGTGGATGTCATGATGTGTGTGAATGGAGATGGGAGGACGAGATTTAGAGACCGAATCAGATCAAATGGTCTTTTTTTTAGGACGCTCATTCTCTCGCTCTCGTTCTCTTCTCTTCTTTCTTTCTTTCTTCTCAGTCCTCATCTTTCCGCATCCTCGCCGTTCTCTGCTTGTGTACGTTCGCTTTCCATTCTCTTTTCTCCATCCTACTCCCCTGCTCTTCTCATCTCATCTGTCCCGCTTTTGTTGTTTCCTTCCGTCGTGCTTGTTCTCTCTCTATCTCTCTCCTTGTCGTCCTGTCCATTATTTGCTCCATCCGTCTCGCCCACACACGCACACACAGACTTTCTATCTCTCTCTTTCAATCTTTCACTCTCGCTGAAGAACGCAATAAAACCAAAGGGCAATGAACATGAATGCGGTCGGCTCCATCCCCATCTCCACCTTTCTGATCGGCCAGCAGCCTGTCTAATTGTATGATCCTCCAGGAGAAATCATTTCGGCAGTGGTCATGTCCCTCCTTGCCCAGCCTCCTCCTCCCCCTCTCCAATGCCTATCCGTTCATTTCCAGTTCAGTCAGCCTCACCGCCTCTCTCTCTCTTGCGGATTAAGAAAAGATCCACTCTATCCTCTCCCTTTTGTTGCCTCAGCCTAACCTACGCGCCGCATCTTTCTTCTTTTGCTCTCATCCCTGGCCCTTTTTTTTTTTTTTTTTTTTTTTTTCTTTTTTCATTGCCTCCTCTTTTCATTTTTACTTTCTCCATCCATCCCTATCTGTGCTGACCATTTCTTACTTTTTTCTATTGGCTGATCAGGAATCCTCACCAGCCCTGCTCTTTCGCCAAGACAGTTCTTTCTACCTGATCAGTTTAAAGCACCAATGCCAAAGGATTACTACGGTCGCGGAGACTATTCGGACGATGACTCGATGTCACGAAGCCGGGACCGATTCCGTCGGGAAAGAAGTCCAGAAAAAGACGATTTTGGCCGAGATAAGAGACGAAGAAAAGCCTCGGCTTCCCCTGACGATAGAGGTAAGGGTCTCTTGCCCCCACCACCGCCTACCTCCTTCCTCCCCCCTACTACTACCACCGACCCTTATTATCTTTAGAAAAACAAACAAGGAACAGAAAGAAAGAAAGAAGGAAAAAAGGAGTTTTTGATTCGGAGATGAACGACTTTTTTTTTTTTTTTTTTTTTTTGCATCTCTAACCACCAAGTCTCGCCTCCTCTCTGGACCTTACAACCTCTTTTACCTACCTCTACCACCTCCTTATTAGAGAGGCGGCCAAGGCGGAATCGCTCGCTTTCCAAGGATGGTGATGCCATAGAGCCAGGCGACCGTTATATTCCCAACTACGAGCGTGATGGATATAATCCAGCACCACGCTATAATCGACCCGATCACTACAGCCGTCATGAATCTGACTATCGTGGATCAAGGTACGCTTTCCCCACGCACACAAACGGGAGGCTCTGACAAGGGGAGGAGGGGGCGACGGGATGCAGGAGCTGTAAAAGGGATACCAGGAAAAGGAAGTGGAATGTAACACGCATGAATCATGCTTCTCCCGTAGGAGCGCCTGAGCGCCAGGTCACCTCAAAGGATCTTTGGAGAATATTGTTGAAAGAAAGAAAGAAAGAAAGAGAGAGAGAGAGAGAGAGAGAGAAAGCGAAAGAGAGAGAGAAGGAATATGTGCTTAAGCCTCTCTGTTCCGCAATCACTTCAAGATTGAACTTGACACAAAAGTGTGTGCGAGCTCCCCGCTAGCTGTGAACCCAGTAAGCCGATTTACTAATGGAGCTATTCTCTCCTCTTCCTTCATTTCGCCTTTGTAGACGTCGTGATGACTATGGCGATTTGGATGGTCATGACTCTCCATATGGCCATGGCGGTCCGGACATGCATCATGGCTGGGGCGGTCACAACAACAATGGCGGCGGTGGTGGCGGCAGTGGCGGCGGGTTTGACAGGATGGATGATCCAATGAAACTCGACTATATGATTTCGTTCAAGCACTATTGTGATTACATTCGAAGTCTCGATCGAGCCTCGCACCGGTATAAGCGATACACGGATGAGGAACTGCAGGCCCGGTATGCCACCTACCGCGAAGAGTTCACGGCCAAACACTTGAATGCATTCTTTGAAGCTCACAAGACGGAGGCTTGGTTCCAAGAAAAATACCACCCAGAGTTGTCAAAGACAAGAACAGAGGAGGCGATCGCGCTGAAGCAATCTCTATTTGACAAATTTGCAGTTGACCTGGCCACCGGTAAATACGATAATACGACTTGCGATGAGGCCGTAGCAAAGAAGAACGCCGCCACGGCAGCAGCAGAGTCAAAGACAAGCAAGAGCAATGCCGAAGGAGAGTCTTCTGAGACAGGCAATGGCGACACAGACAAGGACGGGGATGTTAAGGTCGATGAGGATGGAAATGGCACACCTGTGTGGTTGTACCTGAGGACGATCCTGCCCAATGTCTCGCGGGATTCTATTCTTGAGGTATGGAAACCGATCATATCTATCCACTGTACCATTTCTTTCCATTGCTATACCTTTCAAGTACTGACAGAGAGCATTTGTATCACCTTGACACATTATAGCGCTGTAAAAAGGTCGAAGGCTTTATGATGCTTTCGCTCTCTGAGCCGCATCCTTTAAAAGATCTGCAGCGTATCGGTTGGATCAAATTCAAACACGGCACGGATCTTCAGGAAGCACTCGAAAAGGTTTCAGAACCAACAACAGAAGACTTTCAGGTGTCCACTGCTGATCATCGTCCCACTCGTGCACGCTACACACATGAGATCGCCAACAGCGACGATCGTATTGAGGCTGACTATGAGCTTGCCAAGGCTCTTGTCAAGGTGTGTGACGAGAATCTAGCCAAGATCGGAGGTGGTTCTTCAGCAGAAGGTGGTGCAGAGGCGATGGAAAAGGATGACGATACTGGAGCGGGAGGCAGCAAGTACGATGGTGCAACTCTTCTGGAAGCTAGACTCAAGGACGTAATTCTTCCCACTCTGGACAACAAAATGGATGAAGGTGACCAGGAAGAGGGTGCATTAGCACCCGTCAAGATCGTACAGGTGGTAAGTCTTTGTCAAGAAAGCCTTGTTGTTGTCTGATTCTATCAAGAGAAACTTCATCCCGCTGACTAGCATTATGATTGATTGATTGGACTACTCAGCGCCGCTCACTGGACTTGTACATCGAGTATTTGCGTCAAGTACACTTGTTTTGCTACTACTGTGGAGGAGACAGTGATAATGTGGAAGAATTTGCTCGTAAATGCAGCCGGCATTTCCGTAATCCCGATGCAAAGGCCCCTGTGAACAACACCAAAGGTATTGTTGAATGATTTAGTCAAGAACCGTTCGTTTTGCTAATGACACCCTTGAAACGGCAGACTTTTTACACCGAGCGGGAAACTAATTCTAAAGTCATTTTTTGTGCTGATTTTAGGAGCAACTTGGGTCAAGAACCTAGAGCAGAAGCTAAACCTCAGGATCAAACCACCCACGGATGAGGAACTGGTCAAACTTGGTGGAAAATCCTTGGAAAAGTAATGATTGTTCCTTCCAATTGTGCAGGACCAGAGGAAGACTTTTCCTTGAGAATTTGCTTGTCATGGATAGAATGGGACGATTAACCCATGGACCTTTAAAATCCCATCCAATTAGGAATGTACTCAAATTCCTGCAGGGCAAGACACAGCAGGATGAACCAACAAAGTTCCGATGCAAGATCTGCACAAAACCCTTCCGTGGTGATGAGTTTGTGCACAAGCATATTCGGTCAAAGCATCCAGAAGAAGTCAAGACTCTTGAGAATAATGTATGAGGAAAACGCCTTGGGCTCCTATGGAAGAGTTATTACTCTGGGATAGAACAGTTTTCAGCTCTACTAACATCATCGACTTTTTTTTTCTCCTGCCCATAGATTCAATTGTTCAACAACTATGTCATTGACCCGAACCACATAAACCCTGCAGCTCAGCAGCAACAGCCTGCTCAACAACAACCAGGCTTTGGCTTTGGTATGGGACCAGGAATGTATGGAGCAAGCAGCGGACACCCTCCCATGCCGATGGGCTTTATGTCAGGGATGATGCCTATGGGCATGCCACCATTTATGAATCCAGCGGCAGCTGTTGGGATGTCACCTTTCCCTCCAAACATGATTCCACCTTCGTTCTCGGCCACAGGAGCCGTTGCAGGCACACCAATGGATCAGATTCCAAGAATAGGATTCGATATTGCAAAGCGTCGTGGATCTAAGGACGAGGACCGGTCAAGGTACGGTGGAATGGGCGGCATTGGCGGCGGTGCTGGCGGAAGCCGGTCCGACGGTGCAGGATCAGGATCTCGACCTATGATGCTTGATCCCAGGAGGTATGAGCTTTACTTTTTTTTTTTTTTTTTTTCCCTCAATTTTCTTGGTTTCAGCTTGCATAATGATCAGGAGAGGAAAGAGAGGAGGGAGAAAGAAATGGGAATAGGAGGCTTTTTAGATGAGAAATGCTTTTATGTTTTATGGACTACTAACCATGAGACTTTTATCTTTTTTTTTCTTTTTTCTTCTTTTGGGAAATGGTAGTCGGATGACAGACCCTCGTCAAGTAAAGTCCTATGTGGATTTGGATGCGCCTGCAGAGGGAGATATCGACACCAAATACAGTCTATGGTAATGGAGAACTGGGATCATGTGTTAGCCAGCAAAAACGTAACCCCCCCGTTGGATTAAAAAAGAGAAGAAAAAAAAAGAAAAAGAAAAAAACACACACACACACAAAAAAAAAAGAAAGGGCTACAACTGTCGAAATGAAGGACCAACCTTACCTTGCGTCCAGAGATCCCCATAGTGGATTATGTTCTTTCGATCTTTTCTCTCTTTCTCTCTCTCTCTCTCTCTTCTTTTTTCTCAAGGACAAGCAAATTGTGAACTTCAATCAAAATAAAAATTTAAAAAAAATAGGAAGTAGTCATTCTTTCCGCTATTACTCATTTTACTTTTCCCCAAGAGAAGATTGGGCTAAGTAGGATTAGAAGGAGGCAAATGGAAGGATCTGTGTCAACGAACCATGTGAATGTGAAAGTTCCAAAAAATCAACAACAGTCAATGGATAAAGATGCATATTTTTTTGTATTACTATATTACTATTGCTTGATTTCAGAATTGGTCAAATCTATCTACTTTTGTTCACTCTTGCCACGCGTGAGTACAAAGACCATGTCCGTGTCCAGGACAATCGTATCCAACAGAGGGTTCGTGACTGAGTAACATCTTGAGCTGCCTCCGATACCCAACTGAACCATGGTTGGATCATCACCCTGAAGTCTCAACAATCCAATTGGAATCACACCTTTATCCAAGGCCAAATGTTCATACAGGTGTAAGAAATTAATATGGCGATGGTCGTAAAAATAATCCGAATCCAGACTTGGTCCACATTCTCCACTACAGGCTCCATAACCCTTCTTGCCATTGCCACTTCCATGATGCTTCGCCTTGTTTCGCTTGTTCTTACTGCGTCGACCAGACGTGCCTCGCTCAAAGAGTTCACTCAGCTTTTGCTTTCCCTTTGAGAACGAGGACACGTTCTCAGTAGCTTTTTTGGCCTCTTTTTGTTTCTTTTCATGGTGGTGATGGTGTGCGTGAGGGTGTTCCGAAGAATTGGACGCTTCGGGGACATCAGAGGCCTGATCTTCTGTCGTTGTTGCAGCTGCCTCGTCATCGCTGCTGTTTCCACTGCTGGTGCCACTGCCACTGCCGCTGCCACTGCCACTGCCACTACCGCTGCCAGATGAGGTCGTTGTGCAGCAAGATCCCGACTGAATTGTTTTCACGCCAAAGCCTTCAGGAACAGGAATGCATTCCAAATAACAACCTGCACCATATTGCTTAAACAAATGATAGTCGCGTTTGACATCAGCTTTTGTCTGGATACCGCAAAGCAACTTGATCAACTGCAACAAACTCGGGTTCGAGTAAAGTTGGTAGAGGACATGATCCAATAGGCCTCCTACAAGCACGCCTCCCGAGGCGTAGATCGGGTTGTGATAGAAATCACCTGCTCCTTGGTCAGTTGCAGCCCTCCTCCTAACGACCTGGGTATGTGGGAATCCATAATATCCGTTGTCCGTCTCTGGGCCAAACGCAGGGGTCTCTGGGGAAAGATCAGCTCCGTCCATCCGCATAGGTGGCTCTGCTATGCTGTCACCATGTCGATCAATGCTACCATCAGTCCTTCGAAGCTGTAGGAACTCAACAGACCGTTCCTCGACAAGCTCATAGACGCACTGGGGACCATCGTTCAAGGACTGATGAGTCACAGTCTTGGTCGTGGGTGGTGGTCCATGATCCAAAGACGCCAAGCTTTCGTGTACTACGGGCATGCCCGTCTTCTTGCCCAGGTTGCTGCTACCGATACCATTACTGCCTCCATTGGTAATACCAGATCTACTTCCACTGCTCAACTGGTCCGCTTTAGTCGCTTGATGGTCGGAAAAGATCTGTTGGACTAAAATTCGGTTGATCACAGCAATGCTGTCAAGGAAAGATCCATCGACGCCTCCATTTTCGGGATGTCGCAAAAACAGATATTTGCTCGACTTTGTAATCGCAGCTCTCTCGAGGTCATCGCGAGACAGGCAGTCTCCCTGGGAGATTGCGGAACAAATTAATCAAAAGAAGAAAACAGTAATGTCAATAAAAAAAACATACACACACACTAACCCGGAACGAGACCATCATCAGCATGAACAGAATCGATCATGAATAACTTACGATTAGGAAATAGAGGCGAGGAAAACATTTGAGTAGCTTGAACTCTTGTGGTTCGGGCTCCCTTGAGCACAAAATCACAATGTCCTGCAGCCTCTTCAAATGTGCAGAACGAAGCGTGCAAACGAGACGGAAGATATCGTAGTTGGGAGAGCAAATCAGAATATGACCTTGCGATGGATCGGATCCAATCTTCCTGCTTTCCTTGTCTCCACGTTTTCTGGCAAACAAAGGAGAGATGGGTGGGTTGGACAACTCACCCTCCGAGATGGCTCCTCCCGTTCGATCGATTTCTGCTGCTTCTTGTTGTTCCTTTCGAAGTTCAACCACATCTGCCCAGCGGGAGATCACCATACTCGAGGCCTGTCGCTCATTAATATGGTCCGGCTCAAGAAGGATACAAAGTGGCAGCTTGGCACCTGCGTAAGGCGCGGTAGGGTATCCAATACGAAGGCCTGTTGCATCTTCATCAAGGAGTGCTAGTCGATTCAAAGAATTTTCCGAGCCTCGGGTATGGGGCAATCTGAGCTGGAGAAACTCCCTCTCATGACTCTTTGGAGAGGACTCCAAGGGCCTGGTTGGCTCCCGAGAGATTTCCCTGATTGGCTGTGCCTTTGGTGAAACAGGAGATCCTGGCTCCTTAAAAGCCTGATCTGAGCTTTCGCTATCGGCCTCTGACATGAATCGGACTTCAGGCTCAACATCGATTTCTTCCTCATTGGTAACGATTTTCGGCATGGCAACGTTGACTTGGAAGTGTCCTTCAGCCCTACGACTATTGAATGAGTTTCGATCACTCTGGAAACGGCGATGCGAAAGTCGAGACTTTCTAGCTGCAATGCCACAATGATGAGTCGAGGCCAAGGTTTTCAATGCCTTGCCAAAATTCTCTGCATGGTATTCGGGACCAATGCCCTCATAGCCATCATCCTGAGTTCGATGAAGGTGTTGCAAAAAGCCGTCGAGCTGCCTCTCGGTCAACTCACTAATATCCTCGAGGTCTTTGGGGTTTTGGGCGATAAAGATGCATTGCTCATTGTGTTGGAACCGATACTCCTTTCCTGGGTTCAGTGCAGTATGATACTCGCCAGATCGCAAACGTATCCGGACTCCAAACAAAACTACCTGAAAGCGTCGGTACAAAAACTAGATGCAGTAAGGGAAAAAAAATAGTTAGCAGGAAAGATAATGAAGGAAGAGGGCCGATCATTCAAAACATCCTGTTCCTTATGGCATACCCAGGAAACAAATCCGAATGGCTTTCCGTCAAAGATTGGGTTCAGATACGAGATATAGAATTCATTTCCAAGACTGTCATCGTATTCAGCCTCCCAAAGCTCCGAAAACTTTTCTGAGGGACGATGTTGATGCAACAGGTTCAGAATCAATGTGGCAGAGGCTTGCTGCATACAGTTGAAAGCCAACAAGACTTGTCGAAGTTCATCCGCACACACGACCTGAGTAGCAGCCATCTTTTGATAGATCTCAGTTTCGGGTAAGAGATTGTAGGTGTAGATGGCAGAATCGCTCACGTTCCTGAAAGCCAAGGTAGAAAGGGTATTGTGACGATCTTCTTCCTGAGGCGTGAATGGTGAGTTGCGGTCTGCAATGATGAAGATTCCCTCCGCATACCGAGCCTGGATTCTGTCCAAATCTTTACTATCCTAAAATCAGATACAAAAAAAAGTTATGATAGCACGGATGAGTATCATATGGGTCACAAGTCCTTCCACATTCAATGTCCAGATGAGAGAGCCCCACTTACTAGAGGTGTTCCCTTGAGATAAACAACCCTGTTCTTGTAGCGAGCTGACTGCAAAAGAGCCTGGACTTCTTTGGAAGGCTCGCTCAGACCAAGGATAACGATTTTGAATGAAGCATTTGAGTATTCCTACCGGATTATTTCACCACAATGAAATGAAAGAAAGAAAAAGGAGAGAAAAATGCGTGCGTATAAGCATAGAAGTCAAAGATGTTCACTTTCTGTATAGCTCTTGTTATTTACTCGACTAACTGAGACGAATGCATACCTTGTTGGTAAACCAGAACCCGTTCAGTACGTTAGCCAACTTTTGAGCCGAATGCAAAGATCCAGAGATGATCATGAATTTGTGTCCGCCTGTTTTGAAAATACCCTCTCCAGCTATTACGGATTTTTAGGTGACAGACGGTTGGAGATTAGTCCATAGATATAAATAATTACTCTCAGATATAGACTTGAGGTACTCAAAGGAGAATCAAACTTTTGACGGTGAAATACCTTTGGCTTGCTCAAGCGCATCAATGATACTGCCAATCATCCATGGGAAAACGGAGACGACGGCTGTGATAACCAAGATGACAATGGCATAACCAACCTGGTTCTTTGGTGTAACATCACCATATCCGATGGTACTCATGGTAATAAGCACAAAGTATCTAATGCATCCAGATCCAAGCTCATTATTAGTTATCCCTTTTATTTTTTTTTTTTTTTTTTTTTTTTTGTTAATTGCTCTCCTACAAAGAAAAGCAGATAGGGGGACTTACAAGAGCTTCAGAAGATTATTGTGATCTCCAGAATCAGTCAACTGATCATATTCAGCAATCTGGAATGCAGAGACGGCACAATAAATCAAGGTGACAATGTAGGCTGCAAAAATGATCATTTTGGACTTGAGGGGATCCATTGGCAGATCTAAAGTCGAATTTGGTAGTTAGGTTTTATGAACTTTTCAAGTAGCTTGGTGAGCCAAACAAAGAAATTAGACGAAAAAAAAAAAATAAATAAATAAAAAAAAATAGGATACCTGAAACACCGATGTCAATGTAGAAATTCAACATCTGTTGTACTCTCGAGACGAGAGCAATACTTTGCAAGAAATAAGGCACATAGAGCTGCTGGCCATTCTCGATAAACACAGAGACAATAAAGGGCATTGCGACAAATGTAGACACAATATGGCGTGTACTCCGGATTGAACTCCATTTGGATTCTGCAAAGAGGACACTGCAAAGGACAGTGATAAAGTTGTAGGTTGCAATGGCCACAAGGACGTGCCAGAAGGTTTGGTTTCGTTCAATAAACCGCCAATCTGACTCGTGGCCCTCAGGCCGTGTTAGGTAACAGGCCTCGACAAGGTATAGCAAACAAAATATTGCGTCTACGACAACATTCACCACGTTCTAATTGACATGATGGAATGGCAGGAGAGATAGTGAGTAAGAATGAAGAAAAAAAAGGGAGGGGGGCAATTTGCTAGAATGATTCGACAGGAACCAAAAGTCGTGGCAAGAAGGCAAACTGGTTTCGTCCGGTCTTAAAGAACAAAGTTGCAAAGTCATACCAAGATGGTTGAAGTGATCTTTTCATCTGTAGTATCGGGTGACAAGATCAAGTCCTTTAACCAGTAGCACGTGGCCATAAACCGACTTGGAGGTGCACCGATCGAATTTTGACGCTGGAGCTGATTCCGCCGAGCACTGATGGACCCCGAATAGTGACCATTGCTGGCTATTGAAGAGTTGGACATAACACTCCGGAAGGACTCGTGGCGAATCATCCTAGTGAGATAATTGTGGCCCGAGCACCGATTAATTTTAAAATCTGCCTCGTATGCCTGAAAGGAGTGGCTTTTTTTTTTTTTTTTTTTTTTTTTTTTTTTTTTTGCATTGAGGGTCATCCAAAGATTGAACAGCACTGAGGAAAAATTACCCTTCTCTAGCTGACCATGCTGCAGGCACAGAACGGTTCAGTGGGTCCTCCGGGTCACTAGAGTAAAGAAAATAGAGCCGTATAGAGAATGGATTAGGATCAGTCTGTTGTGAACTCTTGTGGAGAGAGGTTTAGGCATGTTTACAATCAAAGGAGATGGCTAAGCCGAACCATTCTCGGAGGACAGCTTAAGAATGACTTTTGAGCAGGTGGCCTTTGGGC
Organism: Mortierella sp. BCC40632; assembly: GCA_011634665.1. Lineage (NCBI taxonomy): Eukaryota > Fungi > Mortierellomycota > Mortierellomycetes > Mortierellales > Mortierellaceae > Mortierella > Mortierella sp. BCC40632. Next base: position 2,405,656 of record WAEK01000006.1, read on the forward strand.
CACCAAAAAGGACTTAAAGCGATGTGTAGAAGGATGACATACGTTGTCTGGCCGGGCACCTCTTTAATGGTAGCTCTCCGAGCAAGGTCAGCCGAGCTCGAAGCTTGAGCTCCGGAGGAAGTAGCGGAAGCCATGGTCGTTGGGAGGATGGTGCCCTTTGAGTCGCCTGCACCAGCCCTAGGATTGAATAGCCAGGATCGCCGACGGTTTGCGGGCTGGTCGCGGCTTCTTGATCTCGAGTATCGATCGCCTGTCAGATCAACAGATGTGCGGGGACGGAGCAGCCAGGTGCGCTCACCATCAGTCGAAGTACGGGTCTGAGACCTTGGCAGAGGAGTGATCGCAAAGGAACTGTGCCTGGCGCCCCCAGACAGGTGTGACCGTGGAATCGACTCTGACCCGGCTCGGCCGCGCACATGGGCAAACGGCCTCGACTGTGGCGCCGTGGTGCCGTACAGGTTGCTCTCGTCGCTAGCCATATGTGTTTGGGGCGGTACTCGAATGAGATCTGGCGAGGAGGATGTGAGAACAAAGAGTCGGGCGATGAGAATGCGAAGGAGCGAATGAATGCAGGCGGGATGAGAAAAAGGAAAAAAGAAATAAAAAAAGCGAGAGAGCTTGCAGAGCAAAGGCTGATCAGGGTACGTTCGTCCCGAGGAGTGAGGCGGCGGAGAGAAAGAGAAAGAGAAAGAGAAAGAGTGAGAGCAGCGCATGCCCTGACATGACTGAATGGTTGATATCCTCCACATCCTCAGCCCAGGCGCAAAAAAAAAAAGTACTCTCAGGCCTGGACATACATTGGTTGCGTCGCTTTGCTACCTTGTATGAACAGGATGACCTTTTCCCAGGGGTGAGCCTGTTGCAGCTTCTGCTTCATGACAATGCGCCGATGCCCTGGTCACTCTTGACCTCTGTGTCCCACCACTTGCAAGGCCCAGGCGGCCCATGCACCTACCACAGGGCGAGGCAAGCAAATTTGCTCAAATTTTTGCCTGTCTCTCCTACTCCTATCTCGCTCATTTGCCTGTTCCGCGACCTGCAGCTTGATGGATCTCTATGGGCATGCCCCATTCAATGCATCATCTCTTTCTTCCTTTTCCATCGCCGAGTCCATTTGGCCCAAATCCATTGGAGCCCTTCCTGCACTGTCACGCACGCGCGATGTGGACCCTGCGTCTTTTTTTTTCTTTCTCGTCTGTCCTCGTCCCTGTGCTCTTGTCGTCCAGACAGAAAAATGCCTCATCCCCGCATCAGACGTCGCCCTAACTCCTTCTCATCTACCTTTCTGGTCCATCTCTGAGTCGAGTCCCCGCCTGTCCTCGTGGACTTGGCCTTGGCTCTGTCCCCCGTCATGCTAGCCGAGTCGGGAGTGATAGGAGAACATGTGCAGACGGAGGTCCTCGAGGGAGAGGTGTGGCTTCAAGTGTCCCGCGCCTCTCTTCTCCGACTCCACTGATGAAACCTACGCGGTATTACCGCGGCAATGCCAAATGAACATGCACCGCCTTTTTGCTCCCAAAGCTTAGTCTCCACTCTTTAATGAACACGAGCTGAGCCATCCAAGTCGTCCAGTGCGGGCTGAGCGGTTAAGTTTCTCAGCGGCAACCTCAGTTCGCACCCTTCCCCCCTCCTCTCCAAAGCACGTTCGATGCGCGTCCTCAGACTCTCAGACTCTCTCTCCCCTGGCACGCGCATCTGGAATGCTTCAAGAGGCTAGTAGCTAAATCCATTAAATTAATAAAAATAGCAATGGTAGCAAGAAATGATTAGTAATAATGCTTCCTGACTATTGCTTAGAGAAGTCAAGGCGACCTTCCGTGGACGACCGGCATTAAACGCTCCTTCGTCAGCTGGATGGCGATCGCCTTTTTCGGACATTGAATCATTGACCAAACTGTGTGTCGCTGGGGCCCTTGCCAGAAGTTTTCAATGAGATATCACCTTGGGAGGCGTAACCTCAGCAAATGCGGACCTTCTGCCCTGTCAACTATAGATTACTTCGTGCTTGAAACCATTCTGTGGGTGTTCCTTACAGTCTCATGTCTTTGTATTGTCCATCAAGTCCAAACTTACCCTTCTTCAAGAAAGTAACCTGAGAACAGAGCGCCCGAGGCGGTATGGCTAAAAGTATTCTCTAGATTATATCTGGAAACTCTGAGAGCTCTAATACAAACATACAAAGTCAGGGAAATGTAGCCGGAGATATCGTAAACCATACTACTTCGTGCCTGTATAGTATAGCCCTAAAGATAGAGATTCGGTAATGAGTTTGTATACGAGTCGTACTTGGGGAAAAGCCCAGACTGGTTCTTTGTAACTTTGTGGCTAGCTTCCTGTTAGAAGCAGGACGTAGATCACTAGGCAGCTTGTGCTTGATCCTTATGCTTTTCAAAAACTAACAGAGTGGCCCTGGTTAAAGAGAAGAACACATACTACAATAGACCCAACAAACATGCGACTCTCTCCTGCAAAAAACTCTATCGTGGTGATGGCCATCATACTCCCAGATTACATGGTGACTTTGTCAGACCTTTTAGATCACAATATCCTGCTAGTGATAAGAGAGACAGATGAGGTGCATATCTGCAGTTGGTAGATAAGGCATCTTTACTCCCATTAATGGCTAGTATAAGTACAAGGCCTTGCTGAGAGACTTGCTCTATCTCACTGAATCTATCTTTCTTACCAGTTTACTCTCCTTGTTTTTATGTCCTTCCAAGTTGAAAGGCAATGTCCTCATGAGTCAGTAATAAAACCGCCATTACACTACCCTCACAAATATACCAGGAACACAATTAATGAATGAGATGCTGGCACTTATTGCGATGGGGCGTTTCCTTGGTAAGAGTGCGGGCAATCCAGGTGGAACGAGCCCAAGATGACAATAACGGGAAAATAGTGGAATTAGAGGTTCTCGAACTGGGCGACTTAAGTAAGAGTAGGAAATGGAGCGCGGCTGCTTCATTGTGGCCATATCGGAATTTATCACTGCAATTAGAGTAATAATAGCATTTTCAATAACGAGTACAGGAACGACTCGAGCCTCGAGAGTAGGGTGAGCTAGAGTTACCACACGAAGGACTGACACAACAAAAAGTAGCATCAGGAACAGAGGGAACAGCATCAAGACCTTTTCCGAGACCTGCCTACACGCCGCAAACGTCGGCGGCCGAGAAGTGACCACTCGTTGAGGTTAAAAATGGTGCATGTTAGATTTGCCTTAGGAACAAGAATTTTCATCAATGTTAGGCACACCGATCCTAGCCATTTACTCCATTGATGCAGATGCACTGAGTGAAACGGGTGTCAATGAAAAAGACCACCACACAAAAGATTGTCTGAAGCGTTGAAAGACTACAGGCACCTCGGTGGGAGAGATGTGTGCAAAAAAGGCAATTGGTCATGCATCTTTCCTCCCTTTTCTTTCTTTCTTTCTTTCTTTCTTTCTTTTTGTCAAGCTCAAAATGGTGGATGATAAGACCGGTTCCCTTTGTTTTATGTTACATGTCGGCTCGCATGATAAATCTTTCTGGGTACCATACAAGATTGAAGTCATACTCAAAGATAACTAAAGTCGACTGAAGTCAGTGTAAAAGCGAAAGGGTTGCTTTCAAGAAAGCTTGAGTAAGCATGTCACTACCAAAAGAGTAAGTGCATTCGCTGGCACTTCCATGGAGGTACTGTAGTTGGCAATAGTGACTAATGGCCATGCCACCATGTATTGGATACAAAGTGCTGTGTTGCGTGTGTCAATGACTCCGTACTGCTCTACCACTGTATAAATCCCTTCAAAAAACATCATCGCCCAACAAGAGACCTTTACCTTGCAATTTGGTTCACCACATTAGTCCATACCGCTCTTCTTTAGGCTACTTACACCTATGCTAAATAGCCATTTTTATTCCATTCTTTATTGAAGGGAGCTACTTACAGCCTATATGCAACTCGTTGTCTTCTCTACCCATCATTATTTTGAGTATCCCTGGTGTGGCGAAGCTCGAAATATCACGTGTTTCAGCCTGCAGTTTGCCCATTGCCATTGACAGCCTTTCTGTCTTACTCCTCTGTCATTCTGTCTGTTCATTCCAGCAACTGTTCACCATGGAGTCGATCGACACCCTCAAGGAATCTCTTCAATCAAATCCACAGCAGTATGACCAGCACATTAAGCTGATCTCTTTGTTAAAGGAGGACCTCCTTCTCGAAGATCTACGCGCCGCGCGTGAGGCCATGAATGCCGTCTACCCTCTCTCGGAAGGCAAGCTTTTTGCTCCACCGCTTTTTTTTTCTTAGCATAGGACCAACTAGAAAGGAAAAGAGGGTACCGAAGGCTCATTTCGATTGTCCCTAACGACGGTTTTCCTTTTTTTGTTTTACACGATCTCAATAGATCTTTGGATAGACTGGATCAAGGACGAACAAAGCATGGCAACCTCTGAGGAAGAAACAAAGCATGTCCTGTCGCTCTACAAACGTGCCGTCTCCGATTATCTTTGTAAGAGTGATCCCAAATTTGATCCGTAGGATCACCTTCATGAGCATGTTCTCTAGGGATCATGACCTTTTGCTTGGCACTGCTACAATGTTGCTCGTCCTTTTTAACGAATTGCCTCCAAAAGCTATCCCCCTGTGGAAGTCCTATCTAGAATATGCAATCGATGAATACAACGACTCGGCTGATCTCGATGAGGACGAGCGCACTATTGACGATTCTTTGCTGGAGAGGATATTCCAGGATTCCGAGAAGCATACCTCCCACCACGTATCAGAGAGCCATAAAATTTGGAATATTCGACTCGAATTTACACTACAACAGCTATCCAAGCAGGCAAGTCACTTCATTTTACTCGGCTCCGTTCTGGATACTTTTCTTTGCTTGGGAGGATCAGAGGCTGGAAACTTTCAATTCGAAAATTGAGGCTGACTACTTCGTTTTTTCACTGCTTGATCTGTGACTTTTCTTCTGTTCTCGGAACTCTTCTTGTTCATGGTTGAACCATTGTGTATTCGTGTATATAGGATCCACCACCGTAAGTGAAAAACCTACCCAACAAATAGTCTCAAAGTAAGAAAACATGTTAGCAATGGAATTGTGTATTAACGCGTCGCTTTCACTATCTAGCAAGGATAAGATTGACTCTGCACACAAAATGATTCTGGATCGACTTAAAGTGCCCCATGTCCAACTGGATGAAACCTTCTCAAGACTTTCCTCACTTATCTCGAGTTGGTTTCCAGAAAGCTACGAGGAAAAGATGGTGGAGGCAAACAAGCTCGTATCTAACAGCAGGAACATCTTGTCAGGAATTGAGAAGTTTGAGCAAGACCTAGTATGTTTCCTTGTGGCCATACCCTCACAGAGCGATGACTGGGAGTGATGTTTGAACTTGGATATTATGCACTAGAGCCATTATTATTTAGCCTCTAACTTAAGCTTTCTTGACCGCACTATTCGATTAGATCACAACAGGAAACAGCTTTGAGACGTTTAATGACTACCTTGAGGAGGAGCAGAAACGACACCGATTTTCTTTTCCGCGAGTCAGGACACTCTATGAGCGGGCACTTACAAAACATTGCCTAGTCCCATCTCTCTGGAACGACTACCTTTCTTTTCTCATGTCAACGGTACTGTATACTCTTGGATAAGTCTTCAGTCTGATTAAAAGGACAGCAGTAGCACTATGACTACGACCTGGCCAAGAGTGGCCAAGAATAGGGCTTGCCCCAAATATTAACTCCTTTAGCTCCTCTTGGTTGACCACCCTAAACAGAATCTCAAAGCAAAGGACTGCGAGCTGAACCCAAGAGAGATCCAGAAGGCTGCTGAGAGGGCGGTGCGAAATTGTCCTTGGGGTGGAGACCTCTGGGAATCATACCTTGTTATATTGGTAGGCAGACTGGTCCAATGGTGGAGTTTGAAGATGGGGCAGTTCGTTGTTCACACACTCTTTATTAACGATAGTATCATTGACAACACTAGGATGCTTACTCTATGCCTGCGGAGGAAATTCATGGTACGAAAGATATATATATATTCGCCTATTCATTAATCGAAGAAGACTCCTTTCCTTGTCCTAACCATCCTTCGTTACTCGCGTGTAGCTGTATATGAGAGAGCAATGAAAGAACCCAACCTTACCACTAATGCTCAGGAACTGGCAAAAGTTGTACTGGCCTACTGTACATACTGCAGCAGGGGTCTGACCGATAGTCAAGGTACAGAGACAATGACTTATGAGTATGATATTTAATTCTTTTTTGTGTCTTTCAACTGACTTGTTCTTCATTTAAATTTTCTCCTTGCAGAGAGCAAAGATAGGATTCGTAATGAGTTCGATCGTGCAAAGAACTACCTTGCGGCTGGTAAGATCTCGATCTACGTCTTGTATACAGTCACCTTGTTTTCTCCATGGTCTAACTTCCGAGTTCTCTGTAAACCTCTCTCTCTCTCTCTCTCTCTCTCTCTCTCTCTCTCTCTCTCTCTCTCTCTCTCTCTCTCTCTCTCTCTCTTCTCCGCCTGTGTTAGCTGGGGGAGACCCGTTTTATAGACTTGAGAAGCTCTGGATTGAGCTTGATCTCAAGAAGCACATCAGCACTAGCGACTCGAAGCAAATTGTGCGTAAAACATGGGAAGATATCATACGCGCTCTACAATCCTCGGCGGATGCATGGATTGAGTATGTCCAGGCCGAGCGAAAGATTGGTAACGATGCGGGTGCGCGCAAGATCTTTTCTCGAGCCTGTGGGAAAGCCAAGGATCTGGATTGGCCTGAAAAAGTATTTGAGGCCTGGCTATCATTTGAGCGGGAAGTTGGAACTGGAACAGAATACAAGGAAGCTCTGGTCCGGACGCGTCAAGCAATGAAGACTGTCCAGTATGAGAGAGCCAAGGTAAGCGCCAGCAATCGTGTGTATTGGTAAGACCGCGCTTCCATTACCTAATTTTGTTATTAATAAGGAACATTATCTTTGATTTTGTTTTGGCCATGGAATTTATAGCTAGCTCAAGGACTAGGAGAAACTGCTACTTTCGTCTCATCTACTGATTATCTAACTGCTGAGGTTTCGCAACCAGTGGTGGCAACAATTGAGGTCCAGGTAAATAAGCCGTTTCGTATTGAGCAGAAGTGGCGGATCCGTGGAGAAGCTGTCTCTGTTAATACTTAGCGCCTCCTATCTCTTTTTATGAATCTGAACACTATTTAGGATGTTGAAAAGAAACGGAAGGGGTCATTCGGTGGAGAAGAAGATGGTCATGTAACAAAAATGACAAAGGTCGACAAAGAAGACTCTCTCGAGAGCGCCGCTCCTGAGGATCCAGAGCAGAACAAACAGTAGGTCTTCCTGGCATAGTCCAAGCCTGTTGTTGGCTGACTACACATCGAAACCATGGCCAAAATATGATCCTCGGTGATACAATCGTCTTTTCCTCCAGAGCCCAAGCTAACGTGATGTTCGTTTCGGCCTTTAGGACTATGAAGTCATCATCACCACCGCCAAAGCCATTAGACATTAGTGCTGGACGACACGAAGATACATGTTTTGTCTCTAACTTCCCGCCATCGTTTGCGGAAAAGGCTATGCGTGAGCTCTTTCAAGAGGTAGCGTCGGTCATATCAGAGATGAAAAAAAAAAAAAAAAAAAAAAAAGCTGCTATAGAAGCTGGATGTGAAGATGTATCTGCAAAATACGAGTCTAGAGAGCCGTAACAAGATACTGACTATGTCATGCTATTTGCTCAATTTAGTATGGAACGATCCTTAGAGTATCCATTCCCCGCAGGAACGCAGGAAAAGCCGGCTTTGCCTATGTCCAGTTTTCATCACCGGTAAGCTGGTACATATTAATTGCTTTTCTTTTTATAAGACCTTGAGCACCTGTTAAATATAAATTGATTGCTTGGATGACTTTTAGGAAGAGGCGACGGCAGCACTCGTGTTGAACGGTAGAGACGTCGGCGAACGGAGAGGACTAGTCGTCAAGATATCAGATACCAGCAAACAGGGACGAGCTTCTGAGTCCAAACCACCGTAAGATATTTTTATATGTAGTTTTTCCGTTGTTGTAGTCCTCTATTATCAATCGATGACTGAAAGCCTGGAATGGCATCTAATCCTTTCGTACATACACGTCTTTAGGCTACCTACAGTCAGTCGACATGAACTCAAGATCACTGGGCTTGACAACGATGTGAAGCAGGAAGATTTGTGGAAGCTTATTGCCTTGGTATGATCAGTGAGCGGTGGTGCCAGATTTCATATGATGCTTCCCCTCTCCTCCTATAAATGACTAAGGTGGACTGCCACGGAATACTAATCCTCGATTTGTTCACGGGAATTAGTATGCTGAACCAGAGGATGTTTTTATTGTTCGAAATCCCAAGACTCACGGTAATCCGTGGGCTGGAGCCAAGTTTGCTTCAGAGGTAGGCCGTGTAGAGGAATTGATATGAATCGCCTTCCGCTATGTTGATCCTGTTTGTTCCGCATTTCCTAAAGGTGCATCGCTGGTGCTTTCGTGCGTGTGCATGTGAATACGTAGGAATCAGCAACAGCCGCTCTGGCCTTGAACGGAACTACTTTCCATGGCAAGCCTCTCGAGGTAACACGAAGGGAATTCTTTGGAGGCGTACATGGCCATGGCGAAAATCAGGGGCATGGACGTTCACAAGCACGCAAACGCCCAAAGAAAGGAAAAGGACAGGATGATGTCTCAGCGAGCAGGTAATCATTTTTTTTCCTTCTGCTCTGTTTGTTGGCGCTGTTTAGTACTGAGCAATTTTTAAAAAGTTGGTACAAGGAACTTGAAAAGTGTTCTCATCTTTCTCTTTCTAAACTACTGTGGCACCATTAGAACAACGACGTCAAATCAGCCAAAACATGTCTCGGCAACACCAGCACCGGCAGTTAAATCAGCCACGGCCTTCTTTCCTCGGTCACTTGGCACAAGCCATCGGTCGGTTGTCCCCCGAAAGGCCTTTTCACCCGCTTCAGGAATATCGGCTGCGGGCCTTCAGTCCAAGCCAACAATAGGAAGCTCCGCCGCTATTACAGAGTCGAGCAATGAGAAAGGAGCAGAAGGTGTTAGTGACAGGAATGTAGATTCGACACCAAAGGTACCCAAGTCGAATGCGGACTTTCGTGCCATGTTTCTGGGAGGTAAACCGAAAGCTGAGCAGTCTTGAAGAGCCTGCAAGTACTTGCTTCTTTTCCAATAAAGGGACCAGCTTTTTGGTCTGGTTTTTATTTTTTTTGGGATCTCGCACTAGTCACAGCTGGGCACGCGTCCATTTCCTTCATAACTAGGAACGGATAAATGATTAGAACAACAACTAATCCACAAAGACACAAAATATAAGCATGGAGATCTGCTTGCATTAATGATAAGACAGAGCTTTTTTCCCTGGACTAGCTACAACTCCTCTGGCTCCACTAACCCAACGTCCATGGGTGTTCATCTCTTTCTCCACGCGCTGTTCCTTTGTTGTGGGCTGTACTACTGGGCCAAAGTAGACCAACGGCTATTCCTCCCTCCACTTTACGTACTCTAAACAAACACAACGGTCGCTAACCACTAAACCCACAGATCCCCCCTTCTGCTGTGTGTAGAAGACTCTCTTCTTTGTCTGCTTTAGGAATCGACAGTGGAAAGAGAGCCGAGAAAAAATCAGGCCACTTTGTCTGGAGCCAATGAGCGCTCTGTGGAACATCTGTCTTAAGGAATGTGGGTGGTTTAAACCTGTGGCCGTTTTTTTTTTATTCGGATGGTTGGAAGAGGGCTCTCGTGTCGCTTAGCCTGCAGTAGCCCGCAGCTGATGGTTACCCTAGCCCCCCTTCACCCCTCTCCTCAAATCTATCAGACTGGGTTGTGCGCGTCCTGGGTCTCACAATTTGTCTGGTTGTCCCTCAGAGAGTTGGGAAAGCTTAGCGAACACACTACGAAGTATGTTGTCACTTGCTAGCAAAAAAAAATCATTGCTGCACTCTGGGTCCATTACGTGAATTCTCATCATTTTTTTTCTCTCTCTCTCTAGTAGTGTCTAAGGTATTGGATGGCGACATATTACTTCATCTCTCTGTTAGAGTAATCGTTAGGTCATCCCTATTTTCCTTTCTCTCATCTCTCTCTATCAATACACAACCGATCGCACTATTCCTCTTCAAGGAAAGGGAGAGAGAGAGAGAAAGAGGGAGAGAGAAAAGGCAGGAGTGGTGCACAGAGAATATAGGTCATGGTAACAGGTTTCTGCCTGTTGGGTTTCTTTTAGCCTCATGCGGGGTTAAAGTCTAAATTCTCTTGCTAAAATGAAAATCAGGCACGAAACGAGAGAGGTCCGACGGATGGTCCATCCGGGCCCATGCGAAGTTGTAAAAAAAAAAAAAAAAAAAAAGCTCCCCATCCCAACATCAACCACTCCATATCAGAGAGATAGCTTTTTTTTTTTTTTTTTTTTTTTTTTTGACTCAAGGACGAACAAGGACAGAGGATCCACAGCTCGGAACGAAGAGTATCAGGATCTGCTCTTATCCCGGCAAAGGAGAGATGCCATCCATGTGGCCCTGATGAACCATCTTTTGCTCAATGCTGCAAGAGAGCTTGTGTCGGTGCACGCTGCTTCGTTTTTTGCTCATACTGCTCGTTTCCCATGCGTTTGATGCCCTTTTGCACGAGCCGGAGTTGAAGCAAACAGTATCCAAGGCCTGAGCTGAGCAGGTCAAGGTCAACGGGTCTACAATCGTGATTGGTACTTGGGTTCCAAAGGATGGAAGGAGCAGCAAGTACCCTAATCGACCGAGTGCAGCTTGGGACAAGACTGCATCTGACCCTTGGAGAAGACCCTATTTCTATTTCCACTGGGTGCATTTACAGCTCTATCCTTCCCTTGTCTCCCCCTTCCCCTTTCTTGGTCGCTATTTCTGGGATCTCTCTTCAGGAATAGGGCTTTACTGGTTGGTCAGTCCTTCCCGTTTGATACCCTACCCATCTCTCGCTTGCTTTCAGGGGAGAGGAGGAAGGGCATGATCCAAAAATAAGACAGCCACTGCAGCAGCAGCAGCAGCAACCTTGTTCAAACTAAAAAATAGTCCAAGTCCTCCGATCAACTGTCCAACGCTACGGAGAGAGTATGGGTAGCATGCAGTGGAAAGGATAAACAAAAAATGGGTAATACAAGAGGTAATGCAATATGCACTTTCTAATTGTACGCTGACAAGGAACGACAGCCTTCCCACCAAGGATGTTGAAAGAAGAGGATGCGATAGTGGACTCGACTGTTGAATGTGACCGTAAGCGATTACCGCTGTGAGGAGGATTAGGCCAGTAAGAGTGTCAGTCATTCAAAGAGTTAAAGAAGGGCAAGTTGCATCGTGGGTTAGTGGGTTAGTGGGTGCATGAGCATTTTACGTTCGATTGGTTCAGCAATGGCAGCGCGTGCTGCGGGCAAAAGGATGGAAGGAGTAGAACCAAGAAGAGGGGAGCAAGAAGGATGGAGATGCAGCTGCAGGGCTCTCACCTCTCTATCTCTTTCTCGCTCTCTTTCTGTCCTGCCCACTACTGGAGACAGAGACGGCTCGGTCCGTGGAGCATCGATACACTGAGGAAACACAGAAGCGAGGGAAAGACGAGAGCTGCGTGCACATGTGTCTCTGTCCTTTTCCGGGCAACTCCATACTTGAGAGAAAAGCACCTGAGAGTCTCTTATAAAAGCCGCCAACTGTCCCGCTCAGTTCTCTTTTCTTCACTCCAGACTTTCCTCTCTCACTCACCAAAGCCCCACCAACACCAACACCAACACATTCACTATGCAGTTCAAGATCCTTGCCCTCGCCGCCCTCGCTGCTGCCGCCGTCAGCGCTCAGGATTTCGAAGTCAACGAGTGCATGACCTGTGTCTTTGGTTCCGTCGAGAAGGACACCGTTTGCGCTGGTCTCCCCAAGGAGAAGCTCGACTCCATCAAGGGCGCTCTCCAGCCCGGCAAGATTGATGCCAACCCTCTTATTGCTGGTTCCAAGGATGAGCAGATCAAGTCCTGTCTCTGCAGCTGGTCCGGCGCCGCTTTCTCTGGCGCTGGTGCCACCGCCTCGTGCACCACTGCTGCTGGTGCCACCCCCGCTGTCTGCAATACCACCCAGGTTGCTGAGGGCAAGCAGAAGTTGGGCTTCATGGCTGTTGCCTTCAAGTGCGGCGCCGCCGGCAACAACACCAACGGAAACAGCACCAACGGCAACAACACCAAGCCCTCGGGCACCGGTACCCCTGGTCCCGCCCCCACTGGTGCTGCCTCGTCGATGAGCGTCTCCTACGTTCTCGGTGTCGCTGCTCTCGGTGCCGCTGCTTTCTTGGGCTTGTAAAAAAAGATCGAGAGAACAACCAAAGCATTCCTCGGGAAGCCATACTTTCGAGTCTGCAATAGTAGATCTCCTTCCCAGGCATCTTCTCCATTCTATTTAGCTAATACTCATCATTACCCTCAACCCCTCCATCCTGTAATCTAATATCTAATAATTAAACACAAGCGCTTGTAAGAAACAACCTGTTCGGGGCTTTTCTGGGGACCATCCATCACGGGCAAAAGTGTATGGAGATGAATACGTATGTAGTAGTCTTTTGAGAGTGTTCCCTCCTTTTTTTTTTTTTTTTTTTCCCTCTTTCCAGTCGTTGGACTCTTGAGCGGTGAGTTAAATCGAGGACAGGCAAGAAGAGAAAGGGAGTAGACCCTGAGAGCCTCTCTTTCCAACTCTAGCTGGAAGGATGGGTTAGAATCCAAACCTTTCCCGCCTTTTGGGATCTGACGGAAGCGTGGAGAAGAGATAGAGTGGGAAGAGGAGAGTGGTTGGCTCCCCTTCCATTTTAGTTGGTTGCCTGGTCCTGATTGACTCTGCTGCAGACAGCCAGAACGTTGGTATTGACATTGACATCAGAATTAGCATTGGCATGCGGTGGTTATTGGGATGTCGTACGTAGATTCGAGTGGCAAATAAACGTACGGCAAATCCCTTTTCCCTGGTCGTGGATTGTAGGACAGCATATGAGGGCCCCATGTGAATAAAGATATTGCATTGTGCACAGGTCCTGCAGATTGAGTGATTCCCAGGCATTTTACGACGAGCATCCTTCTTCTCCTCCCCCTCCCCCCTTCCCCTCTCTACAGGATAATATTTTTGTTCAAAAAAAAAAAAAAAAAAAAAACAGACAGACAGACAGACAGACAGACAGACAGACAGAACAGCGTGCATGTTCCACCATTTCCCAGAGCTTAGGCTGGTTTAGAGAAGGACGCCACTACACAATGGCAATGGCAGAGGAGAAAGAAAAGAAAGGTGAGGACGTGGGGGGATAAGATGAGATGAGGGTTCTGGCCTCGTCCTTGTCAGGGGGACAACCAAAGGGTCCAGAACAACTTAGCCTTGCTGAGACCTGGTCAATGAAAAGTGACTGGGCTGTCACCTTCTTTTGCCACCCGTTTTTTTTTTTTTTTTTTTTTTTTACTTTTTTGCTCTCCTCTCCACAAACTAACGCGCCCACGCGTATCAGCTCTGAGTACAGAGTCAGGGATACGTTGGGAAGGGACTCATGCAAACCCATATAAAGCTCACTGTCTCCAGCTTTTCACCCACGGCCCGCTGTCCAAGCAAAAGAGGAAGGAAAAAAAAAAAAGAGTGTGTTGTTCGGCGCCCCATGCACATGGTAAAAGAGGCCATGGCTGCAATGCGGTAAGGTTCTTTCTCTCTCTATCTCTCTATCTCCCTCTCTCTCTCTCTCGTGACCCAGCCTTGGGGAGCCAGTGCGTAGGACATGCCTGCCTTCTTTGTTAGACTTTGATTTTTTTTTACCGGTTGGTTGTTTGGTTTGTGGAGAAGGAGAGAGAGCACCATGTGTACGAAGGGTGCATCATGCACGGCGATAACAGGCCAGGCGTCAGCATGATCGTGCTGACGCACGGAAATAACGCCTCTTTTTCCCATCCTCTTTCGTCTTCTTCTTCATCCTCTTTCCTTTCAACTTTCCCGACCGAGCTCATGAAGTCTTGGCCTCTTCTTTTTTTTTTTCCTCCTTCAAGCTGTTGGCGTGGTGGCTTGCACATCAGGTCTCCTGCAGACAGGACAGACAGGACCAAGTTGGAGAGGAAGACAATGCCCTGGCATGACCCACGTGAGTAGGGCAGGCAGGATGCCTGGTGGTTCGCCCCGGACATTGGACAGGAAAAAAAAAAGAGAAAGAGAGAGAGAGAGAGAGAGAGAGAGAGAGAGAGAGAGAGAAAGAGGGGTACAGAGCGTGCGTGTAGAACGGCCACACGCCTGCACACACATGCTGGGCGGGACAGGCGTCTCTTTCTCTCTTTCTCTCTTTCTCTCTCTCTCTCTCTCGTCGTTGTTATCTATCTCACCGTGGTACCCTTTCTTTCCTTTTTCTTTCTTTCTTTCTTTCTCTGTTTCTCTCTCTCTCTCTTTCTTTCTTTCTCTCTTTCTCTCTCGCTTGCTCCCCTCTTCCTCCTCGATCCCTCCGACGCCCCTTTTCGCCTTGGCCTCTCTCTTTTTTCCTCCCACTTTTTTCTCTTTCTCCCTTTCTTTCACTCTTTCTCTCACCCGTTCCTTGCACCGACATACATGTCGCACCAGCGTGCACACTCCACTCCCGCCTTCCACGTCCCGTCTGCTCCTTCGTCTGCTACCTCTTCCACTTTCTCTACCTCTTCTTCCTCCTCCTCCTCCTCCTCCTCGACAGTCTCTGCCAATAAGCCTGGCGGCATGGCCACTACTGCCAAGGTCTCCTTCGAGCCCTCAGTCCCGCCCTCTGCGGCATCGGCTTCGTCGGGTGCACCGATGTCCATCGCCATCCCACGCCAGCGCTCGTTCTCTTCTTCGTTCTCACTCGCCGCCACCTCACCCCGCACTTTTACCGGGCCATCCATTCTCACCAACCCTAGCAATCCATTCCTCAACTCGACTTCTGGTGCCCCACCGTCGCCTTTCTCAGGCCCCTTTGGTCCCATGTCTCCCACGACGGCCACAGCACCTTCAAGCCTGCCTCCTGCCTCGAGCATCCCTGCTCCTCAGACTGTTCCTGTGCTCCACAGGCGATTCTCCAGCAGCTTCCAGCAGCTTAATCAAATTGCGGCCTCTTCACCAAGCGCCACCACAAGCTCTCAGGTAGGGACAGAACGGTGACTTTTTTTTTTTTTTTTTTTTTTTTTTATTTTATTAATCTGCCTAGAGAAATAGTTATCTTATCCGTCCCACAGTCTTCGTCCAACCATTTATTCACACTACCATGTTTCTGCTTCTTCTTTGGATGTTTAGCCGGTTGAGCGCGGACGGAGGACGAGCCTGTTTGGATTGACAGGATCTTCACCCCCAAACTCGAGTGGTGTGCAGGCCCAGGAGAATAGTACCAAGGCATCGGGACCGGCTATCGGAGGAGGCCTCTTCCGCAAGTTCTCCACAACGGGCCGATCTACCGGATTCTCGCTTGAAAATAGCGACACGGGACCCACGGGCTGCGGACCTCAGCCTAATTCAGTTAGCAGTGGACACCCTGCTGCAGGAGCTGCGAAGCTCCAGTCGCTCTTTGACCCTCCTATCCC
This sequence comes from Mortierella sp. BCC40632, assembly GCA_011634665.1. Lineage (NCBI taxonomy): Eukaryota > Fungi > Mortierellomycota > Mortierellomycetes > Mortierellales > Mortierellaceae > Mortierella > Mortierella sp. BCC40632. The sequence continues at coordinate 2,421,242 of WAEK01000006.1, forward strand.
TGCAAAGACGGTACCCTCCACGAGCACGAGTGGCCATCTGAGCGCTGTCGACCGACTGAAGCCTGCGCATGAACATTCGCGGTCTAGCAGTCCGATGAGGAGCATGATTCTCGGACAAATGCTGGATTAGGTTCAGGGACATGTGGAGGACAAGTAAGAGGAGGAGGAGAAGGAAGAAGAGGAGAGGTCGTTTGTGGTAACCCCCAACCGCCATCGATCGATTTCTTACGAGAGTATCGCTCTTTGCCTCACTTTTGGTGCGGCAAAGGCTCTGTTACTTGACAGAATGGCAAGTCAGCTAATCTCTATCTCTCTCTCTCTCTCTCTTATCTGGCAGAAGAGGGGGGGAGGGAGGGGGAGGGGGGTCTCCAGGACGGTCTCCTGGTGTATATATGTCAAATGCACATTTCCATCCCCAACGCAATTTTTTTTTTTATCTTTCACTTTCTCTCTATCCCTCTATCTCTCTCTCCTGACCCATGACCCACGAGCAGAGTAGCATGCTGCAGGTTCTTGACTCCCGTTGCATGCTGCGACCTGCAACAAAAAGAAAAAAAAACCCCACTCTCCACTCCTTTCTTCATCCCTATGAATGTACATAACTTGCTTGCTTGCTTGCCTTTTTTTTTTTTTTTTTTTTTTTTTTACTCTCTTATCTTGTCAAAAAGGTGGAAGTCAGACTGGAAATAAAATTTGAAACTTAAAAAATTCACGTGGGATAAGCCACAGACGACCATGATGCTCTTTTTGCCATCGTCCCTTCGATGAATTGCTGATCCCTTCCCCTCTCCCCTCGCATCCTCCACTTGTGTCAAGCAAACCAACCTGAGACGGAGTGGGCTCAATAGACAAGCATCCACATTACTTCTCCAGGACAGGACCTCTCACTTGGCAGGATCACAATCATCATCCTTCTTGTCTCGTTCGATTTGTCTCTTGGCGCGTCCTACATTTTTTCAGAATTTTTGATCAGGAAAAAGGGACTTCATTCCGACAAACCGACAGTATACCAACTGCCTATTCCTTCCCACCCCTTTTACTATCACCTCGACGCGTGAATGGAGCAGGAAAATCAAGCAAAGTCGCGTCTTGCTCAGTCTAGGAGTGACTACGAGACCCGACGCGCGAGTCTTGAGAGAGAGCCCGAAGCTGCACTCGCTAAAGACTTACTCAGTAGTCGCGAGCCACAGGAATTCAGCCTTTCCTCAGTCCCACACAACGTAAATGAATTTGGAATCGCGGTTAGAAAAGAAACTGCACAGGATCAGGACACCAAAGGGCCAGCCTCTCAACCAGGAGCGCTGGAGGTAGAGGACCAGGAGAGTGCCACCAACACCCGTATGCGTCGCCACTTTACCTTTGATGACTTTTATGGCGAAAATGATGGAGACGACGACATTGGAAGTGGCGCTACAAAGAGCACAGACAGAGATGAGGCTGATGTTCTAGGTCAATTGATTGTCACCGACTCAGATCTGGAAACCGAGGATCAGTCTCTAGTTGAATCCGGCATCAAGAAGGATTCAGGAGCAAGGCCTATTATTGTTGAAGGGCGCACGACTATGTTTCCTCCTCTCGTAGACCGAGATCTTGGTTTCAGCGGACCTAAGGGTTCGGCAGTTGAGGATCCAGAAGCCAAACAAACAAGAGAAGAGGAGTCTTTCCCAATCTTCCCGTCTTTGACAGAGCCTTCAGACGAAGTATTGGACCAATTCCAACAACCATCTCTGGCTATCAACCTCGCCTTCTCTCGCCCCGAGATTATGAACTCTCAGCCGTGGGATCTTGCAGATGACTCCCAGTCCGACAATGAAGTTGATGATTCGTTCAGCGCTCTGGCTTCCAAGAATGTGCGTCCTCAGAACAGCACCATTGTAGAAAACAAAGAATATGCTCGTGGAGAATCTCCTTTTGCAGCATTCATTGCTCCGCGGTCGAATGCCGGAATTCGACAGGGCTCACCCCTTGTAGGTGACAAGGACAAGTCAGAGGAGCCTGTGGGAGGTCATGCTGTCGAAAAGGCCGCCCCTGTCCAGGATTCAGAGTCTGAGAAGGACGACATAATGGCTACTATTACCAATGTGATCGCTAAGGTGGAATCCAAGCTGGAGGGAGGTGACCTCGATAAGGGGGAAATCGTTAGTGGACTCATGGCAGCAGCTGGTGTTGGTAGCGGACTCTTGAAAAACTTTTTCCCCGAGAAGGATTCTGATGATGAAGAGTCAAGTCCGGCCGACAAGCAAATTGAACAGGAGAAAGAGACTGAGAAGGCTGAGACTGAGGAAGTTCTCTTGAGCTCGGACGATGGATTGACTATGGCTGGGGCTGGCGTTGTCACGGGCATCATTCCATCAATACAGCCACAGGTTTCAGCATGGAATTCAGATACTGCTAGCGAGGGCAGGTTCGACTCGGAGCCATCGACACCTAGGTTAACGGCTGCGCAAAAAGGCAAGGCAATTGCACGAGACCCTGAGCCATGGATGCGCTCGGATTCGCAACCCGGAGATATTAAGATGCGGGATGCTGATGTTGGAGCACCCGCATGGGACGATCTTCCGCCCATGACCAGCATTTCAGAATTTGATTTTGGAGGAACAAAGAGTGCTCCATTTGTGCCAATGATGGCACCCGCCTCTATCCCGCTATCGACTCAGGAGAAAGATGAGCCTCGGACGCGTGTCTACCCCGCAGGAGCACCGGGACCATGGCTAGACGACTCGGCTAGACATGGCTCCTTGCAACAGAGAAAGAAATCCCCTCCCGTCACAACAGCAGCTCCAGCATTGGCGGCAACCTCCAAGCCAGCAAGCTCACAGATTGGCGATCCTTCTTTGATGTTTATGAGCTCGACCCGGGGATCTAAGGGAGCCGCCACAGCTCCGGCTCCAAAGGAGGGCACCAAAACCAAATCTCTTTTGAGTGATTTCCCAGACGACTCTGTTAAATCGACACCCAAGCAGGCGTCTGCTCCAACAGTGACATTGCCTACAGACCCATCAAAGGCACCAGTGCTCCGAGGCAAATACGAGCTTCCATCTATGCAAAAAATGGATCAATGGAAACAAAAACACAACTTGGCTCCGGATACATTCCGTCGATTGTTGGTCAACAGCGGTGCTCTTATTTTCATGAGCTATATCACCCGCGGGCACATTTATAGGTAAAGCCGTTGATCTGGAAGATCTGGAAGTTGATGATTTTTTTTTGTCATGAAGGCTGGACTATGTTTCTAAATGTCGGATTTTTTTCTTAATTTGAATTCACCTGTAGATCGAGTGTCAAGCTCCTGTCGTCGATTGTTTCCCCAAGCATCTTTTATTGGGCTGGTGTGTGAAGTCAAGTGAATGCTTGAATGTGTAGTACAATACTTCATGTTGGTCCCCTTGTTTTAACCGCTCTATTATTTTTCCTTGTAAATGTTTATGATCTAGAATGGGCAGTGACAGCACTGTTGGTGTTCAATATCGTGGAGGTACTCTATCGATACACTGGTAGTTCCAACAACTTTGAGAACCTACCATTGACCCCTCAGCAAAGAACGTTGCTTGGACTTGACCCTGTGGCAAGCAAGGTTCCTGGTGCTGTTCCTATCTTTAAGAAATCGGCCGGTCCTGTAAGTAGCCTTTTTTTTTTTTGAAGACATCCGCTGTTTTTTTTTTTTTACTCTGATGTTGACATCTCTTTATTTTATTTCATTTTCGTATCGATTTTTTTTTAGCGTCACAGCTTGACAGAGATGCCTATTATGAGCACTTATGTCAGTCCATCAAGAGAATCGCTCATCAATTCAAGAGTCTCGGGTATTCAGAGATCTGGAGTGGGTTACAATGGATCAGCAACAGGAGCTGCTCCCGCAACATCCGCTGCTGCTGCAACTATCCGTGATGCTACCACCATTTTGAACAAATCCATGTCCATGTCTCGACCCTTCCACACAGATTCCTTGGTTCGGGATCGTGAGGATGTAAAGCGACTAATGAGAAGTGTAGATGCACGAGAGGAGGCATTGACGGAGCGGAGAGCGGCAGGCATGATGATGATGGACACGTCTTCACCAACAACATCTGCATCCATGATGGACCCTGCAAAGCGATCTATGCCATTCTCATTGCATGCTGCTAGCGGATACGGTGGTGTTCCTCATCTGGGACTACAAAACGGAATGGTTGTCGGCATGGGTATGAACGCAGATCCGGCGGCAACGGGAGCTGGTACTGGTGGCCATATGATGGATAATAACGCATCATCGTTGTTAGCGAGATCTGGTCCTATTGGTCGTTACCAACCTGCGTTGCGGACGACGCTCTCGAAGGATCACACGTCCAAGACAGACCTCCAGAAGGGAGGAGTTTATGATCAAGGTTATCTCAAGGTCCTTCGAAACCTTAAGCTCACTGAGCAGCAGTTGGATCGCTGGGTTTTCAATATGCGCAAGGTAAGGAGGAGATGAAGGAAAGAGTTATGAAAAATTGTGTGGACACAATTGAATCATTCTGAGCAATGTTCAGTGAGAGTATTGTCTAACTCTCTCCTTGGTTTGTCTTTTGTGTGGCGGTGTATGTAGTGGATGTGGGATAGAGTCTTGAAACATCTCCTGGAGCAAATGGATAGAGTAGATGCCGAATTGGCCAAACAAGGACTTGGATATCTGGACTGTAAATCAGCTACCATGTTCTACGCTGCCAACCCCCCCACACAAAAGGCTGCGACGACCGCTGGTGCACCACCTGCTGCTGGTAGCACTGCTGCTGGTGCGGCTGCTGGCGCTGCTCCAGGTGCAGGAACAGGATTTGGAACTTCGGTGTTTGGAGGTAGCGGACTTGGTGCAGCAGGTGCGGGATCAACTGGCTCTACACTTCAGCCAAATGCGCTTGGATGGGGTGCGGCCAGTGTTGCGACCTCAAGATTGCCCAGTGTGTTTACAGGATCAGCCGTGGCACAACCTCAGTTGCCTGTTTCCTTGCAGGATCTTGAAGCACGATATGGACATGTAGGTGTTCGCCTCTATCTTGATGTTGATTCTGTCATTTGTTTGGCTGACTATTAGCCTGTTGTCCTGACCCGTTGAGCGTATTCTTTCTTTCTTTCTTTCTTTCTTTCTTTCTTTCTTTTTTTTTTTTTTTTTTTTTTTTTTTTTTTTTTTTTTGAAATCTGCCATCTATAGGATCCGACTGTGAGAGATAGAATGATTCTCGAGTCATACCTCGCCATCCCGGGATATGCCAATCGCAAATATGTTGTTGAGCGGTTAAAGGGTATGGCCCCCAAGTCCTTTCTTGCTGTATCGCTGGACTTGATTGTCATTTTGTCCTCACTACCGATTACTAACTCTCTCTCTCTATCTATCTATCTATCTATCTATCTACCCATCTATCTCTCTTCGTTTAACACCTTCTTAGCTATGGGCCCTCTCTTGACGCATTTCATTTGGAATTCTAATGGAGTGACATGGGATGGAGGACGCAAAAAATGGGCAGCCGATCTCCCTACGGATGCTGAAATCATTATGCACTTGTTTACAATCTATATGGATCTATTGATGCCCTCGCACCCGAATGAGAGTTTGAGCCGATTCCCGTTCACGTACAAGCATTTCGTCCCTGTTGAGGGCAAGCCTGATCGGTCCGTTAGTTTCCAGATCAAGCAAACGTCAAGGAGTCCACCCAACTACAGTCTGGTCGTTGAGGGTTCAACATGGGAGATTGTGTCTGTAAGTACATCTTTCTTTATTTTATTTTATATATCTTGTGAATCAAAAGCAAGCGCTTCTTGGGACTAGTCTTTTGCTCACCAGTTTTGTATGTCTTCTCTCTTTTCTTTCCCTTTTATGTGACCTCTAGAAACGATTGAACGTGTGGTACACACTAGTGATCTTTGTCTACCTAGTGATGAAGGAGTATGGAGGTTATGTTGACCAGATCAACATTGGAACGCGGGGTATCGGACTTGGGGATGTTGTAGAAGGATATGATTTGTAAACAAGCAAACAGGAGACAAGGAAAAGAGGCAAGAGCAGGAGAAAAGAAGTGACAAGGAGGGGAAAAAATAACAACACAAAAACAAAAGCAAAAAAACAAAACAAAACAAACAAACAAAAAAGCTATGCACAGCCTGGTGGAGTGACTAATTCATTTGACAAAAGTAGAAAAAAAAAAAGAAAAAGAAAGAAAGAAAGAAAATGAAGTAAAGGCAATCATGTAAATTATTTGGATGTTCTCACTCTCCCTGGGGTCTTGATCTCTTCTTGGCAATAGCCATAACCTGAATGAGAATCACCAACATTGCGCCTAGTCTCCTTTTTAGAGTACCCCCTAATTTTTTTTAATGGTCTTGTGCGCTGCCTTAATATCCTATATTTGGGGACGAGCGTCCATATCCTCGAATCCTTCGATCGTGCGCATATTTTATGTCAAGATCTTGGTATCCCAGCGGCCGTGGAAACGGAGATTTTGAAGCATATTTTTCAAAGGCGAGTACGAGGGATGAGTATCTGATGGCTCAGAAACAACATTCCTGACATTTTTCCGATTCCTTGGAAGAGTGGTGTATTTGTAAGTGTCCTCTTCAGACTCTATTCGCTGAGTTGAGGTCAATGCCAAATTCGAGGAGAGGTTCATCGAAAATGTCAAGTCGTTCGAATCAAAGGATGGATCATGTGGTACTAGAGTCTGACAAGAATAGACCATAGCAAGGGCTTCCTCTCGGGTGCCTAGCTCCGAAAGGCGATGTGAGACCAAGTTCTCTGGGAGACGGAAACAAAGGGAGTTTTCCAAGATGGAACATTATTGCTGCGGGGCTTTTGATCTGGATTTGGATTAGTGATTCTGAAGACCAGTGCCAAGGATAGAATCTGGCTGGTGGACTCTCTGAAGAATCCCTTGTCTTGTCCTAGAGTATCGAAATTACTCCGCAGATGAATTAGTGAGAAAAAATAAAAAAAAATAAAAAATAAGGCCAAGAGAGTAAAAAAAAAACGGCTACTTGCGAGGATTGATAGTACATCATCGGGATACGACTCCACATACATATTCGCAAAGCTTGAGAACCACCCTTTAAAATTCACACTCAAATTAAGATATCGCAGCCTAGTCATAAACCTCACTGACTCAAATTTAAACTGTAAAGCTGACATTCCAGATAGGTGCAGTCATTTCAGCCTTGAGAGTTCCCAGATCGGTAAAAGTGTTAACGACTCTAGATAAACTTTCTGCTGCATTGACTCAATGGCTGTTGAATCTCAAAAAAAAAAAACGATCTTCTCTCATATTGTATAGGATTCGGAGGTTTTCAAGAAGTGAACATTGATCGAATGATCCGAATGAGACGGTCCCTTCAAACATAAGCTCGATACTACATACTCTCGGGAGATACCAGTCAAGGCCAATGGTGGTCGCTCTTGGAATGCCCTGTATCTTTTGCGCGTTTCCCTGGTAGGCCGCATTTATTTGACTTACTGGACAGTATATACCAGACCGTGCTTGTCGGATTTGAATGGTCTCGATATTCTCTCCAGATACGTCCACCAGAGTATTGAGTGTATGGATAAAGAGCCAATAGCCGTGATTTGACCTTAGCACTAGCCTAGAAAGCTTAGCAAGTGGTCGTCGAGGGTCCATCGATAGCATGAGCTTGTTCATCCTATTGGTACTGGCGGATGAGGCATGTAGCCATTGAAAGAAAGAATGACACCCGACAGTCATGCTGAGATCTCGTAGTTCAGAACAGTGTCATAGGAATGCTTCCATCGCTGGACCTTCATTGACCTCTCACCGGTCAAAGTCATGGTCCACAACTGATACGAGATCCTCTGTCTCGATGAAATATGATCCTTCATAGAACCAAAGAAGCAGGTTGGCATCGAAAAACCTTGGGCGCTTGATTGCCTCATATAATATTTGTAGTGGGCGGTGGTTGTCTTGCTAAATCTGACGTGCCCTCAGCCAGTCCTCTGGCTCCATCTCACCTGGATTCAATCTTGCTCGACACCCAAGACCTTCGTCCAGATCGATGTCGATTTCCAATCGAGGTCTAGAAGAAAAAAAGTCTCTTGGCTTAGGCGAATAGGGTGTGCAGTTTGGTGTATATGTGAGATAATCGTTAAGATACTCATGGTCATGTATGCCAATCATAAGCTTTTGAAGATTCGGTATCACTCTCGCGAACCGAATGTAGCGAGTAGACTCGTGCAAACCGAGCCCAAGGCTGGTGATCTCTCGACAACTATGCTGGAGCAAGAATGAAACGATGCACCTGTAGATTTGTCTGTTTGCCGAGTCCAAATTATGCTCTCCTGTCTCTAGACAAGTCGTTGGCCATGGATTTGACCCCCCTGACTGCCATATCTGAACTATTAGGTCGAGATCAAAGAAACTGATTTCTTCAACTGAAGGTTCCAGTAAAAGTTCAGAGTAATCGACTGTGGTCAACTGAGAGTACGATCCCTTGGTATGAATGGACGGATAGGAGAGCTTCAATCCATACTTGTTCATGATGCATTCCAGATCTTCCAAAAAAATCCGATCCATAGGAACGACTCCTGGGGTGCTGAGACCAATCCAGATTTGATGGAATGGATCCCTGGGCTTCTAAAGACCCCTCCTCCACATAGTTTCTACCTTGATGCTCCTGACTCAATTGCCATTTCAACCACTCGCGCTGCAAAGCCGAGCGAAGGACAAGGGCAAGGCAGCGTTCATTGGCATGTGTCACCCCATACCCATAGCCGAAGCGTCTCAATTGCCGCAATCGACAAAGCCAGCGGCTCATCAGCAATCTCGAAGCTTCTCCAAAGAAAGAGCCAGTTTACGGTCAAAAGATTATAGAGCGAAAGTTGATCGGACTTGAACTGTTGAATCACAAGAAGGAGACGTTTATTTGGAAGCTGCTGCTATGGAGGGTCTTTTTCTTCAGAGAGAGAGAGAGAGAGAGAGAGAGAGAGAGGAGAGAGGAGAGAGGAGAGAGGAGAGAGGAGAGAGAGAGGGAGAGAGAGAAAATACAAAAGCTCAAGTAGAGAGTCGCTAACAGACATATCTTTAGACTAGTGTGAAGGATTTTAACAAAGAGATGTTCAAGCATGCCGTTCAGAGTGCTGAAGGGCTACTGAAGTTTTTCAAAGGTAGGGAAGTAAGCCTTTTGAAAGAGTCGTGTGGCTATGTTGAACCCTAATATGCACAAGTAACGTCAGGGGGGAGGGGAGGGAGAGAGTATAAATTCTTCACCTGCGATTCCCCCCCTTTTTCAATCATTCTCCCTCTTCAGCTTCAAAATGTCCAGTGTCCCAAAATGCTCTTCCCACAGCCCAGGTTTGTTCGTTTTTCCATCTTTATTAGCAGTTTAGGCTACATTTGTCAAAAAGACCAGCTTGTCCTCTCTCTCACACTCACTCACTCCCTTTCTCTCTCTCTCTCTCTCTCTCTCTCTCTCTCTCTCTCTCTCTCTCTCTCTCTCTCTGCTGAAGGCTGCCGGCAACAACGGCTACCAGATGAATGCCTCCTTGTTGTGATCCAAGAGTTCAAGTCTGATGTATCTACCCTCTACAATCTCCTGACCGTGAACCGATTCTTCTTTGGAGAGGCTTTGAAGTTATTGATGGATTCTACACCACGAGTTTATGATGAATATGGCTTCTACGAACTAGGCCATCTGGACGATCCCTGTGAACGCCGTCTGGCTCTTGTTCTTCACTCGGCATTACAACGCGAGTGGTTGAAACGACAGAAAATCGATATTCAACAGGAGCAACAGAAACATCATAACAAAAGCAATGTGGAGAAAGGATCAATGGAAAGATGGGAACCCAAGCCTTCACATCCTGGTTGGTCAGAGTCCTTTCAGAACCACCTCCAAGGGATTGATTTTAAAGCAGAGTTAGGATCCATCATGAAGGAGTATGGGCTGGAGCTTTCTCACCCATCTATCCTCCCAGAAGGATCGTACTCTCGGTTGACCACAGTCGACTACTCTGCATATTCAACGATTCTATCTGCCAGACGCTACTATCATATTAGCATCAAAAAGATAGCCCAGTTATGGCAGCCCGATGTATCAGAATCATGGAAAGCAGCGAATCCAGAAATAGCAGAGGAACTGAAGGAACCCACGAATATAGTCATCGCCAAACGGGTCGTTCGATTCTTGGTTCAACATTGTTGTCAACAAGTCACTGACCTTTTATTTAATCTTCATGAGGTGACCCACTACGTTCCGTTTGCAACAAGAATGCCAAAACTCCGGATCCTTAGGATTCACGTAATAAGAACCCAGGATGATCGGATCTCACAAGCACATCATGTTGCTCGTTTTATTCGTCTGAACCAAGAGGCGTTTCCCTTTAAACCTCGATTGGAAGTGGAATTCTTGCAAACCGCGATTCCCGACGTTCGGTATAGACATCGACATAGCCGGGACGAAGTCAGTTTGATTCATTGGCTGGAGGAGCGTCGAAGGTGGAAGAACAAAAACTCTTCACTACACATACTCTACGAGGCAATCGGTCGCCCAAGATCGATGGATGTGAGCCAATTGCCTTGGTTCTACGAGGAGTCACAATCCATCGAAACGGATAGTCTCTTATCACTTGTAGACCGTGATATTGACCGATGGGAGGCCGGTGAAGGTCCAGCGATGGAAACATTCCTACGACGCTGTTTTGAGCTACAAAGTCTCGACATGGCTGTTGGGGAACCTTTTTACTTTCGATGGCTCAATCCTACTTCAGCCAACACCAATCCGACGGACAAGTACCGACGATCGATGAACACAGAGCGACCACTGGGAAAACTTTCGAAACTAGTTCTTAGGTCATTTCACAATTACTGGATCCTCATCCATTCACTTAATGATTTAATAGCAGCGTCGGGAGAGAGCCTTGAAACCATTCAAGTCAATCAAGGGTGGTTCCTTCAATTCTATCCAGTGACTGGCAGAAAAGCAGCCTTTTTGGGAAACTCTCCCGAGGTTCAAAGTATCCCAAGGGCGACCACGATCGGTCTTGACTGGTATCTTCCAAGAGTCCGTAGCATCCAACTTTCGTTTGAAGGAACTGTTCAGGTCGGATCATTCGACCAGTGTCCACTTCTTGAGAAACTCTTGATCAGTTGCAACTCGAGTGCAAGTCAAGTGGAGAGATCCAGTGATTCGGTGGAGAAAATTCAGCAGACAGCCTACTCTAAATCACTGACACTTTTGCCGATCTGGAAGCTCCCTAAGCTGAAACGACTGTGTTTGTCGGGCATGATATCTGTGCAGTTTAATTTCGAGTCAATCAAGTTCATGCAGAGCCTCCAGCATCTCGAATTACAAGTGATTTTTGAAGGGTGGCTCCCATTATTTGCGGATATGTACACAAAATTGTATCCCAATAGGAGAAGATCAATTCTTGTAAGTATTCGTATTTTTTTTTTTTTTTTTTTTGTTGGGACTCGTCTAGGCTTTCCCTCTCTATCTATCTCCGTTACTGATCCATTTGTGGTGTGTCTCTGACTCTATAGGAGAAGAAAAAGTATCTTTCGTCGAATCTGGATCAAACTGTCAGATTCTATCCTTGGCACTGGGCATCCGAATCATTACTCGAAATTCTTATCCAAGGCCCTGCAGCAAAGGTTTTCCATTTCGGATTACTCGCTCTGTTTCCTTCTCTTGAAAAACTGGACCTCCGAACTCCTGAAGACGACATTTACCAATTTCAATACTCACAAGAAGAGGCTTTAGCTAATTTATGCTCTCGTCAACCCTCTGTCCAAAGAGACTCATCTTTGACACTGGATCACCTACCTGACTTTAAGACATCTTCCTCGCCTTTAATATCAGCCAGCCCCCAGCTACAACAGTCGGAGCAAACTTTCAATGCCCCTAACACCTCCATGGGGGCCCATGAGAATGATACTGCTTCTGAATCGCCAACACTCCGCAGACTTCAACACATTTATTTTTATGGCAAGTGGACCACTCCCATTGCTAATTTCTGGACCTTGATTTTGACAAAGCATGCGCCCAATATCCAAAAGATTGTAGGATTTCATCAGATGAGCCTGCGTCCACAATTGGAAGATATCGAAGAGGCATTCAAGATCATAGATAAAATGTGGGATACTCAGGACATGCCTACAGAGTGTACCAATAACAACACGGGTGGATCACATTCAGACCCGGTCAGCCACCGAGGAGTGAAATCGAGGTCAAGTCTTTGGGCAGAGTTTTATTTGAACCCTTTACTTGAGTCTGACCGATCGGAATTGGGACTCGAACTGGTGGTGTATAAGGATAGAGCATCATTGTTGGCCAAACCAGGAAATCGGTTGTATTATATCGCTAAAACTAGATCCAGTTACATTCCAAAGGTGTGTCGAAACAGAGAGGAGCGTCTCTAGAATAGCGGACAAAAATACCAAGCTTAGATTGCCCCCCCTCCTTAAAAAAAAAAAAAAAAAAAAAAAAAAAAAAAAAAAAGTGAGAGAGAGAGAGAATTATTTTTATGGACATGGGGTTCTATTATGGTTATAGAGTAGTCTACTTGATGGTAATGTAAAAAAATGAGAAATGGTAACCAGTGGACCGTCTGTACAAATGTGCAAGTGAGGGCGAACAAAGGTGAGGGGAGAGAGAAGGAAAGAAAAAAAAAAAAAAAAAAAAAAAAAAAAAAAAAAAGGAAGGAAGGAGGGGGGGGGGGGAATAGTAAGAGGAGTAATCACTCTCCTCTCTCAAGTCGATATCTCGACTCTTCACCAGGAGCATAGATAATACCATCCACCGCTGCCTTGGCTGTCTTGGTATCCATCCGAGCTCCATCCGTCGCCACTATAATATTAAGTCTCACCAATCGATCGATTTCCTCTTGCGCCAATCCACGCTCATCCATTGGTAACCAAACAGGTTTCTGAACATTGTAAATGGCTGGATGACAATAGGCCTGATCTTGCAATTGCTCCAACTCGACATCTTCTTCACTTCGCTGCCCCCCTGCATCAGCTGCCCACCCTTCGCCTTCATGACCACCACTACCTCCGCTCATGAACGATACTGGTCGATCAAAACCTCGATATCTTGGTGAAAATTGGGGCGAATGATTAAAGCTTTGACTCCGACTTTCGTGCGATGGTTGCTGGTACATGTTAGGATGACCACCATTCGATGGGTGGTTTCCATGAAGAGAAGAGTTGGATTGTGATGGAAGGTGTTGCTGGGTTCCATAGGAAACAGGTCTTGCATAGGGCGACAAACTCGATTGGCGATGTACGAATGTTGACTCGGGGCTAAGTTGTTGAGGATGCTCTTGCTGGTGATGTTGAATCCGGGTCTGTGAATCATGTGGAAGTTGGGTTGAACCGTGCCGAGATCCAACTTCGGCATAGCCATCAACAATTTCATGGTAGAAATGGTGGAACGACTGCTTCTTGGCATCGTGTGCATGTTTCTCCGAAGGAGAGAGGGTCGGTCGAAGGTGAATGGATGGCATCATCTCTCCTGGCGCTGGTGTCGTCGCCGCATGCTCCAGTGGTGGCATCATCATCAGCTGGTGTTGATCGTCGGGATCTTCATATCCTTGTTTGTTGAATGCAATCGTTGGCATCGAGTGGAACCGTTCGATACTCTTGGAAGGGGGAGTCAAGGTTGCTGAGGGGGTTGACATGGGTGGAGTGACACTGGTAGGGCTCATGGTCAGAGGATGGCGCGAGAGATTGTTGAGAGAAATATCTTCTCGAGTCTCGGGCGAATTAGCTGCTTCATCAACCTCGGACTCTTCACAAGCACCTTTACCGAAAACAAGGCTCTTCCATCGGTTCCATCGTAGTGTTTGTTTGATCTTCTTTCTCAAGTCCTCATCTCCGTCAGTCACAACGCCATCCTTATCCATGTGCAAGTCCTTTGAGAACAAAGCTACGGGCAAAAAGGTCACCAAGGGTTTGAATGCCTCATTCATGTTGCTCAGTGCCAGAACCGTGATACCAAATAGGATAGCGAGAAGGATCATATGAGGCAGACTGTTGAACTGAGAAACCTTCAACAACATCATTCCGAAGAGCGTAATTTCTGATATAAAAATTCCTGTAAAGACTTGTCGGACAGCAATTGGGAAGGTCAGACCACCCGTCTCGATCGGTTGATGGTACACATACAGGAACTGGTGTCGATAGACAAAGTAATGGAATGTAAAGTAGAAGGCGACAAACGGCAAGATCAGCGGAGCAATAGTCGAGTAGACGATTCCAATGGAAAAAATCAATGTCTGTGGCGGAAAGATTACGCCATAGTTGACAGAGATGAGTCGACCCTGAACATCCCAGATCTGGCGAGGAACCTTGGCCAGCAAGTGCGTGAAAAAAAAGTTGAGGAGCAGAGGTACGATCTGGAGTAGTTCTAGAGGTGGACCCGTCAGAGCCTTGAGCAGGACGTAAGTGATAAAGAAGGAGGAAGCCTGAGGCAAGTTCTCGGAAATGAGAACAATGATCTCTCTAAAGTTGAATCCTCCATCCGAAATCGAGCTCATTGTCTTGAAGAATCCACCGACCAGGGTCGACATCAGCAACACATTGACGACCAAGAAAAAGAAGTACTTGGTCATGACCGACTGCGTAATGTTACTGTGTCGAACATGGCCTTCATAGGTGGCCATGGTCATCAACAAGAACGGAAGTAGGGCCATCAAACCGGCGAGCAGCAATGGAGGAAAGATACCCTGAACGAAACCAATGGCTTTTTCCGGAAGTTGGTTCAAGAATTTCAGGAACGGGAATGTCTCGATAATGTCCGAGATATTGGCTAGAGACGAGATCGTGAATGTAGGGATGGTCCAGAGTAAGATCATGCCAGTCGAGAGAGCAAAGATGATCATACGGCGACCTTTTCTCATAAAAGCATTCAAACTCATATTCTCCCAGACTACGTCCAAAGGTGAGATCTCGACATGCATCGGTGTCATATGAAGTGGCTTTGGGTGAACAACGGTCTGGACAGCACTGTGGGCACCGAATTGACTGTGAAACTGGATAAAGGCCGAGTTGAGAGATTGAAGGGATCCAACTTGTTGGGCCTGTTCGATTTGTTGGTTCAACTGACAGAGCTTGTTCGTGTAATAGTCGATCAGGTCGACTTTCTCGCCTTTAAATGGAACACTCGAGATTTTCCCAACAGGTCGGACGGGTTCCTTGGGTCCTGGGTGCTTCTTGGATGGTTTACCATAAGCTGAGCGGATGTAATTGTATTCAGCTATTTCCAGCTTGACCACTGCTTCGTCGCGCTCCTTGCAAAGTTTCGCAATGTCCTTTGGTTCGCTACATTTTTTTTCCGAGAGGTACATAGAGTGCGTTAAAAACAACAACAACAACTAGCCAAGAAGAGAAGTAAAAAATAGAGACAGGTCACAGTTACAAAATGGATTAAGCCTACATACCGATTGAGCCAAATCTTTTTCACCCCACCAGGGAAACGGTTAAAGATGTTGTAGAGAGCATCTTCGGTGCTAAGCCCCTTTGGAATTGCTGTGACAAGGATAGTTGTCGCTTGAGGTGTTTTCTCATGTTGTTCACTCATTAAATAGGCATGACGACGGCGCGTGTACTCTTGCATTTCCTTCCACAGGAGCATGATGATCGTCACTGAAGGGGGTTTGAGAAGAGTAGTCAGGTAAAGAGGAGTATTGATCAACGTTAGAGAGCAGATCTAATAGCGTGAACGACGCGTCTTGCACAAAGAGCAAAAGATACTCAGAAGCAGAGGAAAAAGGGAGGATCACATACAGGAAAAGATATAGGTGAGGATCAGAGGAAACCAAAGTCGCCATGGGTCCTTGATGTTACCGATAGTCATGTTGGACAAAGAGCCACTCGATTCATTTCCTCCAACAAGATTGATAGGGATCAAGATTGGGACAGCGAGAAAGGTGCATCCCCAGAAAAAGTACCTACAAAAGGACAAATGATCGAATTACTAAATGCCTCGCGTAGTGATCGAATGAGAAAGAAGAAATAAAAAAAATCAACTTACGAGGACATGCGGAGGAAGCGCAGGAACATGTAGGCATCGAGGCCAATTTTTTCAAGAATCTCCGAGTCTGTAGCTTTGAACGACGCTGTAATCCAGTTGAAGATACCTGGGGGTAGCTCTGGAGACCTGATACTATACGATCAAACCACCCAAAAATAAGGAGAGAGTAGGTGAGTGTGAGGAAAGAGTGGGAGAATGTACGGGTACTTGAGTAAAATCCGATCCCTTTGATCCCTGTGCTACCACAGTCTATGTCTGTGTCTCTCTTTCTCGGACATAAAAGATATATTGCGCTCTCCAACCAATCTTCTCGTCCTCGCCCATCCTTGCTGGCTGTGCATTAGGGTACTGATACTGATACTGATGCTGACACTGATACATTTCTGGGAGCAGGAGGTGGGAGAGAGAGGCTGAGAAAGTGAGCGAGAAACGAGAGTGAGGTGGAGAACAAGCACGTCGCCAGGATTACCCTTTCCCTTTGATGTTTCCTTAAAGTTCGCTCTTTTGGTCGTCGGGACGCGAGTCTGGCTACTGCTTTCGAGTGGTTGGGTGTGCACGCGCGCACTTTCTCTCTTCCCTTTCCAAAGGCTGTCGTCATCCTGATTCCATGGCGCCAGTAGAGAAGATAAGAAGGCAATGCAGAGACAATACATACCTCTTCCGGACAAGGTATGTTCTTGGTTGGTAAATCTTCTTGTTCCAGTGTCGAACAATACAAAATGCTGCAAAGAGTCCCGCGCCGACGGCAGTGTTGAAGAGGAGTGAGGATGTGAAGGCAGAAATGGTCATGCTTGCCGCCGCCGTCTGCGGATCATGAACAGCCTGTGTTGAATTGGTGTTGTTCATTGTAAGAGAAGACTGAGCGAGACAGAAACGAAGAGAGTGTACAAGGAATAAAAATAAAACGCTGGATCTTGGCAGGAAGTGAGAGTAAGGAGAGTAAGACAGGAAGCTGCACTCGGACAAGGCGACGGTTACCAAGGAGCTTTTGTCTATTGTTGTTGTTCTCCTCGACTGGGAAAGGGGGGGGGGAGGCAATAGCTGGTCGTCGCAGGAGGAGAAAAAAAAAAAAAAAAAAAAAGGTGGAAAGTTTAAGAGAAAGTTGGGTGAGGCTCTGGGAAGCCTGAGGAGAACGCGGAGTAGAGAGAATGGACCTCTGAGAGAGAACTTTCCAGTTGAAAAAAAAAAAAAAAAAATAAGCCGGTAGAGAATCAAAGGAGCCTGGGTGTGTGTGGAGAGAGAAGAGTGTCGGTGCGGCGTGGTCAAGGAGAGTTCCCAGGGGCAACAACCACAGCCGAGAAAGAGTGAAGGTAAGGAATGAGAGACAAAAAAAAAAAGAAGAGAAAGGGTATCAAGGGAGGAGATAAAGAGATAAAGAGAGAGAAGGAGAGAGAGAAGGAGTGAGGAAAGAGAAAAGAAAAGAGAGAAGAGAGAAAAGGGAAAAGAAAAAGGCTCCTCCTTCTGTCCTAGCTGGCTGTTGGGCTGTATCACCTTCTTTATCATTCCCGCCTGGTGTCCTGGCCTCTCTTTCTCTTTCACTTGCTCTTACTCCCTTACCCGCTCCATCCATCGATCATACTCCTTCGGCAGGTTTGGCGTGTATTCTATTCCCACATGGCACACACCCAAAGTTGTTAACCATGCCTCTCTCTTCTCTTTTCTCGCTTTCTTTTTCCCTATCTCTCTTTTGCCATCTTTTTCTTCTCTTGCTCCCATTCGCCCAAGCTCTCGTACTCCTGCAGCATCAATGCTTCAACATTGTTCCTTCTCACGTCCATTCTCCTCTTTCGCTCTCTATTTTTCGTTCTCCAGCCTAAAGACCCCGCTCGGTGGAGGTAAAAGAGAGAAAATGAGAGAGAAGGAGCGGGTCAACGTCAACAAACGCAACATGTCTCACAGCCCCGGGACAAGAGCCCTTCAGTCCTCTAGTCTGATCTCGTTCCTATGACTGACTGGCCGCGTCTTAGACAGCTAGTGATCTTGACTCTCTTACTCAGGAACGTTGCAATACAAACCTACAAAAAGCAAACCTTATATTGCCGAGCTTCTTTGCCACAAGCGCTACCCGTCGGAGCTTTCACTTGGGAAAGAGGGGGGCTGCACTCCAAAAAGAAAAGGTCTGTGGTGCCTGCATCCAGAAACTCCAAAATAGATGACGCCCACACACATACACACACACGGATTTTTTTTTTTTTTTTTTTTTTTTTTTTTTTTGAAAGGATTTATTAATGAATGTTGTGTTGTTGTAGTGGATGAAGACAGGACAAAAGGTCAAAATACATAATGAACATTCCGGTACTCCTCCTCTTCCCCCCTTCCTTCTCTTCTTCTTCCTCCTCCTTCTCTTTCCCAATTCCTCCCTATAATATTCTTTTTTTCAGAGGACACACATCAAAAAGTCGAGAATCTGCGGGTTGATATACGGCATCATCGCCGCCTGGGCAATCATCTCCGTGTACTGCACCAGCAGCACCTCATTGTCTTTAGAAATCACCCGGACCGTCTCAACCGTCCGCATGCTTGTCGAAAAATGCGCTGGCTGTCGTACATCAGCCATCAACACACTCAACCTAAGCAACCCACTCACAAATCCGGGCTGCACCGCCATATACCGCCGGAAGCCAGTTTCGGACAGCACCGCCAAATTATACGTCGCTAACATCAACGTCTCGAGATGTGCAAGGATCGAGTGAGGCAGGAGGACGACCATCACCGAGGCCGAAAGCAGTTCCGACACCGTTGTCAACGCCTGGGCTACCATCTTTGACAATGACTCGAACAACGGAAGTAGGAACCCGCCATCCTCCCACTTGTCCACTCCTGACCCTGGCTCTTCAAGATAACCTGACGCTGAACCTGTTAGGCTAGCTCGATGGATCGCTAGTGATGATGGCTTGGGCGGTAATCGACCTCCATTCCGCCGTCTCAACAGGTCCATTCGTAACTCCCGATCGACATTGGCCAACAGAACACGGTTGTCGTGGCTTATTCCAAGCTTGGCAATCACTTCGAGTGCGAGGCTCGCATAATACGTGTCCTGAGTTTGCATAAAGTCAAGTAACAGTATCATAATCCACTGGGCGGCATCTGAATCGGGTAGTATCAAATGGCCAGAGAGATTTGTCAAGATTGTCAAGACATCCTTGCGGTGTTCCAGGATCGTTAGTGCCCCGGTCGAGGGTAGCCATTCGCTCATCACTGAACCATGGAGACACTTGGATGATTTTGTACCGGCCCCTATCCGCGACAGCAACGGCTCTTGTGCAAACAATTCCGACCCTATCGCCTGCGAGTCCAGCTCGGTCTTGATCGTCGATCCTAACGTCCCTTGTGTCGTCATTGTGGAGGTGGAAGAGTGGACCACTCTTGTTTCTGAACATGCTTGATGCGATAATCCCGTCATCTGAAGGGTCAAGACAGTCTTCTTGAGCACACTCAGGAACCGTTCATGACGTGCAAGAAATTCCACGTTGACAGGCAGGAACGACAAGCTGCGGAGGATATTCGACAGGGACAGGAACTGGTCTTTGTTCGAGATCCACTCTTGTGAACTAGTGACGCTCCATCCAGAGGAATCCGACTCGGTTTCGGATCCCGCCGCCTCAGCTCCTCCTACTCCTCCTTCTCGGGTAGAAGAACCATCCTCACGCGATTGTAACTCCATCAAATGACATGCCTCGTCCACGCTTGCCTCGAACAGGTCCTGGTACGTGTCAAATTTAGATCGCCGATCAAAGAGTGCTCCTTTGCGTGCGGTGGTATCGCTTGGTTTGGAGGAGACCATCTCAAACTCGGAAACTGTCTGTCCCAGTCCATAGCTTTGACGCCAGCCCATAAACATTTGCTCTGTCAAGTCGAGGATCACATCCAATAGTTCCGGACAGTGGACGAGCTGGATATTATCAGCATCGTTCTTGGTCAATGAGGACAAGGTGTTGAGTGCATTAGTCACCTCGAGCTTCATTCCTGACTTGAGTGACATTGTCAACGCGTGGATATCTACAGCTCCTATTCAGTGCCCATCAAATTAACCACAACATTTCCCCCTTATTAGTTAGTTGGTCAAACTTTGAATGGAACGGCAAGTGAGGCCATAGAGTAAATGAAGGGAGACAGCCTTTGATAAAAAAGAGTCTGATACAAATCCAATAGAGCTTACCCAAGAATTCACGTCCAGGAATACAAGGAGAAACGTTCACCTTCTCGAGTGCCATCACATCAATGCCACCATAGGTGTCAACCATTCGTGTGATCGGATGGTAGACAACCTCGAGAGGCTGAAGTACCGCTGCCGCAGAACTAGCATTGTCTTCACCAGTGCTAGCTGAGGCCTTTCCCTCAGGTTCGACGGACTGTGATCCTGCCGTCTTTGCACCAGATGCATCGGCAGGGACCTGTGCTGTCGGATGACCATGAGAGGCCGATGTTGGCAGCGTAATTACGGGCACAGGGACGGACATCATTGCCTGGGCAAAACTTAATGTCGATTCGGAAGCACTTGAGCTTGGCTGAGAGGATGTTGCCCCATCTGCATTGGAGCCTTTTCGAGAGAGACTGCCGTTTGTGGCAATAGCTGTAGTTGCCGTTGGTGCTGTTCCATCCGGAGCTGTGGGTCCATTGGCTTTAGTATCAGGGTTAGATTCGGCCGCCAGGGCTGTACCTGCCGTTGCTGTTGTTGCTGTACCCAGACCAAGAGCTGTAGCCTCTGCCATGTTTGATCCCGGAGCAGTGGATCCCTGAGAAGCATCTCCTCCGATCAGGGCTGAACTCGTCGCCGCATCGCTCTCCGACACTAGTGTGGCCGAATCTGTCGATAGACCATCCTGTGAGGTTGCCAATGATGGATTGTCTTGACTCCCTGGTACAGTGCCTTGTACAGGAGTAGAGCCTTGCTCTGGGGTCTGCGCTTGCGCCTGTTGTGCCTGCGCCTGCGCCTGCGCCTGTGCCTGTGCCTGTTTTAGTAGCATTGATGTGGGGTATGGTGAATATCTAGCAGCGCTATTGGTTGCCTGCGTTACTATGGGACCTGTAGTAGGTGAAGCATTCCTAACTGCTGCATGACCATGCTGTGCTTGCTGCTGCTGCTGCTGCTGCTGTTGATGATACAGATGAAGCTGCTGCTGCTGCTGCTGCTGCTGCATCTGTGCCATTGGATGTTGCGATAGTTGTTGCTGTTGTTGCTGCGGCTGTTGCTGCTGTTGAGACTGTTGTTGAAGGGCTTGCTGTTGCTGAAGTTGGAGCTGATTCCCTGCAAAAGCTTGAGGTTGTTGCAGCATAGGATGTGCTCCTCCAACGCCAAGTGCCGTCTGTGGCTGGGTAAGACCCCCGGGAGTGGATGCTATAAGATACAGGGTTCAACCACCAAACATTTTGCCATGTAAGCTTGAGGCGGATCAAGAGAAAGTACACAGTCCTGCGTTGAGTTGAGCATGCGAAATGAGTAGTCATTCTGAAGTTTACCTTGAACATCCATCGGCTCCGATACAGGAATAACAGGAGCAACGCCAAGCGACGGATGAACAGCCATGCCCATAGCTTTTGCTTGCATAATTGCCTCTTCGAATGGGTGCAAGAGGATTGAATAATGTTTTCTAAGAGTCTGGCCAGCAGCTGCAAGTGTATCGGGGATATCCAGCTGGTTTGCAATGCTCTTCCATGCTTTTTGCTTAGAAACCTATATCGCAAAAGCATATATTCAGAGAAATTTTGTGAGAATTCTTCTTTGTTTTGATTTTCAAGCATAAAATGGTGGCACAATTCAGGGGAAGAAAAAAGACCCGGTCTTGTCCAAGGAACGTACACTTTCCATTCCTCCCATTGACATGGAAAGTCGAAAAAGAAGCAATAGATTAATTTTTTTGCTACTCATGCTTGGCACTTTTGCTGGAAGAGGCGTTCCTCTGTTTTTCATAAACTCTCGGAGATGGTCTTCGAATTCATCACCAGAGATTGTCAGGTAGTCAATGTTCAGGTTTGGAAGCACGCCATGCGAGACGGGAAGACTTGCGTTGGCAGGCGACGGCGATGATTGAGCCGATGTGGGCTGTGACCCCTGGGGTTTTTTCGAACGCGATCGAGCAGCGGCAGCAGCAGTGGCAGCACTGTTGAGTTGCATATGAGCTCCTGCAACACCATTCATATTTTGCTGTTGGAATTGAGGCTGCTGCTGCTGTTGTTGCTGCAACAATTGTTGGTGTTGCATCTGTGGAGTACCCTGAACATGTGGTTGGCCAAGGAGATGCATTTGCTGTAGCTGCTGCTTGTGTGCCTGTTGCTGCTGCTGTTGCTGCTGCTGTTGTTGTTGGGTATAGTGCTGTGCGCCAAAGTTTCCTTGCAGTTGTGTGAGGTTGTGCTGAGATAGCATCTGCTGCTGTTGCATATGGTGTTGCTGGGACATTGGCTGCTGTTGTGGTTGTTGCTGTTGTGGTTGCTGTTGTGGCTGTTGCTGCTGCTGCTGCTGCTGCTTTTGTTGAGCTGCCTGCTGCATTGCCGCGGCATTGGGAAGGGCTCCCGATGCCATATTAGGATTCTGGCCCATTCCTTGAGCCATGGCCTGCTGTGCCATTTGTTGCTGAAACTGCTTCATCTGCATCTGGTGTTGATACTGTTGCTGTGCCACTGCTTGCTTCTTAATTTGCTCAAATTGCGTGTTGACTGTGGCTATTACTGACGGGTCTCCGCCTTGAACTGCCTGGAGTGCTTGCTGATGTCTCCGCTGGAGTTCTTCCATCGTGCTTTGGAACCGCTGCCGACTTAGTTGTTGCCAGAGCGTCACCTGATGCCTCATCTCGTTCGTCATTGGCATAAAAGGCATCCCCGCTGGGACCCCATTTACATTAAATGCCTGATTCTGTTGGGCTTGCTGCTGCGCCTGCATCGCCATTGAGTTTGCGGGCTGACCAGCAGCATTCATACCATTCCGTTGTTGCATGGCTTGAGGAAACTGCTGCCTCTGAGCGTTGGGCATACTCTGGGGCTGCTGTTGTGGCTGCTTTAGCTGCTGTGGGACCTGCGCCTGGGCTTGGCCTGGAGTCTGTTGCGGCAACGGCTGCTGAAGTTGCTGTGGTGTTGACGGTTGCTGTAATTGCATCTGCTGTTGGTCTTGTTGCTGTTGTGGTAATGACTGTTGGGCCTGCTGCTGCTGCGACTGTGGATCGGATTGCGAAGGCTGCGAAGGCTGCTGTGGCGTCTGCTGCTCTTGCTGAGACAAAGTCGGTGTTTGACTCTGTTGCGTAGAATCTGCCGATCCTTGAAGACCACCACTTTGGCCGCTTTGACTCTGTGAACGTTGCAGGTGTTGTTGTGGAAGACCTGGGGCGGGACTAAAGGGTGTGCCTGGTTGTACGGAGCTACTCCTGCTCCCGGCGTTTGTTGATGTTCCTTCGACAGAGGCGGGTTTAGTGGGCGGGGCAGTGGACGATGAAGCCCCTCCTTCATTAAAGTCTACAAAGGATTCCAATCCAAATAGATCGTCATTCGGATCATTCGACTGCTGCGAATTCGGCTGGTTAGCTTTGCTAGGGTCTGCTCCGAGGTTGGTTGCTGCATTTTCTGATGGCGCTTGCTCTGGGGTCTGCTGGAGCGGAAAGTTGTTCAGAACAGGAGTCTGAGGTTGCTGCAACATGTGCTGTTGCTGGAGTTGTTGGAGTTGCTGCTGCTGCTGCATTAGCTGCTGTTGATGTTGAAGTTGCCTCTGCTGCTGTGATAAGGCAGCAAATGCAGGATTAGCACCATTCATCTGGAAGGGCGACGCGCCAGCAGCGCCAAGGGCCTGTCTTTGAGCCATGGTGAGAGGCGTTCCTTGAGCCATTGTCCCTGGCATGTTCATCATCGGTGTCCCGTACATATTTCTGATCTGCTGCTGCATGGCTGGGTCCATATTAGCTACGATGGCGTGGAGTATTATTTTGTCACGTCCAGGATAAGAAAACAGGTCAGGGTGGAACAAGGTATGATTGATGCGCTTCTCAAGCGAGGCATCGTTCTGGATGAAAAAAAAAAAAAAAAAAAAAAAAAAAAAGAAAAAGAAAAGGCACCCACGGCAATTATGAGATTCATCTCCTTACCATTCATGCGACCAATCAGGCCTGCGGAAGAGTACTGCAGTTGTGGGTTGAATTGGCCGTTATTTGGTGTATCGTTCGACATTGGCCCGGAGTTGAGGATGACCGGCCTGTTCGTCACGGGCGACTATTGAGGACTTGGATGCTTGGGATCGCAATCTATCAAGATGATCAATCGTTAGGAATCGGCTTCAAGTCTGTTCATGATTCAGAATCAGGACCCGAATCAGGGGCAGAGCCCAAGTGTAGCTAGCCTCTCCTGGCCCCGACACGCACACGCCCCTTTCATGCAATCTATGCTTGTTCTGCATCACTTTTTTTTTTTTTTTTTTTTTTTTTTACGGAAACATAACAACAGCGGTGGAGCCGTAGTTACCAGAGATTGGGAGGTCAGGGAGACGCGACTGGTCCACAAAGACTGCTTGTCCTGCTACACGGGGGCAGTGAAAGATGGAGATTGGGGAGAAAGACAAAAAAAAAAACAGTGGTGGCAAGATGGATGGATGATGGAGACTAGCCGGACTGGAGGAGCAGACAGGCAGGCGGGATGAGAGATGTAAGTGAGAGGGAAGGGAGATGGGCAGATGGATGGGTAGGTGGGGATGAGAACGGCAAGGATGGTGGATGAACCATGCAAGATCAATGGCAGCACGATCTTTGGTGATGCGAGGAACAAGACCGAGGCGACGGATACGGGCTGAACAGAGCAGGCGATGATGAGATTATGCCAATGCTCTCACCACTCTCTCACTCTCCTCCTCTCCCCCGCCTGTGAGGAGGAGGAGGAGGAGGAGGCAGCGGCTGCTTACAGTAGCCGCGATCGAGCCACTTCCTGTCATGTGCCTACTGTGTGTGGTGTGCACGTAGAGAACCTCCTCCCGTTCGGGAGTTGGCTCATGGAGCCCCCTTTTGTTCCCGCTGTCGACTGTCGATCTCTCCCGTCCACCCTTCTACCTCCCCACCCCTTTGCTAATGATTAGGTATCCAGCATATTTATTCTGGATTCCTAAGATCGATCTTGAATACCAGAACTGACCTGGACTCATCTGGCCACTGATAGGGAAATAGGGATAGGCTATAGTCTGTAAGGAGATATTACATGTGTTTTCATGCAAGCATCCTATCGAGCTTACCACGAAAGGCCTATCTCCAACGTGGCTTCTTATCTCTACTTTGGAAGCAAACCTTGCCACGATGGACTGTGTTGGATTCTTGGATTTGACTGCAATCATCCCAACTCCACAGCCTTACGACCTTTATATTTGCAGCACTTCTTTGACATGTTAAATATTTGGATGACGAAGGGAGGCCTCGCCCTTTTGTTCTTTATAGCAAATCAATGGATTCAAACACTCTGGATTCTAGGAATGTCGTTTCTCCTGGATAGTCATTCGAGTACAACTGATAAAGTTGGCCGGTAATTTCTGATGTGGAGAATGGCATGGTCAAACAGCGTTCCTATTTCCTCAAAGCTAACAGAGCTAACAAACAGTTGAGAGGAGGTATAGATTCATTGACTATGGAAGAAACGGAGAAGGGTGTACATGCACCAAAATCCGTATTCTGTCAGAGCGCCAGAGCACAATTAAATGTACTAAGGGCAGAGATAGAGAGGGCGAAGGGAGACGGGATGAGGAGAGGGGGAAGGAGAGAATGAGCAGGGCACGGGAGCACATATCTAGATACCGGCACCATTTCGGATACTTTACTACCTGTAGCGCAAAGAGCCGTTCGTCCAAGCTGTTTTTCTTTCCAAAGGAGCTGAAGCATTCCTGGGCCATTTTTTGTATGAGAACGCAAAGGCACGGGGCTATGCAGGCACCACTTTGGTTCAAATCATCACCATTTGTTGTTGTAGTAAGCCTTCCTCACTTTTAGTTGCACAAAGAGAAGGGAGAGAGGGAAGGAGGGGGTGTGACTGGTGGCTTGCCCTGCTCTCTCGCCCTTGGAGCATGGTCCTCAAGAGAAGAGTACGCAGCTCACTTTGTTCAATGTCTTTCTCGTTACAATGGACCCATCTCGCTCACAATCGCACCATCAGCTGCAGTTTCAGCTTCCCCCAGGACATGCACATGAGCCTCTAGGAGTCGACTCTTCGCCTCTTGCCAGTGCAGCATGCAACTTAGTCACGGCAGAGCCTTTGGCGTTGACTTTGGTGGAGCCTGACCTACCACCCATCGATGCTATTTTCATTACCAAGTTCGACACAAGACGAGGAAATGTCCTCGCTTGGAGCCGAACTGTACCAGGTGCAACTTTATTCTTTTATGCATAGCCCTTTGAACAAGTCTCTCCTTCTTTTTATATATATTTTCCCCGGGCATTTGTGTCTTTCTCCGGTCCTCTTTCCTAATACGAAAAGGCTCCTGTACATGCACTCCTCGATTGCTTAGGGATTACACTGGTTGGCATAGAATTTGCTTCCTTGCCGAGCGGACTCCACAATACCTCGAATGATACGATGTATGCAATGAACATGTCCATGAGCGATTAGATGCGACCTCACTCTTAGCAGAAGAGAAGAAACGGCCAGACATTTCAACAGCACATCTCTTACCTTTTACATGTTCCCTTACTCAGATATTTCCAGCTTGGGGGATGTATTGGCATAGCAGTCTTTGTTAACCAACCGTCCACTCTGGCTGGGGACCGAGGCGCACGGATGTCGGCTGTGGGAGTCCTTGTGAAACCCTCATCAGAGACTGGTCGATGTGGTCAGGTCTGGCGACACGTCGAGTTCTTGAAGAGTCAGTCGATGTAAGTTCGGTTCATTCTTTGTCCTTGACTCCATCAGGGAGGTCTTGTGGGTCTGTGGGTCTGTGTTTATGTGTGTGGGGGGGATGTCAGGCAAAAACACACCATCACTTTGCAATGTTGTGTTATTGCCCACGCCTTTTTTTTCACTTCAGGGGGGTGGAGTGAGGGTGAAAGAAAACCAACCAAAATTTCCTCCGCAGACCAACAAACACACACCCGATGCACGAACCCACAGACTAGAAAGAGAGGAAGAAAGAGCTGGCTTTTTTTTTTTTTTTTTTTTTTTTTTTTTTTTAACCATACATTCTTCTCTCGTTTAGCAGCCTAACCACAGCAGACGACAATGACATGGAAACCAATGCCCTTCAGGATTACTTTTCTCGCCATCAGTCATTGACCCCTTCTTCGGTTGGTGGGCCTTCTTCGCCAGGAAATAAACGGGACTCGCACCGTGCTCGGAGCAGACGTCGAGTCAGTAGATCGTTTACTCTGTCTGAGCCAATGCATTCCTACCCTGTTCATCCAACCAGCCTTGGCGCGCATGATGGAGCCGACTATGATCCAATACCTGTAAGATAGTGAAATACGCCTGCTACCAAAGAGAGGAAAGGATGAGAACTAGAATGCTCATATCTTCACCTCTTTGTACATTCTAGCTGTCGCATCCATCCTTTGCGTTTTTGAATTTAATCCATACCTTAGGACCTTCGATCTATATACTCTGGAGAGCGGCACTTTCAAGAAAAAGAATTTTGATTTATACCCAACCCCCAGTTGAGTCCGCGTGCTTAGCAGGTGCATACTTCGCTGGATTATTCGCTGCTGTTGTTGTTTTGTTGTTGTTTTTAGCGTAAGCAGCAAGGGGGAAACAACTCATCAATGGCTATTGCTCTCTTGAATTTCTTTAATTCAGTGTACAACATCTGTCTGTTAGCCACATTGCCACTGGGAGCATTAGCTATGGTCGCCTGCGGCAAGCCAAATGAGAGGCCCCATCCCCTGTTCTGTGTGGGGATACATGACATTAGCTATATCGAATCTCTTGAAGGAGGATATGTTGCCTGTAGGATCCCTTGCTCTTCTTTATGGATGTGGCAAGGTCTATTTATTATTTTTCTTAACACTGTTGCTAACAGATGCTTCGAGGTTTGTGTTTGCTCTGTGGTTCACGGTGATAGGCACTACGGATAAACTCTTTTTGTACAAACCACATCTGTATGATGTTTTGGTCGACCTATCAGTCCCAGATACCAAAGGCACTTACTCTGACCCTCTCGCGTCAGCGGCATCCACGGCTCCAGCAAAGGCACAGCTACGGATAAAGACTGTGGTTCAATCAAAAGGGAAGGACTACACATTGGAGGACACTCTTGCAAACATGACTGATCATTACCGGTATTCCCAACTGATGCAACGGCTAAAATTATCTCGAAGGAGACAGGAGTGGAGCCAAAGGAGGTCTCGTCGGAACAGTAGCAATAGTGGTGGTAGGGGCACTGGTGGTTCCATTTATGATAACATGCCTTCTGTACCAGTCTCATTGCAGGACCGTTCCCGCCAAGATGATTACGGAGATGGAGAGCAGGACATCGGCGAATTGGATGGCCAAGAAAACAATATGAGCGATGCAGACGATCGGCCATTATTGGGTGCTACACAGAACAAGCGAGGCGGGGGGTTCGGTATGTCCTACACGCTGCAAAAGATGGTTGCAGGCGGATGGTGGTGGTGGTATGGTGAAGGTGGGTACCTCTCTGATGAAGAAGGCTCTGAATTACTGTTGCAACGAGACTCGGAAAGCCTACGTGGAACTGGTCAGACAGTGGAAGCGCTTTCCGGGAGTGGAACAAGAATGGAAGAGTTAAAACTATCAATCTACGACAATGTCAATACTGAAGCTATTCGGTAAGGGTTTGCTTTGTGATTTGCATTGTGCATTGAGAAAAATCTTGACTCTAAACAACCTTCTGAATGGCGCACTTTCTGTTTTGGACCATAGGTTCTTCCACGATATCTCGCGAACATTCTTTTCGAAACTGGAGCATCTCTTGGAGTACAAGGCTACGGCTGCAATTTTTGAGGACTTGGAAGATAACCAGAGCAGAAGAGGAGTCAACGGTAACAGCAGTAGAAACAAAAGAGGGGTGCTAGTGGTGACCAAACGAGACCTGTGGGAATTAGGTGTGGACCCTTACAAAGACGGGGAGTTTGTCAGAGAGGTTGCACACGCTTACTTTGACACGGAAATACGTCTGAAGAGGTTTGATTTTTGGAGTATGGGCGAATGTTGCTGTTGTTGGTGTTGGTGGTAGTCTTTTTCGCTCTACTCCTCAGGCATTTTTTTGTTTTTCTATACTAGCCCAAAGAAAGATCCTTGACTATTCTATATAATACGAACGCCCTGACCATTTAGTGCGCGTGACAAATGCCGTAGCAATAGCCCTATAGAGGAATGGAGAAGGTGCACCATTGGTGAGTAGGTCCAGATTGGTTCCTGAAGAGAAGGATAGAGCGGAAATTATTCTCCGTAGGGATTCGACCGAGGCCATACCGAGTTCTCATCCAAAAAAGAAAGCCTGCGAAATACTCTTCTCTTGCAGGCACTCTACTACCGTTACGGTTGACTTGCCCTGTTTTTTTTTTTTTTTGTTTGGTTTCTTCAGCATGCCAGTCGACCTACTGAATACGATTGGGAGGAGGGCGAAAAGGAGAGAAAAAGAGAAAGAAAAAAAGAGAAAGAGAGAAAGAGAAAGAGAGATTGAAAGATGAAGGGGGGTAGAAAAGGAGTGAGCAGGAGAATGCACATGTGCTCGCTACTGCTCTGTTCTCTCTCTCTCTCTCTCTCTCTCTCTCTCTCTCTCTCTCTCTCTCTCTCTCTCTCTCTCTGACCATCGAGTCAACCTTGTTGGCAACGGAAGGGTGAATACGCATGGGTGCATGGGTGCATGGGGTTGCAGGAAAGGGGCGGGGGTACGACTGTGTCGCTGCAGCGTGGATCCCACGCAATCCTCTCTCCTGACTGACTTGGTCTGTCGGGGGTGACATCGAGCAGACTGACCATCCTTGGGACCAACCCTTGGGACTAACCCTTGTCCTTGGGGTTAGTCAATATTTGACCCAACCTCCTTCCTAGCGACTCTCCTTTCATTTTCCTCTTCCTCAACTTCCTCCGGTGACCACACACTCGACATTTTGTTGAAAGGAGAGGACGAATGAAAAAGGGTGCCCATATGATAGGATAGCCCGTGGCTCCTATTGCCTTCTTTAAGGATGGTCGTCTCGGCAGCCTCAAGCCAGAATACGAGCGAGTAGCCTCTTCCCCTGTGCTCTCAAAGATGTGTTGCAAGGCGGGTTCGAGGGCCTCCTAGTAGACTCCGTGTTTTGGATGTGCGGGTTGGGGTCGACGCGCACGAGAGTGAAAGTGTAAAGAGAGTGGTTTTTTTTTTTTTTCCTCGATTGCCGCTTTCTGCTGCTCTCTTGACTCTTGTGGGGTAACAAAGAGAGAGTGTGAGAGAGTGAGATTAAGTGAGAGTGAGAACGAGAGTGAGAGAGGAAGAGCGCATCCCCGCCGACCTGCACGACCCACAGATCTCTCGGCTGCCCCTTGTTATCTCTCTCTCTCTCTCTCTCTCTTTCTCATTCTTTCTTTCTTTCACTTCTCTGACTGCTCTCTTCATTCTTTTTGTGCATCCACTAGTCGCATTTGTTCCTCGTTCATTCTTCGTCTCTCCCTCTCTTCTTACTTTCTCTCACTCTATCTCGTTCTTGCTCTCTCCACCGAATATCTCTCTTTTCTTTGCTCCGGTCCTTCGCTGCTAAAGCACCGCCTCTCCATTCTTCCTTCCCCACCCATCCTTACCTTGCTTGCAGCTGCCGCAGTCTTGCGCCGCTGCACTGCTCTCGTACTCGCGCCCGGTTGCCAATCGGGTATCTTGGTTGAGCTAGTATTGCTCAGAGGTAAGGTACTGTCCTGCTGGGATATTGGTGGATGCAAATGGATGCTGGTGGATGCATGCATCGCTAATGTAACGAGATTGGAATGAGAGAGAGAGAGAGAGAGAGAGAGAGAGAGAGAGAGAAAGGGTGTTGGTAGTGATGGTAGACTGTGGTGGCAGTGGTGGCAGTAGTAGTGGCGGTGGTGGTAGTGGTGGTGGTGGTGATGTTGCGAAAGTCAATGCCATGTCTTTCCTACACACACACACGCTAGACGAGCTCATTCTGATCGGGTCCTCGGACAGTCCACCCTGGATATGAATTCATACATATCATTTCATTTATACAACAAATTGGCCCTGAGAAGAGAGCAAAGCGAGCAAAGAGGCATTTTTGGCCTGGACCGAGAGAGAGAGCGGTAGTAAGAGAGAGAAAGCGAGAGAGATGAGGAGATGCCAGTCTGGTTACTGCGCTCCATCAGTCTATTTTCTCACTTACTCACTCACTCACTTTCTCACTCACTCTTTCTCGTCATCAGACAATGGTTGGATCACTCATTCCATGACCATCTTTCATTCCTCCTCCTCTTTTTTTTTTTTTTTTTTTTTTTTTTTTTTTTGCAGAGTGGGCCCAAAGTCTTTTAGTGACCCCCATACCACCCGCGAACCTGTTCACTCACTTTGGCCTTTCCTTCGCTCTTCGCGCGTACACAATCTCTTTTGCAATCGCCTGTCGCAATAATCCTGTGAAATCCTAAATCTCTCTCTTTTTCTTTTAATAATAATAATAATATATATATATTATATATATATATATATATATATATAATAATATATATATATATATATATATATATATATATAATATATATATATATATAATATATATATATATATATATTTAATAAAGCCCTTATGCTTTCAAACCTGTTTTAAAATCATCATCTAAGCCGTTGTCGGATCAAAAATCGGCCCATCGGATGAAAATCGGGCCACACACCATCATCTAAATGAAATCATCCTCTCCTCTTCCCTCATCTCTCTCTCCATCTTCTCTCCTCCTCTCTCTCTCCTCTTTTCCCTTAAAATTCAGCTTTTCTCTCTCTCTTTCTCTCTCTCTCTTTCTCTCTCTCTCTTTCTCTCTCTCTCTCCCCCCCCCTCTTCCTTTCCTTCTCTCCCACTCCTCCACTCCTCTCAGCCATCGGCCTGTCGTTGCCCTGTGCGAGTCATCACGCCCCCTCCGTGTTGTCCTGTCCAGCCGCTCGCCATCGCCCAACGACCCATCAAAGCCTGGAGCAACGGATAGATACTTAAAAAAGAAAGAAAAAAAAAAAAAGAGTAAGGATTCCTTTCCATCGCTTCACACCACCGTCCGACCTTCGTCTTCGTCTATTTTGCTCCGTGGCAGCAGCAAACCATTACAGCAATCACACCAGTAGAAGAAATGGCAGCAACAGCAGCAACAGCAGCAACAACAACAGCAGCGAAACAGCTGTGGCAGAGCAGACAGACTGCACTGCCCATTTGGTCTATTCTCACTTCCTATCTGTCCTTTTCTGTCAAGCATCCTTTTCACTCTCGCTCGCCCTGATGGCCCATTCAATCCACACATCCACACACTCTTTTTGTGTTCCTGCAGCCCTCATCTTTTCTCATTCCCTGCCAAAAACAGTTGAACCAGTCTTTCATCATCCTGATAACTGGTCACATGTCTAGTTCATTGTTCTAGCCTGGGAAAGGGTCGTTGTCTAGGATGCGAACCCTCCTTCCTCCGAAAGAGTCGCCTCCTCGACCACACACACACACACACACACACACACACACACACACTTACTCACTCAACTCGCATAGAGACATACACACACGCACGCACACGTCAACCCCCTTCTCTCCCCTTCCCTTACCTTCGCCCTTACCTTCATTTCATGTATCCCCCGATGTTGCCTCAAGCGACCCTAGCCTGTCCTAGAAGGAGCAATTGAGCGACCCAAGGAGTGGCCCTTGTCTACCCATGTGCTTGTTGTCTTGGAGTTAAACTCGAAGGAACTCGTTTTCTCTTCCTTTCCTTTCCTTCCCTTTTCTTTCCCTTTTCTTTCTTTTCTTTTCTTTTTTTTTATATATATATATATATATCCCACACATCCAATCCGCAAGTGTCCGCAGGTGTTTGTTTGGACGCGCCCATCCGAGTGTTTCTTCGGACTCGAGCAGACATTTAAGATGTGGCAAGAGTAGGGGGTGAAGGGAGAGTAGGGCAGGGCGTCGAATCTGCTCTTTGGCTCTGTTCCTGCTCTGTACCTCTTCCTTTTTTCTTTTTTCTTTTTTCTTTCTCTCTTGTGCAGTTTGCTCGCGTTCCATTCCACTCTGGCGACACAATCTCGTTCAACCATGTTGTCCCTGGCTTTGCCCCGGAGACGAAGGGAGAGTAGGGAGAAGGGGGCTGCAACGTCTGCGCGTTTTTTTTTTTTTTTTTTTCTCACAGAAAGGATGGTCCCTGTTGTTCTTGGACTGTCATGTCGATGGTTATCACTCTGCTGCATCATTGTTGCCCAGCTCTGATGTATCTCGCCACCTTACCTTTGTTATTGCCCGGGCGTCGCCCATTTTTTTTTGCAGCCCGTGTGGTTGCCTCACTGCTCGTATTGCATCAGGTCCGGACCTGCTGCTGGTGCAGCTGGGGTGCTCATCGAATCGGAGATGGTAGAGGGAGCACATTTAGCAGCGTGAGCGGCAAGAGAAGGAAGCGGGACGGGGACAAGAAAGAGAGCGAGAAAGAGAGAGAGAGAGTGGATGGATGTGTGTATGTGATCCCTCTGCTCTCTTCGCAACGTCTTTTTTATCCACTCTCTCTCTCTCTGCCTTCTCGATTGTGACCCTTTCTCCGTGTCCCGTCCTGGTCCGTCTCTGTCCACACACGATACGCTCTGCCTTTTTCTTTTTTTCTCTTGTTCTCTTCTCTTTCTTCTCTCTCTTCTTGTGCTCCTCTTGTGCCCGCTTCCTTTCCTGGACTTCTGTTCTTCTTTTTCTTCTCTCCATCCATCCACCACCAGTCCGATTATCCTAACCTCGCCCACACCACATATTGTTCGTCGCTCCATCCATCCATCCTTTTTTTTTTTTTTTTTTTTTTTTTTTTTTTTTTTTTTTTTCTTCTTTTCTTCTTCCATCTCATCAGATCAATCAAATCCTTTATTGTTATTTTTTTTTTTCCATCCGCCCATCCAGCCTTTTTTTCTTTTTCTCTCTTTTTTTTGTTTTTTCGTCCTTTTTAATCCTTTTCTTCTTCGTTCGTTCGATATCATCCTTTTTTTTTTTTTTTCTTTGCATCCAATTTCGTGCATCCTCTTCCCTGCTCCCCGCCTGCATCTCACCCCAGTTCAATTTTCCCCGTCCCATCTCACTCATTCTCGTCTCCTCTCGTATTTCGGCTTTCTCGTCTCGTCTGCTGCACACCTCACGCTCCCATTGCTCTCTTTCTCGTTTTCTCTCTTTCTCTATCCCGTTCTCTCTCTCTCTCTCTCCCTCTTTCCCTCTCTCTTTCTCTCTCTCTCTCTCTCTCTCTCTCTCTTCTCTCTTTCTCGCTCTCTTACTCTCTCGCTCTGTCACCCTGCTGCTTGCATCCTGCCTTTGCGCTTTCCCCTTGCCGTGCTCGAACAACAGTAGTATCCAAGGTGCGCTGGACGACACTTTGTCCCTCACATGGAAGATACCCCGCCCGCGTGCAATATGCGCGCGATATGCAGCCGCTCTGTTGTCTGTTTGCTGGTGTCCTAATAGCGACTGTCCAGTCCTGCCATCACTCCCCTTCTCTTTCTCTCTTTCTCTCTCTCCTCTTTCCCTCATCACTTGTATTCTCGCTTCGCTGGTATTTCTTCAATTCATCACACATCTACACGCACTGTCTCTCCTCCTCTTTCCTCTCTCTCTCTCACTCTCACATTCACACATCTACACAAACACACACACACACACGCACTCTCTCTGTCTCTCTCTTTCATCCTTTTCCCGCAATTCATTCGGCCTCTGTTCCTGTCCCTGAACATGGATGACGAGCCAGATGGCCAGGCTCGTTTGTTCCAGTGTCTCCCGGAATGGTGGCGTGTGGACTGTGCCGGTCCATGCCGAATGTGTGAATGATGCACTTTAGAGATGACCCCTATCCCTAACCGTTATTGTCTCTCTTTTCTCTCTCTCTCTCTCTCTCTCTCTCTCTCTCTCTCTCTCTCTCTCTCTTGATACTACAATAGGGACCAGTCTGGCGGTTGTATACACATTTGACAAGTACATCCCATCACTCGGAGGCCCTTGAAAACCAATGTCGGGCAAGAGCAAATCCAAGGAGCAAGGTAAAATACGACCAGAGATATCCGGAAGTCTCTTTTCCTTTTTTTTCCTCTTTCTATCTCCACCCGAGAAAGCTTTTTTTATTTTTGGTCCCCAGCAAGTCGAGAGAGTGTGTGTGTGCGTGTGTGTGTGATGAGTGAGAATAGCTTAAATTGTCTCGCCGCCCGTTTCCCCTCTCTCTCTCTCTCTCTCTTTCTCTTTATTCTCTCCCTGTTGTTACTCTTTCTCTCTCTCTCTCTCTCCTTGTCATCATCAACATCATTGATCTTTTTCTTCTTGGCCTTGTGCGAATCCCAGGCCAAGGAGCCAGAGAAACTCTAGTTGTCCTGATGGTATCACAAACCGTGCGAGGCTCTCTCTCCCTCTCTCTCTCTCTCTCTCCCTCTCTCTCTCTCTCTCTCTCTCCCCTCCCTTGTTCTTTCCTCTCTTATTCTCTCTCTCTTATTCTTTCTCTCTCTCACACTCTCATCCCATCGATTCAACCTCTTTCTCTTTCTTTATCTCGATTATTTTTTTATTATTATTTTTTTCCCGTCACTGCCTCATGTCCTTTTTACCTCACGTTTTTTTTTGCCTCTTTTTCTCTCCCGTCCGGTCTCCATTCATGCACTCTTTCAGGACTCTTCTATCTCTCTCTCTCTCTTTTTTTTTTAATCCCTCCCTTCAATGTCCCAATCGTCTCAGTCATATGTACCTTCTGCCAGCCCTTACCCCCCCACGACCATATCTCGACAAGTGCTCCTATCGAGTCATTGTCCAAAGAGTCAGCCTTCAATTCCGTCATCCCCCTATCCCCTATGCTATGCATCAACCGTGCACCGTACTGCTGACTAACGATCTCATGTTCTCTTTTCTCTCTCTCTCTCTCTCTCTCTCTCTCTTTCTCTCTCTCTCTCTCTTTCCCCTTGTCATCCCGTGTCTAGGCAATCCTTTGAATGACCTGTCTTCAGGAGCCAACAGCAGCGGCGCCAACAACGTCAGTAACGGCAATGGAGGAAGCGGCAGCAACAGCGGCAATGGCAATGGTGGAAGCAACTCGGTCCACAACACTGGCAGCACCCATACCCCTGCGTCCCCTTCGTCTGCCAAGGCACGCAAAAGCCCGATCGAGTCTAAAGGTCAGAAGCCCTCGTTCTTGTCACTGCTCTTCTGCTGTGGTGCCAATTTTGTGAACGACAACGATGGATCCCTCCCCTCCGGAGTCCCGTCGCGGCCAAACCATGGAAGTGTTGGAGTCGCTGCAGGAAAGAAACCTGCAGTTGCGGTTGGAAATGTGGGCGTAGTTGGACACCAGACCTCTACAGATGAGAAGAGCTTGACCCCTCAAAACGTCCATCCAACAACCACTGTCGACGTTGTCAACACAGTGGCTCTAGATGAGCCAGTGATTGTAAGTCATCCCCCCCCTAAAATTAACTTGGCATGACGACAATGTCTACAGGCGGGAATCCGACAGCCCTCTTGGAACGATCCACTCTGGAATTATCAACTCTGGAATCACTAGGACGCAAAGCAGGCAAAAAAAAAAAAAAAAAGGAAAAGGAAAAGTCATTTTTTTTTTTTTTTTTTTGGGTAACACGCATAGTACCAAAACAAGAGAGCATCGATGAGAGCTGAACACTGCATTGATGGCGCCAATGGACAATGGGTTCGCTCTCCAGTATTCCCTCTTTCTTTTTTTCTCTTTTTTATGGACCCATCGAAAGCACCTCCAGGGACAGGAATTTTACAGCAGAGCAGCTCTCCTTTCTTCAGAACAGCGAAATCCTTTTTTTTTTTTTTTTTTTTTTTTTTTTTTTTTTTTTTTTTGAAGAGTTTCTTGAGTGGTTCTTTGGAATCGATTTTTTTGAGACATGGATTTAGCCAGGAACATGGAACTACGACAATTACAATAGGATGGCTAAGTGAGCAACATTCCCCCATTCTCAACTGCCAATCTGCCTCTTCGCCTCCTTATGTTTAGGACAACCCTCGCTCCCAGGATATTGAGCTCCAGGGACTGCTTGGTCCGATTGCACCTGAGCACATTGGAAAGAAGTGCTTGGTTCTTGATCTGGATGAGACCCTGGTCCACAGCTCTTTCAAGGTAAAAAAACTGCTATATATCTTTGGAGCCTTCTTTTTCGTCACGCGTGACCTCTGGCTCCTTCAGTGCCTTTTGCATATTTCCAGGAAAGGCTAACGAGTATGAATTGTTCACTCTCAATCCAACTCTCTATTAGCTTATCCAACATGCGGACTACGTAGTTCCTGTGGAGATTGATAACCAATCTCATAACGTGTACGTGATCAAGCGTCCAGGTGTGGATACATTCCTGCAAAAGATGGGCGAAATCTATGAGGTTGTTATCTTTACGGCCAGTTTGTCCAAGGTATGTTATGTGCGCTGTCTCCCCCTCCCTCCAATAAACAGAATCGATTAGAAGCAGGTAAACAGAAAGGCATTATTAACACACACTTTTTCTCTGGATAGTATGCTGACCCTGTCCTCGACATGCTTGATGTGCACAAGGTTATCAAGCATCGGCTTTTCAGAGAGTCGTGCTTTAATCACAAAGGAAACTATGTGAAGGTACTAGAAAAAGACTAAGAAAAGGAGATGATGTTGAACATCCAATTCCTTGCCCTAGCACTGGATTCAAAATCCTAATCACATCTCTCTTTCTCCTCCTGCACCCGTAGGATTTGAGTGTAATAGGCCGGGACCTGAAGAACACGATTATCATCGACAACTCACCTGCAAGTTATATCTTCCATCAGACCAATGCGGTCCCGATCTCGTCGTGGTTCAATGACCCGCATGATACCGAGCTGTTGGACTTGATCCCTTTCCTTGCGGATTTGACAGTAGTGGACGATGTTAATCCAATCCTGGACATGAGGAATGAGGAGCAATAATAATAATACCTCTATCATGACAACTTCTCTCTCCCCTTCCCCTTTCCACGCCCACTCTTCCTCTCTCTGCCGAGTTGTTGTTCGATCGCTCTTGTTGTCTCTCAACTTTGGCCTTTACCCCTCTCCCTCGGCACTATCCTTTATTTCTATATAATCCCCTCTTTTCCCCTTTCCACTTTCCACTTTCCCCTCTCTCTATCTCTCTATCAAATCCGATTGATCTACCTATGCCATTTTTTCTTATGCCTTATGAGTTATTTTGTGAAGAAACAGCGGTTATTACAAAAAGGAATTAAGTACCATGAAAGACAAAAAAAAAAGAAAAAGAAAAAGAAAAAAACCTCGATGAAGAAAAACAGATATCTATATGACTGCATCCAAGACGAAAGAAAGGTCAAACGAGTTGAGTAAAACTACCAATGAAACCACCTCGAGTGACCTTTTTTGATACAGACTCAGGGGAGAATCCAGAGTGAGAGAAAGGGGAAGGAAGAAAGGAAAGAACACTGCCACTCTGTGCATCCCTAATCCTTCTCTCCGTCGTATTACTCGTCGACGTACATACTTTATTGATAGACAGGTGGGTGGGTGAGTGGGTGAAAATGGCTAGAAAAAGTAAGACTGGAATGAAAGAGGAAGGACGGTTGAAATAGGATGAGAAGATCGATCCTTTTATTTCTTTCTTTTTTTTTTTCTTTCCATTTATGCTTTCGTAGAGGACGAAGCTTCTCCTGATGATTCTGCTCTAGCCTTTGCGAGACGACGCTGCTTGACATCCCAATTGTAGACACGGGCCGTGTTGACCTCCATGGTCGTAATCTGGTCACGCAAGTAGGCAAGGTCTTCCTCGGCGTTCCGGAGGGTCTTGAGAGCAGCCTCAAGCTTGGTCCTGAGGAGCTCCTCAGCCTCTCCCACGGGATACTCCAACATCACATTGGCCTGTTATTGAGAGAGAGAGGAGTTTTTTTTTTTATGTTTCATGTTTTTTATGAACAAAAAAAAAAAAAAAAAAAAAAAAAAAAAAAGAGAGATGTTAGAGTTCATACGAAAAATGATGGGTCATTGCCTTTTTGGTCATTCATCGATAGAATCAACACTTACTCCTAGCCAGAGACACACTTTTCCGGTGGGCTTGACCTTGGCAGTCGCATATAGTGTATCGTTCAGTTCATAGACGGTCTCGATCTCCTTATCCTCGTCACCGTGGTCAGCTTCTGATTTCAAGTATTGAACCATCTCCAATGTCTTGCGGATCTCTGGGATCTTGACATCAAGGTTACGCTTTCGCTGAATCAAGTTGATCTCCATAAACTTGTATTTTCTGTTGCGATGAAGTAAAGATTATAGGGTTTTGCAAGAACGAGGCTGGGTTAGTTCGAGTCTCCTTTCTTAGATAAAGACAACACTATTTGTTTGATAGAGAAGAGAGGGTTCGTCTGGTTGGGGTAAGGTTCCTGGGATGAGTGCCAACTAAGATGTAGCACCGCTTGCCCGAGTTCAAAGACTGAGTATAGATTGCCTTCTCTTTCCCTTCGGGCATGGGTCGACTCCCTTGCCCAATACACAATTACTGTTTGTCTGCCCAGCAAGTAGTCGCAAGCAAAATGAACCAGGAGGTATGTCATCCGCTCACGAGGCTGTCCACGCTCTCCGTATTGACTGTCGAGGAGTCATGAAGGCACTGATAGCCTGTTGCGGCAATAGCATAGCGTAGCAAGGGATAGTTGGTTCCTGAGAAAGTACTCGAGGTTGTGACCAGAGACGAGGTGGTCAATTCCAAAAAGGAATGAATGAAAAAAAAAGGTTTACTTACGCAACAGCCTCCTGGAACTTCCTGAGAACAATCTCGACTGGCTCCTGTTCACTGACATGATCCTCAACATTCTCAACAAATGGTGCCTTTGGGATTCCTCTTGGATTTGTCTCCATGTTCTGTTGCTCCTTTTTGGGTCCTGCTAATCGGGGGTAAGAGTCCACACTTTGAGGATGATGAAGACGCGAGAACGAGACAATCCTCTCTCCACCTCCTTCACTTTATTTCCAACATCATGAGAGTGCGTACGCCACAATCGTCAGGAAGTAGTGGTCTCGACTTCGGCGGAGACGAGAAGGGCGGGTTATTTTTTTTTTTTTTTTTTTTTTTATTTATTTTTTGTTCCTTTCCTCTGACCATCCTTTTGCCAACAATCCATTCTTTACTCTTGCATCATCGGAATAGGCTTTTTCTTTAGAAAGAAAGAAAGAAAAAAAAAATACCTCTTTCATAGCGGAAAATAATTTACAACAACCATGCCATCAGACGCCCCTGCTCAGGATACGGGTGCCGGCGCTCCTGGAGCTCCCAAAGTCGACTTCACATCAGTGTTGGCAAAGGCCAAGGCGATTGCCGCCAAACTCGGAAGCGGCGCTTCTGCGGCTGCACCCCCAACCTCCTCCATAGCCGCACCTGGTCCCTCCAACATCTCTGCACCTCCATCCACCACAAAGCGACCCTATGAGGACGACTCGTATGGACATGGACATGGCTACGGCCACGACACTCGAGGCGACGAAAGCTACTATGGCAAGAGGACTGCCTATGATTCCGGAAGAGGTGCGAATAGCCATGTCCTTTTTCTTGTTTCCTTGCTTTATTTCTCTCTCTCTCTCTCTCTCTTTCTTTCTTTCTTTCTATCTTTCTTTCTTTCTTTCTTTCTTTCTTTCTTTCTTTCATTCATTCTTTCTTTCTTTCTTTCTTCTTTCCTTTTTTTTTTTTTATTACTACCTCCTTCCTCTCTTTCCACTCCCCCTATCTCGGTGTCCTGTCCTCTGACAACCTTTGATATATTTTTTTTTTCATGTTCAAATTGAATATATTGATGCTGATACTTTGCTTCCTTTAGATTCGGCCCCAGTGCATAGACCAGGTCTTGGGGCTCAAGTCTCTCACTATGCCCCACCAATGCGTAATGAGCCTCCTGTCCAGGAAGAGATGGCTGTTCCAGGAAACCTTGTGGGACTGATTATTGGACGAGGCGGCGAGAACTTGAAGAGGATTGAGCGGGATACTGGTTGCAAGGTTCAGTTCACTCAAGGTAAAAAAAAATCAAGCCAGTTGGTTGATGGTACTCTTTGGTGGTGGAGAAAATGGTACTGCTTATCTCTATCAGATGAAGCAAAGACTCATGAAGGCTTTTTATTTTTATTTTTATTTTCAATCCATCCTTTCACGAAATGAATGTAGATGGCAATCCTGGCGATAGAGAGAGATATGTGAATATTATCGGACAACCTACGGGAATTACAGAAGCAAAGCGACAGATCCAGGATATCATCAACAGCTCTCAGAGCGGCGAACGACCTGGAAGCTATGGTGGCGGTGGATACGGAGGCCAGGGAGCATACAGCATGGGTGGCAACGGTGGCGGTGGTGCTGGCGGTGGTGGTGGCGGCGGTGGCGCTGGTGCTGGCGGTGCTGGCGGCGGTGGATATGGTCGTGGCGGCTCAAATGCAACGATCCAGATCCCTAGTTCGAAGGTTGGCTTGGTGATTGGTCGTGGAGGTGAGACGATCCGCGATCTTCAGGATCGAAGTGGTGCCCGCATTGCTGTCACCCCAGCACCCCAGGACCACGGCTCTGCTTCACGCACGGTGACCATCACAGGAGATGATGCAGCGATTGAGCGTGCCAAGGGCTACATTGATGAGATCGTGAATGATGTGGCACCAAGAGGCTTTGGCGCGAGTGGATACCAGAACTCGCCCAGTGTATCAATCACAGTTCCTCAGGATTCGATTGGTCTTGTGATTGGACGTGGAGGAGAGACCGTCAAGCAGCTTCAGATTCAGTCCCGCGCAAGGATCCAAGTCCAGCAAGTCGACTCCAGTCAACCCCTGCCAACAGAGAGGACCATCAACTTGTACGGACCTCCTGATGCGGTCGAGTATGCGAGACAGCTAATCATGGAAAAGGTTGCCGGATCGGTAAGTGACCTCTTTCACCTTCTTTTCCTTCTCGACTTTGTTCTTTCTCACAGGACTCGATGACGCACTTTGTTCTCGACGACTACTCTTGGTGGTATTCTGTGAAGCAAGGGGTATGGAAGGTTTGCATGATCAAAAGTCATTTTGAGTATAGACTTTACTCGGTCTCTTCTTTTCGACTATGCAGGCCACCTTTTCAGTCCTCTATATTCTTGGTTTGTTAGTTTGGCACAGCGAGTCTATTTCTCCGGAAATGCTCTCTCAGCTGTCTATACAGCCTTGATTTGAGTTTTTGATACGAAACCGCCCGAAGCAGGAAACAGTAGGCATGGGAGAAGAAGAAATCAACCAGGGAGCAGAGAAACAAAAGAAAACATGGACCGACCCTTAGCGACACTCCTATTCATGCAGGCGTGGCATGATCTCAATCTTGATATGGATGTTGTATCTTTGCTCAAGGCTGGGTAATTGCCGAGATGATGCTTGACTGCAAAGTGTGAAATGCCATTCCTTGATCTTGATAAGATGCTCTTGCTGCAAAAGAAAAAAAAATGGAATGTGGACTTTGTCTCTCTTTTCTCTGTCTACCAGCGAGTTGATCTCGCCTAACAGCAGTTCTTTAAGCCAAAAGCCCATTCAATGGAGCCGATCTTCGACGCCAACATTGCGCTGCCTGCACAGGTCCCCCTTCGATTCAAATCATTTCTCCTTCCATGTGCTTGAGTGCCTGCCTGCCGAGTAGCCGAGGATTTCTTACTTTTACTGGCCAACGCTACTCGAGAGGGCGTCATGGACGTGACAAAATAGACAGTGGGACAGGAAGAGGAGCAACTAACAGGACAGATGAAAATTGATAAGTTTCGCTTCTCTTTTTTCCTCCCTCTTTTTTTTATGACCATCCTATACAATGTCGATGCCTATGAATGTCGACAACAATCCCAATGAACGACTTGCCTTATCAAATGGTTCTCTCGTCCTTGAATTCAACGGACCATGCTTTAATCTTTGATCTATTTCGATCGGGTGGCATCCTCTCTTGGCTATTTGGCTTTTTGCTTTCGCTCTCGATGGATATGTATATGCGGATTCTTCATGGTTTTTTGAAACATATCTAGCGTGATAATGATCGCTATGGACAACGTGAACAGAGGTAAGCGCATTTGAGCACACAGAGTTGCCAGACTTTTTTTTTTTCTTTTTTTACCAACAACCTTTCTTTCTTTCTTTGACTCTTCCCATAAATAATAGTGGAT
Organism: Mortierella sp. BCC40632; assembly: GCA_011634665.1. Taxonomy (NCBI): domain Eukaryota; kingdom Fungi; phylum Mortierellomycota; class Mortierellomycetes; order Mortierellales; family Mortierellaceae; genus Mortierella; species Mortierella sp. BCC40632. Next base: position 2,464,436 of record WAEK01000006.1, read on the forward strand.
ATGGCGGCTCGGGATATGGTGGATACCAGCAGTCTTCTCAAGGCGCCGCTGGATATGGACAGTATGGCAACTATGGCATGTCGGCGGGTGCAGGAGCTACCGCTGGATATACCCCTGAACAGCAGGCTGCTTATGCACAGTACTACGCATACCAATATGGAGGCAAGTCTCTATTATCCATCGAGGGCAACTTTACTCTTGATCCTTCCAACCATACTTGAATTCTTACTCTTTGTTTTTTTGTCTGCCTTGTTCCCTTCCCTGCAAACCAGCTTATCCATATGGTGCATCCACTACAGCTGGAGCCAACTCTGCCACCACCGCTGCTGCCTCTACTGAGGCTTCCACCACCGCCACCGATTCTACGCCTAGCGCGCCCGCTACAGCGACCACTCCAAGCGCAACGGATGCTCCCGCAGGCACAGACGCCTCTGCAAACACTACTGCTTCCTCCAATGAATCTTCTTCAGCCCCAGCTGGTGATGCTTCTTCTGGATCAAGCTTCAATCCATATGACTACTCACGTTATGCTTCCGCCTATGGCACCACTGCTGCTTCTGGTGCAGAAAGCACTCCATCGGATGGTGCCGCTGCAACATCTGCAGCACCTGCGACAAGCACTGCACCTGCCACGAGCGTGCCAGATTATTCGGCTTACTATGCCCAGCAAGGCTATAGTATGGAAGCGTATCAGCAGTACTATCAGCAATACTATGCCTCTGCTGCTGCTACTGCAACAGGTGATGCTGCCACTGGAGCAGCTGCTGGAAACACGGCAGAGTCTGCAGATGTAGCAGGAGCACCTGCATCCAATGGAGCAGGCTCAGAGCCTTCAACAGCATCGGAGGGTGGTGCTTCGTCTGCAGAAGCTGCCAGTGTGGAGGCAAAGTAGAGGGAGGATAGAAGGGCATATTGGGAAATAAAATTGGGTTTGTGTGCGTAGCATTTGCACTTTTTTTATTAACGGTGATGACTGGATTCTGACTTTTGCTTTTGCTGTCAAACAAATTTGCTTTGTTTCTGGAGGCCGAGCTTCTGTGCGGTGGGACGGAGGAATCGGATGCAGCACAGGGAGAGCTCGGATTTATCCTTCCCATTTCGCCGCATCACCCATCCCTCCATTTTTCGGTCTCTTTCTCTCCACTCTTTCTCTTCTTTTCTATTATAATTGGTACTCAACAACCATGTCTGCCGTTCCTCAACAAGAACTGCCTCGCCCTGGAGGATTCCCCGAAGTCCGCTACAAGCGTTACTTGCCCAAGATCGGACCCTCTGGTCTGGCTCTCTTCACGGGCATCACCCTGATGTGCACCGTGGGTCTCTACAGAGTCGGACAGGGCTCGTTGGAGCGCAGGTAATGGATGAAAGCAGAAGAAGGACAGGAAGAAGAGGATAAAATGAAAAGAAAAAAAAGAAACCACCTCTTTTGTCCTCGGTCATCTGTAGTAGCAGGATCCAATGGACAGCTCTTTTCTTTTTTAATTCGCCCACAGGAAGAATAACGCTTCTCGATCAGACAGGACTTGAGCATGGATCGATCACCTAGAAATGGATCAAGACCGCCTCTTTTTCTTTCTTTCTTTCCTTCTTCTTTCTTTTTTTCTTTCTCTCTCTATTGATTCCTGGAAAGAAATGAGCTCTTGGCGCAACAGGAACACGATCAGAAAGAGAAAGCCTACTTTGACCAAAATGGTGTTGCTACTCTCTTCTCTCCCCCCCCCCAGCTGAAAGAGATATGATCCCGATCAAGAGATATCCTAGTGGATCGGACTACTCTTCTGGAAGGAAAGGAGAGGCCATTCGTGGTGTCTGCGAGCCATGGACGCGTCTTGATTATTTGCACATACGCGTGTATGGACAAAGGGATCACCTCTGGCCTCTATTCATTATTTTTTGGTGTCTCCTTTTTTACCCGAGATCTGGGTCCAAATGGCTTGCAGTGGGATCGGCAACATCAACCATTGAGATCAAAAAAAAATCGACAGACTGATTAGGACATTTTCCCAAGAATCCGAGAGGCGTTGTTTCATTGACGTGTTTAAAAAACTGAATTAAGGCGAGAGATAGAGATAGAGCACCAAAGGAGACACGACCCATGGATTCCAGGAGATTGATAGTCGACTCGTGTTTATTACCAAAACATGACTCGACCAGACGGGACAACCTAGACAACTACCTGGATTTTCTCTTTTTCTTCATTTAATTCTCGAGAACTGTCATCTCACCAAGTCAACAATATATATTTTCTTTGTCTTTTTTTTTCACTCCTATTTGCTCATTCTAGGGAACTTGAGCGCGAGAAGGTGTGGTCGCGCATCCACTTGATTCCCATGTTGCAAGCCGAGGTGGATCGCGATACCTACCGCCGTGATGAGGCTGCCAAGGCCCGTGAGGCGGAGACGATGAAGGATGTCCATGACTGGAAGGTTGGCGAGTCTGTCTACAACTCGAAGCGCTATGTCCCAAAGACCTTCGTGGCCGTCCCATAAAGGGGAAAAAAATGACTAGTCTTCTCTCTCTCTCTTACCCCTTTCTCCCCATGTCCCTCTCTCCCCCCCCCCCATTCAAGATAAAGAAAAAGAATAACCTAAATGGACCGAACAATCCACATAAACGAGATACAACGCAACTTACACTTTTAGACCCGTCAATACTGGTGCCCGGCTGTGATGGTTTAGAATGAGTAGCGCAGTGTGGTTCCTAGGGATGAAATTCATTAACTTTGAATATTGACTGAGAACAAAGAAAAAGGAGAAATCGACTATTCTCCATTTCAGATGTTTTTGACCTCATTTAGCGTTGCTTATTTGTAGAATAACATGCCCCTTCGCAGTAGCCCCGTGCAACGGACTGTGCATAATCCTCGAAAATAAGAATGGAAAAAACAAAAATATCTGAAATGGAGAATATCGCTTACTATCAAATAATTGGACGCAAGTCCTCGGATCCCAGAGGGAGAAAAAATGGTCTGTCGACCAGGCAAGCAGGAGTAGGAGAGGCAATCAAGACACCTGTATTTAGATTGGGCATTGGCTAGAGCTCTCCTACATTTTAATTCTGCCTATAGAGTTTTACTTTCAGCTGGTTCTAGTCAATTCGTCCGAGTATCTCTCGTCAGTCTCTCCTTGGCACTATTATTCATTAAACCTTGGGATATTAGTCCAGTCAGTCCCACCAAAAGAATCAGGACCACAAATCAAAAGCTCGGCCACCGACAGATGAGCAACAAAACTATCTACATAGCAGGAAATGCTTCCTGGGCGACTAGCTCGATTCCTAGTTTAGCGTAGTTTGTCAATAAATCACCTTTCCCGAGTTTTTTCTGCATGAGCAGGCTTTCGTCAAGTTTGTAACTATTTCATAGAATCTCCAAATTCTAGTGATTTTAGACAGACTCTTGCAGGTCGCCACTACATTTCCACAATACCACTCGCTTTGTTCTCTTGAGTCAAGACATATTTCCAGTGAAACTTCGATCGGATATTGAGTACTTTTTCATAGGGACCTTGGCAAGGCAATCGATTTGAGCAAAAGAGAGCTATTGAGATGACTGAAGAAACATCGAGAACGGTGGATCGAGTTTGGTGGATGCGAATCTCGTTCCTTGGCTCTATATGGCGTCGCCTTCCATCGGAACCGAGAGTCTGACATCATTTGGAGACAAAGATGTTTATCGATGGGATACTGTCGAGGACCCAGAGCTGGAGAATCTTTCCGCGATGTTGTTCTGTTCTATAAAACCTTCCTTACTAGCGATGGCCTTGCGACAATCCCATTTCCATGCTCATAACCCTAGACTTTTAAACAGATCACATTTACTGCATCCTGGTACAGGTACTCAATAACCTGGTGGCAGCCTCTGGAGAATGTCTTGAAGCCATTCAGATCTATCAAGATAGGTCTACTAAACGCTTTTTCCGGAGGGGGAGGGGGCTATATGAGTTTGGTCATACTGGGAAATACGCAGGAGCTACAAAGGGTTCACAAGACGACCACAGTCAGCTATGACTGACATCTTCCAAGAGCGCGTAGATCAACCTTGACATTTGTGGAGCTGTGTCGTTCAAATCATTCGACCAATGCCCGCTTCTCAAGACTCTTAGGACCATACCTGTAACGCGGCGACTTGCTTCGATCCCACTGATTCATGTAGCAGACAGCCTCTATCAAGCTTTTAGGTCTGCTACCCATCTGAGACCTTCCCAGAACCGAAAGAATTTGGATTATCCGGCATGGTATCTGTCCAACTTAACTTTGGGTCAATCATAAAGTTGGGAATCCGCAGCCAGATTTTGCCATTGGCATCTTCAAAATCACTGTCCGAAATTGAAATGACGGGTCCCATGGCAATGATCTATATCTCGAGTTGCTCGATCGTCTTCAGTCTCTCGAAACACTTTACCTCGATTCCACTTCCAAGGACACCTCTTTTTTTTTTTTTTTTTTTCACCAGTACCGCATCAAACTGTGTCATATTGCAGGATTGATGTCGGTCTTTCGATCCCGATAGGATGCAATTATTGACTAGGCCCATAAAAGAGATATACATCTATTAAACGTGTTTGGTCGCCAGACTCTTAAAAACACTGGTGGTGGGTTGTCGCAGCTCAGCAGTTTTCAATCTCTTCGATTAGCATACTAGCATACTAGCTCTGTCTCGTTAGACTGAACATCGATGTTGTGGTTTAAAAGAAAAAGAAAAAAAAAAGTTCTCTTGGTTCTGACAGAAAAGGTGTGTAAGGGTAGTGTACTTGTTGGCTGGCACACCCTATGTCATTGCAACGACTCGCACTGCAATTCCTAGCGAAGAGCGAGAACAATAAAGCACTCTCAGATGTAAATATGTGTGTGGGGGGATTGCTCTATACTCTGTAGGACTCGCCTACCAGAAAGTCCAGGCCTTTTCTTATCAGCTTTGCCACACGTTGTACTACCAGTGTGAGTTTGAAGCCAAAAAAAAAAAAAAAAAAAAAAATTCGTGCGCTGCCCTGTTTGTCATTCTTTGGAGCATGGAGCAATGCCTTTACCATTGTTCATTCTCACATTACCTTCATCAGATGTTGATCAACGGGATTACTCATGAGGCTAATAGTCTAGGTTTGTCTAAGGATACTCTATCTGTTTTGACGTATTGGCGCTCAGGGCTAAAAAAGAAAGAAAGAAAGAAAAGAGAGTGAGTGAGTGAGAGAGTGAGAGAGAAAGAGAAAGAGAGATTAGACCATATTCTTATTACTCTTGTTCTAAATCGATAGAAGGCTGTCGACAACAGCGGCTTCCCACAGAGTGCCTCCTTCTTGTCATTCAAGAGCTCAAGTTCGATGTCCCTTCACTCTGTAAACTCCTAACTGTGAACCGGTTCTTCTTTGTGGAGGCCCTGAGGCTACTGATGGGCGAAACTTTCAGAGTATGGAGCAACCAAAATCGCATGGGATCATACATCAGAGAGCACCGTCTTGCTCTCGTTCTTCGTTCGGTATTACAGCGTGAATGGATGAGACGGCAAGAAGCGATTGACCAACAGGAACAACGGAAGCACTCAGACGAGAACGAAAAAGAAGGAGAGGGACTATCGGAAACCAAGAGTACCACACTATCAGCTTCAAGTTGGCCTCGGTCTTTACAGAGTCGTGTCAATGAGGCGGGTTTTTTGACTGACCTAAAGTTGATTATGGACGAGTATGGATTGGAACTTTGCTACTCACCTACTCAATCCAAGGAGTCATATTCTCAGTTGACCATAGTCGACTACTCTGAGTACTTCACTTCACTTGTCACTCAAGATTTCTCTTCCTTATATCTCACAAAAATCCTTTGGTCAAGCATTTCAAAAGATTCAGGACCGTGGCCAACTGCTATCCCAGAAACAGATATGGAGCAAGTGGATTTCGAAAACAGAAGTGTTGCCCGACGACTCGTTCGCTTCTTGATCCAACACAATCATCAACAAGTCACAAGCCTCGGATTCGATCTGTACGAGTCAGCCCACTACGTCCAGTTTGCAAACATGATGCCACATCTTCAAACGTTGGTGATTGGACTGCCAGTAAACTTCAGTGGTCCCGCTGCAAGCGTACACCATGCAACAGACTTTATTCGTCTACACCAAAAGACATTCTCCGCAAAACCCCGTCTGAACCTTGAATTTAGCCATGTTGGAGCCGTCGGCAGAGCGTTCAGAATCACCAATAGAAGAGGAAACCTGAGTGCCTGGCTGAAGGAGCGCCGTGAGTTAAGGACCAGATTGTATCCACTACTGGCGCTGTACGAGGCTATTGGTCGACCACGCTCGATAATTGCAACCGAAATACCATTTTTCTACGAGGGATCACACGCCATCGAAACAGAGAGTCTGGTATCACTTGTAGATCATGATACTGGACGATGGGATGCAAATGAAGGCCCAGAGTTAGAGGCATTCCTACGGCGTTGTCCTAATCTGTATAGTCTCGACATAGCCGTTGGACATCTGTCTATGTTCCAATGGCTCAATACTTCTTCAACTACCACCGATCCAACAAACAAGTCTCGGCCGCTGGTGACACTACAACGACCACTTGCCAAGCTTTCAATTCTTAAGCTTCAATCGCCTTATAGCTACCGACTCCTCATCCAAGCGCTCAATGATTTGATGAGAGTATCTGGAGAAAGTCTCACAACTATCCAAATCAACCAACTGGGAAATGATTCAGTCAGAGAAAAGGAGTTGATCTTATTGAGAACTACTCAAGAACTGCAAAGTTCTCCTAAAGCCACTACCATTGGTCTTGACTGGTATCTTCCAAGCCTGCGCGAAGTCAGCCTTAGTCTCGAAGGAAATATCTCGGTCGGATCGTTTGATCAATGTCCACTTCTTGAAAGACTCGAGATCCGATGTAACACGATGAGTCCGGAGAGCTATGGATTTCTCAAAATCCATTGGACACAACGGTCGGAATGTTCGAAGTCATTATCACTCTTACCGATCTGGAAGCTCACCAGACTGAAACATCTTCACCTCTCAGGCATGCCTGCTGTACAGTTTGATTACGAATCTATCAAGTATATGACACAGCTACGAAAGCTTCAATTGCAGACAAGCAGTCGAGGGTGGCTCATTAGTTTTGCAGACATGTATATGAGTGCCTGTCCCGACATTATCCAGTCAGTTCTCGTAAGTAATCGCTTTGCGCATTTATCCAGTGACTTTTTTTTTTTTTTTTTTTTTTTTTTGTCTTTAACTTTGTCTCCACTGATTCACCTCATCTCTCTAGGTCAAGACGAAAGGCTCTTCGAACCGGAAATCGACTTCCAGATTCTACCCATGGAACTGGTCCTCGGAATCTCTTTTCGAAGTTACTATCACTGGTCCTGCAGCAATGATGTTCCACCTTGAGCAACTCACTCTGTTTCCATCTCTTGAGAAACTTGACCTCGCTGTTCCCGGATATGATAGCTATGCCTTTCTAAGCACTCAAACCCAGGCCCTGGCCACGCTGTACTCTTGTCAGTCCCTGGTTAAACAGGATCCACCCTTTCATGATTCTTTGGCGCTTCTCAAAGCTCCTTCCGTGTTTTTCAAAAAGAACAAGTCTCGATTAGTACAACAGGAGTTTCAACATCCACGCTCGCCTTTGGAGAGCAGACTTCAACATCTCACCTTTAGAGGTAGCTGGAACCCTGTCGGTCCTAACGTCTGGACACAAATTTTGACAAAGTATGCACCAAACCTCACACAAATCCGTGGGTTTAGAAAGTTGACCATGCTTACGCAAATAAGAGATATCGAAGAAGCATACAAGACCATTGAGAAAACGAGATCTCTTCAGGGCAAACCCAAAGAAGGTGCGGAGAAAATGATGAAAGGATCTCACTCTGGCCTTGTCGGGCAGCAAGGATACGGACCAAGAGCAGGCTTGGTCGCAAAATTCATACGAGACTCTATAAGCCAGACTGGCCAGACAATGTTGGGATTAAGGACGATATCAGATAGTCAAAAAGAACAATTAGCGGCCAAACCAGGAAATAGGGTGTATTTTAGTGATCAGTCCTTATTAATCTATACTCACGAATCATGCTGCTAGTGAATTTTTCTTCTCGTCGTTTTTTTTTTTTACAGAAAAAAAAGGAAGGGGGGGTTCTTATCCATAGAACCAAAAAAAAAAAAAAAAAATCTCGTCTGTACTTGAAGTCTCATTTAATCCAAACTCTTCATTCGAGATGTGGTCGAGAGGGATCTATTTGTCGAAACAAAATAGGATCCACTTTGAAAAACAAAATACACTCGACTATCTGGTATAGCGACATATCGGTCTTTCTCGTCATGTGTAATACTCTCTAATCCATTCTTTTCTTGTCCTGCCTTGAAAAGATTGCCTTTTAAAAATTTCACATACAATCCTTTTCTTGGCCTCTCTTCTTGGTTGTAACCATGGCCTGGGTGGGTCCCGTCTTTAAGTCTGCGCTGAGCATCCCTAATTCTCTTGGTAGCTTCTTCGATATCCCGTATTTGCGAAAGAGGGCTCAGTTTTTCGAATCCATGTATGATGCTGAGATTTGGCGCATACTTTGTCAATATTTGAGTCCAGGGATTAGAACTGTTGGCATCCCAGTCACCAGAGAAGCTGAGGTGCTGAAGTCTGCTCTCAAAAGGCAAGCGTGAAGATTGGGACTTCAGTTTCTTGAAAATGGCACTGCCCAGGTTCCTAGGAGACCTCGATGAGTCACTCAGAATTTGGTCCGATTGTTTCGGTTGAGCTGCGATCGATGTCAAAGACAAAGATGAAAGTATTGGACCCGGCGTGTCTTCGAAACAACAGTATGGCTCACGTAGAATCAAAGTCTGGCTGGAGTAAAGCTTGGCCAAGGCCTCCTCTCGTGTGTTCAAAAACATATAGGTGTCCCCGAAAGGGACTTTGAGTTCAAGTGCCTCAAGGGATGGAAACGAACCAAGCTGTCCGAGATAGAACATCATTGCTGCAGGACCCGTGATGGAAATATAAGATAGTGATTCGGAGGACCAGTTCCAAGGGTAGAATCTGGATGTTGGATCCCAATTTGATGGTGGGTCACCTGTCCTGTCCTAGTGTGCCATTTCCATACCAATCAATAAAAACAAATCAATAAAAGAAAAAGAAAAAAAGAGTCAGACACGCAAAAAAAAAAAAAAAAAAAAAAAAAAAAGGCAATTACTTACGAGAAATGACTGGATATCGTCAGGACACACCTGGGTGTACATGTTTGAGAAACTAGTGAACCATCCTTGATTTTCCACATACAATACGAGACTTTCTAGGCTCATCATAAACCTGATAGATTCGTAATCAAATTGCACAGCTGCCATGCCGGACAGATGGAGTTTTTTCAATCTGGGGAGCTTCCAGACTGGCAAGAGTGTTAATGACAGCAAATGGACAATCTGCTGTGCTGACTCGATGGGCCTAGGAAAGCCTATCAGCGCACTAGATGGCCTATTACACTGGATTGAGAGACTCTCAAGGAGTGGACATTGATCGAATGTTCCGATCAAAATGGTCCCTTCAAACACAAGGTCCATTTTGCGTACTCTTGGAAGATACCAGTCAATGCCAACAGCGGTCGCTCTTGGAATACTCTGTAACCCTTGAGTATTTCCCAAAGGAGCCGTATCTGGGTGAACTGCTGAAAAGAAACGGTTGATCGAATTTTGTTCAACCTGGATGGTTTCAAGATACTCTCCAGATGCTGCTACTAGATCATTGAGCGCTTGGATGAGGGTCCAGTGATTGCGATCTGACTTGAGCTTTAAGCTTGATAGCTTGGCAAGTGGCCGATTTTGGCCCACTGATACGAGAGGCTCGCCCCTCAGAACGGTGGTGGTGGTCATGGCACTGAGCCACTGAAACAGTGAGAAATGCCCGACGGTCATGTCAAGTCTTCGTAACTCGGAACAGCGTCGTAGGAATGCCTCCATCGCTGGACCCTCGCCAGCCTCCCACCGGTCAATGTCATGGTCCACAAAAGATTTGATACTTTCGGCTTCGATAGAGTGTGAGTCTTCATAGAACCAAGGCAGTAGTGTAACATCGATCGATCTTGGTCGACCGACCGCTTCATATAATTTCTGTAGCGGATAGGACATGGTTTTCCACCCTCGACGCTGTTCCAACCAGACCTCCAGATCCCTTTCGCCTCGGTCTCTTCTAGGTCGATACTCGATGTCATCATACTGATAAAACTCAAGGTCCAATCGAGGCTTGGACGGGAATGCCTCTTGGTTCTGACGTATAAGGTGCTCAACATGATGGGCGTGTGCAAAGTGAGTATTAATGTGCCCTTTCACTTGGACCCTGAGGGTTCGCAGATTTGGCATCATAGCTGCAAACTGGATATAGTGAGCCGATTCGTGTAGACTGAATCCAAGCTTGGTAATTTGTTGACAACTATGCTGAACCAAGAACCGAATAAGACGCCTGGAAACTCTCCTGGTCGTTGAATCCTTTTGTTCCTTAATTGTCTCAGGATACACAGTTGGCCATGGCTGTGATAGCTCTGGCTCCAATAACCGGGCCATGAGACTTAGGTCAAGGAGACAAAGGTCTCCAATTGAAAGTGGTGAAAGATAGGCAGAGTAGTCGACTGTAGTTAACTGAGAGTACAATCCCTTAGGGTGGATTGACGAGTAGGAAAGCTCTAGCCCATATTCATTCATGATTGAGTCCAGTTCTGCCGAAAAATCTGGATCTTGGAGATGACTCGGAATTGAGGCTGTGAAACCCCAAGTCCCCAACAACATTCCATCCGCACCGTTTCCTCCTTGATACTCTGGCTGCCCCTGTCGCATCGCCGCTCCTTGTCTCTTCAACCACTCACGCTGCAATGCTGAGCGAAGAACAAGAGCCAGACGGCGTTCGCTTGCACAATATCCTATCTGTCCATGGAAGTAATGCTCTAGACACTCCTTGAAAGTACAGCCCATCAACAGCTTCAGTGCCTCCTCGAAGAAGAACCAGTTTACGGTCAAGAGCTTGAAAAGCGTATGGATATCGACCCGAAATTGTCGAATCACAAGAAGGAGACATTCATTGGGTAGACGCTGTTGCCAACGGACTTCTATTGAGGAAGGGGAAAGAGCATAGGTTAGGTTTGTTTATATTTTTTTTTTCTTAAAAAAAAAAGGTATATACACTAGTAATACACATAATTGGAATGAGGTGGCTTCAACTACTAGAGCGGATATAATGTTCTTCCTCTCCCCTCTGGTGAACAAACCTGCGTGGTTGGCATTGCCTGTGGTGCCACTGGCCATCGTCCGATAGAAGTTGTGTGGGAAAGAATAAGTGCCGCAGTCGATATTTGAACATTTTTATGCATCGCCACTCAAAAAAAAAAACCAATGCACTATTGCCAACCAACCTTGTGTGAAATAACGCTTTCTCGCTGACCATTGCTCCGCACCTACCACACTTTGCCAGGCTTTGTAGCATTGGCAGAAGAAGAAAAAAAAAATAAGCAATAGCAAAAAAAATTATCCTAGCGCTCTGAAACTTGCATTTTAAATCCGATTCCACAGGAGAGGGGAAGGAGGAGTGGAGTGAACACTTCTCTACTAGGAGTCGAAAAGGAGTGCCTAGAAAAGCAAGACGCGTCATGACTAATGATCAATGGGCGTAGCGTCATAGTCTTTGCTAGACAAAAGGTAGCTTTTAGGTTATAAATATTTATATATTTTCTGTCATGAGTTGGATCCGGAAGTGAACCTCGTCTGTTTCCCCAAAGGCCATCAAGCGTGACCTACATAGACGGGCATCTCAAAAACCGACATGCATGTTTAGATGTGAACATGTACGAGTATATGTGTTAGGGGGGAGGGGGGGAGTCCGGTTCCTGACGAAATATTCGAAAGTCAGTCCAAATCTCTTCATCTCTCTCTGTCTGTCTTTCATTGGCCACTCGGATAATTTCAAGGACCTCCCTCTACTGAAAAAGCCTCTGGGCTGTCAAGAGACCCATACCAAGTGACCAGGAATCTAGTTTCTCGAAAATGGGGGTCTGAAGAGTAGTTATGAATAGAGAAAAGAGAGAGAGAGAGAGAGAGAGAGAGAGAGAGAGAGAGAGAGAGAGAGAGAGAAGTAAAAAAGAGCGTCGGACGCGGGATTTTCATGGACTATAGCAACTCCCTCTTTCCTACGCTAGCATCTCTTTTCTTCCCCTCTTCCCTCATGGCTTTGTAATGCTTTATCCGGACCTGCAGCCTGTCCTTCAATTCCAGACCGTTGCATCACTTTTACCCCATACTCCTGCAGTTGGGTAAAGGGAAAGGTAGTACTCGACAGTCTAGCCACTGGCTGAACTGCATTTATAGCCTGATGCTGTAATAAATTTTTTGTTGTACGTTGGTACCAATCCCAAGTCTCGGAAAAAAAAGGGGGGGGGGATATACATTGTGCTGTATTCCAGTAAGCCCTTTCTTTACTTTTCAAGGCTACGCGTCTGAACGCTCGCTTCACGACCACTTTTGGCCTTCTTATAGACGTTCTCTTCTAAACCTTCATGCTTGGCTGCATATCTTGCCGCTGCAAAGAGGTAGTCGCTCAGGCTATTGTCAAAGAGGGTTGCATTGAAAAAAAAAAAAAAAAAAAAAAAAAAAAAAAAAAAGAAAGACGAGTGATGTGTGAGGAAAATACTTGAATATATCTCCAGACCAACAAGAGGATAAAAATGAGAGGTAATGAGACCAAAGAAATATGTAGTTGCTATGAAAAACAAATGGTAGGGCCCGCCTGCCCTTCCAAAATACCGATTCAGATACTTGGTCACGGTTTCGTCCGCATCTTGTGAGTTGACAACAGGGATGGCAGTTCTCTCCGCGCGACGACAGATCTGGAGGGGATTCAAGAAGGAAAGGGGAAAAAAAAAATGAGAGAAAGGCGTGTGTGAGAGAGGGTCGGCATTGCGAAGTGCAATAAATGGAAAATGCCGGGCTATCTATTGTCGTTTCGATCCCTCGTTATCGTGTTGGATTGTCAGGTTGACTTACCGAGCGCGCCTGATGCAAAAAGACGCTCGACTCTCCTCCAGAAGGCAAGATAAAGTTGCGAAGTGGAGGAAGTTGCTAAGTATGGATGGTTCAGAAAATCAGTAGACTCCAGTAAGTGTCACTATAATTCAGTGGCATCCTAAAGAAAAAAAAGAAAAGAAAACAAGGCATGCTGTTTACAGAGTCAAGGGCGTCGATCCATCCCTCCAGCTTGTCAATATGTCCCTCATCAAACGTTGTGTTGCCTAAGAGACGTATCAGAATAGAATTAGGCGGTCCTGGCTTAGATGTGGTGGTTGCACAGATTTTTGTTCTCAATAACGTCCTTGAATTCCTAAAAACTTACGGATCTGAATATCTGAAGAATTGCTTCTAGGTGTAGCAATGTTAGATCCAATGTCCTGGAGATTGCACTGGATCTAATGTTACAGCCCATATGTGGTGATTGCCATTTGATAGTAAGCAGGGGCTTTAAAAAGAGTAGTCTGGGCTCTTTCTCTCGAGTTCTAATGAGGACTATCACAAAGCCTTTAACAAACCTCGATCAGCTGCTCCTCTAGACCATTGCCGGCCTTTCGGCAATAGTGGTGCGCAATTCTAGAGAAATAGGTAGTACCGAATTTACAACAAAAGCAGCTCGGTTTTAGGAAGGGTAGAGATTTACATATTTTCTCAGCGCGTATTCATCTGCACTGAAGAGAGACTTACCCGATGCTAGAGTTTAGCTCGTCCACGGCACCAAGGGCCTCAAAGATCTGGTCCATCTTGGATACGCGGTCACCATTATACAAAGATGATGTTCCTATCAAGGGCCACCCATTAAAAAAAAAAAAAAAAAAAAAAAAAAACAGGTGAGCGAGTCTCTTCTCAGCATCGAGCGCGTTTTCAAATCACCCACCCGTACGGACTCTGGTCATCTAGACCTTTTGATCCCACAATTTATCTTCCTTTTCTTTTACCTTTGTCACCGGTACGGGTGTAGAGCATCGACTTTTTGGGGCTATCCCGATAGTTGGAGAGCAAGAGGTCATGATTAGAACTGGATAGTTTGGTCTGCAAAGCGCGCTGCGTAGTTCCTGACTCGTTCCCCCAGCCAGCTGCTCATGGATCTTCGATTGCGGCACTAGGATGAATGATTACGTTTCGGAAGCCATGATTAGTCAGTCTTATGGAGGAGATGGAACCTGCGGTACAGAAGAGGGATAGACTGCTGGGAGGGATGGTTGATGAGCTCTGAGTGCAAGAGAAAATGGGGATGAACCTTCAAATCGAGTCATCAGCCTCCCACTCATTCTCTGTCACATCTGCACAGGCTGCTTTCTCCACGCGGCAGACAGACAGACAGACAGACAGACAGACAGAGCGAGGGTTGTGCCGCGTGCGTGGGAAATATGAACTGCGCTCTATTTCCCTTCTGCGGATCGACCCTCCAAAACCCAAAGTCCCGCCTCATCCCACTCCTCCTCCCCCCTCCACACATTAGGTCATGTCCGATCCTTCTCTCAAGAGGAACGCCTCTGTCTGGTCTGGTAGCAGCCATTCTGGCTCCCTTTAGAAAGAAGGGAAAGGAAGGACAACTATCGAGACTGCGCATTGTCGTCCACTCTTTTTGAGTTTCTCTCCACACAGGGGGTAGGAGGCACGCTCGTCTGTGTCCCTTGCACATATTGTATTCCGAACCTCAGGTACTGGGGAGGAGGGGTATGTGCGCAGCTGATGAGCGCAGGCACACTCATCTCGTCTATGAGGGATCTCTGCATCCTAGCATGGCCAAAACGCGCCGAAGAATGCACCGAGTCGCGAAAAAAAAAAAAAAAAAAAAAAAAAAGGAAAGGAAAGGAAAGGAAAAAAAAAAAAGACAGGGGCAATGATAATCAGGTCTTCCATCTTGCCCATCAAGTCAGACCGTGGACCTCCTTGGAGGGATCCATGAGTGCTAGGTCCCACATCTTTTCTTGAGTATGGGCAAGAATAGTGAAGCGGTACAGTACTCAGAGTAACAAGTAGTGGACTTGGGCAGAAGGCAAGACAATGCAAGATGAACGAACATGCCTTGGCTCTAGAAACTATTATTATTGACATAAGTGAGTCAATGGACTTGCCTTTCCCCGCTCCCCCTTTTTTTTGTTTCTCCCTCGCCCCCACCGATTTTTGTCGATCCTTGTAGCTCCAAATGTACCCGCGCCGTTTTTCTTTAGAACCGGCTTGGGCGAAAGCCGCCTATTATTGCTCTGTGTACCAGTACCAAGACAAGTCCAAAAACCAATTGCTTTCAAAGAGAGGAAGGGACGATTCCTCCGAGTCCCATGTCGAGTTCACAGAGTGATCGAATGTTCGTTGGGCGCAAGAATGAGTGGGCAACGGTTACGAGGCCATTTTCCTTGCCGATGAAACTGTTCCAAAGGTCGAGATGTGTTGTAGATCTGTCGGGGTTGGGTCTCGCTCACGGTCGGTTACAAGGCAACAGTGGGCGCGCACGCGAAGAGGAGGATGCGCGGCAGGCGGAATGGCTCAAAAAGGACATTGGCTCAAAGAGACCGACTGAGTGTCGATTTTTTTTTTTTTTTTTTGCGAGTTCGCAAGGCGGGGCAAGAGTGGGTGAACGAGAGCCAGTCGTTGGTTGGGAGGGCTGTAATAGACCCAGCAATAAGCAAGTGAGGGGAATACGGCCAATGGAAAATACGAACCCAGCTTCCCCGTCATCCTGTTTCTCTTGTTTGTTCTCAGACGCATCTGTGTTCACAGACGTGTTTGCCGGCGGACCGAACTGACCGACCGACCAAATCGACCAACCCTACCGACCGACCAGACCAACAACTCGACCAACCTTGAACAGGCATTTCTCTTTCATTCTTTAATAACGAGCCTTCAGTTGAATATCACGTCTTATTCAGCTGGCTTTCAAAAAGAAACAAGAGCAAACGGGTAACAGAGAATGGAATGGGTGGGGGATTCGAACAGCGAATGTACCTCTCCCTCTCGTCTCTTCCACTTGCAAAAAGACTCAGAAACAGACCACGGAGCACTCTCTTTGCTGGGAGTGGGGTCAGCGGATGGGGCCGATGGTAGAAAAGCAAAAGGCTGACGGGTAGAGAGCAGGGATAGAAGGGAAAAGGGGAAGGAGGGAGCCAAAGGTATGTTTGTATGGGGTACATGCGTGCCGTTAGAAGATCGTCCTCGACGAGTCAACGATCGAGTCATCGTAGGTCCGTGGAGGGAAGGGAAATGTCTGGGCAGAGAAGGCGCTGGATGAGAGAAGCCCACGGGCAGACAGGGTGGGTTGTACCAACGACCCTTTTTTCTTTTTTTACCCCGCACTATGAGATCTCTTTGGAGTTTGTCTCCCATGCCCAATGCCCACGACACGCACGAGCGAGCCTGTTGACTGTTCAATTGCCTCACATCCAAACAGACAACAGAGATGCACCCAAAAAAAGCGAGCAGAGAGATGGCCCCCACGCTGTGAGGGACAACAAAACAAGCTTCCATTCTTTTCTTTCCCCCACTGTGAATTTCAATTACCTACTAAGCAAAAGTGCATACAGAGCATATTCAGAGAGGTACAGGTGTGCGAATTTGGGTATTGTGTTTGGGAAAACAGAGGGAGGGCCTGCACCTTGTTCCTGAGCCTTGCCTTTCTTTTCTTTTTTCAAAAGTGTGGGGAAGCGCAAACAAGCGCTGGCAAATAAGATGCGAGAAACGGAACGACTGAGAGCAAGAGAAAGGCAAACGACTCATGGTGAAAGATATTGAAGGGTGGAGAGATCGAGTCCAGAGAGTGGCCAAGTCGATAACTTGACATCAGCCAACGAGGTGCGCGCTGTATAGTCGACCATGACATGAAGAGGAGGCAACCAAAGGGAGTTTGCCCGTCTTTGCGGGCCGCTCCTTGGATTGATCTAACCTTTTGGCCGTGGTGTAAGATGGAGTTGAGAGTTGAGATTGAAAAAGCAGAAAGAAAGAAAGAAAGAAGCAAGCCCAGGCAAAACGCACAGGACGAAGCCAAGACCTCCCGCCTTTCATTTGGGCATTGTGCCACACTGTCACTGTGCTATGAGTTGCCCTTTTTTTTTTTTTTTTTTATTATTGAATCGAGTATGAGAGGGATGAGAGAAGGATGGCAGTTACACCAGCATCTTTTGGGCGGAAAGCACGGGAAGAGTCCGACAGGGGTTATTGTTGGGCCTATGAATATGGACACTTGCGTGAGTGCCACACTTTCGGCGGCTCTTCCCTCTCCAACCTTTAGTCTGCCTCCTGCCCTTTAGCCCTGTGTTCCTCCCTCTCTCCCCTACCCCATACGATGGTCGAAATGAGCGACGTGGCTGGGGGAAAGGAGAGGGATGAGGATGTGGATGTGGATGAGGAATAGGTGGTGGTGGACAAGGGTATGCAAGCGTGTCTATTGAGTATAGAATGTATTTCAATCGGATGGTAAAAATAAGTCGCTCTCGCCCCGCCCAGTCGCCCTCCTCGTTTCGGACCAATCATCAGCGGGGGCCGTGTGAGTGCGAGGCGGGCTTGGAATGAAGAGGACGCAACAAAGGATATGGGGTCAAGGATGGGGTCACTTGCTGGCACTATTGGCCATCGATCCCCCCTTTTTTTTACTCAATGCCCTGCTTTTGGACATTGACCTTGCTGGGCCCAAGAGTGAGAGAAAGAGAGAGAAAGAGAAAGAAAGAGGAGATCGAGATCAGCATGAGATCGCTGCAATGTCGACGCGCGGAAAGGAGAAGATCTGTTGGAGTCAGAGTCATTGAAACCAGAACAGATGCGTGAGGACATTGAGGCAGGTTATACAAAAGACTGGAAATTGGAGGAACCCATGAGGACAGGAACAATGGTAAACATGAATAAGAAAAGCATGTGTGTAGATGTGAATGTGATGGTGTGCGGTGAGAATGTGAGTGTGAGTGAGAGTGTCGAGTGTCGAGTGTCGAGTGGAGGAAGGCCGTTCCAAATTGGTTCTTCCCACGAAGTTGAAAAAGGAAATCGGCCGCGTCTCTCTGGGCCGGTCGCTCTGGCTTTGGGCTGGGCAGAGAAAGAGGAGAGGGGAAGGAGAGCAGCCAGAGAGGGTAAGAAACTGAGAGACATTCACATCCTCCCCCCGCAAACCCTTTTCCCTGCTCTCTCGGACGAAAGCAAAATGTGGCGAGAAGGTGAGGGTGGGATTCCTCCAAGAGCAGCCGTTGACTCAGCGCTGCTTATTCAGTGCTGGGCCAGTTAGCGGTACTAACAAAGAAGTATTCAGTCCGATAGAAAAGCCGCCAGACGCTCATTACTCAGCCCTTTGGGCTTGCGCTCCCCCACAAACACCACCACAGTGAATGGCCAACAAAAAGGAATCGCCGAGAAGGACAAAGGCAGAAAGAGCAGCAGCTTTTTTTTTTTTTTTTAGAGCTGACCGTGGACCGAGAGGAGGCGATCAGGCGTGGACCAGCATATTAGCGAGGTCAGTTCGTCAGCAATAGCCACGCGTGGCGAGTGATGGAGGTGGGTGGCGGGTGAAAGATGGGTGGTGGCCGTGGCGGTAGCGGGAGGTAAGGGCCCCGTCTCTCTTTCCTGGGGTGTCTTAAAAGGTCAGGCCGAGGCAAGGTTGTTATTGAGTCTTGGGGCCATTGAAGCGAAGAGTACTGAGCGAGACCCAAATTTGGGATGGGATATAAATACGACCGGCCCGCCCGTCTTCGACTGCACTCCACACTCCCCTTTTCCTCCGCCTTTTTTTCTGTCTCATTTTTTTTTCTTTTCTTTTTTTTTTTTTTTTTTCTCCTCTCCCTTCACTTTTTTTTCCCCACCCACTTCTTTTCCTCTCTCCCACTTCCTTCTTCGCTGCGCCAGCATGACCGAGTCTCTCTCGCCTGCCTCTGCCGTCCAGAACGGTTCGCACCCTCAGACTCTCAAGGACACTCCTGGATACATCGAGAATGCTTTCCCTGGTAAGGAGGAGCAGATGTTGAAGGTCACTGAGTACCTTGCTGAGAAGGCTTTCATCCCCTCCGCTCTTGCCCAGAACGAGGTCTCCTGGTTCTACAAGTAAGTCATTTTGCACTTTGCTCTGTCGAGAGAAAAAGAAAAAAAGAAAAAAAGAAAAAAAGAAAAGAAAAAGAAAAAGAAAAAGAAAAAGAAAAAGAAAAAGAAAAAAAAAAAGAAAAAGAAAAAGAAAAAGAAAAAGAAAAAGAAAAAGAAAAAGAAAAAGAAAAAGAAAAAAAAAGAAAAAGAAAAAGAAAGAAAAAGAAAAGAAACAGAAAAGAAAAAGAAAAAAGTCGTTCTTCTGAGAGAACCAGATCGACTGATCGTCCGTCCATGTAAATTGTATTTGCTCTTAGCAACTTGGGCATTGATGACATGTACTTTGCTTCCGAGTCGGTCGACTCTATTGCAAACCACATCATGGCTCTCTATGGTGCCAAGATCTTTGCCTACACTAAGAATGACAATGGTCTCGATATCAACCTCGAGCGTGAGACCGACGAGGGTGCCGTCTACATCCACACCTCGCGTCCCGGTGTTTCTCAGCTTTATGGACCCCAGCACGAGAAGAGGTAGGTTTTTAGTTTCATTCAGACGTGGGATGGGAAAGAGAAACGATGACTAGAGAAGAAGAGAAATGGAGAATTGTGGGATGTAGCATCGGGTGATGAATGCAAAAGAGATGCACTTTGTATTTCTCTTTTCTCACCCTCTCCATCCCCCCTTTTTTCGTCCCCCTTCTTTCTTCCAGGATTGATGCCAAGTACCTGGATGTCAGCAACACAGAGCGCGCTTACCGCCTTGAGTCGTACCGATCAAAGGGTACCGTGTCGTCGTCGTTGTCGACCCAGTTGCGCACTTACTTTGTCCGCCAGTGCTCGTTCGTCAACCCCGTGCCCACCAAGGAGCAGGAGACTGACATCCGCGAGACCGCCGACAAGAGCTTCCTTGAGAAGGCTACCGAGAACACTCTCGAGATCTACTCCGACATCATGAAGGCCGCTCTCCTCAGGACCGGTCCTGTCATCGAGATGTTCGAGGTTGAGGGCTCGCGCGAGCGTCGCCTCGTCATTGCCTACAAGCAGCAGACCACCCAGTCGTTCTTCTCGGCCATTTCGGATCTTTACCATTACTACGACTTGTACTCGACCCGCAAGTACGTCGAGCAGTTCTCGAACGGCATCACGATCGTTTCGCTCTACCTCAACCAGATCCCCAAGTCGACTGCCCCACCAATTGAGCACTCTATTCACCAGATCATCAAGGAGGCCTCGCTCATCTACTGTCTGCCCACGACTCCTCTCCAGTCTTTCTTCCAGACTAACAAGCTCTCTGTCCAAGAGTCGATCTACGGTTACATCGGCTGGATCTTTGCCCAGCACTTCTTGAACCGCCTCGGTAACGAATATACCTCGTTGGTCAACATCCTTGACACCAACAACTCGACTCACCAGGATGTTCTCACCAAGATGAAGAAGCGTCTTCGCACGGACACCTTCACCCGTGACTACATTCTCGAGATCATCAAGACCTACCCCGAGCTCGTCAAGTTGCTTTACATCAACTTTGCCATGATCCACTATGTCAACCCTGCCGTCAACTCGCTCAAGCCCACCCTCTCTTACCAGCGTCTCCGCACGGATACCGTCTTGACCGACGAGGAGTTGTACGAGAAGATCAAGCGCACCACCTCCAACTCTCACGAGCTCATGGTCTTTGAGTCCTTCCTCATCTTCAACAAGCATGTCCTCAAGACCAACTTTTACCAGCCCACCAAGGTCGCTCTTTCCTTCCGCATGGACCCCTCGTTCTTGCCCGAGATCGAGTACCCCACCAAGCTCTTTGGCATGTTCCTCGTCGTCGGTTCCGAGTTCCGTGGCTTCCATCTCCGCTTCCGTGACGTCGCCCGTGGTGGTATCCGTATTATCCGCTCTCGTAACCGTGAGGCTTACTCCATCAACTTGCGCTCGCTCTTTGATGAGAACTATGCTCTTGCAGCTACCCAGCAGCGCAAGAACAAGGATATTCCCGAGGGAGGCTCCAAGGGTACCATTCTCTTGGATGTCAACCAGCAGGATAAGGCTCTTGTTGCCTTTGAGAAGTATGTTGACGCCGTCTTGGATCTCTTGATCTTGGGTGAGACCCCCGGTATCAAGGAGCGCGTTGTTGACTTGTACAAGAAGCCCGAGATTCTCTTCTTCGGTCCTGATGAGGGTACTGCTGACTACATGGACTGGGCTTCCGCCCATGCTCGTGAGCGTGGTGCTTCTTTCTGGAAGGCTTTCACCACTGGCAAGTCTCAGGCTTTGGGAGGTATTCCCCACGACACCTACGGTATGACCACCCGCTCCGTTCACCAGTACGTGCTCGGTATCTACCGCAAGTTGGGACTCAAGGAGGAGAACTGCTCCAAGTTGCAGACTGGAGGTCCCGATGGTGATTTGGGCTCGAACGAGATCAAAATCTCCAAGGACAAGACCTGCGGTATCGTCGACGGTTCCGGAGTTTTGTACGATCCCGAAGGTATTGACCGCACTGAGCTTGCTCGTCTCGCTGGCAACCGTCTCATGATCTCCAACTTTGATGCATCCAAGCTCTCTGCCAAGGGCTTCCGTGTCTTGGTTGATGAGGTGAACATCAAGTTGCCCTCGGGTGAGGTTGTTGATGATGGTCTTTCCTTCCGCAACAACTTCCATCTCAACCCCATGGTTGGCTGCGAGGTCTTTGTTCCCTGCGGTGGTCGTCCCGAGTCGGTCGATCTCCAGAACGTTGGCCGTCTTCTCGACCACGAGCACAAGCCCCGCTTCAAGTACATTGTCGAGGGTGCCAACTTGTTCTTCACTCAGGAGGCTCGTCTCCGTCTCGAGCGCGCTGGTGCCGTTGTCTTCAAGGATGCCTCGGCCAACAAGGGAGGTGTCACCTCGTCCTCGCTTGAGGTCTTGGCTGCCTTGTCCTTCAACGATGAGGAGTTTGCTGAGCACATGCAGGTTACTGAGGAGCACATCCCCGAGTTCTACCAGGAGTACGTCAAGGAGGTTCAGTCGATCATCGAGCGCAATGCTCAGTTGGAGTTTGAGGCCCTCTGGCGCGAGCACCTCCGCACCAAGACTCCCCGTTCGATCTTGTCCGATGAGTTGTCGCTTGCTATTGTCAAGTTGAACGAGAACTTGCAGCACACCTCGCTCTGGAACAACGTTGCTCTTCGCAAGGTTGTTCTTGAGGAGGCTTTCCCCAACATGTTGTTGAAGCAGGTTGGATTGGAGACCTTGATGAGCCGTGTCCCTGAGAACTACGTCCGTGCCATTTTTGGCTCTTACTTGGCCTCTCGCTTCGTGTACAAGTACGGTACCGAGCCCAGCCAGTTCTCGTTCTTTGAGTTCATCCAGCCCTACTTCTCCAAGATCCCTGCTTCGGATGCCTAAACGAGCTCTATTGATGGCTTCCAACCAGCGACGTGCTTGCTGTTTGTACATTACGTAGCACCCAACCAACCATCCATCCTTTTTTTCTTTTTCAAATCATTGAAGTCCATATCACCTGCATTCCCACACGCTAGTCAGTAGAGTGTCGATCCATTTTTTAATACAAATGCCAAAAAAAAAAAAAAAAAAAAAAAAAAAGCCTGTTCTGTTCTTTTTGAAAGGGAGAAAAACGTGTCCCAGTGGAAAAGGGGAGGAAATTTTTTCTATTGGGCGCAGGTTTCTCTTGATTGGGGTGGTGACAGTGGAAGAGGGGGGAGGCATCGGACAATCTCGCTGGGAATCTCTTTCATCTGGACAATCCATCTCATCAAAAAAAAAAAAGAATCATCATGGCACACTCAACAGGTCCATCAATACTCCAAGCTGATGATATTCATCCAAAGACAGAACTGATCCTGTATCTTGAGCCAAACAAGGACTCGGCGTTGGCTCAGCAGGTCCGAGCGTTTTACGACCACAGTCGAACAGCACCTTGGGCTGCACATGCGAACGAGGCCCTCAAATACCCGGCCCATATCACCATGGTCGGCTTCTTTGACCAGCCTGCAGACAAAACTATTGTTCTGGACATGATCCAGTTCCTAGACCTTCAGCTCCCTCATTGGTTCGCTCAAAGGGGCGAAGCAGACGCGGCTGGTTGCAATCCTCCTCCTCCTGATCATCTTGCCCTTGAGTCTACACCAGTTGCTTTTGTCCAGGGTTTGATCCGCCCCAAGCCCACTGCACTGTTGGTGGCGATCAAGCCTTCAGAGACACTCCTGGGGCTTTTGAGATTGCTCCGTGACCAATTCCCTGTGCTAGGCCTTCGACTCAAGAAGACGAATCATCTTTCGCTTTCTTACTGGGATGACGACTTTACCCAGGGCTCTGGTCTTGAGGGAGAGCAGGAATTGGGGATCGATGAGAGAGAGCGATTGCACGGATTATGGACAGATCAGGCGGAAGTATGCGCACGAAGGCTGATCCCATGTTTGACTCGATCCACGACGATGGGAGACGACAACAGCTCGAGCATTGTCTTCGAGGCAACTACGACATCGGCTGAGAGGAACATGGACGTGGATTTGGAACCAAGTGAGAATGAGCAGACATTGAACGATCTGACCTGGGATATTGTCCTGTATTCGATCCAGGGACGGAGCAAGCAGAATGGAAAGGCTTATCCATTGGAAGAGCTCAGACGTTGGCATCTCTGAGAAACGGTCGCCTCCTCAGACATAGCAGTAAGACACGAAGAGCTGAAACAATAGAGTACTGTACGCCTTTTTTTTTTTTTGCGCCGCATGCCACTTCTTTTGTTATCTGGGGTGCATTGCTTTCAAAAAGAGAGATAGAGAGAGAGAGAGAGAGAGAGACGTAGAGAGACAGAGAGGACTTTACAACACCAGGCATAGGATGAGAAAGTAAAAAAAAAGACATGATCAATGAACCGTTCAGAGATGCTCTTTCTTTACCGAGCGTGTGCTACAAGTCGGTTGGATCTCAGTTTTTTTTTTTTTTTTGTGCAAATGGTTTGGACCCTCCAATCTGTGATCTTGTTGGATGGGTAATCTGCACGATAGTGGGATGAGGTATCTCAAAGGAGAGAAGAGAGAGGGTCCAGACAACACAAATAAGAAAAAAAAAAAAGGTCGCGCGAATGAGCTCAATTCGCAGCACTAAAAAAAAAAAGGAAAGCGAGCGAGAGAAAATGCCTGAGACGCATTGGTTCCTCTCATCGAGAGGTCTCTGTCCATTTTTTTTTCTTTTTTATCTCCTATCTCTTTTGCTAGTCGATTTCATGCAAGCAAGAAAGGGTTTTGGGATGGGACCACCAACAACTGGTTTTCCTTTCATTTTTGTACGGTGAATACGGTAGTTACCAACGAAGACAAGCGGTCTCGTTTGCAGGAATAGAAAGAGCCATAGAATAAAGATGAACCAACAGACTCTCTCTCTCTCTCTCTCTCTCATCCGCGGACAGGAAAATCGCGAAACGGATGCCATTGAGCAAGAACAACAAAGAGTGACCCTTGCGGCCATTGAGACTGGGACCTTTTTTTTCTCCTTTTGTGAAAACGATAGTTCCATAGACCTCCCTTTGGTCGTTCATCGGCTCTCGCTTCGACGACAGGAACTGAGCCGTGCAACAGGCGGACCATACTCTACTATGCATCAGAAGGGGAGAAAAGAGTCTCAGTCGCTCTCGATTCCACAAAAGAAAGCGCAAAAAAAAAAAAACCAAACACAAACACATGAACGACGCGCTATGGATGGTAGATGCAAGCCTTGGTCACAAATGTCAATGCGGACGGAGCAGTGACAATAAGATCAGAGAAACAACAACAGAGAAGAGAGCACGGCCCCCAACTAGTTTTTGTATCCATGTTTGCTTTTTCTTGCGCAACCCCTCTCCCTCTCCTTCTTCCTCCCCTCACTCCCCCGCCGCCGCCACAAACACTCCTGCTTCAGTGGGATATCCGTGTTGGAGAACATAGAACGGACAGCATAAAAAAAAAAAAAAAAAAAAGATAATAGGCACAAAGATCTGTGAAGAGCGAGAGTGTAAGAGGAGGGGGACCCTGTCCTATTGCGCCCAACAGCCTTTGCCCGTTTCCCACAGAAAAAAGAAAGAGAGAAAGAAAGAAAAGGCAGACGGGCACAGAAAAGAAAGAGCGGAGGGAGAAACTTGTTTCCAACGGAAGGAGTGGAAGGTTGAGCCACGCGCGGTGTGGACGATATGCCTTGCGGGTAATGCAAGTTGAGAGAGAGAGAGAGAGAGAGAGTTAAGAAGCCTTACCCAACAGAGAATAGAGAATAGAGAACATAGAGAACAGAGAACAAAAAAAAAAAAAAAAAAGACGGGCGAACCACTACAGAAACAAGACGTTGCAGTGGAGTAAGAAAGAGGGGCGTATGGGGTTGTGTGGAGAGCGTGTGGAGGCGAAAGGACGGGCCCTGATTCGCCGCGAGGTCCGTCCACTGCTCTTTCTCCTCCCTCACTCCCCCCGCCCCCTTCGTCCCTCTTTGCAAAGGCTAGACAGAGAAAAAAAAAAAAAAAAAACTCTGCTTACCACGGCTCATTTGGGTCGCGCCATCTCTACCGTCATGAGAAATGAAAATTGGGTCGAGCAAGCTAGACAAAGGAGCAGTGAGGCCACGTCGGACGAGAAAGATTAGGCGTGTGTTTTGAAATGTGGGTGGGTGTGCGAGAACGAACGATGAGGGGGAAAGACAGGGGTGTTGTGAAAACGAGAAAGGGGGTAGGCGAGCAGAGGAGGAAGAGGAAACAACGAGGAGAAAGATGACGCTGATCCATCCTTTCCCGTCCGGTCCCCAGAGGCCCGATAGCCAAGACACCGATAGCTAACCTGCCAGACCCTGCAGAAGGATACAATGAGTATGTGTATGTGTGAGTGTACTGAGCGGGTTAACTTGACTGCGATCAAGTTATGGACTACCAGCCCTTTGACCCAGCCACGGCCCAGCCACGGCAAGTCCCCCACCCCCACCCCGGACGAATAAGGCGGCCGCAGCTCCCAAGAGGGCACTGCAGGGGTGGATAGGAAGAAAGAAAAAAGGGGATGCGGGGCGGGACGACGGCGCCTCGGAGGAAATCTATGGGCCGTGCGCATGGGCCAATCGATACGGCTGGCCACAGACCGACTGCGAGTGCATGCGGGCGCCTGATTGGCGCTCTGTATCGGGCAATGGCGACTCGAAGCCTTGAGCTCGATTGTCGGCATCGAGGCCCACTATGGCATCAGTAGTTCCATTGACTAGTTCGCCTTTGCCGAGGCCTGTGTTGAAGGTTTGGCAAAGGGTCTCTTGTCTGCGCGATCGAAGAATAGAGAGGAGAGGGGAAAGAGAGAGGAAGAGAGAAAGAGAGAGAGGTTACGAGAGAGCAAAAGCGTGAGAGTGAGTGGAGGGCAGGCTAATATCTCCTCTTTTCTCTCACACGGTCCGTCGGTCGGTCGGCAGAAGAGAAGGAGGAGGAAGAAGGGGATGAGATTTGCATCGGATCAGCCTTTTCCACAAGAATGTGCTCGATTCCATTGCAATCCATCTCTCCTTCCGATTGCTCTTCTTTCTCTCTCTCTCTCTCTTCTTTCTTTCTCTCTCTCTCTCTCTCTCTCTTCTCTCTCTTCTCTCTCTTCTCTCTCTCTCTCTCTCTCTCTCTCTCTCTCTTCTCTTGTCTCTTGTCTCTTGTCTCTCTCCCATCTTTGTGTCTCTCTTTCTTTCTCTCTCTTCCTCTCTCTTCCTCTCTCTCTCTCTCTCTCTCTCTTCCTCTCTTCCTCTCTTCCTCCCCCCTCTTTGTCTCCCTCTCCTGCCCCAGATAACAAGACAACAGAGCATTCTCACTTTTCTACTTCACTCGGCACTCCTCACTCTTGCTCTTTCTTTCTTTCTCTTACTACCAACACCCATCCATTGTCTCCGTCCCTGTTTGCGCTTCTTCTCCGACTTGCTCACCCACACGGACGCTCCACGGACACACACTCTATCCTCGCTCTTCTACATCCCCATCCCTTTTCACGCACCACCCCGACGATTCCTGAACAGCGTCCCTGTCTCCACCTCTCACCACCTCCCGTCGGCCCACCTTCACTACCTTCCACGCACTTCCTCCACAACTCACATACACATCAAACCAAGCGTTTGCACAAGAAGCAATGACGAGCCAGCCCCTGGTGGCGACGGTGTGCGTCGACTATCTCTCGCACCCGTTCTCGGCCGAGCACCTACTCGTCTGCTACCAACAGATCACCCGACAGATCGCCCATGCTCCTGTCAGCGCCAAGGATGCCGCCATCTCGTTCCAACACCCATCGCAGACGCTCCTCGAGCTCGTTGGCGCTCACCACCACCACCAGAACCTCAACCTTGCCAGCCCTGTACAGCAGTCGAGCCATGCTCGGCCTGCCGCTGTAGGCTGCCAGGCACAACTACGACGTATGCAGAACGCGCTCTGGCGTCGGTCATCACAGTCGAGCCTTGCCAAAGATGTTGCTTTGGTGCGGCCCGAGACATTGAACTGGTAAGGAACATTGTATGCTTTATCCTCTATCTTGCTATCCTTTCTCCTCTTTTTTCTTCTGCTTCACTGCCAAGTGATAACGAAAGAGAGAGAGAAAGAGAGGCCCTGGCGGTGTGTGTGGTCATTGTGCGGCAACATGGACCATGCAGGCCAATGGGGGGCCGGGAGCGAGGTACAAGGGAACGAGAAATGTTGTATGAACCGCGTTTGTCCTGCTGCAGCAAGAGTAGAAGGTGCGTGCGTTCGGCGAGAGAAGAGGGGGAGCCAAGAAAGAGTTGGCAAGGGCAAGTTGAAGCAAAATGTCAGTGTCATTGTCGAAATCAATGTTAAAGTGAATGGTGGAAGCGAACCCGCCGGCTCTGTTTAGGTCTATTTTGCTTTCTCGCTCCTTCGTTCTGTTCTTTTGTTCTCTTTTTCCTTCTCTCCATGGCATTGAGCAACTCTGCACTTTTCCTGCGCTGTTCTGTCCTGCCATGTTCTTTGCGTCAATGTGTGGATACGGACGACCAAGCGCCTCGCCAGCTCCACTCCTCCCGACGCAGCATGCAGCGTGCGCAGGTGTGCATGTGTGCATGTGTTCCCTCTCCCAAGGACGGGGACATCCCCTTTGCCCGACAGGGACGCACTTCCTTTCCTCTCCCCACACATTTTCACTTGTTACCCGCAGACGCAGCCTTGACCTATGTTTTCTTTCCATCCCTCTGTCTCTTTTCTCAGTTTCTTTCCTTCTTTTTCCCACTACCCCTGCCGCTGCTCGCCATTCCTGCAGTGCATGATGCGTGGCCGCAGAACGGAGCGTCAGCAATCGTCGGCAGCGGCCTTTCTGGTCTGTCTGTCTGTTCTGTATCTCTCTGTGGTCGTGCGCGGCTGCCGTGCGCCTTCTTGGCCCTTTGCCATTGCGCCTCCACACCGCCCCTGTGCTGGCCTGGTCTGGCATGGCCCAGCCCAGACTTGTTGTGTAGAGGAAGAAAGTTTGGGTTGCGGACATTGGAGTGCATTGGCCACATAGTTCTCTTTTTTCTGCGTCGCCTTTTTTCCTCTTGTTTCCTCCGCGCTCACTGGTTCGCTTGTTATTTGGTGCCCATTTGGGTCGGGGCTGCTCTTTGGGTTCCTGTGCTTTTTTTTTTTTTTTTTTTTCTTCTTCTTTTTCTTCCTGGCCCTCTCTTGCATGCGATGGACTTCCGTTTCCGCACACGCCATTTCTGGGCCGGCATACCGCTTTCTGCTCATCTTTCATCTTTTCCCCTATCGCTTGCTTATCGGGGCTGTGGCCACAGAAGCAATTCATACATTGCGTCTTGCACTCCTTGTGCAAATCGTTCTTGTGCTCTCTCGCGCGTCTCTTTGCACACAAGCATGTGTCTCGAGCACCAGCTTCGTTTGCGTCCATGCCATGGTCTTTTTCATCTCTCCTCCCTCCCCCTCCCTCAATCGCCTGCGTAACGACCGTGTAGGTCGAGGCCGACAACGGGCAAAGTCCTTGTTGCTAGAACCACATCCCGTTGGACAACAAAAATGTTCGCTCCTCTCTATCGAGTCTGGTCGAGGCACCTTTTCTGTCCTTTTCTCTTTCTTTTCCTTTCCTCCCCCTGTTTTTCTCTCTCCCAAAAGAATGACTGACAGGGTGGTGGACTTTGTGTTCAGGCACCACAGTATCGGGTTTTCTCTCCCCTATTGCATTGTCATCTTTTTGCCGCCTGTCCAATAGGTCCGAAATACCTCGTCTGACCATTCACCTCTGACCCCTTCCTCTCTTCTTTTTCCTTCTCTTTCTCTCTTCCCTCTTTCTTTGGACCATTTCCTTGTTTCGCTGACACACAGGCAAAAGGAGTGTGATGTACTGTGGCTCTATGGCCCATTGTACGAACTTGGTTTCCTCCAGTCAAGACATCGGCCGTGGCAGGATGACAAACTGGCACGGTCTCGTTCGCGACAGGCCTCACTCGACTCGAAACTCGCCTTGGTCCACGCTCATCTACAGGAACAACGGGCTCCCTCGCCAATGGACCCTTTGACTGCAACAACAACAACAACGACAACAACAACAGCAACAAGACAAACAACCTCAACAACAACCACATCAATGAGTGCTGTCGCAACCACAGCCACGGACGCTACTACTACTACCATGCACGAAAAATACGCGGTCTCAGACGGACACGCGGATAGCAATGTTGCTAACCTAGTGCAGGACGCGGATACGAACGAAAAGGCAACCCGTTGCCGCCCACAGCATGAGGGCCACGTCTCGGTTTCAGTAGCAGACATTACTCCTGCGGCAAGCCCTTCACTTGCCTCGGCCGATACCGATGCTGATACCAATGGCCATTCCAATACCAAGGAGAATTCCAAGGGCCGTGCTCTTGTTGTTTGCACCACACCCGACTCATCCGACGCATCTGCCCAGAACGGCAGCAATAGTCCCAGCAGACCCCAAAAGTCGGCCCTGAAGCGAGGCCGGACTCGAGGCCAGGTCTTTGAGGAGCTTCGATTGTTCCTTCGAAGTGAGGAATACCAGCTTTTGACACAGTCTCTCCTTTCGTCCGCCTATTCAGAAGGTCATCGAGTTCAATTGGACGGAACTCAATCCGCTCCCCTGTCCCCAATCTCATCCCCAATCTTGCCTCTGCCCTCGGCAGTCTCAAGTCCCGCCTTGTCCTCGTCGTCTTCGTCTTCGTCGGTTTTTGCATCGACCCAGACAGCGGCCGCTGGCTCGGCCAAATATCATTTCAGGAGTGTGGATCATCGTCGTCGAGCCTCGTTCCCGAAATCTACTAGCCATCCCAGTCGTCTTGACGACCAGGGTCGGCTGAACATGGGTTTGATGCAGATGCCCCTGTCTCTCACTCTAGGCATGAGCCTCCCCATGCCAATGCCTACAAAGGAAATCGACCCGAACATGCCCATGAAGAGCCCTTCGACAGAGAATATGGCGGTCATGATGACAGGAAAACAATTGCGGTTCAGTCTCGAAGTTCAGGAGCTGGTCTTCCTTCCCTCCTCGCCTCCATTCCGTATCTCGCGCGCCAAGCCAACAAGGGCCCATTCTGACCCTTCAATCCAGACCGTGACCAACTCGTCCTATATTGCGCCGTCATATCTTCATACCGGTCCAGGAATGAATCCCGCCACAGATCTGCAGGCTTATCGACAATACCAACAGCAACATCACCAACAATACCACTACCGGGACGATGGTGCATCGACGCCTACGGCGGAGCAGAACCGACGATCCGGAGGCATGTTGGCCTCATCCGGCTATGGAAAGACCCAATCGATTCATAACACAGCTACGACTATTGCTCCTAAAGATGACGATCAAGAATCGATGGATAGCACACTGAACGACGAGTTTAGTGACGAGTACATGTTTGTGGACTGTCGAGAGGACGAAGAAGAAGAGGAGGAGGCCGAGGCCGAGGGTGATGAAATGTTGGATGAAGATGAGGATGAGGAATTGGAGGAGGAAGCGCTGGATGGTGCGCTCCGGAAGCGTTCTTCATCCAATGCTTCCTCCTCTTCCACGACCACGTCCGCGTCCACGACCCTGCCCGTTTCACGAATGGGAGGACGCCGAAGTCGCCGAGGTGGATTCTCGGGAGTCACAGGCGCGACTGCCGCCACAGGCACATCCGGCATGGGAAAGAATAGTCGTCGATGGAGCTCTGGTTCTATTGTGGCCCATGATCCTTCCTTGATGGCTGGTTCTGGAGCTGTAGAAGCAACTACTGAGGGAGGAGTAGGAGCAGGAGCAGGGGGACGTGGACCAGGAATGCTGTGGCATGTGTACACAGCTGTCCATGGAGTGAAGGAGCTGATCGCCTGGTATGGATACATGGTCTACCACAGCTCCTCACTTTAATGGAAAAACAACAACAACAACAAAAGCATCATTGCATCCAAGGGACGGAAACAATTCATTGCCCACTATCTCTGTTTCTTTCCTTTAGCCAACCTCATCGCCTTTTTGTTAGACAATGTATATACCCCAACCTTTCTTTTAACTCCCCTTCTCCCTAGCACTCTGGTGGATGTCGTTGAAAAGGAGGGGGGTGTTTGACAGCTCCTTGAAAAAGGTTGCAATCACCTTTCTTGGATCCTTTCTTACTCCCCCCTTACTCTCTTTTTCTTTCTTTCTTTCTTTTCTTTACTTTCTCTCCTGTTTCTTCCCGAGACTGACAGGAAGGTAGAGGGAGAGAAAGCAACCCAAATAGTTGCTGTGTCCCTCTCTCTCTACTCGTATATACCGTATACCGCAGACATCCTGACATATCCATACCCTCTCCCCCTTTTTTTTTTTTTTTTTTTTTTTTCTTCTTCTTTTCCATATTCCACCATGTCTTTGATCATCCTGTCTATATCCTATCTCTTCCACCCACCTGCATATACAGCATCATAACTCGGAAAGGGAAAAAAAAAAAAGAAAAAAGACAAAAGAAAAAAAACTCTATTTTTTTCTCCCTATCTTTTTTACAGTCTTTTCAATCGTTTTCTTTTCTTTTTTGTACAGCTCTATTGACACCCCACTCTTTTTCTTTCTTTCTTTCTTTCTTTCTTTTTTTTTATCCATTTTCAGACTTCTATTTGTCTCTCTACTGCCATTTGTAAGTCCCCTCCCCCCCAAAAAAAAAGACGCTTTTGAATTATAATAATAAAAAAAATTGAAAAGAATTACGGAACTCGAATCGTCAAAGGCACGGAACGATTGGAGAAGAAGGAGGGGGGGCATCGAGGGGAGGAGGAGGAAGGAGGAAGGAGGAAGAGAAGTAGAAGGAAAAAAGCAGTAAACGTTCTCTATTCTTTCCATTTGATCTCCAAGTGTGTTGTTTAAAAAAAAAGCTTCGGTAAACAGTAAACTCTTTCCCCTTAGTCAATCCGTTCACTTGTTTCTTCCCTTATCGTAATCTC
Organism: Mortierella sp. BCC40632; assembly: GCA_011634665.1. Classification (NCBI taxonomy): domain Eukaryota; kingdom Fungi; phylum Mortierellomycota; class Mortierellomycetes; order Mortierellales; family Mortierellaceae; genus Mortierella; species Mortierella sp. BCC40632. Next base: position 2,496,813 of record WAEK01000006.1, read on the forward strand.
TATCAAAGTAAAAGAAAAAAAAAAAAGAAAGAAAAGGCGACACACTATCTTTGCTTTCTTCCCTGTCTCGCCTCTCTCTCTATTCACGATCTGCATGCAATGCAGGACATGTGAAAAAAAAAAAAAAAAATAGACGTCGACAACTGGTCGGGTACACCGAGATGCATTCCCTCTCCTTTCTTCATGAGGTCTCAGTTTTCTTTCTCTTACTCTCTTATTTTCTCTCTCTCTCTCTTTATTATTCACCTTAAACTAATCGTCCTTTTCGCCAAAGAGTGAACGGGCTCGCATCACCAATGCCTCGTGAACAACGAACACTCGTCTCGGATCCTGACCCAAGACCTGGACCTGAATCCTTCGCTTTCCTTCCTCGCCTAAATTCTCCGCCGCCATCACTGCAGCATGGACCCCCTCGGTTGCACTGACCTTCTTTTCTTCTACAGCCGAGTTCAGTTCTTGAGAGTGGAGCATGACCCAGTCCATCCTCTTGGGCTTCATGGCCCGTTGGTCGTCTGACCAAGACCCTGATCCTCGCGGACCAAATCCTCCGTATTCTTGCCTGGATCCCCTTGCCCAAGAACTCGTTGGCAAGGGGTTCAAGTTTGAAAATGAATGCCTAGATTTGGTGGGTCTGAATCGTTCAACACACTCTTCAGGGATAGACATGGCTGCTCCCGTGACTAAAGGTGTGTACCTTGTCGATGACCCAAACTCTCTCTCATGGACAGGCCCTGGCTGGAGCAAGTCCCTCACGCAATCGTCCGAGATCCCTCCATGCGCATACAACAGAGCCGCCAGAACCTGGGATGGTTCAACTTCAGTCTTGTCCACTTTGAATTCAAGTTTTCGTATCCGGACTGGGTGACTTTCTTGAAAGTCCTTTCTTTGTTGGTCTCGCTTTTGCTGACAATCTGGGCATCTTGTATTATTAGACTTGGTCACCCTCCCACTATCGCCTTGCTCATTCGCTTCTTGGATGGCTAGGTCCTCATCAGAATCTAGAGACCATGACAGAGGTTCATGTTCGACAGGTTCATGGAAAAGTCGGGTGTTCTGCTCTGACTCTTGACGAGACAGTTTACTCTGCCCATATCCTTGAAAGGCGGGCGTGGCAGTGGTCTCGATGGCCATCAGGGTTTTCATTTGTTGAAGGCTCGTCCACCCATGAGGCAGATTCTTGAGCGGGGCGGCAAAATGGATGGCATCCAAGACCATTGTGTCCACAGGAAAATAAATGGGCGCCATTGGTGTCCCAGATTGAGTAAGAGAGGCGTCTTGGTTCAACAAGTGATCCTCATCCATGTTTTGGTCCCCTTCAGACGTGGTCGTGGTCGTCGTACCTCCATGGTCGCTATCAACCTTCCGTACGCCTTGGTGGTGGCCCCGACTGCCAGAACTGGGTTGATAATTAGGATGACTCTGAGGTGGATGGTATTGCAGACCAATGACAAGAGTAATGGGCAACCGGAATGACTCAAGATTCAGATTCAGGATACGTGTCCAAGGATCAGTCGGACAATAGTCTTCTAGGCTCACAAAGCTTTCTCGTGCGATGCACATTGATTTCGAGGTTGAGCAAGTGCTGGCGTTTTGACATGGTATCCGATGTTCAGAAAGGGTTGTTGCAACTATAAAGATAGGAGTTGACTAGGTCAGTAATGGGTCAAGGCATTAGGAGTAGCTAGGGAGTACTTTTCTCAGCCTCTTACCAGACCATCCTCGAGACCAATCAATATCCACTTCTGCTTGAGCTGAGAAGGTAATTTGTGCAGAAAACTGCCTAGTCTCCAAAGCCCTTCCAAAAGGTCCCGAGGTTCTCTTTGTGTTGCTACCAACGACCAACAGGGGCGGTTGAATCAATGTGGTTAGGGTCATTGGTCCTGGGATATCAGCATCTGGATTCTGGATCATCCTCTGAGCATGACGCTCAAGTTCTTGGACGAGTCGGTTGAACACGGCAATTCGTTCGTTCTCATACTGATTGGGGTAAGGTTGCAGAGCAAGAAGGATATTGCGGACAAAAATAATTAGCTCGAAATGACCTTTCCCAGAGTCATTAAAAAGGTAGCAAGTTTTTTTTGTCTCCTTTTTCCCACCTGACATTGCAGCTCAAGCGCTTTGACCCGCTCAGAAACCATCTCTAACTCTGAGAGGGCATGGTCAACGTTATCTCTTGTATTGGAGATGGACAGTGGTACTGTCTGCTTACTAGCAGTTGTTGTTTGGAATGGAATGGGTCAGTTCTTTCCCCATATTTGTTCGCAAAGGAGCATACATCGTCATCTTTTGCATGGATCGCGACATCTTGCAGCGAACGAATGACCAATGGACACGAATTTTCCCCTCAATACTCACCTGGACACACCCGTTGGAAAATCCAACACCTGACCATAACTATCGAGTCCAACAAATCCTTCCAAACGACCATCGTTTTCCTTTTGACCAAGTGCAAAGAGAAAAGGGACCTCTGCTCGCTCGACAGGCAAGAATGCTCCTGGCTGCGCCATCGGTAGTCGAAGCAAAACCCCTTCTGTTGTCTGGAGGTAAAGCAACTTGTCCTAACAAACACATAAATCTCCAAATTAGTTAGAATTATCTTTTACAAAGGCTAAAAAAAAGGGTGGGTTGACTAGCTTGACGACTTACTGTTGTCATCACAGCCCCTTGGATAGAAGCCTCAATGTTAGCAACAACGGGGCGTTGATCCACTGTTGTGTCTTTCATGCAAATGTTTCCGTGTGCACTGGAGTGCATTGATGGCAAAAAAAAAAGGGCTTTAGTTAGTGACAGCCAGACTATTATGATGATACTCAGGAACAAGAGAGGGAGATGGGGCGAGCAAGTCTTACCCGACAATGACCAAAATTTCGTTCGTGTTCCCAAGAGAGTCTCTTTCACCAAGAGTAATAGGAAAGAGACCAACTACCGGTTCCTATTTTCAATATTATTTTTTTCAGGGTCAGTTCTCTCGAATCCAAATTCCGCAAAACGATAGGGTAGCATCCCCCCCCCCCCGAAAATACCTGCAAGATCTCTTGTAGCTCGGAGGAGATCTCGTCATCCTCAAGAGCCGCATCTGACGATTGGTTGCAGTAGATCCGAAGGACAGTCCCTGTGCTTGTTCCGACAAACAGCTCCTTCGACGAACTCGATTTTTCAGCTTCAGTATCTGCTTTTCTTTCTGTAAAGAGCAAAGTCGAAAAGCAGAGAGTTGTTCCCTTTTGTAATGTGGGACGAAAGGAGATGGAGGTGGGTTTCCTTTGAAGGACTGTCGCAGGCATAAAGTGACTATGGGACTTTAGGTGAATTGGATCACTGCCGGAAAAGAACACCAAAAGTCCATCAAACGCAAATGTAATCGCCAGAGCATCCGTCTATCAGCCCGGTAATTAACGTGACATTCGTTGATTCGTTAAAAAAGATATCGGTATAGGCAGTTAAAAAAAAGAAAAAAGAAAAGGGGGAAAAAATAAAATAAAAAATAAAGCATACAAAGCCAGGTTCCATTACCCATGAGGTTGACATGAACTTGCCTCTGTTGTCAAAAGGTGTTTTTCGTCCGTGACATAGACAAGTCGGGGCGTGGACTCTTGGTTCCTGTCGAGGGCTGTAGTAGTTGATCTTGGCGGAGAAGAGGTCCGTTGCCGCTTGGTTTGAGGCGAAGAGGTGGGTTCAATTTTGTCCAAGCTACTCAATAATCCATCTTCGTCATTCCAGAGCTCAATCTCATCCATCTCATCAAATTCGTGTTGTAGGTTCGAGTCAAGTTGTCGAGCGTCTCTTTCAGAGTCTTGACTGCTGATTGTAATCACCATCGGGTCGTCCTTTGTACCATGGCTCTGAAAAGCGCTTGTAGACGGGCCTGCAGCCGAGGGTTCTGAGGGTTGAGGCTCAGAGACTGGGCGGATGGCCCCATAGAGAGAAATGCTCCATATCTTGCCGTCATTGGTGAGGACAATGACTCCAGGGTAGGCTTGTTCGTTTGAGGCCGCATTCCAGCAAAAGGACGCAATGTTGCTTTGAAACTTCCATGTGCACTAGTAAAAAGTTGAGCAATGGAGATAGCGCCATAATAAGTACGAGTGCCCAGCTGTACTGTCCATACCATCGAACCTGTTATATCGGAATCTTTCTGACCTGAACTGATCCACTATAGACTACATGTAGGAGCGTTGGCTGGGGCCTAACGACCACAACAGTTCGGCAGCTTGAGTCCTGTAGTGCCGAGTCCTGATAAGCAGATCCTTGTCCATGCGCATGGTTTTGTCCTGGAGGATGAGTTGAAATGGATGCGGCAATGAGTTCTGGCCGTGTGTACGGCGTGCCGAGCAGAATGTCATTCAGAAGCGCGGCCCATTCTGGGGTTTCCATGATTGCCACCACGAGGGAATCTCGAGCCCCCTCTTCGCGAGGTCTCATAAAATAGAGAGAAGCAGTGATCACGCGCAGTCACACTTGGCTTCTTTTTTTTTTTCTGCTCCATTGAACTCCTTTCTTCGCTCCTCCCCTCACCCCTTCACTGTTCGACCCTGCACCCTTTTGCCCACCGTCAATCTCTCACTCTCTCACACACACACACACTCTTTATCCTCTCTTTCTCTTTCTGTCCATCTTTCTCTCGCTGCATACGCTCTCTCTCTCTCTCTCTCTCTCTCTCTCTCTCTCTCTCTCTCTCTCTCTCTTCACTCTCGCTTGCACTGTCGCTACTGTCCACGCCCCTGTCCTTAGCGGTCCACACACCAACGCCACAGGCCTTTACTCTCACCCACACATCCACACTCGTTCTATCAGCCATGATCATCCCAACGACACCCACTATGGAAAAGATAAGCGAAAAGATAATATGGATCACAACGGCCGCGCCCTCTCACTCAGAGCGTAAGTGTCTCTCTCTTCTCCTTCCCCCCGGTCTTTTCCGCCTCACGATGACAACGACGACGACGACGAACAAAGGGTCGCCCCTCACCTTGCCCCGCTTCGCCTTGATAAATACACAAAGGCCCTCTGCGCAAAGCCTATTCCGATGAGGCTATCTTCTTTAGACTCGACCTTTCAGTGGCCCATGCTTTGCCCAGAGCATGGGTATGTCAACCTAGCCCGATCCATACCTTTCTCTATTTCTCTTGCTCTCTTTTTGTCTTTGTTCTCTCTTTCTCTCTCTTTCCCTATCCCCTTCATCCATGGCTTCGCACTCTGTGCATGATGCATCTCTGGACCTGTCTGATCATGACAGTGTGCAACCTGTTCACTCTTGTTGACAATACCCCTTCTTTTTTTTTGTATCTCGCCTCACCTGCCACTGCCTCCCCAAATAGGGACGGGCAGAATCGAATCCGTATCGTACCTGTTGCCAGTCTTTATCCTCGGAGCATTTTTAATTGTCCTTGCAGCAACTCTCTTGATCGCCTGTTGCATTTACCGCCGGTTCAAGGCTCAGCATCCATCCTCAACAGTCCCGTGGAAGGGCTATGGCGCTACATCCAGAGGTGGACCCCATGGCGGATACACCTATGACATTAATAACGGACATGGAGGATACACAGGTGTTGAGGAGGGTGAAGCCATGGATGATGAAGAGTACCAGGCCCGTCTGCTGGCAAGTCGACGCCGAAGCACATCCTATTATGATACGAATCGATCTCGAGCACCTCAACCCGTGATTATCCGCCATGACCCCTCAGGACGACCCATCTCAACTTGGTCCACGGCTAGCTCGATTACTGCACAACGAGGAGAGGAGTTGTCTCAATGGAATCGACGACGAGATGACTTGCTCAAGATCTATGGACGGAGCCATCACACTCCAAGTTCACATGAGGATCTTGTTGAGGAGCCAGAGTCCGAGTCGGCTGCATACCAGGGAGGTCAGGAACAAGATCGAGCTCCCAGGCAGACAGTTCATTTGGAAGTGGGAGCAGTAGCGACAGCACAAAAGAAGGGCCATTACTGAAAAAATCCATCATCACATCACACTAAGACCATCGATAGGAGGAGAAGAGGACCAAGCGTTCAAGGAAAATCCATGGAAGATGGCGACATTGGTGCCACATCTTGTGTCGGAGAAAGAGAGAGAGAGAGAGAGAGAGAAGAAAAAAAGAAAGTAGCTGTTTGGGTCCTTTTTTTTTTTTTTTTTTTTTTTGTACATATTGGTAAATATTCTGAAAGGTGGTTTGTAGCAAGGAAGTGTAGCGTCGTGGTCCTGGTGGTTGGGCTGTTCACAGGACTGTGGCCCAGGGCCCTCTTTTTTTTTTTGCCCTGGGCTGCACGCAGACCCACGGACCGTCCCAAGGCATTTCCGCCATACGCTGAACGAGCTCTTTTTTTTCTTCTTCTTCTCTCTTTTTTTTTTTCTCTCTCGCTCGCTCAGCTCACGCTTTTTTTTTTTTTTGACCAGACTCGATCTCAAGATCCAACTTTTTCAAAGATTTGGATTAGCTCGGACCAGTCTCTTCATTTCACACAGAAAAGAATAATAAAAAAAAAGAAAAAGAAAAGAGATGAGGATCGACTATCTCTCCAGGGCCAGTGCAGCCGTGGCCGCCTTTTTTGCTGCGCCCTCTACCCAGCAACCCGAAACACGTTCATCTCCCAAGGAGCTCGTGCCATCCAAGTCGGTGGCCATCATTGGTAAAAAAAAAAAAAAAAGAAACTTTGCATTAGATTGGTGTGAACATGGTCGTGTTCATCTCCTTTTTCTTTTGTGTGCGCGTGTGTGTGTGTGCATGTATTTTAACAGAAACTCGAAGGTGGCCCATCCGTCTCATGGGACACATGTCCTTGGACGCGTCAAAAAAAAAAAAAAAAAAAAAAAAAGTAGAGCTTCTTTCTCCATTCCAAAACCTGACTAACTGACATGGTTCATCTCTTCTGTCCCTGTCGGGTTGAATGAACGTGTTTGTGCGGACATTACTTAAAAATTATAGGCGCAGGTGCAGCAGGAGCTTCAACGGCATATTATCTCCACAACTTTCTTCAACCGCCCCAGGCCCCTTATCCTATCGACCATTCGATCACGGTCTATGACCAGAATGACCGGATTGGTGGCCGTTGTTCCGTCTTCCGTGCCAAGAACCCAGGACAACCGGATGAGTTTATTGAGATGGGCGCGAGCATCTTTGTCAAGGTCAATCATCACCTTGTCGAAGCCGCCGAGGAGTTTGGGTTGGAGACACGACCTATGCGTGATGAACTGTTGGCGATCTGGAATGGGTCTGAGTTTGTGTTTGAGGAGAGTTCATGGAAGTACTGGAACCTGATCAAGGGACTTCGCCGCTGGGGATTCTCTCCCATCAAGGTATAGTGATTAAAAAAGAAAAAGTCAGCTCGCTCGCTTGCTCGCTCTTTCTTTCTCTCTCTCTCGGTAGCGCGCTGCCTCGCGGGAAGCGCGGGAAGCGCAGCCAGGAGATCCAAGTTGATTATTTGAGATTTATAGACGGGAAGTACGGAACAGGGCAGTCCCCCTGCTCATCGCCACTTTACTGACCTAATCTCGTCTCTCCCTTTCTCTCTTTCGTCATCACCAATCTCTCCAGCTGCGAAAACATCTCAAGCAGACAGTCGATGGTCTCTTGGAGTTTTACAAGTCACCCGAGGTCTTTGATAGTATCTCAACCTTTGCTGAACGGTTCCGACTCGACAAGGTCGCGGCTGTTCTCTCGGACAAGTATATGGAGAGCCATCAAATCAATCCACTCTATGTCCAAGAAGTCGTCGAAGTCGCTACCCGTGTCAACTATGGTTCCAACATCAACAAGATCCATGCTCTGGGTGCCTTGGTCACCTTGGTAGCTTCTGATGCACTCCAGATCAAGGATGGCAACTTTCAAATCTTTGAGGGCATGATTGGTCGTAGCAAGGCTAATGTCAAGCTCAACACCAAAATTACCAAGGTTCGCAGACTCAAGACTGGCTTGAATGCTCAACCCAAGTTTGAGGTCGAGACATCCACAGGTGAAAAGGCAGTTTATGATGCCATTGTCATTGCCACACCCGTCGTAAGTCTTTTGTTATCGCTTACCATAGGAAACTGGTTGTATATGCCGAGGAGGCTCTGACTCTTTTATCTTCTCTTCCTCTCTCCCCTCCCCTCTCCTCTCCCCCTTTTTATATCATCTAGTCCCAATCTGACATTGACTTTGAAGACTTGGGGCTACAAGATATTCCTCATGTCCCCTACCGAACGATCCATGCTACTTTTGTCCGTGGCAAGGTCAATCCAGCCTACTTTAACTTGTCTCCCGATAAGGCTGATAAACTCCCAAGCGATATCCTGACCACTTCTGCAGAGGGAGTCGAGTTTACCTCGCTTTCAATTCAGCGACGCCTAAGCAATGGTGAGACAGTGACCAAGATCTTTTCGCCCAACCGAATTGATAATGAGCTTTTGAATCGTTTGTACCAGAGCCGTACCTGGGTGAAGCGCAAGACCTGGAAAGCATATCCCAAGTTGCGACCTGTTGGTGGTGAGGCTGAAGAAGCGAATATTATGGATCAGCCACCACAAGACCAAGAGCAGGTTGTTCTGGGTGAGACGGATTCTGAGAAGGCCAAGGCTGCTCAGGAAGCCTGGGGCCATGTTGAGGTAGCACCTGGCGTATTCTATGTCAATGCCTTTGAGCCTCTCATCTCTGTAAGTGAGCTTGCCCTCTTTTTCGCCTTTTGTTTTCTTTCTTTCACCCTCCCCTATTCTCCTTTGTTCAAGGCACACAACTCTCATTGCTTATTTTCCAACTCTCTTGATTTATCTGCAATAGACCATGGAGACAGAGACGATTGCAGGCAAGAACACGGCACGTCTTATTCGTGACCGATTCCTTGGACACTGTCCTGTGGAAAAGATTTCAAAGGCATAATTTTTATTTTTCTTTTGCTTTCTTTTGCTTTCTTTCTTTCTTTCTTTTTTTTTGCTCTTGTCATTACCCTCAACCTGAACTCAATAAAATAGCACACACACATTTATATTTGGGGCCAATCCCCCCCCCTCTCCATGTCGAAATTGCTAGGATTCGGTGGTATTAGTAGTGGTGGTGGTCTTAGTTGTAGTAGTAATGAAGATGGAAGTAGCTTAGATTCTTGACTCGTGCCTAGACTCGAGGGTTCTTTATTAGCGGTAATAGCAGCAATGTACGAGTGAGTGTGTGAAAGAGGATCAGGGGGGGGGGGGGATGGTTTATTGCGACAAACAAACAAAAAAAAAAAAAAAAAAAAAAAAAAAAAAAAGAGAGAAAGAGGGATAAGAGAAAAAAGGAAGAAAGAAAGAAAGAAAGAAACGAAAAACGTTTAGTTGACGGTTGTAGATGGCAATGGACCTTCGGAGGACAAGGTCGTTGATGACGGTTCCTGGGTTTCGACTGGCACAGGTGATGGTAGTGGTGGTTCCTTGGACGGTTTATAATACAACGGAGGCTGGGCTTTGGTCATCTTGAAGAGATCCATTGGTTGAACCAATTGCGCTGGCTCAGCATGGTTCCGCTTAAAGATAACTAGAAATAGGTTGGAAAAGGAGTGGAAGGGGAGATTGGAGTAAGGGTTAGAAGAGAAACCTCAAACGTAAATGCTAGATCAACGACAATCCAGAACGAGACTGAGAGCAACGAGGCCCCCTTTTTTTTTTTTTTTACCTTCAATATCATCCTTCCGGATAGAAATTGCAGCGCCTCGTTTCGGGGGCAGAGTTTGTTTTCCTGTAAAAACAACCGGTTTCTGTCCATTCTTCTGAGCATTTTCAGCTGCCTCGATACTATCCACAGCTTGTTCTGGAGTAATGAAAAACGCCTCGAGAACACGTCCTGTCTCCTTGGGATAAATTTGACCATGCACTTGACCATAGGCCTTCTCCGCTTCTGTCACTTCCTTGAACTATAGTTCATTCCCCCCACCCCCACCCCCAATGGAAGAATTAAAAAGATAGATATAGAGCACAACAGTTAATAAAAAATAAAATAAAATAAAACTTCCTTTCCCTTTTTCTCAAGTAGTAGAGCAAGACAACATTACAACATCATAATACATACAGTCACGTAGCAATGGGTACGGATATTGTCCATCCAAAAGGTTTCAATCTCTCCAAACTCGGCGAGCATCCTCTTCGCCTGGTTCACAATCAGTGGGCGGACAAAATTCGTAATCACTAAGGAGCGAGTCGTGTTGGGTGGAAGTGGCGCCGTAGGGGTTGGGCCTAAAAAGAACACACAAGTCAAGAATAATAATAAAAAAAAAGGGGTCAAGAGTTAAGAGGCAAGCTCACCCTAATATCCCTAATACTCAAGCTGTTTTTTTTTCTCTCTTTTTCTTTTTCTTTTTTCGTTTTTCATTTTTCATTTGTGTAAAAGGTAAGAGGGATGACTTACTTTCTTTGGTTTCTTCCATGTTCGAATCAATAGGACTATCTCGTGTCGTCGTCTCTGCGGGCACAGCAGGTGGGCGAGACGAGATAGGAGAGTCTGGTTTCCGATCATTTGCTGCCATTCGGATCTGCTTCTCCATCAACGACCGTGCATCGATCCGACGCTCTGGACGTGCTGATCCTGTCTTGCGTTCCTCAGTAGTGGGTGACTCGGACGAAGTTGCGGTCACGACAGACGATGATTCAGTGGTGCCAGGGATAGAAGCAGGCGTCGAAATCTGAATAGCACCTGGTGCAGGAGATGGAGAAGGTGCAGTGCTGCGACGAAGTGCATCTACCTCTAGGGTGGATGCTGAAGTTGTGGTCGTTGTGGTAGTGGCGCCCTTTTCATTGTCCTGAGACCGGAACCGTTTCACAGATTCTCCTCCAGGAGTCGAAGGATCCAACGACCCTGAGGATGTAGAGAGAGGTGGTGTGGAGGATTGTGGTCCGTTTTGGTCTTCATTATCATCCGAGTCTCGCGTCCTCTTCTTTCCGGAACTTGGCTGAGTCTTCTCAGAACTGTCGATCTGCATTGACTCTGCTGTCTCTGAAGCGACAGTGGATGCTGCATTATCGGTGAGAGTGGCAGTCATGGTAGTATCGACTAGCCCCTCCTGTGAAAGTGTGGGTGTGCCCACAACTGGTTGCAACTCAATGGTTGGCTCTGTGGCGCGGACAGATTCTTCTGCAGATGCAGGTGCATCCGGTGTAGTGGCCATGACCACATCCGATGCTGCAGCTTCGACAACAGGTTCTGGAACAGGTTTGGCAACCTTGGCAATAATAGCCGCTTCTTCGGATGTGGTTGCTGGAGTGGAAAGCGTCGCGTCTTGGTTGTTCGTCTCTGATGAAACTGGATCCTCGACCGTGTCCACGACAGGTGAATTGGGAGTCGATTCTGGCTTGGCTTCTGTATCTCCACCAGCTGTATCTGCAGCGAGTGCCTCTTCTAGTCGCGCGACAAGGTCCTTTTTCAGACCTTTTGTGGATAAACCTCGCGCCGTCAGCTCCGCCTTGAGCTCGGTCACCTTGAGTGAATTGGGATCAATCATGAGGCCTCTTGTGTTGACTTGGAGAAGCTGAATGAAGGTCAGAGAAAATTGTTCGTTGGTTAAAGATGGACCGTCTCCTGCCTGATGCTTTTGAGTTTTTCTTCTTTCTTGTGTGTAGTGAAGGTGGCGCGCGAGGTGGTAGTGAGGCTGAAATGCATCCTGAAGAAAGTGAAATGGATCCACCTTTACTGATCGGTCAAGGTCCTGTACGTGACACGTACATTCCACATTAGTCCTCGCCACCCACTCATCATTTCCAGGACTCGAAGGCGCGGGTTCTACGCTCACTAGGGGGCTTTTCATGCGCGTAGAAAGCGGATCTATCTGTTTTTGACTGGGGAGAGCAGACAGAGGAGAAGAGATTGGGAGTAGTGGAAGTGGTGGAGGAGAATGGGGAGGGGGGCGACAATCTACAAAAATGTTGCGAGAAAAGGAAGAGGAAGATATAGGAGGGAAAAGCACTTGGGCTATACTTCTCATGCTTCACCTTGCCACCACCTTTGTTGCCACACATAAATGAGAACCCTTTCCCAAATCACATATGACCATACCTTTCGAGTGTAGTCCAGGCGTGTGGGCCAAAGAGCTAGGAAAGAGAACTGACTGGCCTGGAGATCAATTGACTCTGAATTCCATGTGTCAATTTGTCAGATTTCTCGCACAGCACATATTGTCCAAGACTGTGGAAGAGGAGCATAAAGTCGGCTAATGGCGAATGGCCTTATTTATTTTGATACTGATTGGTGGTAACAACTGAACTACCATTGGAAGCAAACGGGTAACTCTACCCGTGCAACCTTTTGTTGATGCCCTCCAAAAGGATAGACCTAAACTAAAGAAAATAAAGAAGCAAGAGACAGAAAGAACTAACCCTCTCCCTCCATCATTCCACCGATAGCATTTCCCATGGATTCCCCAAGAACCTGGCCAAAACCAAAGGCCGCCTGCATTGCCCCGAACTGCGCTTGTTGAAGCTGTGCCTGCCTGATTCTCATGTTATGATACTGCATCGCACGAATATATGCAGCGTTTTGGTTATTGCAGTGTGCGTATTGATTGTAGTTGTAGTTGTAGTTGTAGTTGTTGTTGTAGCGGTTCTGGTAATTGTTGTTGTTGTTGTTGTTGTTGTACCTTGGCGCGTCCACTTTAGGAGGTGGAGCGAAAACCTTGACTGTGATCTCATTCTTGGACCAGTCAACATACGTCTTGTCTGTCCAGGCACAACCCACATCCGTACCATAAATTTGCAAAGCCATTTCCGCGGCATTGCGGTTGTACTTGTCATTGCCGAACGGGACCAAGCTCATGTACATGACGCTGTTCGAACACAGGTCAAACCTCGTGTTGCAAGGACCCTTGTCAAAGTTGATGAAGGTATACTTGATTTGTGGTTGGTCAACAAACGAGTTGCTGTAAAGTTCTAACCACCATGAGCACGTTTTACAATCGCATTCAAGCTCAGGATCGGGACAGACCAACAGTTGACACTTCTTTTTTCCAGTAAACGACAGCTCCAACTGGTTGATAGCCTGACCACTCGTAGTGATTGTCTTGGCAGCCTGAGAATTCTTGAGAACCTTGACAATGACCTCGTTCGATTCCCCAGAGACCTCAACCCGGTCAGAGAAAGTGCCGTTAAGGATACCACCCGAAATTATCACATCAAGATCTTCGGCCTTGTTGGATTCGGCATCAAAGGCTACCAGGTTCATGTGCATCTCAAGTCGTGAGCAAATATCAAACGTCGTTGTGTACGGTGAGGTCTCGAAAAGGATGACTCCATAGCTCTTATCGGGCTGATCCGTAAAAGTACCCGCTTCAAACTTGCTCCACCAACGACAGATCGAGCAACCGCATCTTGAAGCGACAGTGAATACCATCTTGCATTTTCTGGGACCAGTAAACTCGAACTGGAGTGTGCGAATCTTCTTGATATCAGAAGGATAGCTTGGGGGACGCACATTGGTCGAATCAGCAACGTCAATCTTGATTTCGATTTTGTTCATTTCACCTTCAATCTCCACCTGGTCCTCCCAAAGGCTACCAATATCGCCTCCACTGACAATAAGGTCCAAATCGTCCATATTTCGGATAGTAGTGTCGTCAGCAGAAGTAAGATTCATGGCCATGACATGATGGGGGCAGATTTCGAATAGCTTGGTCTCTGTTGGATTGATCTCAAAGCGGATGCTACTATACATGACATCGGGGCGGTCTGAAAAGGGGCGATTCTCAAATTTCTCCCACCACTTGCAATCATCACATCCACAATGGACTAAAGAAGTTTGGACCAACTTGCAGCTCTTGTTTCCCGTAAAGTCAATCCGGAGCTGATTGTTGACCTTGGTAACCTTGCTCGGATCCGTTGGATCATACACTCGGATCTTGATCGAACATGTTTGACCATCGACTTCGACAGAGTCTGACCAGGTGCCTCCGAGATCGCCACCGAATATCTTGAGATCGAGTTCCTCTGCTTTCCTTCCGCCCTTGTTGTCATAGGGGACGAGATTCATCTTCAAGATATTATGGGAGCAGATCTGGTAGGATCGTGTCTCGGACACTTTGAACTTCAAGGAGCCAAAGGTAACTCCTTTCTGGTCTTTGAAAGTGTCATTTTCTTCCTTGAGCCAGGCCTTGCATGTATCACAACCACAGCCACCCTCAGTACAAAAGAGGAGTCTGCACCTTCTGTCACCAGTAAAGGTGAACTCGATAGTGTGCTTCATTACGGCTCGCGTCGTAACAGAGAGAGAGTGAGGTTGGGTGGTATAGTATGACTGGACTGACAAGAAACTGTGGAGAGATAGAGCGTAAAGGAGAGCAAGTGAGGGGGGAGCGAATGGAAAGGTGAAGAAGAATGAGAAAGAGAAAAAGATAGCGAGAAAAAGAGAGTGAGAAAAAGAAAAAGAAATTGGGAAAGAAAAAAAGAAAAGAATAGAAAATGGATCAAAGACAAGAACAACCAGGCCACAATTGAGGCGGTGCTGTGTTTTGACTGTCTGTTGCATCGGGTGACGACAGGAGCGGAGGCTGAGGCTGAGGATTTACACCAGGGGTCTTCCAACAATTCCTTTGAGAGAGCATCGAAAGTTTGGAAAGTGATCGACGACAAATAAGGCTGGGCTGTGTGGTCAGAGAGGCGTTTACAGGACCCGACTTGTGATGTTGCTTTTTCTTTTTTTTTTTTTTTTTTTTTTTTTGTGTGGGTATTTTTTCTTTCTTTCTTTCTTTTTTGCTCCTCGGATGTTAGCTCTTTCGAGGACCCGCGGAGAAATACTGTGACAAGTGGACTTTTGGGCGTGAAATGTGGGAGGACAACAAACCGGAGGACATGCGGATGAATTGAGTTTTACGAGCTTGTCACCATTAAACATGAAAAATTTTCTTGTAGGAGGCTGTCTGTTACTTGCAATGAGCTTTTATTCTTAGATACACCTCCACAACACCCTCTAAGAGAACAGAGACAATCCGTTGCTGTCGGAGATGGGCAGTGTAGCCGTAATTATCACTATAGCTCAGCCATTCGGAATAGGCTACATCGACGATCAAGCAGCGGTTGCCCTTGCTCTCTATTTATTCCAACAAAGTGCCCACACTTCTGAGAATATATTGTTGATATCGCCATAAAATGATGATTGTCCACTCACACACTGAAAATGACGGCTTGGGTGCTGTGCTCGTAGGCAGACATTTTACAGGACAGGGGTAAACAAAGCAGTATCCAAAGGCAATGTCCAATGTATTATTAAGCAACGTACTTAGCAGATACAGAAGCGAGGACAAGCGAGCGACGGGACAATTTTTTTTTTTTTTTAAAAAAAAAAAAAAAAAAAAAAAAAAAAGGCTTTCCTTTCCGGAATGACAGAGAAGTCTCTTTTCAAAGGGGCTTATCACCAAAGAATAGGCCGTGTAGTGGATTTGGAGCTCTAAAAAACTTCTTGTGTGTTCTCGATGAATGTTTGTTTGTGTGCTCACGAGTGTTCAACGAGGAGGCCTGATCGAGTAAGGGCTGTTGTGCTTGAGATGTTTTGTCTTGTTGTGATTGTTGCATGCCTAGAGAGCTCTGGTTAGTCTTGAGTCTTGAGAAATGGTGGAAAGTGAGTTGGTCTTGGATTCTAGGTGGAATTTCTTTATTTACAGGAAAGAAGGAGCACAAGGACGAAGAGGATAAGAAACGAAAGTTGCATAAAAAAAAGAGTGACATGTGTTTTGACTCTTCGGTATGTTTCCTCCACATCCAACTCGTCACTCCCTAAAAAACGACACGCCGTACCTATTAGCGCTTAATACCTCTGCCTTTCAATAAAATGAATCAAGGTTTCCTATCTTGGGTGAAAGACCTACAGATTTGCAAAAAAAAAAAAAAAAAAAAAAGAGTATCTGGGTATCTGAGAGAACTAGAGCTCATTCAAGACCCAGTCGACGTTGCGGATCTAATAAGCTTATGAAGGATATATCTAAGAGGATTAGCTCTGTAGGACAGAGCGCATTATAGACCGCAGATAGAGCGAGTCGCTACTAGGGAGGAACCTTGACAAGGGAGAGAGGGAAGAGGGTCATAATGACAGATTGGTGAGATATACGATGGTGCCTGTAAAAAACAAATAAATAAAAGATGACAGTTACACGTCTGACCGATCTGAAAGAGGGGAAGGGAGTCACAGGTCTGCGCACACGCGTGTGTGCTTTGGACCATAAACGCTAGTTGAAAAACTACTGATCTCTGTGGAATGCAAATTTACTGATCGAAAGACAGGCAGTCGGGGCTCTCCTCCACTCGACCCTTGGCAAGTCTAGTGATGGTCCCATGTTGACTTCTTGTATTGGTAGTGGGTATTGGTAAATGGCTGTGTATGAGCAAAGCAGATCGGCAAGCGAGCTGGGCAATTCAGGTAAAAGCTAGCGAGGGGCAGGCCCCGGCAGATCGTGACTATGGCAGGGGCTAGGAGAAACCTGACTGATGTGTTTGCTGAGCGCACGTGGAGGAGGGGGGCTGGGACCGGCGCCCCCGTGGGTTATTCGAGAGGGAGAGAGGAATCGAGAGGGTCTCCGTGGACCCTCGTCCGACAGTGGCTGGGCGGAGAGAGTGGAGAGAGAGGGAAAAAAAAAAAAAAAGCCCGACAGGGAATGGATCAAGAGAGTTGGGGGAGTGAGTGACTCAAATTGAGTGCCTGTTCTGTCCTCTCGTTATCTTGCCCTTGCCTTGTTCCCTTTTTCTATTTATTTTTTTTCTTCCTTTCCTCCTCCTCTTCCTTCATTTGCATCCTTCATTTGTAACTTTTGCAATCCATTGCATCCGTCTCTGCATCCATTCCTCTCATCGCACCACCTGCCGATCTCACTTTGGGTCCCCTTCTCCCTCCCCCACTAGCCTAGAACAACCCGACCTATCTCACCCTTCATTTTTTCTTCTCTCCCTTTGTTCCTTCTCTGAAAAACTCGCACTAATATTTATACACATACAAAGACAATGACTGGAACATACTTGCTCGACTATGGTGCCGGCAACGTCCGGAGTGTGGTCAATGCTGTGCAAAAGCTCGGCCATGAGATCATCTATGTCAAAGAGCCTTCTGATATCCTCAAAGCCGAGGTAAGCCTATAATTTTTTTTTCTTTTGACAAAGGCTAGGTAATTGATCCGGTATCCAAGTGAGAACCCAGAAGAAGAAAAAGAAGCAAACTCGGCTCTTGATCGATCTACAGAACTCTCTCTCTCTCTCATGGACAGCAATACGACAGCAACAACCCAACAGCGCCCATGGAAATTCTTCCTGTCTCTCAACCCATCCTCCCTTGCAGAGCCAGTCGGAGAATTCTTTTTTTTTTCTCATTTTTTCTCCCCTTTTTTTTTTCCTCCGGCGATGACTATCACAATAGAAACTCATCTTCCCTGGCGTCGGTGCGTTCGGTAGTGCCATGGCCTCGCTTCATGCCAAGGGTTACGCAGAGCCGCTCAAGGCCTATCTCGCTCAGAACAGACCCTTCATGGGTATCTGTATTGGTATGCAATCGCTCTTTGAAGGATCTGATGAAAGCCCCGAAGTACCCGGTTTGGGCGTCATCCCAGGCCGTGTCCGACTCTTCAACTCGACTACCAAGTCTGTCCCCCACATGGGCTGGAACACCACCCGAACCATTCAGGGCCCCAAGCGTGTCACCGAATGTGGTCTGGAGCAGGATCGCGCCTATTACTTTGTTCACTCCTATGCCGTTCCCTACATCGCTTCTTCTCCTGAAGCTCAACAATGGGTTTTGACCACGACTCAATACGGTGATGAGACATTCGTTTCTTCGGTTCGTCAGGGCAACATCTTTTGTACACAGTTCCACCCTGAAAAGTCGGGCTTTGCTGGTTTGAACGTTCTCAAGGGTTTCTTGGATGGCGGTGCCGCCACAGCTGCTGAGGCCGACGCTGCCTTGCTCAAGGCTGGCCCCGGAGCGATGGTCCCAGGCGCATTGTCAATCCTTGCCCCCACTTATATCCCCGAGCCCTCCAAAGATGAGTTTACAAAGCGTATCGTCGCCTGTCTGGATGTTCGTGCTAACGATCAGGGAGATCTCGTTGTCACCAAGGGAGATCAATACGACGTACGAGAGCAGGCTGAAGGAGGTGGATCGGGCGATGTCCGGAACTTGGGCAAACCCGTCGAGTTAGCAAGACGATACTTTGAAGAAGGTGCAGATGAGGTCACTTTCCTGAACATTACTTCATTCAGGAATTGCCCCTTGCAGGATACCCCCATGCTTGAGGTCTTGAAGCGAACGAGCGAGACAGTCTTTGTCCCCTTGACGATTGGAGGTGGTATCAAGGACGTTGTCGATCCAGATGGTAAGCTCCACTCTGCTCTCGAAGTCGCCGGCGAGTACTTCCGTAGCGGTGCTGACAAGGTCTCGATCGGATCGGATGCTGTCTATGCGGCCGAAAAGTACTATGCATTGGGCAAGAAGGGAGATGGCACGAGCGCCATCGAGACGATTGCGCACGCTTACGGATCTCAGGCAGTAGTGATTTCGGTTGACCCCAAGAAGGTCTATGTGAACTCCCCCGAAGACGCTCCCACCCACCATGTGATCGAACCCCAGCAGCCTGGTCCCAACGGCGAAAAGTACTGCTGGTACCAATGCACAGTTTCGGGCGGTCGTGAAGGTCGAGACTTGGATGTGTATCAGCTCGTGGTGGCATGTGAGGCTTTGGGAGCAGGCGAGATCCTGCTCAACTCGATGGATCAGGATGGTATGAAGCAAGGCTATGATCTGGCGTTGATCCAAGACGTCCGCAATGCTGTCCGTATCCCCGTGATTGCCTCAAGTGGAGCAGGCCATGAGCAGCACTTTGTGGATGTCTTTAAGAAGACGAATGTTGAGGCTGCCTTGGCAGCTGGTATCTTCCACCGGAGAGAGGTCCCACTCGAGTTGGTCAAGTCTACGGTCAAGCAGAATGGTATCCGTGTCCGTAATGTGGACGCGTCCCTTTCTGTCTAATTCCCTCTTGACTAAGAGAGCCCTAGTGTAGAAGATAGAGATAGGGGGAGGATGTGAAAAAGAAACAAAAGTAACTACTGTAACATGCTCCTCTCCTTTCTTTGCTCTCTCATTTGTACCTCTTCTGTGCTCGATTGTCTTTGCTCCTTTGATTGACACCTCATTTTCAATATATAAAAAAGGAGAGCCAATTTGCTCCGCAAGGGTCTTTGGGGGCCGCTGAGGTTAGAGGACCGAAATAGTTCAGATGTGAGTTCAGATGTGGCCATGCAAGGAAAGAGAGTAAGGCAGGTCTTTTTTTTTTTTTTTTTTTTATTGTATCGTTGTATTGTCTTTTTTTAACAAGTGCATGGTCCTTTCTTTTTTTGAACAGAGTAACAGAAAAGGAGAGAGAGAGAGAGAGAGAGAAAAGGAGAGATGGAGAGATTGAGGGAGGAAATGCAAAAAGAAAAAGATATGAAGAAGTGGAAAAGGGAGGAGATCTAGTCTACAAACTCTAATAACAGTGGGGATAGAATGAGGAGGATAAGGAAGAGAACTAGAATAGTATCCCTCCCCCCGTTCTTTTTTTTTTTTTTTTGGTTTTGGTGGCTCGTTGCTAGTCTGATCAAAACAGGAGACTGGACAAAAGGCAACAAGGAGTAGTTGAGAGCGAGAGAGAAAAAGAGAAAAAGAGAAGAGAACTGCCAACAAGCAACTGAAAAAAAAAAAAAAAGAAAACAACAAAGAGTGGAAGGAGCTGGCGAAGATAGCTCTGGCTCTGCCAGAAGCGAAAACAGGGTCGGGGAGGATAGGATGAAAATGGGTAATAGAGAGAACGAAAACAAGGGTGACATGAAAAAAAAGGAGATCCTCAACGGGTCATGACCAAGAAAACTTGTAATCGGGAAGGTGAAGGGGAAATGAAATCGTCAAAGAGAGTTGAAATTTGCTGAGAGAAAGAAAGAGACAATTCTCGTCTCGTTTTCCACGTCTCGAACAGATTGACCTCTGAAAATATAAATAAATGAAAAAAAAAAAAAAAAAGTGTCCATGTTTTTGCGTGTCTGTTGTATGTCGTTATGGCGAGAGTGGATCGATGGTTTTGGATGGCAAGAGATGACAGACGAAAAAGGATAGAGTGGAAAGGCAACTCTGATCAAGGATCATTAGCAACGGTCCTATTTACCATTGTACAGGAGCTGCATCCACATCCGAATACACCTTCCCTTTCTCCTTCCTTATCACTTCTATACCACCATCGATGCGAAATCACTGTCGCCTTGTCATTGAAAAAAAAAATAGTCATGCAAGAAAAAAAGAAAAAAAAAGAAAAAGAAAAAGTTCGAGTTTCCCGCACAATGACTGTTGGTCCATGAAGGCGAAAGGGATTTCCAAATTGACGTTTCATATAATCCGTTCAAGGTTTTTGTTTTCTTCCAAGGTATGAATGGTCTCTCCATTATCGATTGTTTTCATTTCCAATCCTCGGTCTGATCCCGTCATTGAGTTCAAGGCCGTCGCTTCCTCCTCCTCCTCCTCTGCTTTGCTCGTTTCAGTTGATTGAATGTATGTGTATGCTCCTTTCCGATGCTCATTTCACTTTTCACTCTTACTCCTCCATTCATTTACACGGTGTGCTGGCATTTGATCAGTCGAATGGCTCCCAGTTTTAATCCGAGTGAGGATGACTCTTCTTCTCCAGAACGGCTAATACATCATGATTGACTTTGATAGCATGGATCATAAAGCTTAAGAATCGCTTGGCATACTCCTTAGGATTGACAGCAGAGATGGCATGCTAAAAAATAGGATACAAAGAGAGAATGATCAGGGTGATGCGTTAGAGAGTCTGAGTAGCACACCTCAATCCAAATACTCTGTCCGTTTTTCTTGTCATCATTAAAGTTGCATACCTTGTCCTGACTCAGACTCTTCCAGTAATGCTCCACCTTCTTGACATAGTTCCAAGGCGTTAGGATGTCAATGATACCCAGATAGTATAGATCCTCGCATCGGTCATTCATCTCATTTGTCGATAATAGTCCACCATCGTCTGCATAAAAGATGCAATGCAATCTTTCAGAGAATGAATCCGATGGGAGTGTCGATGACGTTAGGGCTTGAGGATCTGACTCTTTGACAGCGGCTCTGAGTGCGTTCACCTTGCTTTCTCGTTTGTTATTCCGTGACGGTTCCCTTGCCAGTTTCTTACTCGTGTCCGGCTATTGATAAAGAAAGGTGCGTTTAGTCACTTCAATGAAAAAGAGAGGTTCAAAAAAATTGTCAATTGCCCTTGTCCCAGTTTTTCTTACCTGGAACATCTTTAGTGTGTTGTCACGGATATTATCCTTGTTGCCTCGCTCAATGTCATGGATACCGATCAACAAACTATAGTCCATAATGTTGAGCCGCGCCAAAAGTTCGACATCACGCTTGATCTGTTCAACAAACAAGTGTCGTTTCTCTGGTCCCAGCTCCAACTTTCGGTTGCGGTTGACCCAATTGAGATCCTTTTGAGTTGCACGCGGGTTGCTGTTCAGCTCATCATCACTAATGGCACGACCCAAAGTTGAGCCCTTCATGTCATATGTCTCGTGAATGTCCCTGTTAGGTGGGAAGACATTGCCCATGACCACAAAGTGGATCTTGCGGCCATGGGGTAGCTTGACGCGGTGAAGACCGAAAAAGCGGCAGAGGAGAGTGTGTGGATTCTGCTTAACATGCTATTGACACGAAATCGAACAGGTGGCGGGGTCAGTGAGTCTGTGCGTCAAACATGCGTCTGCGCATGGGACACATCATATGCAATGCAGAGAAAGGAGTAAGCTTTCAAGGGGCCTGGAGGAAAGGGGAATAGGGGAGTAGGACTCACATTAAAGTAGTCCTTGAGAATCTTGCGCATAAACTTGTGTTCTGCATGATGAATGGTCTTGATGATGAAGCGGTAGTCCTGCGAGAAGTAGAAGAAACTTCCGCTCTTTCCCGGAGACCCGAGCTCAGAGAGAATGTACTTGCTCGTCAGCGAAACCTAGAAATAGACAGTTCAGCGAAATGAGAGAGAGAGAAGTGTCAGCCAACGGAGAACAAGACTGCAGAAAAGAGATTGCGTATATGTATAAAAATACATATAGTTGGCTCGCTGCAGTATCCCACACGTGCATGCCGCGCGAGACAGGCAAGGAATGAGTGCTATATCTGGCGCTGCGGCCTGCTCCATGCCGGCTGTTGTGCATCGGCCGCAATTGACTTTGCTGCTCTCTATTTTTTTTTTTTTTTTTTCATTTCTCGCCTAATGTTCTTCCGCGACACTGGACATTATATAGGCTGGCTAAATAAACGTATTCACTCCTTGGAGGATTCCTGACACAGCATCGTTTTTCTGACCAAAAGCCCTGCTGCCGTTGCTCTCTTTCTCTCCCTCCAAAAAAAAAAAAAGAGCGAAAACCAAAAAAAAAAAAAAAAATGTTCAAGTCACTTGTACCTCGTTTCTCGAGGTGCACTGACGCGTGAATGTGTGTGTGATGTTTTTGCACCGCCCACCCATCCAGCCCCCTCGATGAGGCCAAAGCCATTCCCCTCCCCTGCTCATGTCTCTCTCCCCTTTGGACTAGCACGTTGCACACGCACACAAGCACCTTTTCCTTTTGATGCAGCCACCGGGTACGGGCGATATGTGTTCCGGGCTCTGGGCTTGCAGTCATCCGTCGCAAGGAATCTACTTTTCCGTACATTCTTCCTGCTGCGCCTACCAACACAACCCCCACACGCCTCTCTCTCTCACACACACTTTCTCCTTTTCTTCCTTTCTCTATCCCGCGGCTTCAGCCTCACTTTGTGTATGGGGGAAAGAACGGGAAAGGGTAAGAGGAAGAAAAGAACTCTTACCAGGTAGTCTGAGGCATCGATATGAAAGTCCTCGCGCAGATGACGGAAGACCCATGGGGCATAATCCTTGAACTTGAAGTCGTATTTGGAGGAGGGAGTCAATTCGTTACCAGTGCTGTGGTTGAGATGGATAGGTTGGAATGGTGAGTAAACAGTGGTCACTTGGTTGATTGGTGGAGAAAGAAAGAGTGTGCGAGTAAGAGTGAATGGGCACAGGATAAGAGAAATATTCGACTTACATGTCAAAAGCAAGCTTGTGAGCAGAAGTAAAGTCCTCGTCGACCAGCGCACGCTGGAGTTTAGCCTGGCATCGCGAGACCTGTTTCGGGTCATGGACACACAGGGAGAAGAGGTGGAGAAAGGAAGGGGGGTGATGGGGGTGGTAATCGATCAGTTATAACGCGAGATAGAGACAGATAGAGTGCAAGGCACAAGACATGACAGAAAAAAAAGAAAAGAAAAGGTTAGTCACGGTACTTTCGTTTTCTCTCTCTCTCTCTCTCTCTCTCTCTCTCTCTCTCTCTCTCTCTCTCTCTCTCTCTCTCTCTAATTAGGCCCCAGGTCACAAAAAAAGATGACTTACAGAGACGCGAATGCCTGTCAGCATGTTGTACATAAGCACATAGTTAACGTGGTCTTCGCCAATCCGCGTGCCGATCAGAACTCGGTCGTTGTCGTTCCGCTTCGAAATCCGTCGGCTGCTATTCTTCCGGAGGGCTTCCTTACGGCGTCTTGCTTCCATCTCCTCCATATCCATCTCATCATCCGACCGGTAGAACGACGTTGTCGCCAAATCGGCCGAGTACGTGTTCCGTCGCTGCACCTGGCGTCGACGCGCCCGACTCGAGCTCTCTGCTTGGGGATCCATCAGAGTTGATGGTTGCTGTGATGGCGAAGACTGCTGAAGCTGCTGTTGCCTGAGACCTGTTGGTGAGCCGGGGGCGTCGCCCAGCAAGAGCGAGCCCGTGTGGCTCTTGCGAATATCAAGCGTGGAGGCACGCACAGGTGGTCCAAAAGGCGGCGACCCCGACTTGGACTGATACCCACCACCCGCACCAGATGCACCCACCACAGTCGTAGGCCCAGAAAGTATCGAGGCCGCTGCTCGTGTGGGGGTCGTCGCTGTGATTGCAGCGGACTGCATCGGTGGCTCTTTTGGACTGGGCATGGGCTGTTGTTGCAGCAGCGGCTGTTGGCGAGTGCTCAAGGGCTGAGAGGGCGCACCAACAGTCAGCGAGGCCTTTGTCGAAGGGACAGTAACAGCAGGGAAACCTGCTGTTGCCGTTGTTGTTGTCTTTGGAGCAGTAGCAGCAGCGGTAGAGATGCCTGCGGGAAAACAGGTCGGCAGTGAAGACGTCGCGGGGGGTATGGGCATCTTGGCAAGCGAGGTCATGCTGGCGACGGTCGACGAGACGTCAGAGACTTTGGTGGGTGAATAGCTGGATGGTCTTGGTCGGTTTGTGTTTGTAGTCGAGGTCGTTCCCGTCGAAGGAGTAGCTGTCGTACGTGCAGGTGCGGCTGTGAGAGCTGCCAGCGCCTGATCCACGGCGGACGGCCGTTGTGGACCAGAGGAAGAAGAGGAGATGGAAGAGGCTGGTGTTGAGACCGAGGTCGCTATGGAGTTGTAGCTCGTGGCAGGGAAGGAGCCGGTCGAACTGAGGGTGGGTGAAGGTTGGTACGTCTGTTGCAGGCGTGGCTCATTGGCGAAGCGCTGTGGGTGCGGAAGAGAGTCGTCAAAGTGACCATTGACAGGTCGCTGTGAAGACGGTGCAGGCGCCAGGGATGAGAGTCGTGGGGGGACGAATTGGTGTTGTTGTTGTTGCTGCTCAGACGAGGAACGCTGTGGTGGTGAGGGTGGCGGCGATGCAGGAATCTGTTGATGAGGTGGGGAGACAGCAACGAATGGTGATGAAGAAGGGAGTTTTGGAGCAAGTGAAGAGATCCGGGGTGGGGTCATTGGGTTGATCGGCGGGTTCATGGATGGTTTGTTGGGCGATCGAGCCAGTGGCGGATCTAGAGAGGTTGTAAAGGGTGGCAATAGGAGAAGGAGAGATCAATGGGTGAGAGAGAAGAAGCAGGAGGCAGGAAAAAGATGGAAAGGAAGGAAGGAAGGAAGGAGTAGATGAATGGATGAATGGATGAATGGATGAATGAAGAGATGAATGGACGAGAGGATGAGAGGGATGGGATGGATTGATGTAGAGATGGATGAATGGGATAGGATGGGATGGGATGTGACGGGAAAGAGTGAGTGAGAGTGAGCAAAAGAAGGAAGGAAAGGAAGGAAAGACGGAAGCAAGAAAGAAAATAGAGAGAAGAGATATGATGGCAGACAACGGGTCGATCTGAACGTCTCTTCTTCTTCTTCTTCTTCTTCTCTCCTCTCTCTCTTTCTCTCTCTCCTCTCGAAAGAGAGTGAGAGAGAGTGTGTGTGTGTGTGAGAGAGAGAGAGGCGGATCAGCTGCCGACAAGACAAGGAAGCACGCGGCTGCAACAAAAAAAAATAAAAAAAAAAAAAAAACGACAACGGAGAAGAAGCCGAGCACATGGTGCGTGCCGTACCTGAGGTCATCATCGCCAGCGGTGCAGATGGGGACAATGGAGGCGAGGATGTCAATGATGGCAGCAATGACGACAAGGGTGTCGACGCCTGCTCGGGTGACTTTGGTCCTGCGGCGAGAAGGCCATGGCCGTAGAGGGCGCCGTTGGCGAAGCTGTTGCCGTTGCTGTTACTGTTGCTATTCTTGGCATAGCGGGCAGAGTCTTCCGCATGGGGAATGTCTTCATAAAAGCCCCTGGCATGGCTGCCGGTGATGCGCCCAGCCGCAGCGATGCCGCTGGCGGAGTCCATGAGAGTGGCAGCAATGGCAGAGGCGGAGGTAGGGGCACTGGCCGTCGGGCTGGCCTTGGTGGTGGAGTTGGGGGTATTGGTGGTGATGAGCGGATGAACCTGGGATGAGTGCATGGGCAGGGTGGACTACAAGGCACTGTCGATGCAGCGCAGGGGGCGTTGAAGGGGAAGGAGACGGAGGAAGAGACGGAGGCGAGTTTGCGGGCGAAGGTCTGTCTGCTGTTGTGTGCAGGGTGAGGAGATAATAGGCAGGGGAGAGAAAATAAAAAAAAGAAAAAGTAAAGATGCAAGTCAACAGATGGATTAATGGATTTATCGGATTTAACGGATGGATTTAATCGGATGGATTTAACGGATGGATGGATGGATGGATGGATGGATGGATGGATGGGATCCGTTTGCTTGTTTGCGGATGGGCGGAGCGCAGAGAGATTTAAACCAGACCTGACCGGGAAAAGATGGAAAAGATGGACTAAAGTCCGGCCGCCGGATCAAAAAATCCCGGAAAAAGAGCACGGATGATGGATGGATGGATGGATGGATGAATGGATGGATGGAGAAAGAGACAGAAAAGTTTGATATGGACTGCGATGGGATGGAAACAGAAAAGACGCAGATACGCAGATTGCTGCAGAGTATGTGTGTGTGTGTGTATGTGTATGAGAGAGAGAGAGAGAGAGAGAGAGAGAGAGAGAGAGAGAAAGAGTGAGCAAAAAGGGAGCAAAAGGGTCAGAGAAGCAAAGGAAAAGGAGTCGACGCCCGTCGGAGAGCGTGCACGGCATTAAGAGCCGGGCCTGAAAAACATGGACCATCGCCCTTTGGTCACCAGCACACGCGAATGGGATTGAGAATGGACAGCAAGTAATGGACAATGATATTCATTGCCCATTCCTCTACTCCTGACCCAATGGGCGATGCGAAATGGACAGGATGAATCTGAACAATAGACCCATTAGTCGCCGCTCTCTCCTTTGCCTTGTCTTTCTCTTTTCTCTCTCTCTCTCTCTCTCTCTCTCTCTCTCTCCGATATCTAATTTTATGCAGCGATCCTCTCTCTCTCTTTCTCTCTCTCTCTCTCTATTATCTCTATGCACGAAATATGTGAGTATGCAGCCCGCTTGGGGGAAGAGAAGAGGCGGAGATGCCCTTAGTCTGTCTGTGGGGACAGGGGCCTTCGGAGAGCCCGCAGACCCTCTCTCACCGCCCCCTGTCTACAACAACAACTCCTACCTTTCCTCTCTATCCTCTGCGACACCATCCTTGCATCCTTGGCCATGTGCCCACCTTGCCACTCCTTCTCATACGCTCTCACCCCTGGTCCCAGTCCTCGATTCAAAGAGATCCAACACAGTCCAGGGCTTCAGGTACCAGAGGAGCACTGATTGCATATGTCTCGGCGTAATATCCCCATCGTCATCACCGTCCTCATTTGTACTCTCTTTCGTTTCTGCAATGGTATTTTATTTTTGTGAGCGGAAAAACATAAAAAAGAGGTCCACCGCTCACGTTCGCAACATGGTCAATCCTCCTTCTCCTCCTATTCCTCCTCTCGCTCTTCTCCCTCTTGGTTACAGCTCATTGTCCTGGCTCTCGTCACAAACACACACCCCCCTCTCCTTTCTCCCATGGTTTTCGATCAACTTTGTACTCTCATCCAGCCCTCATATTTTTACACACCCATTGTTACAGAAACCAAGTTCCCTCAGGGGTTTCTTCTAGAAGAACATAGAGAACTAGCCCACTCTTTTTCTCTCTTTCTCTCTCTTTCTCTCTCTCTCTCTCTCTTTCTTTTTTCTTTCTCTCTCCCCTCTCTCTCTCTCTCTCTT
This sequence comes from Mortierella sp. BCC40632, assembly GCA_011634665.1. Taxonomy (NCBI): domain Eukaryota; kingdom Fungi; phylum Mortierellomycota; class Mortierellomycetes; order Mortierellales; family Mortierellaceae; genus Mortierella; species Mortierella sp. BCC40632. The sequence continues at coordinate 2,524,283 of WAEK01000006.1, forward strand.
TTTTTTTTCTTTCTCTCTCCCTCTCTCTCTCTCTCTCTCTCATCCTCCGTTTGTCTTAAAAATTGACTTTGATCCGGAACATGGTTCGCTGGGTACCCACCTAATCAACAGATAATCGCGAGATCGAAGCAGTAGAAGACGTCAACACTTGCTACTTTTAGAGCAAGACCAGCAAATACACGCCCAGATACATCAGTACATACTCCTACTACTCCACAAAAAAAAATGTAGAGAGGTAGGCTGTAGACCGGAAAAAAAGTGGGTGTTTCTTTGAAAGCCTGCTCTCGTTCAGTTACGCAGAGACCATGGGCCTGTCAGATCCATACGCGTTTAACATTTGTAATCGGCCATCCTTCGCGCCTTTTTTTTTTATATATATAGCCGAACAACGAGTCTTGAGTACCAAGAGAAAAGACAAGTGTGAGTTGCCACCAATGCAACACCATCTTGGCTTGATAACAGTAGAAAAGAGAATGAGGGCACTTTCGTGAAGCTGCATCAGCGAATTTTGTGGTCGATCAGCTAAGGAGAAGATCAACAGTCCTCCTGTGATCACTAGGCAAGTGGGATCGGGTTTGAACCATTATAGTCTTTGACGCGTCGAGGAGGAGTGTAGAAAGGGGGGTTGAATGTCCTTCAGGAGAATATGAACAAAAAAGAATTTTCCAATAAAAAACCTACTCCAGCGAGAAGGCCTCCAAATTTCTTCTCTTTTCTTTTCTTTTCTTTTTTAGCGACAGAACCACGCCAATACATGACCATTCACTAAAGCGCGAAATATGGACTGACAAAAAGCCTAGTTTACCCTGGTGATCTAATTACCTTTGCCATGACCGAGCCAAGCTTCTTCAGAGCTTCCAGTGCCGCCTTCCCCTCATGACACAGATACTACGCCAGAGAAGGAATAGTCTTAAGAAGAAGAAAAAAAAAAGACGGCGTACAAAACAAGGCTATGGTGAATATTGCAAGCCCAGCCCACCCTATATGAAATACAATAAAAATAAAATAAAAAGAGCTTACGAGCGCACTGATACCGTGGTTGTCAAAGCGACAGAGTCAGCATCTAGTAAGCTTCAGACTACAAACCGGTCGATACTAGTCGTAGGTTTATAGTTACATGACCTCTTTGTTTTCTTCTTTCTTCTATGATGGCCCTTACAAGTGTTTTTAACACACCTTTCATTTCGTCTGCATGACTCGGCGATATAAAAGGCAGTTCAGGAATGGCGGCGTAATTCGCCTTCCCTCGGGATTGCAAAAAAAAAAAAAAAAAAAAAAAAGGTCCATTTGGGCGACCAAAGACATGGTGGTTGTTGGGACTCCATAAATGGCATCATTGATCCTATTTTTTTTTTTTTTTTTTTATTCTAAACAGTCAAAAGCCTCGCAAAGTAAGCTCTGAAAAAGCATTGGAGCTCCCTAAAAGCTCTACCGCTTGTTGTCGAGGTTCAATAGAGACATTTATACAGATGATGAGCTTTCAAAAAAAAAAAAAAAAAAAAGTCTTTTGCTCACTCTACCAAACCACCAAGATACTGCAACTCAATATTGCGGGAGAAATTCTTGTATTGAACGAGGAGCTATCGACTAGAGCATTTTCATAGCATATAACAATAGGAGCAGTAGGAGCAGGGGCGGTGGACGGTGATGGTGCGCATTTTTTTCCCCTTCCACTTTTCTTTCTGGAAGTAGGTGAGGAGGTGAAGCTAGATCCGCTATTATTGACTAAAGAAGTCATTCTTGTATCTTGATCCATATTTTCGCCCATTTGGCGGGTATGAAGAGAGACAGAGACAGAGACAGCGACGGAGAGAGAGAGAGAGAGAGAGAGAGAGAGAGAGAGAGAGAGAGAACAACAGCCTTCTCTCATTCTCAAAGTGTAATCCCGCAGGTGCGGACAGAAAGTGCGGGCTTTCTTTTCTTACTCCGCCCATTCATTCTCTCTCCTACCTGTCTTCCTCTCCTCCCTTTCATTTCTCGACATACTTTTCTCATCATCTTACATTCCCTTTATATTTCGCGCTAGTACGTTACATGTAGGTAGACTATTCTTGTCATTTGGAGCCTCGTGAGATCACAGTGAATTTTTTTTTTTAATGACGAAGGGGGGAAAACGGACAAAGGAAGTCCGATGGTCACAAACTCTTCTGATTCAACTCTAAATGATTCAGGGTCCTTACAGAGAAGATCGCGTGCAACAAGGACCCCCCTTCTCTCAATTATTCCCCTGGTTCCCTGTCTTCGACTCACAAAGGATCCGATTCAATCCAGGGGGGAGGGGGTCCAGGTACCAGGAAAGCATTGATCAATGATTGCATATGTCTCGGTGTAATATTCCCCATCATCGCCATCCTCATTTGCACTCTCGTTTCTGCAATGGTATTGATTTTATATTTTATTTTTGTGAGCGGAAAACATAAAAAAAAAAAATTCTAGAGGTTCGCCGTTCTCGTTCACAACATGGGTCAATCGTCATCTTCGCACTCTTCTTCTTCTTCCTGACAAGTCCATCGCCCTGGCTTTGGACAAAAGCCATCAGAGCTTTCGATCGACCCCTGTTCTCTCATCTGATCTTCGCCTTTAAACAAAATCTTTTAGGCACCATTGCCACAAAAAAAAAAAAAAAACAAAAGTTTCTTCAGAACACTTTTTTTTTCCAACAAGAAAGAGTTTAGAGAGATGACCTTTTCTTCCTCTCTTTCTTTCTTGTTCGCCTGTCTTGGACGTCAATTTTAAATCCAGAACATGGCTCGCTGGATACCCGTCTAATTAACATTCAGTCAGATAATCGCAAAAACGTCAATACATGCCAACCTAAGAGCAAACTTTGATACAACACACACACATACACACACAAACTCAAAGTAGACGCCTCTTACCGAAAGCTCGAAGATGGGCGAGTCACCCGCACCGCTGTAAACGCTGCCAACATCGGACTGATCACCACCCAAGTAGTGGCGAGCGCGGAAGGCAAGCAAATGAGCATAGTAGACTGGAGGGACAATGCTCACCGATTTGGTGCAGCGACCATACAAATGGCACAGTCGATAGGTCAGCTCTTGCATTGCATCGGAAGAAAGCTTGCTCTCGTTCAACAACACATGATACAAGGTCGGACGCGAAGTTCCTTGCAATCCACCATGACTCAACAGATCTAAAGAGTTCATAATCACAACCAATTGACCTCCACATCAGTATTTTTTTTTTTTTTTTTTTTTTTAAAAAAAAAAAAAAAAAAAGGATTCCGTCACTTACAAAAGTTGAATTCGGTCGGATGGGTGATCACAGTATCGACGACCGTGCCGGCAACACAGTTTCCAGACCTGTCGGACATGCCGTTGGGGGTCGGGAAGAATCTGGTATGGTGTCTCTTCTTGACCACACAGAAGTTGATCTCCGGTTTAAACTTGGGATCTACTCAATCACATTTCATGAAAAAAAAGACATTCAATCCTTCAATCCACCTTCACCAGCGAACCCTCAAAAAACAAACATGTCAAAAGAAGGATCACTTACCATTCAACTGGCTACAGCCTTGTCTAATCGCCTCTACTTCAGTATAACGAACTTCTTCATACTGGCCCTCAGAAACTCCATCACGATAGAACATAATTCTTTGAGGAACAACATTGTTGAGGCGGCGGAATTCTCGAAGGAGGTCCTCCACAATGTTGCTCAGGTTATCAATCACCTAGAATATCCGAGAAGAGGACCATCCAAGGGTGTCAATGTTAGGCTTTTAGAAAGTTTTGATAGAGTCCATCAAAGACACAGTAAACCGATAAAATTACCTCCTGTCGACTGGCTTGGACATGCAGACGACCAACGTAACGAGTGCACTGACTGTCCATCGAAGCCACCACTGCAACAACAGATGGCTTGGCCTCTCCAGGAGCAGGGTGAGTAACATCTGCTCCAAACACCATGGTCGGTTTATCCGAAATGAAGGGTAGCTCGTTAGGAGGAACAATGTTGTTCTTTCCTCCAAGCTGTAAAAGCATCCGTCAAATAGAAAGCGAGATGAAAGAGGTTAGTGGGTTTCATTCTCTGTGAGAAACTGAGTTACTATTAGGGAGAGATCCAAGTGCCCGAGACTCTCTTACCTTAATGTTAATCTTCAAATTGAGCATTCGGCAATATTGTTTCTACAGAACCCAGTCAGAAAATGTTGAATGAGTTAGTCTGATCGTTCTGCCGGTCTACATCGACAGTCAACTTTTGTCAATCTGCACGTAAAAGCAATTTCTCTTCCGCTTTTCATACCACTGTCGCAGGCGTGACTCTTGGTCCACGAAGCTTGATAGCTGTGACACACTGCGTAATCAGACTCTTTCCTTCGGTCTCACAGTAGGTCTTCACTCTGGAGTAAGTAGGACACTTGTTTGGCAAAATCACCAGAATGACTAGATAAAAGGCAACCAGGATATCATGATTAGTACCATGATCATGTCGTCACCATAACATAGACCGCAAGGTCAAATACTTTTGGCAAAGGGAAATGAAATCACTCATTACATTGAGGTTCGGCCCTGCATTTAGCCAAGACCTTGGATCGAGCTTCATCAATGCTCGCCTCCACGTTTCCTCCTTGGGCCATTATAATAGCCGGGTCCTTGTTCAACACGGTCATTCCTAAAAATTAAAAAAAATATTCCACAAAGGAGACATATTGTGTTTAATTATCACAACGCTCAACATCAGGCGGGCGTCATGAACGATTTAAGAGGATTGTCCTTACCGCTTTCGGTCATGGTAGCAGTCAGTTCTCGCACAAAGTCCCCAACCAACTTAGGAGCACTAAGAGTACGCAAAAGAAATGAATTAGCTCTCAGTCAGGACGACTTTAAATCGAAAAAAAAAAAAGAGCAATGACACTTTGGCAAACTCTTACGATTTAAAGGCATTGTCAAACACAAGAACTCCCCAGGAGGTAAGCTCGGCACCTTTGACCATCTTTTTAGCAGCAAACTAAACAATAAAGTAATAGTCTCTGGCAGTTAGAAACCAAGGAAATATTTCATTTGAAGTTGGAAGATGCCAGTCAGAAAAAAAAAAAAAAAAAGCTTCTTACATTCCATCCTCCTTGGCTTATTTCAGCCCTGGCATTGTTGCGGTAAATAATCGAAGGAGGAGGAAGGACACGCGCCGGAACGGTAGTCATGTCGGATGACACCTCCATACCGAACGAACGCATGTACTGGTTCCTAGCGTAATCAAGAGAGCTGACAGCTTCATTGATTCGCTTTGCCCTCACATCCGGGCGAACACTCGTGCTTCTGATCATCTGAGTGGTTTGCATCTCATTCAGCTATAAAAAGGTGACAAAAGGCCAATAAGTGAAGGACACTGTTAGTCTTCACCAAAGAAACAATCAAGTTTTCCCAAAGGTTAGACTATGGATCATACTCCATCAATCACTTACGCGTCGGTTGTAGTGCTTTCCGGAGACAATGTTGCACACTTCTGCTGGGAAGTACACGGTGCGGTTATCCTTGCCCTTGACACCAAGACAAGGCAGCATCGGGAACCTCAAATTGAGGTTGTAAGCTTCCCTGTAGTACTGAGCGACAGAAATCGTTCTCGCCGTTCCATCGTTCCGCTCTTGTCGAAACTTGATGTCATTCGCTGAACCTGAGCTCACCTCAGCGACCCTGAACCTACAAGTCAGAACGCGTAAATAAAGTTAGTAAAAAAAAGAGAGAGAGAGAATTATAGCATCACTGGAGACGTTCTCTACGTACTGTCGCCTAAATTCTCCACCCCTGTGGGTGACAGTGAAGCTGCAACCCTTGAAGACGCTGTTCAATGAAGCGACTTCTCTTCTCTGGATAGCCCTCAGCATAGAAACATCGCGGATATTCTGAAACTCTTGAATCAGCGACACAAAATTGCCACCCTTCACGAAGGACGTGGCCACAGTGTTGACATTCAGGAACATTTGCTTTTGGCAAGTATAGACGGACTGGTGGATGCCATCTCGCTTTTCAATACACTTGCCAAGATCGACTGGATTGACATCAGTGTAAACATTTCGTCCAATAGTGATCATCTCACCAGCGGGCTTGTGCATCACTGCGATATTCAAGGCTTTGAAAAAACAAACAAAAAAAAAGGCATTGCATAGGTTGTATGAGAAGCGGGTCTTGCATCCTGGCGAGAGGGGGGGAAAGAAAGAAAGGAAGAAAGAAGGAGGAACCGAATATCTTTACCTTGGCAGGCTGTGAGACAGCTGGCGGTAAGAGGACCCTTGCCTTTGAGGAACTTGTGAAGTTCATCAAGGAGAATAGTGTTGGCCTTTTTGATTCGAATTGTGAATTCGTTCCTCTTATTGTCACCTGGCTCGCTCGGATCGTCGTCTTTAGGATCCTTCTTTTCCTCCTTGGGCACTTCTTTGCCCTTGCCTTTGCCTTTGCCCTTGCCTTTGCCCTGGGCACCACCAGTAGCAGCAGCAGCAGCAGGGACACGGCTAGAGGAAGAGGCTGATGAAGCAGGCACGTCACGTCCAGTGGACGAATGACCATCAAGAAGCTCAACCTTTCGAGTCAGGGTACCCGAGAATTGGAGCTCCTCAGAAGCATAGGCATTGCTTCGGCCATCAAAGACGACCCCGTTTGGGGGCAACTCCGGGAACCGCTCAATCAATGGCCAGAGCTGGCAAATTTTAAATTGAGAATAAGGACGTATAAGTACGGGAGAGGACAGTTTGCTGCGGCAGGCAGAAAGTACACCATTCATTCACACCATGGGCGACCCCGTGCAACTCGAGCATCTCACCTTTCGAGCCTTCTTGGGAGGCAGCTCGGGAGTGATGGAGATATCGTAATGATAAATCACATCTGCTCCCAACTTGGATGATTTGAGTGTAGTCCCATTAATGTTGTAATAATCGAGAACGAGTCAGCAATGGAGTCTTGGGCATGATGCCAATAGAACATGTGCAAATGATGACCGAGTCATTCCCAACCCAGAAGCAAGTCATCCAACCAAAGACAAACCTTTTTGATGGCAAAAAAGTTGGCCAGAACTTGAGTAGGCCTACCCTTCTTGCCACCAGCGTCGGGACGTAGCGCGTTCTCCGTTAAGGAGATGGGGGATTTGGGATTGGTAGATGTCATTGTTGAGAAACAAAAAGAGACAAGGAATGCCAAGGCTTGCAACTCTGGGTCGACTCTTGTACCACTCAGACCCATGCATAATGCTCTATCACCAGTGGCTTACAAGGAAATGGAAAGTGGGCGCGCCCATGAAGAGACTATGGCGCGCGAGACCCAGAAGCCCAAGGTCGTCCACAGAAGTCATTTTCACTAGGTAGATTGTAATAGAGCCTCGGGAGCTTTAACAGAGCGGCCTTCGAACTTGACCAGTGGCCTCAGAGAGTCCAACTCTGTCAAAGAGAGATAACGTCTTTTTTTTTTTTTTTTTTTTTTTTTTTTTTTATTACAAGAAAAGTGGAGGACTGCGGCATGCATCCTGAAAGGTTCCATTACCATGCTCCTCTCCAACATTATGGAGCGGAGGAATGGGGGGTGGTCTCCTTGTAGACTGAATCTCAGAGACCCACTTGATCCATAATGTTCAAGAACCGAGATTCATCCACGCCATCCCCATTCTTGGCTGCTTCTTCAATCATCTCGATCAAATCCTGTTCCGTTACCGAGATGTTCAACTCGGTCGCCACTCGTCGCAAGTCTTCCACTTGAATTTTACCTCGTCCTGTACTATCGAATAGTTGGAATATCCGGAAAACATCCGCCTTCCGATGATCTCCCTATATAAAATTATATATTTATCATACATTCACACATCATGGTCATCGCCACCAAAATCAAGAGCAAACAGGAGTCATGGTAAGTAATAATATTAAGAAAAAGAAAAAAAAAAAAGCGACGCGACTATCCTGCTTCGCCTGCTTACCTCGTTTGGAGTCATAATCATCATGAAATCCGCCAACGTAAACCTCCATTCATCCTCATGAGTACCTTGTCCAGACTTGGCATGGCTCCTGTCACTAAAACGATCATTGCTATCGCTATCATCACCTTCATTGTCGCTATCACTGGAAGGATCAACATATTTCGATCGACCTTTCGATGTCCTGGACTGAACTGAACCTGTGCGTGTACTCTGTCTCCGACTAGACCCTTCTTTCCGGTCCTGATTAGAGTCGTTGGTTTCGCGAGCATGCTTTGACTTGGATGAACCAACCGAGGCAGAGGTAGCCATGTTTCTTAATCTGCTCCTGTGGACGCTAAGGTCAGGAGTCCCCAGTACAATCTCACGAACTTCGTTCAGTGTGGCCTCAAATCCAAGGGCACGCATGGCTTGGCGCAGTTGTTTGAGCGTGAGGTGTTCAGTCTCATCCGAGTCAAAGACTCGGAAGGTATCAAGCAGCTCCTGAGAGTAGGCCGGATCGACATGAGCAGCGGTAGTGGTAGTAGCAGTGGTAGCAGCAGAGTGGGAGTCGCTATCAAATGTTGAGCCAGTGGAGCGGTGACATCTGGTCTTGTGCGTTTGTGGCATGTCGAGCGGGAGGATAGAGAGGAAGAAGAGGAAGAAGAGGAAGAAGAAAGGGTCAAGATACTGAGTCCCTGTCCACGTGTATGAATTATGCTCATTTGACCCCCGTCGCCATTAAGAGAGAGACAGAGAGACAGAGAAAGGGGTGACAGAAAGTGGCTTTTCATCTCTCTCTCTCTCCTCCTCTTTTGGGACATCAACCGACAGAGCGGTTGTTCTTGCTACGGCAGTAGTAAAAAGATCAATTGTAGTTCGGATGCTCAACTTGGCCAATCCCACCGTCTAGCACAGCAGCCCGCAATGCTGGATCGATCCCTACACCGTGCAGGCCGTATCTTGAGAGGCATCCACAAATACACCCCAACTGCGACGCGCTCTCCCCCCCCCTACACCGTCGAGAGAAGCCACCTCGCAACCTAATTGGGCGAAGCAAGTGACCAGGATTCTCTAGTACCTGCAGCTCTCGACGAAAGTGAACAAAAGAGCAAAAGAATGTAAGAAAGAGATGGAGAGAGAGAGAAAAAGAGAGAGAGAGAGAGAGAAAAGGAAAGGAAAATATGTGGAGGTTACACTACTCAGGTACATGCTCCTGAAAATGCCTTGCATCCATTTACAGGAGTTCGGCTCCAACCGTCTCGGCTGCCTTCTGTTCATCATGTTGCACCTTATTTATTTTTTTTTTTTTCATTGAGATCATTTTATGCCATCAAAGGGGCGTCTCCTTGTTCCTGGAAGCAAGGGAGCCTAGCTTGTCATGAATCCAATGCACAGGCCATTGGACCAAGCCGAGCGAGCGCTAATAGGAGTGGCGAAGGGAAAGGGGGTGAGCCAACGGCTCCTTTCTGGCCACTAGGCAGCCAAGATGGCAAATCTTTTTTTAGGATCACAAGCGCAATATGATAGAGAAAGAAAGAAAGAAAGTGAGAGAGAGAGAAAGAGAATGAGAGATAATGAGAATGAGAATGAGAGAGCAAGCCTTTTGACAGCTGTTCTAGTTGTATGAAATGGTTTAGCTTGTCTCCTGGTCTGCTGTCTCCTCTCTCCCCCTAGGAGGCACACATGTTTTGGCAAAGAAAACAACAGCAACAATAACAGATTAAAATAAAAAGAACAGTTGAGCACCACATCGTGCAGCCAGCTAAAACGAGACTTTGTCTATTCTTGAGAACAACCATGAACACCCCCGTGCCTGGGTTGTTGCCTTTCGCCTCTCACTCTCTTGTGAGGCGGCTCTTTCAACCCCTCAATGGACTGTTCTAACCCATCAAGGAGGCATCGATCAGAACGAAACTTGGCCCCCCCCCCACAAACGGACGGGGGTTGGAGAGAGAGAGAGAAAGAGAGAGAAAGAGATCCGAGAGCCACTGTCCATCTTCTTCCACCCCTCACAGCTCCACAGCAGGACTTTGTACTCGGTTGTCCCACGCACTTTTGTTGTTTTCTTTCCTTTTGTCGTCTGCTCAGCTGTTCAGAGCAGAAAAAGTTGTGACAGAACACAGTACGAGAAAATGAGATGGAAGAGAAGAGAGCGAGCGAGGGATGATGAAGGGAGACACACACACAGAGAGAGAAAGAGAGAGAGAGAAAAAGAGAGAGAGACGCGGGTGTATGTGTTCGATTGCATTGCACGACGGCAACTACACCAGAATACGTACCCCATGCTTGTTCCTGGGCCTTGATGTCAGTCCCTTGTTGCCCATATCCATTCGTCATGCTGCACAGGCCAAAGAGCAATCCTCTCTCTCCCCTCCCCTTTAGTTCCGTATTGGGCAACCTCATCTCTCTATCAAAAAGTTCCTCTTCTGCCCTCATGCTTCACGAACGCGACTTTGCCTCTCTCCTACAGTCATGTCGGCACTTGATGTATTGTCTCCTTGACCATCCGATGCGTTCTTGATCCCGAAAGTCCGGAATTTTGTCTCACGCTTCCTTTCCCCATGAGTGTCAACCGGGCCTCGATCTTCCTAGTAGCAATTCTCATAGATAAAGCGCTACGTTTGCAAATGACGGAGTATCCCTCTTGCCCTTGACTCAGGGTCCGCGCAATCCCAGGGTTGTACATTCCAGCCCAGCCATCTCGATCTCAACAGACGAGTCAGGCCATTGGTCCGATAGGGGTCGCGTTGAGAGAGAGGATCCTGTGGTACGGGTGTGGTGTGCAAAGGGGGTGAGAGAAAGCGAGAGGGAGAGGGTGAGTGAGAACGCACGGTTCCGTCCTTTGTGAATGTGGATCGGGCAGCACGGATCTCTGTTGGAAGGATGCCACTCCAAGTAAGAAAAAACAAAGCAGCATAAGCAGTACTACACCAAGCAAGACTCTTCTCATCTCTTCCCGACTTTGCATTGTTGGTTGTGCTAGAAGCAGACGGACTGGGAAGCTCGGATATTCGGAAGGGGAACCAGGGAGCCGGGAAGTCATAGAGCCGGGAAGTCATTGAGCCAGGGAGCCGCCAGGGAGTCAGGAGCCGCCAGGGAGTCGCCAGGGAGTCAGGAGCCGCCAGGGAGCCGCCAGGGAGCCATACACAGAAACACACATATACAAATACACATCTAAACACACACACGCACTGCATAGACGAATCCAGAGACCTCGGAGCTGGCTCTAGAGCAGGGCAAGGGATGTCATTTTCGACCGACCTTGTCGCGCACGCGCGAACCACGGGCTTTATGACCCATCAGGCAAGAAAGTCAGCCTTGAGTCGTTGTGGAGCGAGTCGAGGCTCCTTGCCTGATGGACAGGCAAAGCCCGAGTCCGAGCCAAGCGGGCGCAGCGATTGGCCGGCGCAGCTGTTGCTCGCACGCCCAACTAGGACCCCTTCTTTCCTCTTTCTCCTCCTCCTCTTTCCTCCTCTTTCCTCCTCCTCTACCTTCTCTGACTCCTGTCTTCGCTGTCAACGCCGCCCTTTCCCGTTCTGTCTCCTTCGGCAATATAGGTCACCGGGTCGAGAGGTCAAAGTCTAGTCTAGACAGCAGCAAGGACGTGTTTGTCGTCTCATTATTTTTATCGCACGACTGCGTGAGAGTGCGCGCGCAGCCGACGAGCGGGAGAGCATGGCCGAGGCAGGAGCCAGAGCCAGTGCCCCGCACACACACAGGCGCACACACAAAGAGAGAAAGAAAGAGAAAGAGGGAGATGTGCAGCAGCAGCGAATAAACGGGGGGCCTCGTCGGTCATCTAGTGCTTGGTCGGTCTAGCCGACAGTGATCCTCTCCCCCCCGTTCTCTCACCGTGCGGAGCAAAGGAGAGGGTCCTGTCAGGAGGTTCTCGTGAACAATTGACAATGGGATTGGACGAAAGTGCCTGGTTCCAATGGCTGCAGGACGTAGACGTATCCGCGTTTTCCTCTTTGATGCAGGCGTGCGATCTGACGATAAGGAAAGGGGCGCGAGGCCGCTTTTGTACAAAGTGCTGTCTCTCGGCCAGGGGTTTGTGAACTCTTGAGCTGTCCAATGTGGATGCACAGAGTCGGAGAAAAGAGAGAAGGAGAAGCCAGGGCGTGAAGGCTCAATGGACGAGGACGTGCATCGTTCTGTCGCATAGACTAAGCTCGGTGGAGCAACAATTAGTATGCCAATGCATGCTCGATGCTTTTCGCTTCGTCTTACTGCTTTTGACCCTGGGCGTGCGGTATGGCCTATTAGCCCTAACGGGAGGGACACCCTGGGCTGGGCTCGCTCCTCCGCGCTGTTGTCACTTTTTTTTTTTTTTTTTTTTTTTTTTTCGCTTTCTCTCTCTGTCTCTGTCGCAGCCCCCACTGCGGCTTCGTTATGCTGCTGATGCTTGCCTTTGGTTTCGCCGGTTGGTCTCTGAGGGTTTCTCTTTTTCCTATTGCTCTCTTTCTGCCCTCTGTTTGTTCGTCACTTGGTCGCGTCGGTTGGTGCTTTTCTCTTCTTTCCCGCCGTCGTGAGCGAGTAATTCTCCCCTAGACCAAGGAGTTGACAAAGAACAATGCCACTGGTCACGGCGGAAAAAAAGAAAAGAAAAGAAAAGAAAAAAAAGAGGTGACGGTGGATGGGGCCGTGTTCAGGAGTCAGGCACAAAGTCCGTTCGTTAAGTTAGTGCCCACAGACAACACAACAACAACAGCACAACATCAATCACAATAACAATAACAATGGGCACAATGCCAACATGGGCTGCAGCAGCAGCCTCCATCCGCAGTGTGACTCTCACAGCAGAAGCACACATAACGCGTTGTCTTCTTGTTCCTAACTCCAAAAGGCGGTGGTTCCTGACTCCTCCAAGCCCACCCACCGTCCGCATGTCCATCCTCATCTACCCTTTTGCCCCGCCGCCCCTTCTTGTTTATCCTCCCCCCTCCTCTGTTTCCCCTTCCCCTTGCCCTGCCTTCCGTTGCTATTTTTCGGCTATTGTTGGTCGCGTTCTACCACCGCAGCCTCTCCTCTCTCACTCTTTCTCACTCTTTTCTACTTTGTGAACACCTTTTCTTATCCATTCTGTCTCCTCTCCCGTCCCATATAATACCTGCCTTGCTCTCGTTTCGTGCTGAATAGGGAAGGGGAGGAGGGAAAGGAAGGGGAGGGGGGAGAAAGTTGACTGAAGAGGCTTATTATCACTACTACGCGTTCGGAGACCACCAACCCTGGACTGGGTGCGCAGGTGCGCGCGCGCGAGTTTACATTTGCGATAGTATCGTCATGCAGAACCACATAGGCATTTTGGATCTTGTTCTTGCTCATTTTCCTTTTTTTTCTTCTTCTTCTCGCGTGTGCACACAGAGTGTGTGCTGCATGCTAGATCTTACCGTCGTCGTCTCTGCACCGCACTAGAGGGACAACTGTTACGGCAGTCGAGTCGGGGCGGTGCGGGCGTAAAGAACAGACAGACAAAGAGCAGAGACAGACAAAGAGCAGAGACAGACAAAGAGCAGAGACAGACAAAGAGCAAGGCCACCCAGCAGGTCTGAGGATACTGGTCAGAGTATGTTTCTGTAAAACGCAAATTCATTAACCTTCTTCGATGCAGAATGGCTCACCCCTTGAAATTTTCTCTTTCCATTCGACAGACAGAGTGGGGTGCACCGGCCTCAAGTCAAGGCGTCTTCTCCATTACACACTCCCTTTTTTTTTTTTTTTTTTTTTTCTCGCTCTCTCTCTCTCTCTCTCTCACACACACACACACACTCGCACTTACTCTGTCCGCTAGCCCCGCCTCGGGCATGTCCCAGTCGGTCGATCATTGTCTGGCGGGAGGGTGTTGAGGTGCCGCTTGTACCGCTGTTTATCTGGGCATGCCATGCTTTGCCGAGAGCAACACCCATCCATCCATCCATCCCCTTGACCCTCGTGGTCAGCGCCTCTACAATGGCTGTGGGAAGGATAGGTTCGTCGGGAGGCCAGAGCCGTTGCTTGCGCCTCTTTCTGCCCAGACGAACCCGTCTCCGCCCGTGTGCGTGTGTCCCTTGGGCGCTCTCCTCTCAGTCCTGATACGCTCATTCACTGCAGCAGACCTCCTCCCCCAGCGACGGTCGCCTGTCCCTGCGAATGCAAAATAAAAAGGCGCTGCCTCGCTCTCTTCGTTTTCTTTTTTCTTTTTTTTTCTCCCTCTCTCTCTTTCTCTCGCCCATACTCCTCTCCGTGTCCTCGATCGTCCTTTCGTTTAGTCCTGCAATTACTCGTCCTTTTTTTCGTCTTTTTTTTTTTTTTTTCCTCTCTCTCCTCCCCCCCCCTCCATCGCTGTCGATCTAGGACAATCCTTCTCCTTCTACTGCTCGCCCACATCTTTGTTTTGCATCCACTCTGGTCCATTCCTCTCGGCATCATTATCTATTTTTTTCTTTTCAAACCAACTTTTTTGATTTTTTTTTTTTTTTTTTTTTTTTTTTAATTTTTTCCGATTTTCTTTTTTTTTTTTTTTTTTTTTTCCACTTTTTTCTTGTCTTTTATTTTTCTTTCTTTCTTTTTCTCGCTTTTTCCTATTTCCTTTTCACTTCGCCATTCCCCATTAACTCTTTAATCTCACTCGACCACCAACACGCACAAGACCTCTCTCTCCCCCTCTTCCTCTCTCTCCATCCTTACCCTTCCATTATTGATTTGCTAGTCCCAACCTGGGAACTGCCCATTGTTTGATTCAAATACATTACTCGCTCTTTCCTGCCTGTGGACGAGCAAAAAAGAAAGACGCCACACTTGGTCTGACCGTAAGAACCCCCTACCTTGATACCACCTATTTTGTATGTACCGTTAAAAAAAAAAAGTTTCCAACGTCTCTTTCTTTCTTCTTGTTCTTATGCGGTTTATGCGCCATGCACCTTGTGTATCCATCTGTAACCAAGTTTTCTTCCTCTGCACCCTCTCCTTGTCCCCTACCCCCCTACGCGGACAAAAGGCACTTTGCGCTTCTTTTCTGTCGGGGGTGTTAGAAACAAGAAAAACAACAACAATAACAACAACAACAACAGCAGCAGCAGCAGCAGCAATAACAACCTTTGTGTTGTTTACACCTGAGTTTGCCACTCAGTGCGCCTCGACCTCTTCCTCCTCCTTTCCTCCCCCCTTCTTCATCATTTCGGTCTACCCTTCCTCCGCACCCCTCACCTCCTCGTCACCCTAATTGCCTATCCACAAAACAAAGAAACAAGGACACATTAGTCTTATTTTTTTTGTCTCAATGGCTGAATCAAAGGTTGTCAATCCACTCCCATACTCCGACTTTCGCAGCGACACTGGTAAGTTTCCCTTTTTTTTTTTTTTTTTTTTTTTTTTTTTTTTTTCCTTCGTCTCTATCCTTCTTGTTGCGCAGATGTCCTTGTTCAGTCACGATGCATTTTGGAACGTAGTAAAGTGATTCTCAAACAGGAATGTGATCAGAGCAGGGCGTGCGTTTCCGTATCACTCTCTACTCTTTTATCCTGCCCTTTTTTTGTTAACGGACTTGATCCTATGTCTGGCATGGCTGTTTTTTTTTTTATCCTCCCCTTGCGCAGAGAGAGAGAGAGAGAGAAAGAGAGAGAGAGAGAGAGAGAGAGAGAGAGATCTGACCACCAAGATTGCTAACTGTTACCAACATGATCTCCCGATTTTTTTTTTTATATATTCGTTTTAGCGACGGCTCCAACATTCGAGATGTTTGAAGCAATGAAAAAGGCATCTCTTTGTGACGACGTCTATAACGAGGATGATTCCGTCAAGAAGCTTGAGCGCTATGTTGCTACATTATGTGGACATGAGGCGGCCTTGTTCTGTACCTCTGGTACAATGGTAATGTACCTAGATAAACGCCATGCTCGGCATGCGGTCATTGACTTTTTTTTTTTTTATCTTCCGCCCTCTGGTTACCCTCCTTTCCAATCTACCTGCCTACATATGCCCTCGCCCCCCCCAGCCCTCCCCACCATCTTTGCCTTTTCTTCCCGATCCTATTTCTCGATCCTCTTTCTCCAAAGGGGAATCCATTGGAGGAAAGAGAGGGGTGGGAGAGAGTAATGGAAGGAGGAGGGCGAAAGAGTGTATTATTTTTTCTGGGGACAACATTTTGCGTGTGTGCGGGTGCATTTCGGTGCGTGTCTGCGCAAGTTTGTGTTCTGCACATCACTCCGCCTTTTTTTTTTTTTTTTTTTCTCTCTCTCCCCGTTTTTTTTACACCATGTCGCAATCCCCGGGAGATTTCTTTCCTACTATCCTGTTAATGCAGGGCAAACACCCGAAGAAAAGAATAGTGAAGAAAGAAAAAAAAAAAAAAAAAGGGCCAAAGAAAAGACGCGAATGTCTAATTACAATTACTTACCTTTCTGTCTTTCTCTCTCTCTCTCTCTCTTTCTTTGGATCTCAATGCATGATTTCCGTCATTTTCTCCTATTCGCGCGCGCACCCTTTCTGTGTCTCCTTCTCTCTCTCTCTCTTTTTTTGCTCTGTCTGTCCCTTTTTTTTTTTTTTTTTTTTTTTTATGCACTTCAATGGATCCATCCTAGTCCAACCAACTTGCACATCGCGTGCATCTCTGCAACCCTCCGCAATCGGCCTTGGTCGATATCCGATCCCATGTCTTCAATTACGAAGCAGGTGGGATTTCGTTTCATTCCCAAGCTGCGGTCTACCCTGTGATGCCTGCCAATGGTTCTCATCTCACAGTAGAAGACATTGCTTCAAGACTCGTCATGGACGTGGATGTCCATTATGCCCCGACTCGGATCGTTTCACTTGAAAACACACTCAATGGTACGATCATGCCCCTGGAAGAGATTATTCGGATTCGTGAATTGACTCAAGAACACGGGATCATGCTACATCTTGACGGAGCCCGACTCTGGCATGCCTCGATTAGTACAGGTATCTCGATGAAGGAATATTGTTCCTACTTTGATACCATCTCCCTTTGTCTCTCCAAGGGCATCGGTGCTCCCATCGGTTCAATCTTGGTCGGGAGTGAACAAGTCATCAAGAAGGCTCGTCATTTCCGTTTGCTCTTTGGAGGTGGATGGCGTCAGGCTGGAATCCTGGCCGAGGCTGCTCTTTGGGGGATCAAGAACAATTGGCCAACAATGGAAGTAACCCATCAACGAGCCAGATGGTTGGAACGTGTCTTTCTTCAGATTGGTTGTCAAATCACCAACCCTGTCGATACCAATATGATTTGGGTTGATACTACCGAGGCCGGGTTCACGGTAGAGGAGTTGATGGTCGAGTTGGCCAAGGAAGGAATCAAGATCAGTGGAAGTGGCTGTGCGATGAGAGTCGTGTTGCATTACCAGATCACAGACGAGGCCGTCGAAAAGTTTATCGAGGTCCTTCGCAAGATGGCCTGTAGTCCTCGGATGAAGGTCTCGGTTGATTTGACCACAGCTTCCATGAAGGAGCATCCAGAGAGTATCTATGATGACGAAGAGACTCCCGAGTTGACCTCGGGTAGTCTCACAGTCGCACCAAGTCAGAGACGAAAAAGACACTCGACGACGGGCTCTACTGCCTCTGCTGGGTCAGGGGCAGGTCAGATCACGACGACTGTTGGTACAGTCGGTGAAGGAGGATACATTCGCAAGAAAGGTGGTAGTCAAGATCTTGGAGACGGTATCAAGCCCATCTCAATTCTCCATGAAGATGAAGAGCCCTTCCAACCCAGACCACGCCACATCCATCGAAATATTAGCAATGCGACCTCGACCACGGCCAAATCTCAAGAACGACCTCGGAGTGCATACGATCCGGATTTATCAAGGGCAGCCCAACTCCGAGAAAAGGAGTTGAGGGCCTCCAAGTCGAATGGTAGTCATCGACAACGTCAAATCCTCATGGACCAGGACGAGGCTCCACATTCGCCCATGCCCCATACACTCCGGAGCACGAAATCCTTGGATCTCCAAGAAGCAGAGGCTCGTGCGTTTGCAACGGGACAATTGGAACGGACAGAGACGGACACGAGTGGTTTATCTGGGGGTGAGAAGAAGAAGCTGAGCAAGCTGCAGTACCGTCTTTCACATAACCCAGCCAGCAAGGCCTTCAAGCGAGCTAGTATCCGCATTGTCCGGTGGGGTTCCATGCTTTCTAGGGAAGCATAAAAGAAAAGAAAGAACAAATGAAAGAAAGAAATAAACAACGACAACAACAACAACAACAACAACAACAAAAAAAAAAGAATGCTGTATTGCAAAACACGAAACTCACGCCAATTTCCCTTGCATGCCTCAATGATACTTGGGCCTTGACATCCATTTGCATGGATGCACATGTTTGTATGCAGGGGGAAGAGGAGTTGAAGAAGAAGAAGAAGAAGAAGAAAGGGGAGGCCCACAGCGAGGCGAAGCGGGTCTGAAAGCGACGCGCGGACACACGGACAGTGAAGCAAGTATCTTTTTTTTTTTTTTTAAAGGGATAAAAAATGATCGATGAAGAGCAAGGCATATTTTTTTTTTTTTTTTCAGACATGGTCAAAGAGAGAGAGAGAGAGCGAGAGGGAGAGAGAGAAAGAGAGAAAGAGAGCAACAAGAGGGACTAATGCTAGTGGCCCTGAGCGCAGTGGATTAAAAAGGGCCGGAATGTGAGGATCATGGAAGGATGGACAACAACAAGGGGAGGAAAAAAAAAGACTCCCTTGGTGTTTCAGGTACTGTTGCTGGGAGGGGGGATGGTGGTTGGGTTGGTTGGGCTGGTTGATTGAGTTGGGGGGGCAAAAGAGGAGCTGAGCCATCTTCTGCTAATCGCAAATGCTGCGTCACCACTTTCCAAATCTGGGTTTTGGAAAAGGGGAGAGACGAGAGAGAGAGAGAGAGAGAGACAGAGACACCACACAGACAGAGAGCAAAAGAGATCAGCTGTGGGCGGGTCCAAAAAAGATCTCAATTCCATTTCCGTTCTTCTATTCCCCCCTGCCTCGGGATCTGTTTCTTCTTCCCTTTCTCTCCATCGAACAAAAGGACACCTCACCCCTTAGTGGACGCTTGGTCAGGAAACGACTCCTCAGCACCCACCCCCCTTTCATAGGAGAAGGTAATAATAATAATAATAATAATAAAAAAAAAAAAAAAAAAAAAGAAAAAAAAGTGCATGAGGAAAACAACGATCCTTCTTCTTCTTCAACCCCAAAGGAGCTTTTATTTTTTTTTATTATTATTATTTCAGGGGAGACTCTCAGCATCCTCGGCAAAATGGACGCGTGTCCTACGCAGAGCCAAACCCACTCACTCCTCCATCGACTCGTCCATCCACACGACAACCCAGAGCATGGACAGGGACATTCGTCATGGAAGGAGGAAAAAAAAAAAAGCAGTTTTTTTTTTTACACCTGCTCACATCGACCCTTCCATCTCTCATTACACTCGCGACCTGCATGATAGCCGTGAATCAACACCCAGAAACACAAGTCTAGATTATAAAGGACGAGCCAACAATGAGAGAATTGCCTCAGAAGGAAGCGAATCTGTTCAAGCAGATCCTGGTAAGGATGACCTAGCTTGTTCAAATGCGGATCTATTCCGGATACCTTTTTTTTTCTTGTTCTTTGTTCCTTTTCTCTTTTCCTCCTCGCTCCCGATTGATCACTCTATCATCCTGCACTATTTTTTTTTCCTCCGCTTCTCTCTAACGCTTCAACATACTCCTATCTCTCTCTCGCTCTCTACGTGTGTGTTTTCTCTTCTCTTCCTTTTTTTTTTTTTTTCTTTTCTTTTCTAATCAGAAATGCTATGAGAACAAGCAGTACAAGAAGGGATTCAAGAGTGCTGAACAGATCTTGAAAAAGTTTCCTGAACATGGAGGTAAGACAAGAAACAAACAAACAAAACAACCTTTACCATGGGGGAGTGTTCTTTTTTTTCTTTTTCATTATTTGGAAAGCTGACCTTTTTATTAATTCGGGATGGATGGTCAAAAAAAAAAATAATATAGAAACCTTGGCGTTGAAGGGCCTTTTCCTTAACCACATGGACAAGAAGGATGAAGCCTACGAGTTTGTCAAGAAGGGTCTTCGCCATGACCTCAAGAGTCATATCTGTAGGTTTACGACAAAAAAAAAAAAAAAAAAAAGCTGGAGAGAGTAAATGGATCAAAAGTGGCGTCAAGATCAACAAAGCGCGTTTAGTCTTGTGAAGGATTCTATCAATGACCTCTAATGGATTAACATTCGTATCGTGTCGTGTCTTCGTTGTCAATTTTTTTTTCCCCCCTTTCTGGCAACGCTGTTAGGCTGGCATGTTTTTGGACTGTTGTACCGGTCTGACAAGAACTATGAGGAGGCCATGAAGTGCTACAAGAACGCCCTCAACATTGACAAGGTAAAGAACAAAAGGAATTACAGCAGCATTTCTACAAACAATGAGGATGAATACAGAAATACTCATCAAGACACGTCAACCTCAAAAAAAAAAAATCCCACCCGCCTTCTCTCTCCAATAGGAAAACCTCCAAATCATGCGGGATTACTCGTTGCTGCAGATCCATATGCGTCACTACGAGGCGTTCATTGTACGTTTGTCTTAGTTTTTTTTTTGACCATCTCCTCCTGCCCCGAGCAATATGATATTGCGTTACGATTCCGGGTCTCGAAACTAGAGAGACATTTAAGGCTAATCAGTAACCCCCTTCTCTTTCTTACTTTTTTTTTCCCCAGGACACTCGCCACCAATTGCTGGAGTTGCGTCCTCAGAACAGACAGTTCTGGATCGGCTTGGCGATCGGTTATCATATGCATGGCAAACCAGATCTGGGCATCAAGGTCTTGACCGCCTACGAGGAGACGTTGAAGGTAGGGGTCTCAGGAAAGAATATATATATATATATTGTCGACCAAAGGGGCTTTTTTTACACACTTTCACACTCACACTCACACGCTTGACTACACCATGGAATTGTGACACATCTTGGATCAAATCATAGGATATCCCTTCCAAGCCCGATTATGAGCACAGTGAGATGCTTCTCTATCACAACACTATGCTCGAGGAGATGGGCGACATTAAGGGAGCTCTCGAACATCTCGACACGATCGAGACCCACGTCTGTGACCAAAAGGCTCTGATGGAGAAGCGGGCTAAATTCTTGATTACTCTGGGACGTACCGAGGAAGCCGAGTCGGCCTATCGTACCTTAATCAAGCACAACCCAGACAACTTTGCTTACTATGAGGGACTCGCCAAAAGCATGGGTCTCGTCAATGGGGACAAGGGCAAGAAACTCACTGCAGAGGATGAGAGCAGGATTCTGGACATGTTTTCGAAGCTTCAGCATGATTACCCTCGTTCCAACGCGGTCAAGCGACTTCCCTTGCGTTTTGCTACGGGAGAGGCCTTTGTCAAGATTGCGGACGAATACCTGCGCACTATGCTCCGTAAGGGTGTTCCCTCCTTGTTTGTGAACATCAAGACCCTGTACACTGACAAGGAGAAGGAGAGCGCTATCGAGACCCTTGCTGTCGGATACTTGGCTGCTTTGGAAAAGTCCAAGCATTTTGATAACTCTGGTAACTTTCTTTCTTTCCTGTTTCTCATGACTAATTTGTGAAAATGCTCTCCAAAGGCACTCTTGACTCACTTAAATATCCCCCCTCCCCACACACCCTTTCCCCTCTTAAGGAACCTCTTCTGTGGAGCCCCCAACTGCCTTGCTCTGGACCCTTTACTTCTTGGCTCAGCACTACGACTATAAGCGCCAGTCAGAAAAGGCATTGGAGCTTATCAACCGTGCAATTGAGCACACACCTACCTTGGTCGAGCTTCATATGACCAAGGGTCGTATCCTCAAGCATGCCGGTGATCTTGTCGGAGCCATGGATTCATTGAACGAGGCACGTGAATTGGATTTGCAGGATCGATTCATCAACTCCAAGTGTGTCAAGTACATGATCCGTGCAGACAAGATGAGCGAAGCCGAAAAGACGGCCGTGATGTTTGCAAGGGCCGATATTGCAGATCCCTTGAATGATTTGGTTGAGATGCAAGCGACCTGGTTCTCGCTCGAGTGTGGTGAGAGCAACATTCGTCAGGGTCAGATCGGACGTGCCCTCAAGCGTTTCCATCAGATTGAGAAGGTATAAGCTTTTTCTTTTTCTTTTTTTTTGAGGGGGAGGAGAGGAGGGGAGAACTTGAAAGCGTTCTAGAGGACATGACTGTCAAATCGAGATACTAACTCTCTCTATCTTTTATTAATCTCCATTGTGGAAATAGCACTTTAATGACTTTACTGAGGATCAGTTCGACTTCCACATGTACTGTCTTCGCAAGATGACGTTGAGGGCCTACATTTCGTAAGTTGAGTTTTCATTCCTATTTCCTTTTTTCTTGAACGTTTCTCGGGAGAATATGAAAACCGGTTTACTCACAGGAGCTTGTGTATTGGATGATCGGACAAAAAAAAAATAGTCTTTTGAAGCTCGAGGATCAATTGCGTTCGCACCCTTATTACTTCCGCGCTGCCCAAAATGCTGTCCGATGCTATGTCCAGTTGTTTGACAAGCCTGATGGCTCTGAGCCCGAGGAGATGGAGGGAATGACCGAGGCCGAGAAGAAGAAGTACCGATCCAAGTTGCGCAAGGCAGAACTCAAGGCTCAAAAGGAAGCCGAGGAGAAGAAGCAGCATGCCAAGGAAGAGATGGCCAAGAAGGGAGGCAAGATTGATGAGGATCCCGAGGGTCTCAAGTACAGCAAGACAGAGGATCCTCTTGAGGCTGCACTCAAGTTCTTGAGACCTTTGCAGGAGTTGGCCTCGGAGAGAATTGAGACGCATTTGATGGGCTTTGAGATTTATATCCGCAAGAGTGCGTATCTTTTTGTTGTTGTTGTTATCGTTGTTGGCAATTGTTTGAGAAAGAAGATGTGTGGATCAAGAGGACTAACCTTGGTGGCTTCATGAAACTCTTTATAGACAAGTTGCTCCTTGCTCTCAAGTCGCTTCTCAAGTCTGCCTCTTTGGACGCCAACAATGCTACCTTGCACGAGCAACTCATCCGTTTCGCTCTTGCTGTTGAAAAGGCTGGCGCCTCGATCAAGCCCGCTGTCAAGACTGTGATTGATAAGCACTGGAGTACTCTTTATGCCACCAAGAGCAACACACACACCAAGGAAGGTCTTGAGGCTTTCACGACCGAATTTTTGAACAAGAACAAGGATCTTGGTTCGGTGCCTCATTTGATTTCAGCTGCGATTGCCATCTCGTTGATTGGTCATCCTTCTGCAGAGAAATCCAAGGCCAAGGCAGAGGAGATTTTGTTTTTGGTGGAGGATCAAGTCAAGTATGGTGCTTCTTGTTCGCTCGAGAATGCCTTGTTGATTCAAAAGACACTCAAGAGTGTGCGGTCGAGTCGTCAAGCCGAGTTTAAGAAGAAGGCTGCTCTTTGGTTCCCCAAGGCCACGGCCTTTCAGTCTTGAAAGAAATGGATAAAGAATAACAACTCTTTGTGACAAAAAAAAAAAAAAAATTTTTTTTTTTTGGATGAGACGCACAATAGAGAAGAGTGTGCTTACAGAATGGAGGAGAGAGTGGGAGAGAGAGGAGAGAGAAGGGAGGAGGAAGAATAAAATGAACGCTTAAACTGTTCATAATTTTTATTTATTTCATGGTACAATGCTTTGCGATGGGGGAAGGATTGGTGGTGGTTTGGGGTATTGAAGTGCCTTTAAGATTATTTCTTCTTTTTTTTTTTTTTTTTTTGGCTCTTTTTGAGTGAATTCATACAAAGACGGCTACTTGGGCAATCTTTTCTTTTGTTGGACCAAGAATGGATCAAGTGTCCTTTTTTTTTTTTTTTCTTTCTTTCTTTTTTCTTTTTCGTTTAGCCCAGCTTGGCAATCGAACTCTTGAACTGGATCGTCATTCGCATCAGTTGCTCATTCTCGTTGACCAAGACATCGTTTTGCAACTATATTCCCATCAAAAGAACGTGCATGTTTTCTTTGTTAGAAATAGAACTTCTCTCTCTCCAACAAATCATTTCTTCCGCAACCTTATAATATGTATATATACAACCAAGAGACAAGCTAGCTTACCTTGACCTCGTTGATTTGCTTTCTCAAATCCTCCAGGTCCTTGGGTCCACTGACAGAGGCCGAGGGCACATTCATGGTTCGTCTCAATTCTTCAGCCTTGGCAGTCAACTGTCGACTCTTCTCCGAAAAGGTCTTTTCCAATGCATTCATTCGTTCGTCATGTTGGTCTTGACAATCCTGAAGTGCCATCTGGTTCGTAAACATAAAGGCCGTCAATCGCTCTTCATGCGCACCAGCCTCCTGTTCTTGAGCCTTGTTCGTCTCGCTCAACTTTTCTTGAGATTGCTTGCGGAAAACCTGGACTGCTGATGTGTGCTCCAGACTCAACTTTTCAAGAGTCTTGGCTTGTTCCTAAAGGGGGAGCAAGTTGAACAAAGGATCTTAATACCAAAGCCGTAGGAAAAAAAAATAATAAGGGTCCGATAAGTCAAAGAGTGAAAGCAGCATGGCCGACCCAAGATACCTCTTTCCAATGAGCTATTCTAGACTCCAGTTGACTCTCAGCTCCAGTCTTCTTGGCTTGAGCAGCCGCGAGCGACTCCTTCATGACTCGGATCTGTTGTGCAAGGGTGTCCTCCTTGGCCTTCCATTCCTTTTCCTTCTTGGCCAATGCTTCCTTCTTGGCCTGCTCGTGGGCAGCCTGCTGGCCCTCCATCGACTTTTCATGTTTAGAGTCTCGAGTCTAACAAACAAATAAACAAACAAACAAAAAGGTTAGCTCCTACTCTCCTGAAAACTACTATTGCACTTTTCCTCTTTGATAACTTAATTCACCTCTGCTCCCTTCTTGGCTTCAGCTTGTTGGATCGAAATCTTGTTCTGAGTAGTATCCTTGGCAGTTTGGATATTCGTCTCGGTCATCGCCTTGATTTCACTCACAGCCTGGTCATGATCCCGTCTCATTTGCTTATTCTTTTCAATCGACCGCTTATAGCTCACTTCAGCCTTCTCCAACGCCTCCTCTAGTTGGTTCATCGCATCGTCATGCTTTTCCTCTAGTGAGTTGATGGTCGCAGAGTGTGCCTCATTCAGCTTCTCACGCTCTTCCTCAAACTCTTGTTCAACCCGATCACTGGATTGGATCACCTGTTCGTTTGCCTCATTCTCAAGGTCTTGGACATGATCCTCGTGCTTGACAATCAACTCGGCAATCCGAGCCTCGTACTCATTTTCAAGTGTCCTAAGAGACTGTTCTTGTGTCTCCTGACTATGGGCCACAAACCCGGAAAACTTCTTTTGCACAGCATCCAATTCAGCTTGTCTCTGTCGAGTGCTCGAGATCTCAAGGGCTTTCATTGAGATTGAATGGTCCGACTCTTGTCGGATCATTTGATCCTCATGTCCCTTCTTGAGAGACTCGATTGTGGACTTGGTGGTGACCCCAAGTTCAATCACATCTTGGACTCGGCTCTCTTCCAGTGCGCCCATACGTTGTTCCAGGCTCAATAAGTGTTTCTCATGACGTTTCTTGAACTCGGCAATTTCGCTGCGTTGTTTGTTTCGGGTTGATTCCAGAATTCGTCTGTTCTCATGGCCATGTTTACTTTCGAGTTCTGAAAGCGTCTGTTGATGACGTTGTTGCATCTTTTCCAGCATACCCAACTCGTCACCCGACCGCTGGTCCAAAAGAGCCATCTGGGAGGCCTTGATCTGCTCCAACTCGGAGACCTGTCGTTCACGCAGCTCCAACTTTTTTTTTTTTTTTTTTTTGTAATGCAAGGCATCAAGACATTAGTATACTCTTGTAGATTATCCTTGAAACAAATTTGCTCCGCGTCATCCAAACCCAAGACTATTAATTTTTTTTTGTTTGTTTGTTTCTTTACCTCGAGTTCTTCCAGTTCTTGCTCCTGCTGTCGCGCCAGCGACTGCTCGAGCGCCTCAATCTCTTGCTCACGTTCTTTGACGATTCGCTCCAAGTCATGTTGATGGGCCATCTTAAAGTCCTCCAAATCCTTCTGGAGTCGTTCCTCAACACTGACCATGGACCGTTCATGACCTTCTCCAAAACCATCGTCATGGTCTAATCGTTCACGCTTCAACTGTTGTAATTCCATCTCAAGACTCTGAAGCTTTTCATCATGAATTCGGTTCAACTTTTCCAGGTTCGATGAATGAAGTGCCTGAGTCTCTTCGAGTTTTTGGCGCAATGTGGGCAAAGAGTTATACTCTTGGATATAATGGGTCAAGGTTTCGCTTTGTTCCTTGAGTTGGGTCTCCAAACCCTTTTTGCGTTCCTCATACTCGAGCGTCATGGTTTCAATCTGCTTTTCCTGTTCCTGACGGGAACGCTAGTAATTTTTTTTTTTTTTTTTTTTTTTGGTCAATCTTTTTGAATCCGATTTTTAAGAGTCATAATAAAGAGTTACCGAGATAACTTTTTTTTTTTTTTCTTACCTCAAGACGAGCCTTCAATACTCGAACCTGGTTGCGATATCTTGCAACAACCTTTTCCTTTGTAGCAATGGCTGCCATAACCATCTCTCGATCCTAAAAAAAAAAAAAAAAAAAAAAAACGATCAGTCCCTTTTTTTCGTTAGAGTGTATTCCGAATCACGCCAATGTCGCTCGTCTTTTGGCGGTCCTACTCACACCCAACAAACAACAATAACAACAACAACAGAAACAACCTATTACCTTCACTACCACCTTGTCAATGTTAATCACATCAGGCACGACAGTCTCGTCTCCATCACTCGAGATGGTCTCGGCAATGGTCAAACTCTCGACCTGAGCCTCCAGTTGGAGACGAAGAGCAGACAGTTCTTCCTCCTTGACTTGAAGCTGTAGAGTCGCTGTCTCGAACTATGGTTGATTATTGGTTTGATTTGATGTTTATACATGGTCATGTATATATATAAAAAAAAAAAGTTGATTGACAATATGAGTAAGTCAGTGAGTGAGCAAGTCGAGTAATGAGCTCATCCCTTTTTTTTTTCCCTTCCTCTCCCATTCTTCTCTACTGCTCCATCTCTTTTCTTCGTTTACTTACCTTAGCCTTGGCGTTGGCAATGGCCTTTCTAAGGTCAACAGGCGTGGTCGGCACAGCTGCTGTGCCTGAGGACGACGCCACACCCCCAATCGTCGAGACTCGCCTTGTTGTTGGTGTGGCAGACCTTGACACGGCTGAGCCTGTCTTGTTGATTGGCATTGGGGTCACAGATCGACTCGCTGGGGTCTTGGATGCTGCTGCTCCCGAGAGCGGTGGAGTTGCTTTCTTGGTTGCGGCCATACTCGAAGTTGTTGTTCGTGTAGGAGGGGTCCTGGCCGCCGTAGTCGGCGCAACTCGGATGGAGGTCTGTGTCATGTTCGGTGGAGCACGTCCGCCCACTGCAGGAGGCTTTGCTGATGCTGATGCCGATGCCGATCCTGAAGCAGGCGTGGCACGGGTCGTGGTTGGAGGTCTTGTGGTCGATGAGGTGGTTGCTCGACGAGCAGCTGCCCCAGGAGTAGCCGAGGAAGCATTGGTAGCTCCAGTACTCGAGACGGGTGTCCTTTTGACTGCTGTCCCGCTAGAAGAAGGTGGCAAAGGAGGTTTCTTGGCTGCACTGGTCACGCTTGCGGGCGTAGGAGTGGAGGTGGTGCGACTTCTGGAGACCGGTGCGGTGACCGGTGGCCTCTTGACTGAAGTATTAGGTGCAGCTGTTGGTTTCGCAGGTGCAGAGGAAGGTTTGACGGTTGTCGAGGTCCGGGCCGAAGAGGCGGTTGCTGCCGAGAGGGTTCGTTGATGGGTAGTTGTCGAAGGAGTCACTGTCCGAGTGGTGCCTGTGGAGGAGGTTCGCTGGTGAGCAGGGGTAGAGGCGGTGGGCGACGGTGTTGGTTTGGTGGCTGTTGTAGTTCGCGTTGGTGTGGACGAGACGGTTCTCTGGCGAGCGGGAGCAGCAGCAGCAGTGGAGGTGGCGGGGCGCGCGGTGACTGCAGACGAGCTGCGTTGGTGAGCAGGACCCGTAGCATTGGTCGGTTTGGTTGGTTTGGCAGCTGTTGTCTTGCTCTGAGCTGCAGATGCCGATGCCGGAGTGGGCTTTGCCTTACGTGGGGTCGAGGCAGTGATAGTAGCTGAAGAGCGCGTCGTGGCCGAGGTGGCAGTCGAGGTGGTACGAGTCCGTGCCCCTGTTCCTGGCGCGCTGGTGCCTGAGGTAGAAGCAGTGGCACTAGTGGGCTTGGGCTTGGCCGTGGTTACGACGGAAGGCGTTCGCCGCGCAGAGGACGGAGGCGCCTTCTCCTGGGCGACAGCCATGGGGAGGAAGAGGAGGGCGATGCAGCGCCGGTAGGATTAAGGTTGGGCTAGGCGAGGTGAGTATGAGAAAGAGATGGGGATGCCTGGGAGACAGGCGCGGGGATGGGATGATTTGAAAACAACAACATAGTAGCGAGAGAAATAACGGGGGCATGGATCGGGATGGAGCACAGGCAGGCGCAGGATGGGATGAGGAGAGATTAGGGAGGAGGGGGGAAGGGGGGTGAAGAAAAAAAGAAAGAAAAGAGAGAAAGAGAGAGAAAGAGTGAGAGAGAAAGAAAGAGAGAGAGAAAGAGTGAGAGCAATGAGAAGATGGAGGATGATGAAACGGACGACTTGCTCAAGGGAGAAAGAGAGAGAGAAAGCCGAATGCCATGGGTCAAGAAGAAGAAGAAGAAGAAAAGAAAAAAAAAAATAAGGATGTGGATCGCAGGAGTGAAAAGGGGCGACTTGTCCTTTTTTTTTTTGACTCCGGTTGCTCTGCTCTGTGCTGCTGTTCTGTTCTGCTAGGCACTAGGCAAAGAAAGAGAGACCGATCCCGTCTCTCTGTCTCTCTGTCTCTCTCTCTCTCTCTCTCTCTTTCTCTCTCTCTTTCTCTCTTTCTCTCTCCCCCTCAAGAGACACACCGCAGCACCATTCTCACACACACAGACAGGTACACACACACACACACACACCTAGAAGAGCCAAAAAAAAAAAAAAAAAAAAAAAAAGTAGTCAAACCAAGTAGTCGTCAAGCTGACATGCTTCTCTTCCCTCCCCTCCTCTCCCCTGGATAACAACCCTCGTTCTCTGAAACACACATGCCAACATCCAACATTCTACAAATCTGGGAGATTTTTCTTTTTTCTTTTTTTTATTGCACAGAAGATAGAGAAAGAGAGAGAAAGAGAGAGAAAAAAAAACAGAGTTTGTTGTCCTAGAACGTCTCTCGAGTGCCATGGGGTCTTTTTGTTCCAATGGGATCGACCTTCTTGCACCACCTAGAGATGCACAATAGTGCATTCTTTTTTTCTTGTTTTACGCCGATGGGATATTGACCTCGGCCACCTCAAAGGCTGAGGCAATCATTGCCTTGGCGGAAGCTCGCAGTTGCTCGAAATCGTAACCAACTCGGTTGACAAGATCGCCCGAGTTGTGATACATGGGGTCAGCAATCGGTCCATTGCGCTCAAAGAACGCCGTCGCCGGGAATCCAGCCTCCCAGAAGGACTATTGTTGTCCAAATAAAAAAAGAGCAACATGTGCATGAAGGGTCAATAAAAATAATAGAAGAAAGA
Source organism: Mortierella sp. BCC40632 (assembly GCA_011634665.1). Classification (NCBI taxonomy): domain Eukaryota; kingdom Fungi; phylum Mortierellomycota; class Mortierellomycetes; order Mortierellales; family Mortierellaceae; genus Mortierella; species Mortierella sp. BCC40632. The sequence goes on from WAEK01000006.1 coordinate 2,553,751, forward strand.
AAGAAAAAAAAGATGGAGATCATCAACAACGATTGGTCTGCGTGGCAAAACAACAACAACAGCAACAATAACTATAATAAAAAAAAAAAAAAAAAAAGAGCGGGACCGTACCTGATGGTCCGAGCAGCATGCTCCGGTCGTGCCGACAGTTGCCTCAGGGACATACAGCTGGGTTACGTTGCGCAACAGCGAGGTGACCTGTTGGGTGTGGTATCTTGCAGGGAAGGCCACCTGAATCGGCTCACCTGGCTTCCTGTACGCCAACATGTCCTGTTCAAAGAATTTGTGGGGGAAGAGGGGATGAGGCAAGACATTGGACAACATGGTCAGACTCTCTGGATCATTTTTTCTTTTTCTTTTTCTTTTTTTGCATGAAAGCATAAACCAAAGCAGTGAGCTCATAGCTCAGTAGCACTGCAGTGTATGTATGCAGGGTGAGAAAAAGGACACCTACTCCTTGGATCATCATCGTGATAGTAATTCCATCCGCCTTCAATTTCTTGGCCAACGCTGCAGAACCAAAGAGGCCTTGCTCTAGAATCATATGTCCAAGGGTTGCAAATAACCCAGAGATATGTATGAAAGAAAAGGACCGAGCTGTAGTCCCCGTTCTGGGAAACAAACAAAGCAAAAAAAGCAACCAAAACAACCAAACAGAATATTTTTTTTTTTTTTTTTTACCTTCTCCTGAAAATGCTGCAATGACAAAGGTGCGTCCAAACGAAAGGTTGTTTGCCTTGATGATGCGCGCTGTCTGGAGAAGCATGCTGGAACCCGAGCCATCGTCATCAGCTCCGGGTGCGCGACGGTTCAGGAACGATCCACGGTCGTCATGGTGAGCTCCAATAATGACATGTTCATCTGGGTTCTCCGTGCCCTTGAAGGTACTACGCAAAATAATATTTATCAAGGTATGAACACGACACATCATACACACATGTTCCTTTTGTTAACAACTCTTCCTTTTAAAGGATGCATCTCACAGGCGAGATGGTCAACATGAAAAAGGGCGCACGGGGCTTGAGGAAGGGGAGTGCAAGAGCACCTTGCGTAGGCACAAAAAGAGAGAGAGTGAGAGAGAAAAAGCAAGATGAACGGGTCAGTCCACGTAACTCACCAGATGACATTAGGACCATAGCGGGAGTTATAAGTCATCAACTCGACTTTGTCGCATCCATAGCTCTCAAACTGCCCCTTCAACCAAGCGGCCACCTTGTGACTCTCTGGAGACGTGGAGCTGCGAGTATAGAAGGGGGATCCAGAGGCTTCACCTGACAACCATGTCACGTCCTCCTTCAAAGTCTCTACGTCGACCTGGTCCACAAGTCCTTGCAGCGACTCTTTATATTTCAACGAGCGATGCTTGAGGCTGATAGGATGATCTGCAGGGAGCTTGTCCATGGGCGCAACAAAGCCCTCGGACCTGACAGGCAGGATCTCTGTGTTGGACGGCAGGGCCTCGATCAACGTTGGCATGTCCTCAGCAGGGCAGTTGGAGGAGATAACGATGCGATGCTTGGGCACTCCCTCGATGTCAGAGGTCATCAGCACGCAAAGGGGGCGACGCTCCTTTCGCGACTTTTTGTTACGGAATGGGATTTGTGCAGCTTCATTGCTACTGTCATACTGGTCGTCGCTCACAGGTCCGTAGACAGCAAAGTTGGCGGCAGCTTCCTGGATGGCATCATTCCATTCTTGGATGTCGGCATCCGTATCGCCTTCAAGGTGCTGGCGCTCAAGGACAATCAAGTTCGAGACAGCACCTTTGGCCGCGACCATGGAGGACTTGGCGCGGCATGTTTCGGGGACAGCATAGATGGCAAGATCTTCATAAATACCCCTGAGCTCCTTGTCACAGCCAAACTCATACTCGAGAGTATGAGGTGCATTGACGTCGACAAACTCCCAGTGAGTGGTTCTTGGTGGCACCAGGGCTGCGGTAGTGGCCAGCAGTGCGGCAGCAGCAGCGGAGAGGAGCAATGGGCGAACCATGTTTGAGATTAGGATTCTTTGAATGAGATGGATGAATAGAGTGGAGAAAGAATGAGAACAGAGAAAGGAAAACAACTATAGATATATATATATATATAGAATATAAAAGCAATAAAGTCAATTGGGGGGATGAGTGGAAGAGAAAGAGAGAAAAGGAGAGAATGAATGAATGAATGAACGGATGAACAAAGAAAAAAAAAAAAGGGAAGGTGAGGTATCGACAGACAGGACAGGACAAGTCAGGACAGGACAGGACTGCAAATATACGCCCGACTTCAAAGGCGCCGTATGACTGGGCCAAGCAGGCTAAGGGTAACAGTGTCCATTCCACCGTGTGTGGTTGGCTGGTCACATGGTGGAGCCCCAGGTTACGTACTCTTTTTTTCTTTCTTTTTTTTTTTTTTCCCCCTCTCTCTTTATTTCGCTCAGAACCAGAAGCTCACAGAGAAGCTAGTCGACAACGACCGTACATAATGCCACCACTGAAAAGGTATATACAACAACTCGCCTGGCCCAAGCACCGTCTCCATATACGATGCCTCAGCAAACAGCGCATGTTGTTCTAGATCTGGATTCTCCACTTCTACCTGACTCGTATTGCTCAGCATGCTTGCTGTTGTCGCCACCCCTGTATCCTCTTTAGACGTCTCCTGGCCAAAACTGTACAATTTAGGACTTTCCTGTGGCGAATAGAGTCGGATATATTTCCTTCCCACAACCTGTGCTAGCAGATTATGGTAGGGATCCGTGTGCATTGGTGATACCGTACCCCTTGGACCAAACCACGCGTTCAGGAGCACATCGTCTGGTGGTTGGTACCCTTCTTGATCTCGTGCTCCCACCATACAATAGTCGGGAATGTCAATGTCACGTCGAAGGCGTGGAATTTGAGCAAAGAGATCATGTTGGGCCAAGTAACCAACAGCGCTCTTCTTCTCATCGTCGTCGCTACCCTTGGACACACTCTTGTGAGTACCGAGGATATAAGTATCAATAAACTCTTGAAAAGTCACCATCTTTTGTGTCCACGAGTCATCCGTATATTGACTTCCGACCTCGATCGGTACCAGTCGATCTGGCCCTGCAGTCCTACAAATTGTTTCCAGATCTGCCCAACGTTCCATGGCGGGCCAGTGATCGATAGCTCCTGTGATGACAATGGGTGTAGCACCTCCTTTGGCCTCCAGCATTTCAACATGCCTTTGAAAGGCATCCATAGTGGGCATATGCACTCGAGGAATTGCAAACATGATCTCTGGACCTGGATCGACTGGAGGTTCTTCTCCAAGTTTGATCTTTTCCCCACCGTCAGTTTTTTGTCGCTTTAGTGTTGGTTGTGACGGTTGGATCGAATCAAGGCCCCCGATCTGGTTCTCCAAGTAATCAATGAGTTCAAACACAAATGCTTGTCGTCCTTGTCCTGAGGCACCTGCCATGATGAGCACATTGTCACAAGCAACAACAGCCAACTTGAGAAGTTGCACCTGCGCACCAACATCTTTACCTTCATTGGCGGAGGTTTTCCCCTGAATGTCTTTGCATGGCATTAGCTGTTTTGAGAGTAGGACAAGGGCAAGCGCTTTCAGAATACCGACATCCGTATAATATTCTCTCCAATAGCCGGGGACCTCCCGATAAGGATACGCATGTAGCATTCCACGAGCGTAGTCCACGAGATAGTCCGATGTTTGGACAAGAGAATAATAGCTTCTTGAATCTTTTTTTTCATTGGATTCTTTGTTGGTATCCGCCGACACTTTCAGTCCCAGTTCTTTCAAGAGGGACTTGGCTTCTTGAAGGTCGCTAAAGGGCACATGACCGCAGTTCTCAGCGTTGACCTCTAGAGTTAAAAAAAGGGTGTGTGTCCCAGGTTAGAGAATGAATAGGAACCATCAAGAAAACATGCGTGTCGCAAACATGTCTAGGCATTGTCCATACCAGTGTGGTGAATGGACCAAATGTGGTCAATCTTGGTGACGAGTCCACGAAGCATGGAAAGTCAGCTAGCAGTTTTCTTTGAAGAGAAAGACTTTGCATGAGAAGGAGAAAGGGAGGGTCTCTGGGGAAGGAGAGAAAAGGCGCTGATCTTCCCAGCCACCAGCCACAAGTGGAGACTTCTTTTTTTTTTTTAAAGGCATTTGCCATTTCTCCATTGTCCTGCATCTTTTGTCGACATGCCGAACGAATACGTAGCCAAGTCATCCAAGCTAAGCTTCAAAGGCGAGGGTTCAAAGACGTAAGCAGACAATCACGCTTCATTCATGACTCGAAACCAGCCTGCTGGGAGTAGCACCTATTTTCCTCATTTCACCAGACTGGACCATTGCTAACCATATACACACTCTCTCTCTATCTCTCATGGTTATTACCAACTCCAAAGCAAAAAGAAGAAAAGAAAAGCCGATGACGATGCAAAGGAAGCAGATAACACCAATGCTGATGGTATGTCTGAACAACAGCACCACTGCCACTGTCTTTCTAGACCCAAGATTACTAGATCCTGTTGAACCGAGTAAACTAATATCTTTTTTTTTTCTTTCGCATGGTTAACTTCACAGGTTGGGTCCCAGTAAATTCATTGAGCGACATTGGAGGTCCCATCTTTCTTACCTACTCATCCGACCCACCAACATGTCTAATGATTGACGAAAAATCTAAAAAAATTGTCATGGGCGCGCTGGAGTCCTCGGAGGATGAACCACGCTCATCCACGTCGGTCGTCTCTTTTGACAAGGCAGAACCCACCAAAGTCCAACAAGTCTTTGTCGCAGCAATGATACCAGACTCGGATCGTCTCACACTCAAAACATCGAATGGCAAATACCTTAGTTCAGACAAGTTTGGTGTTGTCACAGCGGACTCGGAAGCTATTGGTATGCAGGAGGAATGGACTGCTATCATCAAAACGGATCAGGATGTAGGAGCAATCGCTTTACAGAACCATTATGGAAAGTTCCTGAGTATCGATGAAGTGGCCGGTGGAAGCTCAAGTTCTGGGTTCCAGATCAGGGCTGATGCTGACACTATTGGCTTTTGCGAGCTCTTCCAAACGAAAATCCAAGCACAATACCGGAAGAAGGTCAAAAAGACGAATGAGGTCAAGATTGCTACCAAAGACTATGAATATGAACAAAGGTAAGAAGGGCAGATTGGTGGTTTCTATTCTTGGTTTATTCTGGATCGCCGAGGGACTACTTGCTAGGGGTACTAATACTCATTATTGGAATACCAACTCTTTAGTCGCAAATTCCAGACATGGAACCATGGCCGCGTAATAGTATCAAAAGAAGATATGAGCGATTTGAAACAGGCACAAAAGGACGGTCGATTCTCAGAAGCGCTCTTGGACCGCAGGTCGAAAATGAAGTCGGATCGATACTGCAAGTAATTCATCGTCATCGAACTCGTACTGAATCGAACAGTAGAGTCTGCAAATAGTAATAATAATAAAATATACATATATATCTAAATCGCGTGTTTTTATGACGAATTTTACAAATCATCTACAGCTCGTCCCTTCCATGACCATTGATCGACAAAAGCTCGACCTCAAACACCAATGCCGCATTTGCTAGAGAGAGAGAGAGAGAGAAAGATGTATACATATTAGGCTGAGATGTCAGAAACAAGGTAACGAATGACGCCTGTATGAGAGAATTGAAAGCATGTTTTACATACGTCCAATGATTCCGCCAGCGCCTCTTTCGCCATAGGCAAGGTTGGGAGGGATAGAAAGCTTGCGCTTCTCACCAACGCACATTCCTCGCAATCCAAGTTCCCAGCCTAATTTCACCAAGAGAACAAGAAAAGAGTCGTAAGTTACCCTATAACAGAGCATTGTTCATCACAGCAAGCTAGCCAGCAACAATAGTCCTCCCCTCCACCCCCCCAAAAAGGACACAATCCGACCAAAGAGTTCACACCTTTAATCACTTGTCCAGTACCAAGCGTAAAGTCGAATGGACCACGGTTCACGGATGAGTCGAACTGCTCGCCTGAGGACCAGAGGGTTCCAGTGTAATGCATGGACAATTTGTCGCCATCCTTGGACTTGATGCAGTTTTTATCGGGGTTCCTGGCCTTGACGCCTAAGTTGCAGCATTTCGATTCAATAGGGCCAATTCATAATGAGGTTGATGAGAGTGCCTTTTTTTTTTTTTTTTTTAGAAGCGCGAGAGTAAAGATGATGCATGGTGACATACCGATTTGCAACTGAGTAGGTGGCTGCTTAGCGGCCAAGGCCTGCGAGGCGATGAGAAGAGTCGAGATGATGGCGAAGGAGAGACGCATGATGGTTCTTTGGAGAATAATAATGATGGATGAGAAGAAGAAGAGAAACAGAGCAACTGGTGAGCGCGTAAGAGAGACAGGGAGAAAAAATAGCAGAGCAAAAAAAAAAAAAAAAAAGTGTAACGCTTGGACCGCTAATCACTCCTCGATCTGACCCCCTCATTCTTCACACCCCCTTCCACGCTGAGCCTGCTGGTTGGCTTGTTCAACAATGGCTGCATTTGGCTGGATATAACCGATTTCATCAAATCAAATCAAATCAGCGTGTGCTCTCTCTTTTTTGTCTCTCTCTCTCTCTCTCTCTCTCTCTCTCTCATTCTCGGAAATGGCCCTGGTGCCTCTTCTCGCTCGTACTGGAGCCTCTTCCGTATGTCCTGATCTCACTCATTCTACGGTGGTTCGAATGCCCCCCTACCCACCCCTGGGGCATAAATAGACCAAATCACCCAAAATCACCCAAAATCACTCAAATCACTTGGGCTCTGCAGAATTAGATTCCTATGATGAAAAAAAAGGTGGTAACTAGGGGAGGGGGGAGTCTATTTCAATGACACCCACCTAGTCAGATTTGCTCCATCCTTTCATTATTCTTTCGACAGGAAGGGAAAAAAAGAGTCTGATGAACCCCTATTGCATTTGAGTAGTAGACCACCAGAGTAGATTCAAGGAGGCGGCCCGGTTTTGCTTCTCCCCTACCCCTTTCATGAGCCCCTAGCATCCTTCTGGCCAAGGCAAGGTATCGAAAGAGATGGCCTCTCCATCTCCTAAACCAGTAACTTAAAGAGTGGATCCTTCTCTCACTAGATCTCTAAGGACCACATCTTTCAAAAAAAAAAAAAAAAATAGGAGTTCGTTATACTCCCCCTCGTTGTTACCAATTGTCCAACATTGGCTTGTTGTTCAAGTCAGTAGACATGGTTAAGACTTGCCAGCCAACACTTGGGTTACTTTGCACACTAGAACTAAATGATCAATTTTTTTTTTTTTTTTTTTTTTTCGCTACTACGTAGTAAAGTACTTCTTCATAGGGTCGGGACTAAAGACCCTTGAACTATTCGCTCCAAAACTCAGGACCCTTCTCCCTTCCTCCCCAACAGACAGTAAAAAAAAAAAAAAAGAAAGGAAGAAAAGAAGCCAAGTGGATGCACAGAAAAAGTCAGCTAAAAAAAAAAAAAAAAAAAAGGATTGAGCCAGGTCTGAGAAGTTGCCGATAAAAGAAATATTATTCTGCATCGACTAGTCGCCAAAAGCGAGCAGTAATCAAGAGCACTATAGACGGCTCTCAGTGAAGAAAACGAAAAAAAAAAAAAAGTCGATGGGTGCTCATGCAACATTCTCTCACTCTCCCTTTCCCAACACGTTTGGGGGAGAAACTAATCGCATGGCCTGGGAAATAGGCGCTGTCATAAGCCCTGGCTCCTCTATGATGCAGCCGTTGTAATGTGTTCCAGCATGAGGTGAACTAAGCGAATAAGAGCTCACCCCCTTCTGCGCAGAGAGAGATACTCCTCGGCAAATACGGGAAAAGCGAAACCCGATTAGCATCGACAAAAAGAAAATGCGGCTTGGGGGGGAGGGAGGAGATTTCTCTCTCTTCTATTCTTTCCGAAGCTGCCCTTCCTGGCATTGGCGAATTTTTTTTTTTTTTTTTTTTTTCTCTCTCTTTGGTGAACAGAGTTGACGAACAGGAAGTCGAGAGTAAATGAAAGAGAGAAAGAGGCTGAAGAACCTGGGTCTCCCGCGCTCTTGTAGAAACGTCTGCGGCCAAACTGAGGGTACAACGGTGAATGTCGCACAATGTACCCTCTTGTGCCGCCTTGGACGCTCCCAAATTTTTTTATTTTATTTTTTGTCCAACCCAAACCTTGCCAACTGCACATTTTGTCGTAAAGAGAAAAAAAAAAATAAAAAATTTTTTTTTTTTTTTACCCCTCCTCAGCAACAGCTTTTGAGATAATCCACCGAAGGGAGTAAGAAAACCTGAGCATTTGATTGTGCACCAGCAATTTCGACCCCTCCCCCCCCTCTCTCTTTACAAACTCCGTGGCCTCCCTGCTCGAGAGAGAGAGTCTACTCAGAGCCAGGGCGGAAAAAAAAAAAAAAAAAAAGGGGTGGAGCACACACATACACACGGAGAGAGGAGGCCGTGCATCGAGGACAGTTACTCTGTCGTGCAGAATGAATTCATGGTCGGCACTCTTTTTAAAGTCACCTTGTTGAGCAAACTCCATGGGAAAGATGTGGACCGTCCTGGTCTTGAGGTTCATACAATGCGACAAGTATCGCTGGGATGATCTGAAAGAAAAGCTGCACCAGAGACCAAAGTGGCAATGATGATAAGGTAAGAAAGAGACGATTGTACGCATGAGAAGTGGGTACATGCAGATGAAGTCCGGAGAATGAGCGACAGAGAGCGGGGAGAGCGAGATGGAGGATCGTGGAGGATCTCTCTGACCATGAAAAAGCACACGCGAGGGGTTGGGTTGTGCGGAGCAATTGCAGATGACAGAGGATGGGGTCGATTAGGCGGGTGTGTGAGGAGCAAAATGTAATTTGAACGAACCTTCTTTTTTATATATCTTGCTGCTGTTCGAGTATGGCTGATGTCGAAGGTAAGAGCAAGACCGAAGGGGTGTGTGGGCCCTGTTGTCTGAGGAACCCTTCTTCTTTTTCTTCTTCTTCTTCTCTGGCTCTTTCTTCAGACTTGGTGCCGACCCTTTGGTGCCAGAGAGGCATTGGTACATCTCTAAGGAGGATCCTAATTGAGAAGGAAAGAGAAAGAGAAAGAGAGAAACGAAAAGAGAGTGAGTGAGTGACCCAAGTAGCCACTCTCCAGGGGCTCTCTTGTGCACACTATGAAAGATTTGCTCAGACCCTGTGTTGCAGTCCAGGCCAGGCACTGGCCGCCTCTCGGCCACCTTTCTGCCCTCTGGCCGCCGCTTTTTTTTTTCTTTTCCTCTATTTGTCTCAGTCTTTCTTTCTCTTTTTCTTTCTCTCTCCCTCTCTCTCTCTCTCTCTCTCTCTCTCTCTCTCTCTCTCCGACATTGCTGCATCGCATCTCTCACTCATTCATTCATTATTATATTATTCTCTTATATATATATCTTTCTATATATATATATATATATATATATATATATAACTTAATATAAAATCAAATCAATCAAAAGAAATCCATCCATCAATCAATCCATCAGCCCAGCCCAGCCCAACCATTGGGGTGCCGTCGTTTTTCTGATCCCATCCCCGTCGACATTCTCTCTGTCCAGCTCTCCAGGTTAGCTTTGTCTCCTCGTCACCCCCTCTTCCTCTTCTTCTTCTTCTTCTTCCTCCTGCATCGGTTCGCCATTTTAGTCTCTACCATCCTCTCCCCCTTCTTCCCCTCACCTCCTCATATCCCATGCGAATGCAGCTTTTATGCAGCGGCAAGAAACCATCCTTTTCATCCTACAGCATCGCATCTGTAATGTGCATCTGGGGTGAACAGGTACTCCATGTCTGTCCATGCTATCCGCTCAGACTCCACTGCCACTCTCTGCGCCCTGCTCTTGTGGGTCCATGGTCCTCTTCGGTCCCGCTCCCATGGGCCGATAGTGGACCCCGGGTGTCAGACAAAGACGAGAGAGCACTTTGACGCCCACGCGGGCGCTCTCTTTCCCACTCTCACTCAGTCCTTCTGTCTGCCTGTCTCTCTCTCTGTCTCTGTCTTTGACAGTCGGTGATCGTAACAATTGCTCTCTCAACTAACAGGCCTTTTTTCATTTTCTTCTTCTTTCCTTCTCTCTTCTCTTCTCTTCTCTTCTCTTTTCTCTTTCTTTCTCTTCACAGCCTTGGCCTGCGCCAGTTCTTGTTGACCTACCCCTGTTCTCTCAAACTCTTTCTTCTGGACGGTCCTTTGTTTCCGTGCCACAGCGTCCCTGCTGACTCCAGACACGCACACATACGCACATACACACAGACACACACACACACATCGCAGACGGGATCTCTCTCTCTCTATCTCTCTCTTTTTTTTTTATTCCTCCAGCCGAGTGGACGAAGCAGTGAACTCGCCGAGAGACAGACAGACAGCCCTGTTTATATCTTGTCCATCTCTCTCTCTCTTTCTCTTTCTCTCTCGCTTTTCTTTCTTAGCCCGACCCAGGCACATATTACTGCACTTGGTTGCAACCAATCACTCCTTCCTGTTGCGCCCACCTCGACTCGACGACTATAATTATCTTTTCTCTCTCTCTCTCTCTCTCTTGTCGCTTTCTCTTTCTCTCAACTCAAGCATAAGATTCGTCCTCCCATCCAAGGCATCGCCTCGATCCCTTTCCCCCCCTCCTCCCAGGTACCCTAGGCTCTACGCCTCCCTTCTCTTCCAAGAGAATAGAGTCCAGGAACCTTTTTTTTTTCTTCTTTCTCTCTCTCTCTCTCTCTTTCTCCCTTTCTCTCTCTCTTTCTCTTCCTCTTCCTTTCTTCCTTTCTTCCTTTCTTCCTATCTGTTTCTCTCTCTCTCCTGCTTCCTTTCGTTCGCCTGCACCTGCACCCTCGCACCCCTTCCTCCGTCGCAGCCGCACGCCACGGGCCTCGCCGTCGGGTCTGGCAAGAATGGGCAATGCAAAGTCGCGCCATGCGAACACGTCCGGCCCTTCATCCAAGAAGCATTCAAAGCACAACTCAGGACATCAGTCTCGCCAATCCAGGAACCATTATGACAATGACTCGCTTTCGGAGCACCACCACTCCATCCCCAACGATAGCGGCCACTACTCGACTCACCGATCCAATGGCCCCAACAACCAGCCAGGCCAAGGTCCTGCTGACCAAGGCAATCCCGGTCGTCATGGCGACTTTCCTGGAGGATCGTACCATACCAACTTTTCCAGCCCCAGCAGGCTAGGGCAGAAAAAGGCCTCGGACTCGAGTCTGCAACAAAAGTATGGCTCGCGTATCAAGCGGACAACAGGTGGTGGAGGCGGAAACGGATATAGTGCAGCCAACAACCACAGCAGCGGCAACATCAACACGACCCACAATAATAACAATAATAATAATGGCTTGAACAGCAGCTACCACAATCTCAACAGTGGTGAGATGCCTCTGAGTTCCGGTGTTGGACGGTCTGGCTTGACCTCGACCCGGGCAGTGATGGGCATGAGCACAGGAGATCTCAACGGAGGAGCAGGAGGATACAGCAGCCAGGAGATGATGTATAATGACACTCGACCCTCCTCGATCTCCCCGCGTCCCGCTCAAGGACGACTCGTAGGAGGAGAAGGAAGAGGAGGAGGGGGCGGCAATGGTCACCCGCGTGTCTCCTCGACTTCACCAACTCCGCAAGGCTACCGAGATGAGGAGAACTACGGTCTCGGGGACGCGATGCATTCGCTGGCAGCCGTGTCCCTAGGCATGAACAATGCACCCAATGCAGGAGGCATCCAGAATGGAAATCAGTACTACCAACAGCAGCAGCAAAGACAAGACTTTGATGATGACATGGGCTATGCCAAGCCAAGAGGTAATCAACATTACCAGAATGGTCAAGGGAATGGCAATAGGCAGTACCAGGGAGTGAATGGTGCGAATGGAGAGATGGATTACCAGGACCAAAGGATACGCGGCGGGGACGGCTATCCCAAAGCAGGAGAAGGATCCGGTAACCGTGCGAACAATAAAGGATACGCTAACGTGCCCTCTGCGGGTGCAGGAGCTACAGGCGGCATGGCTCCCAAAGCAATCGATATCTTTGCAGATGCAGGCCCGTTGTTGGAAGGTGGTCGAGCATTGGGACCCGATCAAGTCTTTGCTCGACTGGCTAAACAGAACCCAACCAACCCTCGAGAATCGGATAAGCGTGAGCGCATTTATAAATGGCTGGACCTGGTCGCCAAGGCAATGATCCTCAACCCTAATACGGATCAGCCCGGGTGGATCATTCCCGTTGTCCCTGACGAGCAGGATCGGCCTGAAAGGTAAGACGACTGATAAGATGGAGCAATCAACACGATCCATGTGCCTTGTTATCATTGATAATAATGAAAAAAAAAAAAAAAAAGTGTGTGCTCTCCTGCTTTCTTTACTCTTTGTTCCTTCTTTAACACTTTTTTTTTACTTAAAAAAAATAATAGCCCATACTATCTCGATCGGATTACATACGAACTTGACCTTATGGCACCGTTTGGAAAGCCATTCCGAAAGGCCATTGACATTAACTGTGCCTCAGGCGAATGGGCAATGGTACGTACCTAGCAACTTGATCTATGGAGAGATAAAAAGAGGAAGAAAGGCAAGGAATGCAAGGACCCTTTGGACCATAAAAATTAAGTTTCTTTTTATATTTTTATTCTACATGATATCAATAGGACATTGCAATCAAGTACCCACGAACAATTGTGTATGCATTGGATCCGTTTTTGGACATGCCAAGTTTACCCCCTCGAGTTCCCGAAAACCTCAAGTTCAAAATGAGAGATGTCAAGGATCAGGAAGGAGAGTTTGACCTTGTGCATCAACGCCTTGGTGCCTTCAGGACTCAGATCCAGGAATGGACCCCTCACTTTGCAGAGCTAGGACGGTTGACACGACCTGGTGGATGGATCCAATTGGCAGAGTCGAACGGAATGGTTGTCCGAGCAGGTGTCGAGTCACTCAAGGTCAACCGATGGGTAGAGAAGGCGGCCATGAGCACGGGATTGAATCCGATGCAGATGGTTGAGGCGTTGATGCCAACAATTCTCGGTGCAGGACTGATCAATGTCGAGTGCTACGAGTATGGTATTCCGATTGGAGAATGGGCAGGACGACGCGGAGTGATTGCGATGAAGAGCTATTTGGCAATGGTGGAGTCGTTGAGAGAAGAGATTATTGAGATGAATCGACTGGAGGATGGGATCTTTGAGGAGACGATTGAGGCGATGAAGGTTGAGTGTGTCCAGGAGTATGCTGAGCTGGTGATGAAGGTGATTTGCGCACAAAAGCCGCCCATGACGGATGACCTTTGGCGGTACAAGAACTAATCCATGGGAAAGGACAGGATGGAGGTAGGTTGGCGGCAAGAGAAAGAGAGAGTGAGAGCGGTGGTGTGGAGAAAGAATGAGACTCGATCCCAAGTCACAAAATTTCACACTCTCTGTCTCTTTCACTTCTTTCTTTCTCTCATCCTGTCTTTGTCCTCTCTTGCTCGTCCATGCTCTCTCAGCCCATACAACTGTGTTATCTTTTTTTTTTTTTTTTTTTTTCTCTTTCTTTCCACTTCTTTTTTTTTTTTCTTCTTCTTCTTCATTTACTGTCTCTATCACCCCTATTCCCCTCAACATACTATTCTATCTATCTATCCTGTTAACACTAGCATTGTATCATAGAATTACCAGCCCTATTTTGTTCTCTTTTTCTATATCCCATGCCTGCCTGCCTGCCTGTCTCTGTTTGACTCTCGTTTTCTATTAATATGGGAGATTTTTTCTCTCTCTCTCTCTCTCTCTCTCTCTCTCTCTCTCTCTCTCTCTCTCTCTCTCTCTCTCTCTCTCTCTCTCTCTCTCTCTCTCTCTCTCTCTCTCTCTCTTTCTCTCCCTCTCCCACTCGCTCTTTCACTCTCTCATCTCTGAAAAAATAAAAAGGAAAAATGACCTCCCCATGGCCCGAATTCGAAGCAACCACATCAGCCAAAGCTCCCGAATGGACATTACGCACAGAATCAGAACTTCATATTGAACGACTAGGTGCGTTTGCATGATGCAACCTTGTTGGAGGAGGAACCATCTGCCAAGTGACATTCCCAACTCTTTCTCTCTCTCTCTAAGAAAAAAAGAAGAACCTCCTAGGACTCTCTCTCTCTCTCTCTCTCTCTCTCTCTCTCTCTCTATCAACTACACTGCTCTGCTCCACTGGACAACCTTATGTCCTTTCCTTCTTTCCATCAGCATCTCTAGAATAACCTTGGACTGAAACAACCCTTCCTTTTGGAATAGAATCAAAACTGGACAGGATCAAGAAGCGGGATATTAAACAGAACTCCTCGCAGAGTCGAAAGAGTCGTCAAGGTATGTTCTCCGCCTCATTGCCTTTTTTTCTCCTTCTTTTCTTTTCTATTTTTATGGAGAAGAGAGAGGAGGCGCTTAGTGAACAACCTACGCCTAATGGTAGAAAGGACAAAAAAAAAAAAAAAAAAAAAAAAAAAAAAAAAAAAAAGAGAGAGAAGCTAAACAATGCTTCCTATCATGCCCTTGATCCCATCTGCCGATATTGATCTAGGGCCTGAAATCCAACAGGACAATTATGACGACCTGGATGCGGACGAAACTCAGACAGGACAAGGAGAAGCTGACGAAGGTCTCTGGTTACTCTGGAATGACAATAAATCTTCGACCAACGATTCTTCTCTCTTGGCAACGACAACATCATTGACTGGGCATGGAGCCAGTAGCAGCACTTCTCGGTCAATATCAGCTGTGGCCACGCCATCCTATGGGACTCGCCTAATGGATTCGTCCTTGGATTCTCAACATAGGAATCATGATAGTCAGAGGAATGGGAAAAAGTATCCTAGCAACGACGACAATGACAACGACAACGGCAGCGATGATTCGGGAATCGATGAGGAAAGAGCAAGAGATGATTACGAAGATCGACTCGAGAGTGCAAAATCAAGGGCTAAACATGCAGATGACTATTACAGGGACCAAGGTTCACGATCGTGTTGTGGCATCGCTCTTCCCTGCTGCACCATCTCTTGAAAGATAAGGAGTGACCATTCCTCCTTATTTACTCTCCAGTAGCATATCGATCTGACATACCCAAATAGAAAAAGAAATAATACAACTCCTCTCTTTCTTTCATTCTTTCTTTCTTTAAAAAGGAAGTATTACTCAGACTTTAAAAAAATCTTGACAAAAGGGCACAGATTCATATCAAGTCCACTCCCTATCAAGTTAGGGAATCGCCTACATCACCTGGTGCTTCCGCCGTTTCGATGCGATCCACTGTTGTTTTTTTTTTTTTTTTTTCTTTTTGGTCCATGGAAAGTGGGGGGGAGCGTTACTGGTACTGAAAAAAAAAAAAAAAATGGGGGGGTTGTACTAGTTAAAGGGTCGCACTCTAATTCTTTCCGATGATTCCGTCCAAGAAGGCCTTGATCGCCTCAAAATAACCAGGCTTCAAACATGTATCGTTATGAGTACCCTCCGCAAACTCCTTCCATACAACCTGACCCGTCGTATCAGCCAACCGATGCAATTCTGCCATATGTGCAGGTGGAATCAACTCATCCTTGCGACCAGACAAGAACAGGATCGGCAACTGAGTAATCTGTTGAATCATTTGTTCCGAATTCCAGATCTGGTGGCACAAGAACGCTACACGGCTAATCATTGGCAACACATGCGGAATAACCTTGGGCTAGGGTTTGTGAACAACAACAACAACAACAAAAAAGGGTAAAAAATTAGCCAAGGTGAACCGATACCAATGTTACAGAATGTCTGCGCAAAAACAACAAAAAATAATAATGATAAAAGTTGCAATCCAGAGAAAAATTCCTTACCAAGCTGAGAAAGGTGTTTTCGACAATCAATCCAGAAAATTGGCCTTCATTCCTTGCTACGATGTCAATGGCCACAGCACCGCCTATCGACTGACCATAGGCCACTAGCTTGGTATCACCAATCACTGGGTGCTGCCTCACATAATCCAGAGCAGCCTAGAGAGAGAAAGAGAGAGAGAGAGGGAATCCTTTAGATGTTGAGATAAAGTGAAGAGATACAGCAGACCAAAGTCGCTTGTGGATGAGGACACTGGTACTGAAAAAAAAAAAAAAAGCCGTGCGGAGGAAAAGATGGTACCCCGTAGTATTACCTGCGCGTCTATCCTCAGACCCTTCTCTGACGGACTACCCTCGCTTAGCCCATACCTACATTCCAAAGGTACGAAGGGTTCAAAGAAAGGACAAACCGTACTTTAGTCACCCCTGCATAAGCTTTTTATATATAAATATAAAAAAAAAAGAGCGGTTGCGGTTCCCTCCTCTCCCCTCTATCAAATAAAGATATCACAAATAAGGACTCGAAAGATGTTGCATTCTTACCCACGATAGGAAAGCATAAAGACATTGCATCCGAATTCTCTGTAAAAGACATCTGCAATCGACAGACGATGGCCCATATTGCCAGCGTTAGCCTATTGTGAAAAAAAAAAAAAAAAAAAAGGCAGAGTGCGTTGGTGATCATGAGAAGACGCGTTGATACTAGTCAGAAGGAGGAAGAAGGGAGTGGGTGTGAAACCCATAATCGACACTGCGCTTGACAGGAACGTGTCATTCATCTGCTTCTTTCTCCAAAAACCTCTGATATATCAATAGATTCTTCAAAACTCTTGCCAGTAAACATATACATTACATGCAAGTAGAGGATGGTGGGGCTTCGACGCGCAATGATATTGTCTCGATTCTTGATCAGATAAGCTCGGATCTTGACCTTGTCCGGAGTAATCAACTTTATGTCTTCGTATGGTAGGCCATATTGCACTGGCCTCATGACCTGGTGCATACACAAACGACAGCAACAAATACAACAACAATAATAATAATAATAATAATAATAATAAAGAGATAGAGAGTGATAGGGAGTGATAGAAGGAGCACGGGGCGCAACCCAAAAGGCTGGTTAGGATACAGACTTGATGCAAGACACGCAATCGGAGCGGTAAAAAAAAGTCGCAAGCATTCTCTTTCATAATAAAACGTGCGTGTGTGTGGAGAGAGATGTGTTTCTCTCTCCTTTCCCTCTCCGGTCCTGATTCTGACTCTGACTCTGACTCTAGTTCTGCTTCACTGTCTCCTCTCTCTCTCTCTCTCTCTCTCTCTCTCTCTCTCTCTTTATATACATATATCTCTCTCCATACATTTGTCCTGGAACCCTCGGGAAAGTTGGCTGGGTAAATGATCTCGCACTGAAAATGGTAGAGCAAAGCTCCACCACTGAGGACGGCAAACGCTGCGGCCGCCAACGAGTACGAAATGTACCAGGGCAGATAGGACGACATGGCAAAACAGAGGTCGTTAGGACGCGGCTAAAATCTCTCGTGTCGTCTTTTTTCTTTTCTTTTCTTCTTTTGGATGGCCAAGTTCGGGAAAGCTTGCGCCAGCCAGAGAAAGAAAAAGAAAAAAAAAAAAAAAAAAAAAAAAAAAAAAAAAAAAAAAAAAAAGACCGAGCGATGGACGGTGTGGTGTAGGCGAGAGAAAAGACGAAGAGACGACGGCAGAGATGGGGATGGGGGGTGGGAGGGGCTGCGAGGGGAGATGGCAGGGGGGTGATCGATGTTGAGGCGGGCGATGAAGATGAGAGAGCAGGGAGAGTGATGCCCGGGGGTGATATGCGAGCAATGGAAAAGAGAAAGAGCAAAGAAAGATGGAGCAAAGTGGAAGGAGAAAAAGAAAAAAATGGCCAGTCAGAACCAACCGACAGACAGTCAGACCAGACAGACAGGCGGACAGACAGACACGAAATCGCTACCCCCGCCCTTGCCTCTCTCTCCACAACCTCCTTAATCCAAATCTGGGCCGACAGCGCCTTCGCACCTCCCTCCTCCCCACTCAACCCTATGTACGATCAGAGAGAGACGTGGACCAGTAGTACAACATACGCCAGTGGAGTGGCGCACTCTCACCTCTGACGAGGCTCAGCTCGCTTGTTTGGCCTGACAATGGCCTTGCCTGGGTTGTGTCTCGGTCTCTTTACAATAACAGAGGGCTCACGTTTGTTTGCACAACCCTCCTTCTGCCTGTAGTTGAAGGAACAAGGATCCCGGATCCGTCACACCCACACCGCGACTCTTTAAGTTACCATTTCATTTCTTTACTCTTTTCTTACTCGACTCAATGGCATTGTCTCCTCGGATGCAACGGATTGCCACCGCCCTGAATCGGGCTGGCCTCCATCAGACGAGCTTGCTCGCCCGGTCTCTCTCCACCTCGATCCCTTCATTCAAACAGATCAACACTAGTGGCCCTGAATCCAACTCTGGAAGCCGTGCCAACGCCACCACACACTCTGCACCAAAAGCATCCGACCGGATCCGTCATAATAGCCCCAGCAAAGGGTCAAAGCCCCCAGCCACAACGAGTGGCCTCTTGGCAAGAACGATGAGGAACCCTTTCAAAGCGCCTGCCAACTCGGTCCTAGCCTATGTTGGACCCCATAGCTCTGCTCTTCGGTCAGGGAAAGCAGTTGCGTTTGTGTTTGGTGCCTGTGGATGCATCGCCGTGCCCTCTACATTCTATCTCGGCACGACTGAGCACCTCTTGGCAATTATGGGTAAGTGGAAGAGTACACTAAAGGGGAGAGAACTTCCTTCGGGCTCGGCACAGGCAGTGCATTATCAATCCAGACTCTGATTTGTACAGCATGAAATCATGACGGGGACAAGAGGAGCAAGAAAACCAAGTCTGCACGGATCACCAACGGACGCGACAACAGCTTGTCCGACTTGGCATCGGTCCGGAGCTTGCGTGGCAAATGGCTCATTCATTCAAAAAGGCCAAGCGGCCCTAGTTTGCCTTGTACGACAAGAATCCTCATTTTGTAGTGGTTGCTGCTGTTGTTGTTTGTAGACTGGCCGTTGACTTGCCAATCCTGTTCAACTCCATCCCTTTGCCAGCTTCTCGAGTTCATTTGTTCATTAATAAGCAGAAAACAATGTTCCCGAGTCTCCGGATCCCCCCACCAGCCTTTCTCTGAGAGAGTGTTAATCCCTCTAATATGAAAAATAGCAACCAAAAATGAAAATGCAATTGCAAGCGGCATCTATCTTTTCTTTTTTCTTTTCTTTTTTTTTTTTATTACTCACTTACCATCCACATCATTCGCCCTTTTTTTCTTTCTCTCTCTCTTTCTTGATATCGCTTTAGGTGGAATTGCCGCTTTGTCACCCTCAATGATCATCCACTCTCTCTTCCGGAACGATGTTACCAAGATTCACGTTCAGGGAGTAGCATCTACCAAAACCCCTTCTGTCGTCAAAGTCTCTACATCCGAGGCTCTAAAGTTGACCCTCGAGAAGTTGAATTGGCATGGCAAGCCTCTTCAGACCCAGGTCCTTTCAACAGACTTGGCAGTCCACTCACAGACAGACAAGACAGTGACTTGGATCACGACCGAGGCACTTCCTGCAACCCAGGAGCCGTCATCATCGCCCAAGTCAGGAACGCAGACAGGGTCAGAGGGAGGAAAGAGAGCGAGACCAGCTCCAAGACCACAGAAGCAATTGTATAGGATTGACAAGATGATGATGCTGAGCAACCCGAGCTTTGCGTTTGTCCTTGACCAAATTGAGCAACAGTCGCCAGCAGGAAAGGCCAACAAGGTGTCTCCGCCCTCATAGACCAATAATAAAAAAAAAAAGAGAGAGGACACAAAAATGGAACACATGTCGTGTGCCCTGAGTTGGAGAAGAAGAAGGCTCTACCACTAACGGAGCAAACAAAAAAAATTGACCAACACCAGCCCAGCGAGGGTGTGTTCGTGCTCAGGGCACCTCTCTTCCTTTTGACACGGCACACAGGCACAGAGGCACGGCCAATATAAGCGAGGGTCGGCCTGTGTAAATTAGGGTCTCCTATAATTACCCTTCTCATATGAGTTGCCTTTGCTTTTTTGGCTCTCTCTCTCTCTCTCTCTCTCTCTCTCTTTCTCTCTCTCTCTCTCTCTCTCTTTCTCTCTCTCTCTCTCTCTTTCCCACATACCATCTCGCCAGACTAGTACAAACAAACCAAAGCCTAGTTTGTTAAACCAAAGCTGACAGTGTCATGTTGCCTTCAACTGACATGCTCTGTAGGTGACTACCGCTTCTGCACCCTCACAGCCCTCCTGGCCTTTTGCCTAGACTTGCGGCACTGTGAACTCATTGTCACCGTGCCCTCCCCTCCTTTGTCCCATGTACAAATGAGCCATAAACTCTTTTTTTTTTTTTTTTTTTTTCAAGCTATTTCGCCCTTCTCTCCTTTTGCATATCATTCCATTCACTCATTCATTCATTACTCCTTTCCTCTCTTACTTTCCTGCCTTCGATAATCACTTTCGCCCACACGACCTCATCCTCGGCCTTGCATTCACCGTAATCCGCCTGTCATGTCGTCGCATTACTTTTTAGCAAACCCCTTTGCCGGCCAGAACATTGGCCACATGCGCCTAGCTGTCGTCGGAGACAGCGGCGTGGGCAAGACCTCCTTTGCACGTCAATTCGTCGAGACATTACCCGAGGTGCTCTCGCATGACTGGGAGAAGCAAACAGAAGACGAGGACGAAGATTACACAAGGACAGAGGCCCTGATAGAAAAGTACTCGAGCACAATGATGGAAATCCCATGGGACAACATGGATGCGGACGACGAAGTGCCAGCGCGCAATCTTGTCTTTCTTGGTAAGTACTGCTCATGGCCCTTTTTTTTATATTTGTACATTCCATTCATGATTGCACAATGACTCTCTCTGCGTGGGCATTATGCCCAACAATGGAGAAGGAGGTGGAGTAGGATTTTTTTTTTTTTTTCCGCGCATTTTATTGCTCAGTCAAGTGCTCTCTGCTAAATATTTTTGACTTTCCAATGTCTGTTTAGATACTCCCGGTTATGGTAGTGTGGTGGATGCGCGTACGCACTTTGACCTTGTCATGAACTATATTGGGCAGACCTTTGAAGAAAAGAACAGGAGAATATCACCCTTCACAGAGGTGACGAACAACGAGCTAATGCGGTCCCTTGTCACAGGTTGGTTCCAAAAGAACCCCCCCCCCATTACTGCCATGGAAACCCTCTCTCTCTCTCTTTCTCTCTTCCCCCCTAGACAGACAGACAACGTCTGGCCTGTTTGCACTATCATCAACTAGACAGTCTTAAGTAGTCTCTGACGCTTCTTTTTCTCCTTGCCATTGGCCGAATTAGGCGTTGGGGCTCACAAGTTTATTGACTTGTGCTTCTACTTAATTGTACATCGACTGAAGCCCATTGATATCGAGTTTATGCGGCTCATTTCCGAAAAGGCGAACGTGGTCCCCATCATCTCCAAAATCGACACCCAATCGGAGAAGGATGTTCAGGAGCTCAAAGTGCAAATCCTAAAGACACTACGAGAACAAGGGATTTCGATTTACACGTTCAGGACCGACTATGATCGATTGATCAAAATGGCCGAGACGGGCAAATCAGGAGGACCTCCGTTTTGTATTTCGAATGTGGCCCCTAAACCTGTTTCGGAGAGTCCTGAGGATCAGATTTTGTTTAAACATCCTCAGAATGAGTTGCCCATGATGCGTAAACTGGTGCTGGAGACCCAGATCACCAATATTCGTCAGTTTACTGTCAAAAAGTTTATCAATTGGCGGAGCAAGTATCTTGCACAGCAACAACAACAACAACTGCAACAGCAACCGCAACAACTGCAACAACCGCAACCGCAACAATTGCAACAACCTCAACCACAACAACAGCAACCATTACCGCAGGGACAGATCTATTATCAGCCTCCACCACATCAATTGCAGGCAATGCAATATCAACAGCAACAACAGGTGGCCCGCTAAGTCAGTTTGTTTGTTTTGCTCTTTCATTTTTATTTTGGAAAGAGTACATTTCTCGGTTAATGAGGCGGTCGAACCACCATCTATCTATCCTTCTCTCTCCCATTTCTTCTCCCTCTCTCTCTCTCTCTCTCTTCCAATAAAGCATCGGGTTTACGACACCTTGTACGCTCGCCTACTCTCTTCCTTTCTCTCTTTCAGAAAATGACTTCTGGATCAGGATCACTTTTTTTTTTTTTGGTAGTTGCTCGGTTCAAACCAACAACTAAAAAAAATCCTAGTTAGGGTTAACAACAGATCGCGCGGATCAAACGCTATTTACGATACTAGACCAGAATCATTCACTTGCTGTTCGTCCAGTCATTAATACTACTTCTCCCACCTCCACACCCCCTCTTCCTTTCGAGAAACGAGAATTGATTAGAATGCCTCTCCTTCAGGAGAAAAAAAAAAAAAAAATAGCCCTTCTTTTTCATCTTCCCAGAGTTGAATCAAAACTTTAAAACAGTGATTCGTCACATAATGCAGCTGCAGGGGCAGATACTACTTCTACTACTACAGCACTACTACTCTCTTGTCTCACCCATGTAGCATCTCGATTTCCCTATCAGGGATCCAGACCACTGTAGAGAGTGGGTTGAGGGAATGGGAGTCAGTAATAGTGTTTTGTCCATACGAGATTTCAATTCGTGGTTGACCTGACTCCTTCTTCCTCCACATTTTGAGCCTCTGTCAATGTTCTCCACTTGGGAACAGCTGTTTTCTCTTTTTGAATTGGACCGTCCTGAAGGCTCTTGTTTCAATTGACTTTGCTTTGCTTTTCAGATTGAACAATAAAAAAAAAATACCACACAAAGAGTTGTCATATCAAAATGTATCGATAGTGAGGAATGGTGCGTTTTCTAGACTTCAGACTCCTACAGTACAGTAGCAGGACAAAGATTTATGCACGTGAGGAGGACTGAGGAAGCCGAAGCCCATTGAGTTTCAAGGCATCTCTCTTGATTGTCTCTCTTTCTCCCCCGCAGTCCATTCTCTATACTCTGGAGCTTTACAACGGTTCACTGATCAGTCAGGATGATTCAAGACGCTCAATTGATCAAGCAAGGAGCAGAGGCGGTATGTGGAATCCAATCAGGAGGGCTCATTCTCAACCATGGGCAAAAAGAACTGAAAGAATTGTCCATCGATTGCCTCTTTTTTTTTTTTTTTTTTTTTTTTTTTTTTATGCCTTGCAAACAACTTCTCTGACTTTCTCTACTCTAATTGCATATCATCGATATCGGGGGAACGACACATACTACTCGGTATTAAACTCTATTGCTGCCACCACCACCTTCACCATGCATTTACATCACTTAGAAAGTCTATCTGGCTCCATTTTGCCAGCGACAGACGATCATCAAGGAGAGATTTGCAAAGGCGTATAGACATCCAACATTGGACAAGAAGCTTACTTCTAGGCGTGTCATACAGGTTAGATCAAATATTCAGAATCCTCTCTCTTTCACTTTGTCTCCTCTCACAACATGTCCATGTTTTGCTATTCGACCTTCATTGTTCTCTTTTCCATCGATCCTAACAACCTATTACTCCTTCATTTTCTCTCCACAATAACGTCCTTCATTGGATCTTTCGTCAAAATCATTGTTCTTTATTGTTTCCATATTGGCCACTGATGGGGAAAAAAATT
This sequence comes from Mortierella sp. BCC40632, assembly GCA_011634665.1. Lineage (NCBI taxonomy): Eukaryota > Fungi > Mortierellomycota > Mortierellomycetes > Mortierellales > Mortierellaceae > Mortierella > Mortierella sp. BCC40632. Next base: position 2,577,275 of record WAEK01000006.1, read on the forward strand.
CAACAGGAAGCAAGATGCCTTAACCGGTGTCAAAAGGCATTTATCGATACCCCAACGGTTTATATGGTCGATGTTGACAACTCGCTGATCTACATGGAATACATTGAAGGCTGCTCTGTCCGGGATTATCTCGTCACACCCGAGGGTTCCCTTCCCGAATCACAATCACGACTCGCCAAGGAGATTGGACAAAAGCTTGGGATGATGCATGGCATTGACGTGATCCATGGAGATTTGACTACATCGAATCTGTTGATGAGGCAAGAGTCCCAGACAGTGGTATTGATTGATTTCGGACTTAGCTATGTGAGCAACCTGATCGAGGACAAGGCGGTGGATCTCTATGTTCTTGAAAGGGCCTTTTCGAGTACTCATCCCAACACTGAAGTCATGGTATGATGGCCCTTTTTTATTTTTTTTATCTCTTTATTTTTTTTATCTTTGGTCTAAAAACACGCACACCATGTCGATCAGTTCTTTGAAAAGTGTGAAAAGGAAAAGGGATTTACAATTTGGTCCGCATTATTTATTTTTTTTTTTTTAACCCTCTCCCTCTCTTTCTGCCTGATCTGTCCCCTGACGCAACCGATCATCAGTTTGCTCAGATCTTGGAGGCCTATGGCGAGAGTGGCAAGGCATCCAAGCTTATTCTCAAAAAGTTGGAAGATGGTAAGTCATTCCTCTTCCTCCTCCTTTTATCTCTCCGCCTCTACTCATACGCCTGTATTTGTCATAGCCATCCTTTTGCACCTCACTGCAGCTCTAAATACATTACTAACTCGACCTAAATTGGATTCAATAGTGAGAATGAGAGGTCGCAAGCGTAGTATGTTGGGATAGAGACCATTCAAGAGCCAGCACCTTCTGTTCGAACATTAAAGAAAGAAAGAAAAAAAAAATCTTGATCCAATCCCTTTTTTGAATCAAAGACGCTCTCCTAGTTCACCTAAAGAAGTGTTTAAGGAAGAAAGGAGAGAAGAGGAGGGATTCTCGAGAGTCTGCAGAGTGCTTTGCAAGAAGGATTGTAAACTATTCATGAAATGGAGAAAGAGGAAATACTACTTTCTCTCTTTCTCTCTCTCAGAAACCTGTAAATACCCATCGCGGCAAGATACAAATGACCTCCTCTTACAGCCTCAGAGATATTACTCTAGTTCATAAAACGCTTGGTATACCACTCTACTCATATTTGTTATGCATCGTGCTTTCCAACATTCTCTTGGTGGACAGTTCAAAAGTAGAGTAAAAACTAGTGAAGACGCACTAAGGCTCACACACACACTCTCTCACACACACTCACTCATTCTCTCTATTTTTTTTTTTTTTGTTATATTGGTCGAATGTCGACCTTTATCTCATTGTAGTTGTGAAACGAGGTTGGCATATCTTTTTTTTTCTTTTGTTGTTGTTGTTGTTGTTTTTTCCTTCTTCCTAGGGCGTCGTATCCCTCACTAGAATCCAGAAGCATGGGATGGACTGTGAGCTCTGATCTTGGTGTGTTTAGGTTGAAGAAGTGGGTTCAGCTGTGCGATATACGTGATTGCCCACCTAAAAAGAAAAGAAAAGAAAAGAAAAGAAAAGAAAAGAAAAGAAAAAGAAAAAAAAAAAAGGGACATATTTATGAAGGTGAGTAACTCTAGAACCTTTTCCTTCATGAAAACTCGTTTCTTTCTTTGCCAGAACGAGCCTCTCCCCTCCTCCATCAGAGTCTGTCAGAAAAAAAAAAGAAAAAGAAAAAGAAAAAGAAAGAAAGAAAGAAAAGAGAGAGAGAGAGAGAGAGAAACACCATAACTTACATCAAGTAGCACGAGACCAACGTCATGATCAACGCAGTGCGAATGACACTACAAAAGAATTGAGAGAGAAGGTGAATGAAGACCATTAGCTTGGGTTACTAGAGCTCACGCTTTTTGAATGAGACTCTCGAATTCCTTGGTTCCTGGGCATTTTTTTTTTTTTCTTAGAGTCAAGTCTACTCTCATTCCTAGGTTGTCCAAAGAGACTCCAGGATACACGACACGTCTTTGTTTCTTTGTCGAAAGAGCGAAAGATAGAGATAGAGAGATATGGATTGCTTCCCTTCTTGAACCAAAGTAAGAGAGAAAGAGAGAAAAAAAAAAGAAAAAGCTCATTACGTTTGGTTGGGTCCACGAGGAGCAAAGAGGTATGAGGCCGCTGAAGCTGCAACAACAACGGCAAGGACAAAGAAAACGAGAAGGGCTCCCATGGTTGGATATCGAAATGGGAGGGGAGAGAAGAGGGGAGAGAAGGTGAAGGGTTGAGTGGATCGTTCCTTGCTTTTTTTTCTTTTTCTTTTTTTTGACGCTCCTGTCTTTTGGGTGAGATGAAGTGAGAGAAGGAGTGCTGCCTGCAGTGTGATGTGTTTAAAAAAAAAAAGAGGAGTCAAAGTCGAGATGTCACCGGTGCAAATGAACGATGAATTCTAGTAGCCTCAAAAAAAAAGGGGGGGAATGATAGAGACCTGGTGAATGCTTCGAAAAAAGGTCCCATGGTCATCCTCGCGCGCGACATTTCGACTGAGAACCCTTAACAGCTGCAAGCCAACCGATCAACTGCAAAGTCACATCCCGGTAGCTGTATGTGCCGTAGCCTAGGAATGGTTCCATAGCCCCCAGCTCACAATTGATGAGCAAGCAACTCTCTCTCTCTCTAGCACAGAGAACCCAATGTGAATCACTTCCAGACTGTGCTAGCAACCTAGAGATTGGTGGTGAGGACTGAGGCATTCAACTGCCTGAGCTTTGTTGGAGCACTTGACCGTGCTTTGAGGTAGATAAACTTTGACTCTACGAAAAGTTGCCATTATCGCCTCTGGTAGCCTAAACTTTTTCCTTTTCTCACTCTCTACTGACCATCTAGCTAGTCCTCTGCCACCTTCTTAGCGATTAATACCACCGCCACAGTTGCCTCTGTTTGATACTGCAACTTCTGGATCGTTTTCTAATCGACTCTGGGATAACAACTTTTGACTATGGCGCGCTAAAGATTGCCTCCTTCAATCCTTCAAAGTGGGTAGTTGATCTTCGGTCTATCTCGTGGCTATGGCACCCTTGATAGGCGATACGAAACCAGCGTTGCCACTCTATCTCTCTCTCTTTCTTTTTTTTTTTTTTTTTTTTTTTTTTTTTTTTTTTTTTTTTCCTTGTCGTACTAATCTACTAACCAATAGAGAACTCCAGGAAACACTCTTGGCAGGGATCCTCCAGCTTGATTCTACCCTTGGCACTGGTGTTGGTATTCAGAATCCACCACAGAGCTATCGATAACAGGACCCATAGTCATTCTATTCCGTCCCGAGCATCTTGCTCGAGTGCCAGCATTCAAGTTGACCTAGCTAGTCAGGCTCTATTCTTCCTAGGTGTGACCTCAGCAGGAGCTATTTATTCGCTTAGATCTTCTGGAATGGAAACTCATGGGAGAGATCTTCGGTACTATTGGCCTCTGTAGGTACAAAGCTCATTCTTCACGTAATTGAGACCGATTTCTATGACTAGTAGTACAGGAAGAGAAGCATAGGTTCCCGGCCACTTTGAATCCATACTGTTCCCATCATTACCCCTCATAGAGAACCCCTGAGATCCGTAAAGTATTTGGTCCAGCTGTGTTGGCTAGAAGAATCCCAACTGTTCGATGTGGTATACAGGATCGCTAGGAAGACAGGAGAGTCCTCAGGACAGACCTAGGTCTCGGTAACCATCACCTGTCGTTGTTTTTCAACAATCATATTCTATCTATGTGCAACTGGGAAAGCATGAGCTAATTGCCTAGTCAGACTAGATGATCAAGCGTAAATTGGCCACTTAGGCATATAATCGATTAGCTTTTAGCGCCACTATAAGCTTCTCCTCCTCATCAACATCGATGATGATGATTGAAACTAGTCTCGGATGGGACGAGGAGAAGGAGAGCGTATCTAACAGTTCTGAGAAAGATTTCAAGTCATGCAATTGGAGTAACACTGCTTAGAAAGTAAATCATTCCGAGTTTTTTCAGCACACCTGGAATCAGTGGCTCTGGCATCTTTGCCCCCACCCCTCTTTTTTTTGGTCCGCTTTTGTTATCTTTCAGCCTCGATCAAGAGATATCTCTGTTGTCAATGACTCGACTTCTCCTCTCCTCTTCCGACAACCGCATTTAGGTTACAATCAAGGCGCTTTCGTTTTTATCCGCCATGCTGGAGGCATTTTTTTTTTATAAACAATTTGGTCATTAGTCTGGCAAAGTCATCCACAATATGGAAATACTATATACTAAGTATCTGCTGACAAGGCTTCAGAAATACTGGCTTTGGTTTTTGTCATCGACCTAATAGAGAGAGAAAGAGAGAAAGATAGAGAAAGTCCTTTTGTTCTTGACCTGAAAAGATCACCAAGACTTCTACATAATGACTCGTCATCAATCTCAAGAGACCTGAATGGAGTGCGCCAAGAGAAGGTGATTTACTCAGCCCTGTGTCACTCCTCGGAGGAGCTATAGAACCCAGTGTTGAATCATGTAGCTACATGAACCCACCAAAACAATGCCTCCATTGGTTCTCTGTTGAAAGAGGTAAAGAAAAAAGAAAAAAAGAAAAAAAAACATCTCGTGACGAAGCTTTTTTTTTTTTTTTTTTTTTTTTTTTTTTTTTTTGATTTTGGGGTTTTGGCTCAGGATAGGAAGAAAAGCACTTCTTCCGTTGAACTCGGATCCAGCTGTCACTACAGGTCCACTTGGAGTATTTTGTCCCCCCCTGCTGTAGCTTATTTTGTCCCGTCGGCGCTCTCAAGTGAATCATGCACAATTACCAGGTCAATGCCACATTTTGCGCTGTGGTCAAAAATCGTTTGTGCTACATATCGCACTCGCCATCGTTCTTGTTCTCGACCACAACCTCGCCCTGGTCATCAGTCATACGACTGTTCAGTTTAGACTGAGGCCAATGAGCTCTACTTTTATTGTTACACGACCTCAACCAGGGTAAAAACTATTATTGGGGTCTTAGGCTTTGAAGAAGAGGAAAAAATCGTTTTAGTTGATCCACCAGCAATCCCCCTGGCCACAGCTCCCTTCAATTAGGCAGAAAGTGGTTTCTTTATCTCATCCTCGACATCCTTCCATTGCAGCTTTTCCGCTGTGGAAGGCCGTTCTAGCCATACCGATCACCTTTACTGCTCTTTTAGGTTTCGTTGGGAATAATTCCAGAAAGGTTGGCCTGCACTTTTGGTGGCTGTGATGTAGTTTGAAAGGTACATGAAATGCTATGCTTGCTCGTCCACAGACATAGGTCAATCCAGACATGCATATCAGGCAGCTCTGAGCCATTGATCAGATCGCTGAGCACTCTGTCCTTTCCCTCCTCCTTCTTTTCTCACCAACTTGCGGAGAAATATCAGGAGAATATTTTACTAGATTATCTTGCTTACAAGAGGGGAGGTGAGTAAAAAAAAAAAAAGATGCAGGTCAGGGGAGTCACATCCACTTGAGGTTTTTCTCATTCAACTAGTTAAAGGTATCATTGATGGGGAATCCACCCGCCAGCTAGGCCTTACTAGAGAGGGAGGCTCTGCCATCAAGACAACTAGGAGCAGGGACGACTTAGTCGATTCGACCGTGCTTTTTGAGCTAGTAGTTGATGTCGTATGAACAGGAGGTTGAGTCATCACAATCACCGGAATCTTCTCTTAGAGCGCATAGGAAGGAGCCAAGGGAGCCTGAAGGTTTTTCACATAGACCTCAAGTTGTAAACAGGTGAGGTGCTTCTCCGATGAGACATTCAATCCATGTAGCATCAGCAACACAGCCGTAAACTGTTGTGTAGAAGTTAAGAGCAGTCAAGTTGCATGGGATACTTGCGAGCTCCAAGTGAGATGAAGGGGTTGTTGTTGGCTGTCCTCTGATGGCACCTTCATGGTTGCGGTGTTTAAGGATCGACCATTTTTTTTTTTTTTTTTTTTTGCTCTTTGTGCTCTTTTTGCACGGCCTCACCTCGCCCTCGATGGAGACCAAAGACTAGGCCTAGGTGAAGCGAAGCAGAGAATTGCTGATTCTTCAAAAAAAAAAAAAAAAAAAAAAAAAAACGAACCTTATTGAGAAGCACCGCAGGCTGATACTTCTCAAAACTCTCTTTTGCATATAAACAAATAAACGCAGTGGCCCAAATGCTCAAGGTTTTCTTGAGTTGAATCTCAAGCAGTTAGTAGGATCAAAAAGTTGCATTATCAAGATGGAAAGCTAAAATCGTCTTTCTCAAATCCATAATTTCTATACCGCTCTCGTACTCAATCTCGACTGTCTGGGAACTTTCAAAAGTGTGTAACATAGCAAGAGAGAGCCACAAAAAAAAAAAAAAAAAAAAAAAATCAAATCGTTGCTTTCAGACCCGAGGAACACGAAAACTTTATCCGATTCCCCCCCTCTAAGTTGTTACCAATCGTGCGCCACGCCATCCATGCTGAAAAACTACCTTTAAAAAAGAGGTCAAATTCTGCATCTTCTCCAAATCACCAATCCCCCAATCTGCTAGAACTACAGTCCTCTCTATCCTCACCCTTCCCTTCGTTTTTATCATGCTAAGCATACCTGTGACAATTAACCTGCCCATTTTATGGAGGGTGTTGTTTATTCTAGTTTGGCTGGCAGTTTTTGTTATCACTACCGTTTTGTACATCAAAGGCGGATGTCCCCACAAGCAGTCAGAATTCACACCATCCTGTGAGCCATTCAAATACCCTGCTGGCCTCCTTCCTTCATTCCCAACTACATACTCCTTCAAAGAGATCAAACTTGAAGGCAACGAATACAGTTGTAGCACTGTCAATTTCCGCTTTTATGTCACTGGCAAGGAGCCTGGATTTTCATGGGATTACTTTGCTGATATCACCTGTATCGAAAAAGACGACAATGTGACTCGAGTCATTGACGCATACAGCATTATCCCGCCACCTGGTAGTGTCTTGGGTCTTGTAGCACGCATCTACAAGGCCCTGAATCGTCCTGACATGACACCGATTAATACCAGAGAGTTGAGATGTTTCTTTGGAGGAGCCCTTGCCACTCCTCCGAACTTTCCCTTTGGAGGCTGCAGGATTTTTCCCGTGGAGGGGCCACCTTCGAACGATCTACCGGTGACGAGAGAAATCTTTGAAATGTTGGACCAATCATCGGGTCTACAACGCCTTCTCAGATCGGATACTCTTTATTCTTGTAACCGATGCACTAAAGACACTATTACGTTCAGGAATTTCACGGCCTATGTTGCTGGTACGGCAAGCTACCTCGGCATGGCTACTACCTTCCTTCTCCTCATAGTTGGATTTTTCCATGTCACGGACCTTGATCAGATTCTAGGAAAGAATAATGTGGGAAAGAAAGGGCAAGAGTATATTCCAATATAATGCACCACTATCCCTTAACCATATCGACAACACCTTCCCTACCTAAAGGTGTATATTAGTTGACAAATATAATACCCTTCTCCATCATGAGTGCTGTATAAATAAACGCAGGTATCACTTTGCATCATTTAGTAGGACTGCAATGTTTGAATAGTTAAGCAAAATGTCAAAGATTAGTAGATCATGAGAAAAGAAAGTGGTTGAAGAAGTACACATGGTGCATCAGTGGTTGGGATGGAGGGGGAGTAAAAGTCAATTATGACCAAAGTTTTGTTGATGGTCAAGTGGTCGAGGCAATGCCTGAGGATGAAATGACCCAGAAAATGAATTTTTTTTTTGTCGTTTTCTTGATGTCAATGGTTGTGATGACATGGCATCTTTATCTGGGCATCCATTACTTGATGTATCGCCACAATGTCCTCCTGTCTCTCCCTTGATCATCTCACTTTTTCTCTTTTCTCGGCTCTCAAGAATGAAGAGGGTAATTGCAACAACCACTCCGACTATTCCGAGAGCGATACTGTCAGGGTATCGTCCCTATGCTCCTATAGAGCGCGGGCAAATACTTACCGTCGGTGGGCATAGGAAGGTATCTTTTTCATTATACTTTCCGAACGCAGTGGGTGTTCGGGAAGTTTGAGTCTAATTTGTACAGTGTAAGAGGACGCGTCTAGCGCGTCCTCTTGCCAGTCAGCCTGCAATATAATTTTAAATTTGTCTTTTACAGATACCTTATATCAATCCTTGAGAGACACCAAATCCAAAAGAAGTGCTGATGGGCTTCGTGGATTTGGCGGGATGGGGTGGCTGTAGTCGTAGTAGTCGGCGGGATAGACCGGTGATGGTTGCAAAGCCTGTCAACTTCATGATAAAAGAGAAGAATAAGAAAGTGAGGGGGAGAAATGAGAAAGAGAGGAGGGATGAAAAGCAATAGGAAGGAGGGGGGCAGCAAAAAAAAAAAGTAGCAGCAAAAGAGAGAACAAAGCATACAAAGCAATCAAGACCAAGCAAAGGAAAGCGGACGGAATCAGTCGACGAACCTACCGTGCAGCATATCAACCATCTCTGGAGGGACCAAAGAATCGACCATGTTTTCCAACTCGTAGTCTGGCAATTGCTCCTTTACTCGGTCGATGTACGATTGGATCGAACCTTGCTATGCCCATCTTGGATGGAAGATGACGCGAACAGTATGATGTCTATGTCTCTCAAGATTTAGGTATCATCAATCAATAATCGAAGCTTGGAGTCCTGGGGTAGTCAAAAGCAGCAAGCTAGCCTCGAAATAGCTCAAAATCCTCGCGGACAAATACAATAAGGACAGAGTCGAGGATTGTCCTCTCTTTCATGGTCGCAAGAGTTGGTAAAGAGGTGCATGAACACATCCTTGGACATATGGGACAGACTTGGAACAAGATCTACTGTGCACCAATGAACGCTTAGCAACAAGCTGGTTCATTCAATCAACAGTCGAGGATCGTGAGGTGAAAGAGGAAAAGCGAACAAATACTGCTCTACGTAAAGTGAGTATTGATGCTTGCCGAGTCCTCCGATGTGTTGCTGTCAATGAGGTCAGTCAGATAGCAGAGATCGTCCTACCTAAAACCCAAGTTTGCCGCACTCTAGTTTAATCTTTGTAGGTCCCCTACCCTCCAGCAGAAGGACTGCGAAGAGGGTGGGTAGTAATGATGGACACCCAAATATGATTTGGTCTAGCAAGGTGGGCGAAGGCGCGCCCGTCCCCCCCAATTGTGACTGCTGCTCCTAGCACCCAAGGTCAAAAAATACATCAAGCGGGGCTTGATCTGATCAGCTTTCATAGCTCTTTTGAATGCATCAAGTCATTTCATCAAGAACTCAGGACCACGTCTAGAAAGTGCATTCATCCCGAACAGGAGCAAGGACCCCCCTTTTTATTTCATCCTCAGCGCATACACATACACTTTCTCTCTCCTTTTTACATTCACACAACACAATCATGTCCCGTAGGAGACAAGTATCTTCGGACCTTCTCACCGACACACCAGAGCTTCAAGAGGGTCAGCTCTTTGCTAGAGTCTTGGGTCCAAGAGGCAAAAACATCCACGAAATCCAATTCCCAGATGGTCAAGAGATCCTTGTCAATCTTCCTCCAAGGTTTAGGAATCTTGTCTGGGTAAAGAGGGGTATTTTTTTTTTTTTTTTTTTTTTTTTTTTTTTTTTTTTTTTTTGGAAAAAGAAAAGAGCTTACTAGAGTTCTGACCACTACTACTTTCGCTTGTATTGTTCAAACGACCTGCTTTGGTATCTTGAATCGATTCACAGGCAGCTATGTGATTGTCCAGCCCACAGAAGTTGAGGAGCAAAAGACCAAGGTCGCAGGAGACATTGTCGCCGTCTTGTTTCAGGATCATATCAAGGAATACAAGCAGGATGGCATCTGGCCCTTTGACGACCAAGTCTCTGCCAACGGTCCAGAGGACAATGATATCAGTGAAGAAGATGAGAGCGATGACGACGATGATGATCTTTTTGTCAACAACAACCGACCCGTCATCGAAGAGACTGAGAGTGAGTCGAGCAGCGATGAGGAATCGGATGAGGAAGATGAAGAGCCAGCACCAACCAACAAGTAAAAGATGACAGTCAACCAATTTTTTTTTTTTTTTTTTGCACACACTCTCTCTGTCTGGCAAAAAAAAAAAAAAAAAAAAGGTGCCGGTGTCTTTTCTTTGCGTCAGATAGGGAAGTGGGCTGTTGATCCTTTTAACAAGAGCCGTGTTCCTGAACCGTCAAACATCATTCACAGACACCCTTTTTTATATATATTCCTCTCCCCTCTTCCGTCCATTTAGCATTATCTGGAGTAGTCAAACCCATACACCATTTGCTGACATTTTTTTTTCTTTAACATCATGACAATATCCATTTGCATATTCGCATCCACAATTTCGAGTCTCTCTCTCTCTCATTTTTTTGTTGTAGAGCATCAGGCCTCTGATTGAAAACTTAATAAACACTCAGAGATACACTTGTGATGATGACCCAGTTGGGTTCATGGATAGCTGAAAAAAAAAATGAATACATACTGGCGATTTGAAATTGCAATGAGAGTCGTTGTTTGAAGGTATCAAGGAGAAGAGGAGAAGAGGAAAGAGTCTGTAGTAAATATGAATGGATATGAGGTGGGTGGTAGGTGTGAAGAAGGGGGAGGGATAAAATACTCTAGTTCACAAATCTGCGCGTGCTCATACACATGAGCGAAATGACAATCCTCTCGAATCCAATTTGTATTCTGTATCCGATATCAAGTCATCCTGCGGAGGGAATGGCCCAAGCCTATTTTTGTTGTTAGTGGTGTTGTCTTTGTTGTTGTTGTTGTTTTAATGTCCCTGCCTAAGCTGTCCTCATCGCGCCATTGGATGATCTTTCCCGTAGACTGCGAAAGTAGGGATGTAAAAGGGCTATCCAGGCAACAAAAATAAAAGAGACCATTGTCAGATATATTCTTTGTTTTTTTTTTCTTTTTTTTGTTACTCCAGGTAGAGAATCAAATCATTTCATATTCTTTGCTGTTTTCTTTTTCTGTTTCTTCTTCTTCTTACCTCGTTTTGCCGAGATGCGTCGTGCTGGGTCATATTCAATCATTTGCTCCATCAAGTCTAGACCATCTTCACACAGACCTGGGAACATGGGCTTGAGGGCAACAGGTTTCCAGGTCGGGAAAGTCGACTTCCAATCCGTCAAGAGTGATACACCGGGCCAAAGCGATTCTGTAGGGGTGCCTCGGACCTTGAAAATCTTGAACAGTTCATCGATTTCCGAATCACCTGGTGATGTAAAGAAGATGATAGTTGAGTGTTTTTTTTCCCACTGAGCTATATCCAACTTCAGCCTGCACGAAATATTCTTTACCTGGAAAGAGTGGCTTTTTGGTAAGCATTTCTGCAAAGATACATCCTACGGCCCACATGTCCACTGCAGTCGAGTAATGTCGAGAGCCAAGGAGAATTTCTGGTGCTCGGTACCATAGTGTCACCACCTCATGTGTATAGGTCCTTAGAGGAATGCCGAACGCACGGGCCAGTCCAAAGTCTGCCAACTTTAAAGTCTTGTTGTCGTCGATCAGCAAGTTTTGTGGTTTGAGATCTCGATGAAGGATTCTGCGTGAATGACAGAACTCTACCCCTTGGATGAGTTGGTATAAATACTCCTGAAAAATAAAATAAAATAAAAAGAAGGGGCGACCAATTTTAATCATTGCGGTCATTTTGAACACAGACGGTTCCCTGGGAGACACTCGCACATTCACACACGCACACACAACGCGCATACACACACAGAGAGAGAGAGAGAGAGAGAGAAAGAAAGAGAGAAAGAGCGAAGGGTCAACATCTGCAGGTACTGAATCTGAGGTATCTACACATTACCTTGACTTGTTCAGTGGGCAGTCCTACGCCTTGTGAAGTATTAACATTCTCCATATAACGCTTCAGATCCAGATCGAGAAACTCAAAGACCAGGTACAACTTGGATTCATCGTGGATAATGTCCAGCAGTCTATTTGATAGAAAAACCCCGGATGTGAGGATTTAGCATTTAGCCCAATTGGTTGTCTGCTCACCCGCCTCCTGAAAAACAACAACAAGGGCCTATTTTTTTTTTTCTTCCTCTTTCCCCCCACACACTCTCCCCCCCTTTCTCTCCCTAATGGAATTTGCTGTGGGAAAGCAAAAAAGAAGAGGCCTTTTTTTTTTTTTTTTTTTTTTTTTTTTTTGGTATGACTCTTTTGTGAGAACATTTATGCATGTACACTTACTGAACAATGTGCTCGTGCCGAAGCTCCTTCAAGAGTGAAATCTCTCGGATCGCAGTGCTGGGAACGCCTGTTTAGGGGAAAAAAAGTCCAAGCTGAGTGAGACTGAGAGGCTCTCTCTCTCTCTCTCTCTCTTTTTTTTTTTTTTTTTTTTTCCTCTTCGAGATTACATTGTCCATGGGTCCTCTCCACACACACACTTGCCTTCATCTTCATTCTCAAGGCGAATCTTTTTCAGGGCAACTGTTCTACCGGTAGCTCGTTGTCTATTGTGTAGTGGTCAAACCAACAACCATTAACCATTAGTCCCAATTTGGTTGGTTCCGAAGAATAGGAGGTGCAGTAGGAGGAGAAGTGAAAAAAAAAAAAAAAAAAAAAAAAAAAAGTCCGGGTAAATGAGCTCGCCACATCGAATGTTGCCGGGCTAATGTCACATGCAGGGTTCTCTTGGTAGAGGGAGGAGGAAGGAGTGAAAGAGAGAAGTAAAGAAAGAAAGGGAGAGAGAGCGAGAGAGGTAGTGGTGGTGGTGGTGGTGGTTGCATGTTGCCATTAAAAGTAAACTCTTCTCTTTTTCTCCACATTCCAGGTAGAGCCCCTTCCATGTTCCTGAGTATGCAATGCGTAATCCCTGCGAGATAAACATTGAGAGAGATAGAGAGAGATAGAGAGAGAGAGAGAGAGAGAGAGAAAGAGAGAGAAAGAGAAACTGGAACAATAAATAGAAAAAGAGAAAAAAAAAAATACACAAAGACTCACTGGGCCTTGTAGACAATGCCATAAGTGCCTTCACCAATGATTTCCATCTTTTGGTAGGCATCGTTGACAATGTCAGGCTGGGATGCTGAAGGAGCAGGAGGCATTATGCAGAGCTAGAGAGAGAGAGAGAGAGAGAGAGAGAGAGAGAGCGCGCGGTGAGGGGAGAAGAGGGTGTGTGTGTCCAAAGAGGTGTGAATGCAAGAGTGAGAAGAGCCAGCAGAAAAAGAAAAGAAAAAGGGTAACAATGAGCTCAGGAGCGTCGTTCAAAGGAAGGAGGGGAGAGGACAAGAAAAACACGGTCCTCTGGCTGCTCTGTTTTTTTTTTTTTTTTTCTGCTTTTTGAATCAAAGAAGCAGTCCCTTTCATTTAGTCGAAACGCGCACGCGCCTCAACGTAGGTCACCAAGTAGCCCCATCATCCAACTCAGCCCAGAGAAATCTAAAAAAGCAATGCCCGTTTATTGTTGGTTGATAAAAAGAAGAAAGAACTCCCACACATCTTAATCTCTCTTGGTTCCTGAGCGTCCTCCCTTCTTGTTGCCCTTGATTGCAGCTGGCTTTTGAGCAACAGCAGCAGCAGCAGCACGCTCCTTGTCACGCTTGGTATAGATCATGGTGGTAAAAGGACTAGAGCAACAAGAAAAAGTCAAATCTTTAGAAGGTGCCCCCCTCTCTTTTGCAAATCTAGATAACTCCACTCCATGATGCTTGCACACAAGATGTCAGACATTCACCGCCATTGAACTTACCCCTCAAACTTCAATGCAATGCGATAAACAAAGTGGACAATGAGAGAAAGATAGATACCAGCGGGACTCAATGACCTAATCCGAGTTGTGTTGTAAATAGTGTCAATAAAAGCCAAATTTGATTCATATCGAATGGGCATAAGTGCAAGGTGGAGGTAGGGGGAAGAGCAGTGCAAGAGAATTTACCAGAGAGCAGTGCCCAAAAAGATCATGACCGTTCCGTTGTACATCGGGTTCTCATTGACATTGAAGGGGAAAGATGTAACACGCTCCTCCATCAGGATGCCAAAGTAGTCACCTAACACACACACACACACACACACACACACACACAAAAGTTTCAAACAAAATGGATCCATTGCTCCATGTTAAACACTGATAATGAGATCGCATCATGACAAGAGAGAGACGAGTGGTGGATGATCCTTACCAAGGTAGGTTCCAGTGACACCAAGGACATACATGGACGACAAGACATAGATGTTGCCAATGCCGAACAAAATATAACCCAAGGCTTGAATTGGCAACGAGTTCATGCACTCGGCCTGTGGCTGCGCGCTGATCGCCCACTTGAACCTATCCGCAAGTGGGGGGAGAAGGGAAAAAGGAAACTGTCAACTATCCGACGAGATTTAGACGGGTCTACCGAGAAAATTGCATTGCGAGGCTCTTCCTTACAGTCCATCACGAATCAATCCAAGAATAAAAATGGTTGCGGCAAGAGCATAGCATCCGTTCAAGGGGTTTCCATTAAAGATGCGTGTGATAAACTTGGAGCGATATTCTAGAGAGAATAGACAGTAGAGATTGGGTCAAGTTAGAAAACAAAGAAAAATGGGAGAATAAAAGGAGAGGTAAACACAGGGAGGTGATATGGTAACGAGTTCTTCTCTTCATCCAAACTTTTCTAGGAGTAGAAATGATGGAATGAGCTGCTATGCAAGAGACACCCTGCCAGATGTACTAATGACCAGATACCCGGATCGACTTACCCCGTCTTGCAACAATGTTCCAGAATGTGGGGTTGAAGATGATGGAAGCAGTGGTGATCCACATGCGACGGTCGCTCCAGTCGACCTGAAGTCTTGAATCGTTATAACACTGAAGGATGCCGTCCATGGTCTTGAGGAATGCGGAGAGGATGTGGGGTAGGAGAAAAAAAAAAAAAAAAAAAAAAGAAGTTCGGCTTGAACCAACGGCCTTGTGATTTTTATTTTTTACTGGGGCAAAAAATCGGATCTAGAAGAGCTCCGCTCCCCTTGTGAATCTCTCTTCCCTCTTTCCCTCTCTCTCCAAAGCAACCCCCAGAAAATTGCATCATTATTCAGTTGCGATTCATCACGTGTGGGCGCATGAGAATCTCTTTGGTTTTATTGCCCTTTTAAGAGTCTTGAGGTCGCTGATCAGGATATGTTCCAATGATCTTGACATCCAAGCAGAACTTGCTAATCTCAGATACCACCGCATTCATCACCTCACTATCTCCATGAACTCCTGCACACTCGAGGAAGAACACGTAGTGCCATGGCCTCAACAACGATGGGCGTGAGTCAATCTTGGTCAAGTTGATCGAGTTGTCCTTGAAGACCTTCAACGCATCACAGAGAGCACCAGGAAGTCGGTGATCAACTGTAAACATCAAGAACGTCTTGTCGCTCACTGTTGGTCCATCCCATGCATCCGAGATAATGAAGAATCGTGTGGTATTGTCTAGGTGGATGCGATTCAATTGAAAGAGAAAGAAAAATGTGAAAGAAAAAAGTTAGATTCTGGACCCTGATACTCCATGTCCTTTGAGAAACGACCCTGAATCGGCTGTTAATTCCTGGCATGAGCGCAAGCAGTACCTTGTTGGTCTTCAATGTCCGCATGGAGAATATCGAGTCCATAAATATCGGCACAAACACGGTTGCAAATGGCAGCTGCAAACTTTTCTTTGGACGCCAATTGAGCGGCCTCCGAAGTAGATGCACATGGAACCAACTCAATGCCCTTCAAGTGACTGTTCAAAAAGGTCTGGCATTGAGCAAGTGCCTATATTCCAGATCGAGATCATGATGTCAGTATGGTCCTCCTAGATAGCGTATGAGCATCGAGTCGGCATAGATCAGTACACTAATAATGAAAAAACAAGAACCCCCACACACTTACAACCGGGTGCGAATAAACCTTGCGGACTTGCTCTACTGTTGCGTTGGAAAGAAGATAGTGGTGGACAGGGAGGTAGGTTTCGGCTCTGATCTTGACCTTGGACTTGATGAACTTGTCTAGAGTTGGCACAACCGATCCAGCGATGGAGTTTTCGAAAGGTACAATACCATACTGGCACCGACCCCGCTCCACTGCCTCAAAAACATCTGCAATTGATCCTTGTGACGCATATTGAACACTATCGCCAAATCTCTTCATACTCGCCTAACATTTGGATTTGACAGAAAGAAAGAGCGGAGCTTGAGTTGGAATCCAACTGGAACAATGAGGACAGAGAGAGAGAGAGAGAGTTTAGAGTCAAAGCGGTGCGGAGACACTTACATCGTGCGAGAAACTTCCAACAGGGCCAAGATAAGCAACCATGACATCCTTCTGAAGTGCGATCGATGCCGACATGATCTCGCGATAGATTGCACAAAGACTGTCCGAAGCCAAAGGACCTGGGTTCAACCGTGTCACCTAAAGTGGTCACGTTCACACGGATCCAATTCCGAAGAAAGAAAGAGAAAGGAAGGGGGAGGGTTTTTGAGGTAAATAAAAAAAATCATTTTGGCATTGGAGAGGTCCAGTATAGGGGCGGCCTTGAGGAAAAGAGTCTCGCTTTCTTGAAAGTCAATGGCACGAACTCCTAATACCTTCTCAAACACTTGCTTTTCACGTCCAGGGATGTAGACGTGAGTGTTGTCTTCTTCCCTAAGCACGACAACCAAATAACCATTGACATTAGATACAAGCCGATTCACACCACGAAGCAGAGAAAGAAAGATAAAGCGGGGCCTTAAAAGGGCGTACTGTGGGTCCATGGCATCGCGCTTGGCGGCGCCAATGTCGAGCGAGACTTGAGCACGCTCATTGAGAAGAGCAATGATCTTGTGGTCGAGCGAGTCGATCTGATGCCGAAGGGTTCCGAGGTTAAGTGACATGATGACGGATGGAGAAAGGGATGTAAAGATGAGAACGAGTTGGTGAGTAAGAAGATGGATAAATAGCAAAAGGGGAGATGCAAAGGATTCACTCGAGAAACTCGTGAGTCAAGCTTTCCTTGAGGGCGTTATTCGTCCAGGGTGGTGTGCTGTCATTCGACGAAGCAGTCACCAATGCCTGCGACGCAGGTCGACCTACCATTCTTTCCTAGAAGAGGAACAAACGCGCAAAGGCACGAGCCATACGCCAGGAGACTCTCTTTCTCTTTCTCTCTCACACCAACGGCCGTACCTGCCTCTCTAATGCTGCCAGAATGACCCATCCAGTCACCTACAAGGCAAACTCATAACACAAAAACGAAATAGGCCACCAAAATAGTAACAATGCCTGAGGGGCGAAGCAGCCTTCCTCGGCACGGCCCACCACCCACTCATTGGCTGGTCGCCGAAAATTTCTCTCCCAACGGTTGCCTTTGGGCCACACACGTCCTCCAAGTGACCCAGGAAGAAAGGCCAGAGGAGAGGAGAGAGAGGGCTCTCGCTCTCTCTTGTTTTTCGTCTCTCACTTTCCTTCTTTCCTCCGATGCATGATCATTTCATTCGACAGCTATAGCCCATCTTTTGCGAACAGAATCGTCTCTTCATCTTTTCATTCCTTTTCCTCACCAGTGACATTACTCTTGACATCATCGACCTACGCCCGACCTCACCACTGTCCATCTCTACCCCACCCATTGCTCTCCCACCTCTTGGATTCTCGGCTCGGACAAAAGCATGTCCGTCCCACAGTGTCGGCATGCTGTCCTACAATGCGCTCGGTTGCCGGGTGTTAGTCGTCAGTCCTTGCCGTGGCTGCCTCAGGTCCCCACGTTAGTCTCACAACACCTTCCTACTACTTCCAGGACTCTCTCCCGAACTATTGCCTCGTACTCGTTCGCCAGAGTTAGCACAAATGGACCAGTCAAGACACTGACAACAACTGTGCCAAGCCCAAGGTTCGGTGTTGGAGCAAGGACAAAGCTACCTTGGAATGTCAACACAGGATCCACTGCCTATACCTCACCCGTAGCGGTCCTCGACAAACAACCCCATCGACATGCATTCTCATCTTCCGCAGTGGTTGCAACAGCGCAGGGAGCACTTGCCTCCGTAAAGACAGTCCAACGTCCACAGGGACTGTTCAACACTCCGGGAACACTCCGGAAGAGGATCAAGCAGACACTCTGGGTGGGACTCGGTCTTGGAACATTGATCTCTGCAGTCGGGATTGCCTGGAGTCCCTCTTACCGTGAACGAGCGACTCTCTACAGCGCTGCCATCTTTCGATCCGTCGCCACTTTTATCACTGGGTAAATTTGCTTATGCAAATGACGCACCTGACTTGATGGCACTTTAACTTTTTTTCTTTTCTTTTCCTTTCCCCCATGTCCTCTATTATGACTAACTAATCGTTGATGACGCTGAACCGCGTTTCTGGCTCGCTGTCAGGTGTCTGTGTATAATGGACTACAAGGTTCTACATCTCCGCTATGCTTCTGAGGGATACACGTCCGATCAGTACAAGGCTGAACGCAAAGTAGTCCATCAACGCTGTGCAGACAGACTCTTGCGACTCTGTCGACTCAACACCGGAATCTACTGCAAGGCTGGCCAACACGTTGGTAAAAAAAAAAGAAAAAAAGAAAAAAGAAAAGAAAGGGGGATTGAACAAAGGAAACGTAACGTAAACCAACAATACATCCCCTATTCCCCTGGGACTGATCACATTGTTCTTCTTTTGTCATTCAACTTAGCATCGTTGACATTTATTGTCCCTCCCGAGTACACAAACACACTTTCGGTGCTTCAGGACAAGGCTCCCTTCAAGTCGATGAAAGAGGTGGAGCAGATCTTCCAAGAAGAGTTTGGTCAATCTCCCAAAGAACTGTTTGTTGAATTCGATCCTGTCCCCATGGCTGCTGCAAGTCTCGCTCAAGTACATCGAGGTAGGGAAGAGTCCACTCCTTCATGAATTATGGAATGACTATAGAAAGGGTTTGTTCGAGATACTCATCTTGTACTCCGAATTCTCGTATTGTAATAGCTATCACGAATGATGGTCGATTGGCCGCGGTGAAGGTTCAGTACAATGATGTATCCCGTCTCTTCAAAAGTATATCTACTGTACCAATTGTTTCTTGTGAGGAGAGGAAAGAGGCCCGTCGAGTAAAGAACTGACTCCTTGTACTAATATATATCCTCTTCCGGATTCCCTTTTTTTTTTTTTTTTTTTTTTTTGTCTTTACTGATCTAACTCATTAGCTGATATGTGGACCATGGAATCACTCTCGAGCTTGGTTGGGTTTATTTTCCCAGAGTTCGAGCTGGGCTGGATCGTGAAAGAGTTTCGAGACAATTTGACCTCAGAATTTGACTTTACCAACGAAGCAAGGTACCCATGATCGACTTTTTGACCAATTTCGTTCTGTTCTAATGTCTTTGACACTGGGGCCATTTCTTTCTATGAACTAACAATATATATGAATATGTATTTGATTCTGAAATAGGAATGGTGAAGCAACAAAAGAGAGGTTCAAAAACAGAAGAGACTTTTATGTCCCCGAGATCTTTTGGGAGTTGTCGACGAAAAAGATTCTGACTATGGAGTTTATTGAGGGTGTCAAGGTCAACGATGTCGAGGGACTCAAGAAGCTTGGTGTCTCTCCTAAATGGGTGCGCCAGACACTACTCGAGGTCTTTGCTGAAATGATGTATCAACATGGTGTCCTTCACTGCGACCCTCACGTAAGTTATCCTGTGTTCTGTGTGAATGCATGTTGCTAGAGTTTTTTTTTTTTTTTTTTTTTTCATTTCAGTTCATTTGTACCCGGAGAAATGACAAATGCTCACATATAAAAAAAAATTAATTCTTGAGATGCTTTTAGGCAGGAAACATTTTGATCACCAAGGACAAACGCACGGGTCGCGGTCGGTTCGTTCTCTTGGATCATGGTCTGTATCGAAACCTGGACGAGACATTCCGGTACAACTATTGTCAGCTCTGGCGAGCATTGATTCTGAATGACCAAGCTCTTTTGGAAAAGTCCTCTGCCAACATTGGTGTTCCTGCCAACTATGTCCATCTCATGCCCTTGCTTCTTATCCACCGACCTGTGGACTCGACCATGCGGATTGGAGCATCCATGACTGAAGAGCAGCGGAAACGGTTTCGATCTACAATGAAGAACGTTTCGATGGTTGAAGTGTTTGAGTTTTTGGAGACCCTTCCAAGGGATATGCTTCTCGTCTTCCGAACCATCAACTTGACTCGAGGTATCCATCAACAACTTGGCGGTGAGAATGTGGAACGCTTCCATATCAATGCCTTGTATTCGACACGGGGTGTCTGGACAGAGACTCGCCAAGAACAACGTCAAAGACGCGAGAAGCAACTGGCCATTGAGAAAAAATACAGACATGCCTATGGACTTTGGGGCTATTTAATGAGATGGTGGTACGGACTCTGGAATGACAGGGATGATAACGCGTCAGCGGCGACAAAGGCCCATGGAATGCAGCTGGGGCTTGGGCCAAGGAATCGGTGGTATCTTGTTGGAGGCACGCCAACATTCTTCCGAAGCCTGCGTTACCTCATGGATGAATTTTCGATGCGTTGGAGACTCTGGGCTGTCGAGGGTCTGTTGCATGTTTGGCTTTGGTGGGTGGGTAGTACAGAAGTGGCCAGTGCAATCAGTTGACGAGACTAGGTTTTTCAAATAGAACTGGAACGACATAGACAATGGCCTTGAGCTCGTTATGAATGAGATGACTGCCGCTCTTGGCGGTGGAATTGCTAGTTATTGTTTGATTAACGCCATGCTTTGAACCACGCGACCGAACTTTTGTGGGGTACCTTGTAAAAGGTCCATGGTACGATGTTAGCTTGAGTAACCGAGTAGGCAGAGGGTCCTCTCTCTACCAGGGATTCTGTTGAGTAATAATAACTACTCCTGACACCATGAGACCTGCCGAGGTCACGACAGGGACTGCATCGAGGCAAAGTAGCGAGGCCGTTGGTGAAGCAAGACAAAGGATATGGGAGTTGGGGGGATGGGAGACAACAGCCACGAGTGTTTACTCTGAGCGCATACCTGAGTGTGTGCCTGGGTGCGCATGCCCTGTGCGCGTGGAGGATGATCCGCGTCTCTCTCGACATTTGCCCTGCAAAAAAGACCAAAAAAAGAAATAAAAAGTAAGGGTCGACTGTTGCTTTCTCCTTCTCTTTCTCTTTCTCTCTTCTTCTTTCCCCATTGCTCTTGTCTGCCATTCCTAATTGCAACAGCATTGCATTTGCATTCAACTAACATTCACCATGTCCATCGTTTACGCTCTCGTCGCCCGAGGAACCGTCATCCTCGCAGAGCACTCGACCTCGACTGGAAACTATACCGCCGGTATTGCAAATGAGACGGGCACAGACCACGTTTCTCGTACTCCTTCCAGCTGGACCTTGCATTTGGTGCTAACAGTGGAGATGTTTCCCTCTTGTTGTTCTAGTGACTGAGGCCATCCTGGAAAGGGTTCCTCCAAACAACTCCAAGCTCACCTATGTCTATGACCGGTATGCTTGCAACCACACTGCTTGTTGTCTGAGAGATTCGACTTCCCTTCCTCCCCTTCCTCCCTTTCCTCCCCTCATGCATCTACTCAAGCTTGTACTTCCTAAAGACCAACCATGCACATTCCCATTTTTTCCTTCCTCCTATTTCCCCTCCAGGTATCTTTTCCATTATATCAGTGAGAGTGGCATCACCTACATGTGCATGGCAGACGACTCGTTTGGTCGTCGGATCCCATTTGCATTCCTACAAGACATCAAAGGTCGTTTCCTAGCCCAGCACAGTCAAGCCATCACTCTCCATGCACTTGTTCCATATGCTATGAACGAGTTTTCAGAAACGATCGAGCGGCTCATGGTAATGTGGTGAATATGTGAGAGAGGAGAGAGAGAGAGAGAAAGAGAAGGATTGGAAGTAGGTTTAGGGAGACCATTGCCGCCATTTTTTCTCTTGTTCCATTGCCCCTTTTCACAACCTGTGTGTCTGTGCCTGTGATCCTCCCTCCCTCCCTCCACACCTCACTCAGCACTCATACTCAGCGGACTACTCACACCCCAAGGCCTACGCCAAATGGAGAGGGGGGGAGGGGGAAGAGTGGGTCACTTGGCAACGGCTTTTTTATGCTCTGAGAGCATGACCTTTCTCACCTTTTGTACTTACTCTATATCTCTCTCTCTCTCCTAACTTTTGCTGCGGATATGACAGGACTTTTATTCGGCAGATCCATTTGCAGATAGGATAAAACAAGTTCAAAGCGAGATCGAACAGGTTAAAGAAGTTATGGTCAGCAACATTGGTAAGACCACGGGAACTGAACAAAGGGAGGGGGAGACAGACCAAGGTAGAGGATGGGGACTCATTTTTTCTTCATCTAATCGTATATTCATCTCTCTGTGAACTGCTGAGTAGAGCGAGTATTGCAGAGAGGCGAACGGATCGAGCTACTGGTCGACAAGACCGAGAACTTGAACCAACAGGCGTTCGATTTTAAAAAGAGGAGCCTGGTCCTCAAGGTAATCACCATCTCTCTTTATTTTTTCACTAAGATACAGAAACTACACCGGTGAATCAATATAGCCATTTGCAAAGGAAGAATCACAGCTGACGTCCTTTTTTCTTTTTGCTCCTCTTGCTCACTTTCAATAGCGGACAATGTGGTGGAAGAACGCAAAGTTGATGGCTTTCTTGACCATCGTCATCATTGTAAGTGACCAGAAACAGGAGCAAAAAAAAAAAACAAGACCCTACACACCTTTTGTAATCCCAGTAGACTTGTCCTACCTATTGCCAGAGTGCATGAGCCAGCTACTTTTGATTGGATGATCGCGTTTGAACCTACCTAACATCATTTCCACTGACCGCAATCTTTTTTTTCTTTTCTCCTTCTTCTTCATGGTTTTGGTCATCCATAGCTCATAATCTATGCCCTTATTTGCTCCGCCTGTGGGTTCCCACTTTGGTCATCCTGTCAATGGTAGATACAATGACTCTTCTCACTTTTGAGGGGAAATGGTCATTGGATCTCTTCTTTCCTCTCCCTTCTCTTCAAAAAAAAAAAAAAAAAAGAAAAGAAATTCTATCGGCATGATATTGGACCTCCATTGGGATCTCCTCTCCCCTCTCTTCGTCTCTCTCGACACATTATACCCCATGGGCAAAGAAAAAAAGCTCTCCGAGACCTATGGTTCTCACTCTCACAGACCTCTCAATTGACTAACGTAACCCGTACAAAAAAGAAAGTCCTATCCATCTCGTCCCTTCACTTTTTTTTTTTTTTTTTTTTTTTGAGTTCGTCTAGACCTCTCTTTCTTGGATGTCCATCCAAGGGATCAAGAAGTAAATTGCAGAACGACACCTCAGCTTGATCTTATTTCCGTATTTTCCACAAGTCTTACGAAACCCCATCTATCCTTCTCTCACTTTTCTCTGTCCCTCTCTCTCTCTCTCTTTTTTTTTTGCTCCTTGCTTGGTACTCTTGAAAATAAAATGCCTCAAAGCATGCTTCGCCTTTGTATTTTAATGAACAGCCATATTACTATTATTCACTTCCAAATTTTTTTGACACCTTTCACTTGTCCTAAAAAAAACAGTTCCCTTTCTCTTTGCTTTTCTTTTCTTTTCTTTTCTCTTTCTCTCTAAATTCGCTTTTTGGTCTTTTTTTTTTTTTTTTCCAATGTCGAACTTGTCTGTTCAAGATTTTTTTTAAAAAAAGAAAAAAACAATAAAAAAAAAAAGTAAACTTAACCCTGTCTTTGCCTAATAATTCATACAAATAAGCATTCGAATAATGATTAGTCAACCGTTATATTGGTCCAAGGAAAGAGAAGAAAAAAAAAAAACACGGGACAAACATCTTACCTTGGTGCACAGCGGATGATATCGTCGACACGCAAGATCATCTCAGCTGCCTCAGAAGCACTCAATAGTACCTGACGCTTGAGCTTGAACGATTCTGTGATTCCAAGCTCACGCATATCACCCACAGTTCCATTGTTCATATCAAGACCATAGGTCGAGTGACCCTCATAGTGCTCAGCTCTCAACTTGGCAACCAAGTCTGCACTGTCATATCCTCCGTTATCAGCAAGGATCGTGGGCATCTGACGAAGAGCACGCGAGAAAGCCTCGATGGCAGCCTGTTGCTTGCCTGCAGTCTTGGCAGCCACCTCATCCACAGCCTTGGACATCAACACCTCTGAGCATCCACCTCCCAAAACCGTACGGGGCTCCAATGTAGTCTGAGAGAGAACACTGAGGGCATCGTGCAACGAACGCTCAGACTCGTCCAACAATTGGTTTGTTGCGCCACGGAGAACAACCGTGCACGCCTCGCCTGCTGCGACTCCTGAGAATTTGATGAGCTACAAGGACAATGAAAATTCCGAGAAAGAAAAGAGTCAGCGGTATGATAAAAAAAAAATCATCAAGAGCTTGCAATTCCGAAAGCAGTCTCTCCATGAACAAAAAATGCACAACAGTCAATCTTACTCTGTCCTCGCCAATGATAATCTCCTCAATGAGGTCGCAGTGTCCCAAACGAACCAGCTCGGGGTGGTCAAAGGTCGAGGTGATCTCACCACCTGTTACCAAAGCAAGACGCTCAACACCATCAAAGTCCGCATGCTCAATCGACATGACACCTGCATCGGCAAAGAGCTGCTCAGGCCAGTTGTAGATCAGCTGACGGTTGACAAAGCAGTTGATACCATGGTCCTTGATCTTATCCACCTTTGCGCGCATCTTTTCACGCTCAGCACGCTCCAACTCCTCAAGCTTGCCAGTACCCTCCACACGAATACGTGCGCCAAAGATCTTGATCTTGTCCGTGTCCATGGCTAATAAGGGGTCCAATTCAGATCATAGAACAAAAAAAAAAGATAAAGAAAGGAATGGAGAGAGAGTTCATTTAGAACTATGCTAGAGAATAAAAGAAAGAAATAGATATAGAAAAGAGGAAAGAAGGCATGAAACTTACGGGTGTTGGCAACCAAGATCTTGGCATTCTCGATCCTCTTGGGCTGGTTCACACCAATCTTCTTGTCAAGAATAAAACCCTCATCCAGATACGAGTCTGCAAGACGACCACCGACCTTCTTGATGATCTGAATGTGCTCCAAGTTGGTGCTGCCCTTCAATCTCAAGACAGCATCGACAGCGAGCTCTGCAAAGTAATCCTTGTCCTGCGACAAGACCTTGGAGCTGAGAGTGGTCTTGGCAATGTTGATCAGGTCCTTCCTGAACAGGGCCTTATCCGTGGAATGGTCGACAGCAGAGGCCTCCAGAGCCTTGTAGGCAGCAGCAGAGGCAATCCTGAAACCTTCGATGATCGTCTGTGGGTGAATCTTTTGGTTGACCAGCTTCTCGGCCTCGCGCAAGAGTTCTGCCGCCAAGACACAGACAGAGGTCGTGCCATCACCGACTTCGTCATCCTGGACTTTGGAGATGTTGACCAACACCTTGGCTGCTGCGTTGTCAAGAGCGATCGACTTCAAGATGGTTGCGCCGTCGTTCGTGACCATGACCTCTCCTGTCGTGGCCGACTGAAGGATCTTGTCCTAGAGAATGTAAACAATAGGGCCGATCAAGGGGGAGGGGGGAGAAAGAGTTGGAAAAGCAAGGAAAGGGATGTTAGAAAACGCATAGGATCCAATATTATTCGCTCGTTTTTTGGTTGCACTGCAGTGTCGTTTCTTTGGTTATTGGATCCCCCCTCCCCCACCACCCCTTCCCTTCCTTGATGCTCTCTCCTGGAGGAGGTACATTGCTCATTTCTCGCCTCGCGCTCGATCTGTCTCCATCGAATAAATAGCCTCGCTCTTACCATTCCCTTAGGTCCAAGTGTGCTCTTGACCAAGTCACCGACAGCGATGGCTCCGATAAACGAGGACTGGAAGCATCCGAAGGATGTCAGAAGAAAGAAAAAGAAAACGAAAAAAAACAAAAGTGGACGTGTATGATATTAGTACTCTGGACAACAAAAAAGCACATTGCATTCATTCTGATCAGCGAGCAAAAGAAAAGAAAAAAAAGAGTTGGTCGTACCAAACGAGCATTCTCGGCACGCTCCTCGGTGGCGTTGTCTTGGAAAATCTGTACAGGAGCCAAAGACTGAGTGGTAGCGAGAGATGGGATGAAAAGGTTAGAAGGTCATCCAAGAGACGAGAGTGAGTGGTAGAGATGCACGGAGAGAGATAGAAAGAGCCAATTTTTTATCGCAATCCCGAGTTGCGTGTGTGTGTGTGTGTCTGTGTGTCTGTGTTCTCTTTTCCAGGTGGTGTGGCGAGTGAGTGGGTCGCGATCTCGAGAGAAAGAGAGAGCCTTTCCATCTGTTCTGTTCACAGCGCCAGTAAAAAGACGAGAATGCAACTGTCAACGAGCCATTACCATGATGTGAAGATGTGATGAAGGAAGGATGGGGATGGAAAGGGGAGAGGATGTGAAGAGAGAGAGTAAGAGAATAAGAGAGAGAAAAAGGAATAGTCGAGAACGAGATGGAAATGGCTGCCAAAAAAAAAAAAAAAAAATACTACTACTATGGGAGCTGTGTCGAGTCGCGCGTTCTGTGTGCCTGTGTCTCCTGCTCTTGTTCTCTTTCTTTCTTTCTCTTTCTCTCTTTCTCTCCCTCTCTCTCTTTCCCTCTCTCTCTCTATTCTCGCCCCCTTCCTGCCTGCGAGC
Source organism: Mortierella sp. BCC40632 (assembly GCA_011634665.1). NCBI lineage: Eukaryota > Fungi > Mortierellomycota > Mortierellomycetes > Mortierellales > Mortierellaceae > Mortierella > Mortierella sp. BCC40632. Next base: position 2,603,875 of record WAEK01000006.1, read on the forward strand.
CCTTGAATTTTTAAACCGCTGTGGAAGCTTGCAGCATGCGGCTTCAGGACAGTGGGCCACAAAATTACGTCACCGAAGTGAAGAAATGTGCGCCCAACAGGACGGAGTCCTGCTCCCGAAGCCAAAACGTAGACAATGTATTTGCTTATACACACACGTCTACAAAAATGGAAATACTACTCTATTCTTGATCCACTGGGGCCTTTCGTTTGACACCCCTTGGTCCAGAACCTGAAGGGAGGCTGGAGATGGAAGGCTTGGATTTGGGATAGAGATTGGGGCCAGTGGACCAAGGGTAATGGTCGTCGGCATCTTTGGGCTGAAGGTACAGGGGGCGTCCCCGTCCAAGAAGGTATCCCTGCACGATGTTGCAAATGTTGTGGCCTGCCATCACATCTCTGTGATGGTACGTCTTGCACTTTGAGCAGTATTATTTTTTTTTTTTTTTTTTTTTTTTTTTTTTTTTTTATACAATGAGACCTCGGCCAATAGTCCACGACCTAGCCAAACAAACACTATCTAGAGACTAGTTTGTGCCTGCCGGTCTGCCACTGTTATTGTGGGTTAAACCTACACATCGGACACAGTCCGAAACACTAAGTCTCGATTGTAGGGGGAGGCCCACTCTCCCGCCCACGGCCCATAAAGGGGTCATCATGCACGAAAAACACATGTGCTACCTCGGGCATGAACCGAGGACCTCTAGATTGAGAGGTGGAAGCTTTACAGCTAAGCTGAGGGCTCGCCCGCCCCTTTGAGCAGTATTATCCATTTGGGGCCAGGACCATATATGTGTAACCTTCTTTACTCGAAAATCCAGAAAAAATACCCGCTAAATAAATTCAGCTCTCCACACTACAGAGTACTACATCTTCGATGGGAGAGACAGGAAAACAACTAAAGAAAACTAAGGGAGGAAATAACGAGGGTGGGAGCTATATGGTCCTGGCCCCTCGGATAATAGGCTAAAGTCTTCATGATATTCGACTTTGCTAGCCACAAGCGACGGATGTCAACTTGGCCTACGAACTCTTCGCATGTAGGACACCTCTTGGAAGTGTAAAACTCGTTCACACCCACCACGATATACCCAAGGGACCGTGCCTATTGTAAACAAACGAGTTAGCGCTCGGTCAACCGGAGCTGTCAGAGAAGCAAAGAGATACCACGGCTTTTAGCTTACTTTTTGAACAAAGAATGATTGAAAAGAATCATGTAGAGAGGACAGTCTCATACTTGAGGAAAATTTTCCAAGACCAACCCCGATGACAACCTTGTTGTTTTCACCCCTCTTCGCTCCTGTCGATCCTCCGATAAGTTCCAGTAAGCGATTGGCAATCATCCTGTATTCCTCTTTAGTAGCTCTCTTTGCATTCCACTGATGCTTCTTAAACGCGGCACTGCCATAGAAGGACTCAAGATCTTTCTCAACCTCTTGCACCTTCCTCACGTAATCCCCGATACTTGCTTCTGGTCCATGGCGCTGAGGGAGTTTTGTCTCAATCTGACCAACTGACTCAGCACCCTCAATTGGACGATTTTTTCTCTGCTCGATCCAACGTCTGAGCTTCAGTGCTGGTTGATACACAGCTTTTTGTTTGACAGAGAGATTGTAGAACTTGGTCGGCTTGCTTAACAGGGGCCCGTCCACCAGGGCCATTCCAGAGCCCTCTCCGTTGGTTGCCGTAGGACTTCTGGAAGGAGGCAAGAGGGCGCTTGCTCCAACAACGAACGCTTGTCCCAGGTCAATCCCAAGGATCTTGATTTGGTGAGGATCACAGCCCCAAAGGGCATCGACATCGGCTTTTGATTTGACCACATTTCTGATCTCTGTCAAGTAATCATCATTGCCACTTAAAGTAGAGGTAATACGAGGTGGCAGTCTTTCAGCCGCCAAGCGTCTGTACTTCACACAATTGAGCTCGTTGAGCTTGAAGGCAAGGAGTTGGAGTCGAAGCCCATTTGTCCTAATTGACCCTCGCAGGGCATACCCTTTCTTAGTATATGAGGTTGGTTCAAACGAGTCTTGTCGGATCGTCTGGACATGGTCTTTCATCTCATCAATGGACATCTTTTGCGTCGACTTTGATAGATCCTTCAACTTTTTCCTTTGCTCTACCGAATAACCTCCGATGTCGGTTAAAAGTTGATGAGGTACCCAGGCTCCACCCTCCCAAGCCAAAGTCCAACATCTAGCTGAGAGATCTCGGACGTGTATTCGATAGATGGGAAATCTGGGTGAGCGTAAAATTGCAGCAACATCCTTAAAGCTTTGTCCTTCCAAAAGATCTTGGTTAGGTCAAGCTCGGAGACAGTGACGAAGCTGTCCCCAAACATGGACATTGGCACCAAGCACCGACGACTTCCTGAAGCCCTGTTTAGGATAACGAAATTTTCGGCGGGCGACTTCGACGGGTCTATTCGGTCAACACAGTCAGATGGCAAGAGGCCCTTTCTTTTCAAACTCCCGATCTAGTTTCATGAAATTACAGTTAGTTACCGTTTATTACGGTTCTTTTGACAGCTGCCATCTAACATCAATTGTCTTTACCTTTTTACATAGTTCGATTGAACCACCCTTGTAGTGCCTCCTGAACTCGACAGAGAGCTGCACTGCCGAGGTTCTCAGGAAAGAGGATCCTGGATAGTCTCTAGTTGTCACAGTGTCATCTTGGATGAAAAAAAAAAAAAAAAAAAAAAAAAAGATTACAATGTCAGAAACTGAATATTCTAGAGGAATTCAACGACCTATTGAACAAGAGGGAAGTTAGGCCTACCTTCATCTGCTCGTCGTGGTTGCGGTATGAACTCCTTGGCTCTGTCCAAAAAATTACGGACAACAGCTCCTAATCCGTTTCCACCCCTCACAGGGGGAGGCCTGGAAGAATGGATAGAATTAAGGAGGGACATGAAAAACCGCAGCGGCTCATTCTTGCTGTCTTTGCTGATATCGAACTCCTGATTCTCATCAAGATCCTCGAGCTCGCTGCTGTTTTGAATTGGCTCACCCCTGTGATCGACAGTATCCTTCAGTGAGAATGGAGGACATAACCTCTTGAGGATTTCCTTGTCAACTTGGTCAAGTCTCTCAAACGAAAGTCTTTCAAGATACTGTCCGATAGCCTGCTGACAGATCCTCTTCGATCTTGTCGCCAGTTTGGTGATATCGGTAAGACAGGCTTTGATTCGTGGTAAGTAGTCGTTTCGAGGAAGCCCATCGAAGCCCCTGCGCAACGCTCGAGAGATGTTAGCGTTTAAGGTACCAACATCTAGTGTCCGCGTGGGGTGTTCCCACTGAAGGGCCTCGACAAGTTCTTGTTTGGTCATTATATCCACGGGTACTGGTACTGCTGGCGAGGGTTTCGGCTTCTTAGCTTTAGGAATGCTTGCCTTAGTTTTAGGAATGCTTGCTGTGGGTTCTTGGGGTAATTCAGGCCGGGGAACCCATGGTTTCCAGGTGTACTGCTGTAAGATATCGGGGGGCTCATGCTCAATGGTCCGTGTCCGGGTTTTGATAGCATATCTTTTCCGGTACTTGTACTTTCTCCCAGAGCCATGGGGGGAAGGTTGGACACTTGGTGGATGGTGCAACAGTCAGAGGCCAGGGAGTCTTTGTTTTGGGCAGTTTATTGCTGAAGATTAAAGTAATGAGAAAGCTAACTATTTATACAAGTGGTTTGGTGGCAATTAGGAGGGGGCGCGGCAGTGGTGGCAACTGGACAGTCACAATTAGTGGCAAAGGGCGCAGCTTGAAGAGGACACTGTCGCATAAAGGCTCGACTTCGGTTGGATAAATGGTCTCTCCGTCAGGTAGTCTCGAGTCTCGTTCAACTTTTTTTTTTTTTTTTTTTCCGACCTCCTAAGATACAATTCTTAACTTTGGACGATAGCTTGAGGACCAAGAAAATCCCCAAACGTTGCCTCCATGCCTGCACATGTTGTACGATGACGTTCGAAAAACCGTGTATCGCCACCGGACGAATCAGTCTCGTAAGGCTAGCAACCCTGCACTTAGCATAAAACTATGGCTCGAGCAAATCAAGGATGAGGGAAGCAAAAGTATGTTCAAGGATGAAGTCTGTCAGAATAAAGATCGGTACCTTTTTGCCTGGTCCACAAGATTTCAGCTGAAGGTGAGGACTGGTCATTGTGCATACTATGGACTTGTTTACCCTATTACTTACTTACTGTGAACTAACCCAATGCCTCAGATCATGAAGGAGAATTCCACCATTGTATGCATGGATTCAACCCACAAAACAGTCAAGTCTCTGAACCCAAGCCCAGAGAACGACAAAGTGTACACATCCGCATACTTGTTTACCATCCTCGTCAAGGACCGAAAAGTTCAAGCCGGCATACCAGTTGCATTCATGATATGCAACTCTGAATCAATCTATGTTTTGGTGGAGTGGCTGAATTGGTTGAAAACTGAGTGCGGATTGCGAGCGTCGAAGTTCATGGTTGACTGTTCAGTTGTAGAGACCGAAGCTCTAAAGAGTGCCTTTCCTCATCCTCCGGTCGAGGTGTACTATTGCACATTCCACGTTGGACAAGCATGGGAGCGTAAGCTAAGAGAGCTGCACGATGTAAGGATAAAATGAATAAGTGCGAATGAAACAAATTCCCTCCCAATCAATACTGACTGTATCCCGAAGGTGGAAGACAGTAGAAGAATGCGCCCTGCTTTGAAAGCTATTAGAAACGCAGATTCTGAGGCATCGCTCCAAGAAGCATGGAGGAAGTTTCAAACAGCATTCCCTCGTGCTGGAAAGTTGATCGCCTATGTCAGGATTTGGATGGAACCAAGTAAGCTGGTCAAGTGGGCCCTCTACTTAAGAGAGGTGAGTGGATAACCATTACTAAATTTAGTCCATCGAGCGTCGGGCACAGCTAACGATTGCTTTTAATTTCTTTTCCAGAACAATCAACACATCAACACAAACAACCTGGTCGAGAGTTGGCACAAAACCTTCAAAAGGCAATACTTGGGATACGCGAGAGACATGCGCCCAGATGACCTAGTCTTTCTGTTGCAAGGATCTGTGGACATCGATTTCAGGACAACTTATTACAAGATTAGTCATGGATTACAGCCCATTACGTTATCCGAATCTGCCGCTGCAAGAAAGGCAAAGGCAGTGGGAATACCATTTTTTCTTGCTAAGTTGACTAGCCTAGTTTGCCCTGCGTACCGCAGGGATCCCCCATTGCATCTCTAACTGATGTTGGAGGCATAGTAAGTTGAGCTATCTCCTGTGAATATGAACAGGTATGTTTGGTGGGACGGATTGTCCTTGTAAATGGCTCCAGTGTATGTCTCTCCAGTGAGAGTAGAGTCGACCCTCCTGCTATCGCAATACAAACGGCTGCGTTCACATCCCGGGACTTGATCGTATGTCCTCGCTGGACTGACCCGCACTGGCTGTTCGTACACTCCATTGCTCCATTCACCTGAACCATCTTCTCCTTGCCATCCACAATCCGACGCGACCGTGCCTTCCTCAATTGACCAAAACACTCGGCACACGTCTGGCTCGTCCTGAATTCATCAGTAAGTCCAACCACTCCGTACCGCATATGCTGCTCTCTCATCTTTCCTCCTCCCCGTCTAGCGTGCCCTCCATTTCTGCTTCCTACTCCCGTTCCTCCCGACCCCACCAGCATCACTGGGATGAGTGATGGACCATTCTTGCGACACCGAGCCAGGTGCTGGTAGTTACCCCAGGTACACGCTATATGGTGCCGTTGGCAACCACCACACCATCCATCTGACGGGGATACCTCTAGAACATTAAAAGAAGAAGACTCAGTAAAAAAAAAAAAAAAAAAAAAAGGACATTTTGTTCTGCTCAACTGTACCTGATGGGCTCTCTGACCCAAACGTTTCCAATGCGTGATTCTTCACATACTCCCTCTCTGCTGCCGCCACCTCCCCCCCACACCCTTCTTGTGCGAAGTCGCTGGTTGTGCAGATCCTTCAACCTTGCCTTGGATTTCTCAAATCCCTTCAATGCTTTGCGTGACTCTCGATGCAGCTCATGCACCCTGTCAATCTCCTCCATCGTCTGTGCTGTCTTCAAAACTTGTTCCTTGTCTGAGAGCTTCTCCAGTGCTTCGCGTACATCACTATTCTCCGGTCTCTTAAGTCGCATCTCTCGCCTCTTGGCTACCCGTCGCATCCCTGAAGCTTCATTGAGCTGAGGTGCCGTGATCTTGAATGGACGACTCTGGGGTGTCCATTGTTCTCTAGAGGCAGTTGCCTCTCCTGATGACTCCTCATCCGGAGGTGGTGGCCATGGCTCAGATTAGAGCTCCCAAAGGTTTCCTCCGCATCCTCTTCTGTGCCTATTCATCATTAAAAAAAGCTATTAGATGCGCTGAGCTTGACAGATGACCGACATTATTCCTTACATCTTGCCCATTCAACTTACCATAAAGTACAGCATATCGGTTGATATGCGTCTTGATCTCGCCCAGGGTCTGTGCACATGTTACACTCATCGTTCGAATCCCTGGATCTGTCCCTGCAAAGACAATTCTGTCCTCTGGCAACTTGGAAATATCGAGCCGCCTCGTTGAATCCTCGACTGTAAAATCCTTCACAGTAGGTGTGGTGTACTCCACCGCCTTTGAGCCATCCTTGTTCTTTGGGGTCTTTGCTGTAACTACCCTGCGGAGCCCATTCCAGTAACTCCTCTCTTTCCGCAGGCGTCGCAACTGACTCTCCTGTGGCTGTACAGTTGCTCGAAGAGCTCGCACCTTTCTCCTTGCTTCTTGAAGAACGCGATATGTCTTTTTTTTGCTCACTCCCTCTTCCGTCCTCTACACTCTGAATATTGCCCTCATTCGTGTCTACGCCCCCGATGCCTTCCTTGTTTGCCTTCTCATTCTCTTTTCTGACTGCTGTGCGGTGGTTCTTGGCTGTCAGGCTTTTGATCCGTCTCGAGCACCTTGAGTTCCTTTCGGCCTCGCTTGATTCTACTCTCAAGGTCTTTGATATTGCTCTCTACTCTCTTGATCTCTTCAGCAATTGTTTCCACTTCCATCTTTTGATACTCTATCTCTTTGGTCCAGTCCATAGTATCAGTCCTGACCTTGGCCTTGACCCGCCTCTCGTAGTGGCTGAACAACGGGCGACCTCCACGCTCGGCTCCCTGTGGAATCACTTCACCCAAAATCCGGACTGTGTACCTATCGACGAACATCATTCTGTCCGCAAATCTGAGGCCATGCTTGCGACACAGCCTTTGAACTTTCTCCAAGTCGAAGAATGCCCCAAAGACTGCGTCCTTGTGATGTGGGACTCTTTCTCCGGCTATTAGAGGAGTGCCTTCAGAGTTCTTGATATCAAAGTGGCCTGGCGTCTTGGCACACAACACCTCGTATAACCCCTTCGCTCCAAGAATCAATGCATGACTGGAAGAAGGTGATATCTGCGGTGACAAAAGCCGAGTGTGCTGAGGATACCCAGCCGCTCTTTGAATTGCGTTGGCAATGATGGCCATAGGTGCAAGCAAAGTAGCGTGGGCCAAGGGCGCCCTCGTTCCACCTTGGGGTCTCGTCTCTCGGCTAACTCGACGTTTTGCAACATAGGGTCGAAGTGCGTTGGCCAGCTTGGCTACAACACTGCATTGCTCCTCGGTGATATCCATTCCGCCGTGTGCTGACTTTCTGACCCAGTTGTTGTCGATTTCCTTCTCGATCGGGGGGTGACTCTAGGAGCATACGAAGAAGTCTCCTCAAAGACAATATGATCGCTCTTGTTGGCTCTTTAGCGAGAGAATCCCCTAATTCGTTTTCTAGTTCTTCCTCCATCTCATCGAGATCCCAGTCGTCGAAATCAGACCCTTCGAGATTGTCAGAGTCCTGATCTTTGACAGTTCTCCTTTGGGTCACACCATTGTCCTTGTTGTTCACCTCAACCACCGGCTCTTTGACAAAATCTTCCTCCGGTTCTTTAATGTCCCAATCGTCAAAATCAATCCCTTCAAGGTCGTCCGTATTCAGGTCTTCGACGGCTCTCCTTAGGGCTTGAATACTGGATTCACCGCCCGCCTCGACTGTCGGCTCTTTGACAGGGTCACCCTCCAGTTGGCTAAAATCCCAGTCATCAAAATTGACCCCTCCGAAATTGTCCGTATCCAGATGTTCGAGTCGGACATCCAGTGGTTCAAAACATTCCGCCCCAGCGGTTTGGGCTGTGTACTTGTGAGCCAGGATGTATTCAATCCTGTGCAGGACCGATTGAATCCGTTGCCCATCTCCGGTTGGGTCTTTGTCAAGAGCACGGTTGAGATCATCGCAGAGCACCAGGATTGTCCGTTTCCATCTACTCTTGCCTACAGTTGCATTCTTGGGATGACTTTTCTTTCTCGTGGCCTGACGACTTGAGTTTTTCTCTCTCTGCTTTCGCTCTCTCTCTGGAGCCAGATGGAGCCGCAATAGAAGCAAGAGAGTGTGATCGAGAAGCTTGTCATACATCTGGCCTCCCCAAAGGTTCTCGATGTTTGTAGCCATTTGCTTCAAGTGCTCACTAACAGTACTTGAACGGCCTCCAACATCTACTGAAAACTTGCTTTTGCCCGATGCGAGGTTACCGACCACACTGCTCCAGACCTGTCGCCTGGCTTTGTTCGCTGCGTTAACTCCTTGAGCTCCGAAGAACCAAGAATACATGAACAGGAGAAAGCTATACGACATTAGAGTTGTCGTGTCGCTCTTTCTCTCGGCTTCCAGGTGCTCTGGCAAAAGGTCAGGAAGGGCCGCAACTGGGAGCAAGGACAGGACAGTCTTGTCCCGAAACTCGAATCCTGCCGGAAAGACCGACTGGATGTCAAAGGCCATCTTGGTAGATGGATTGATGTAGTGAGTCCCTGATGCGAGCTAAAAAAAAAAAAAAAAAAAAGAGGTGATATTCATTTGTCAGTAATAGAAAAAAAAAATAATAAAATAAAATAAAAATAAAAATGCAGAGCCATTACCTCATGAACCGCCTTCGTAGCCAGCACCGAGATTTCCTCACAAACCACCGTCATAGCCTCTTGACTTTTCTCTAGGAGAATTCGGATTCTCTCTTTGTCCTCTGTACAAAGATCAGGCCGAAGAACTTGCTGAAGTGTGGCTGTGCAGGATCGGAGCTGTCTCTGATCGGGTCCAGTCTCTTCCTCCATCTCGTAATCACCATCGCTGCCACCATCATCGCCATCACCGTTTCTTCCGCTTCCTCTCCTCCTACTACTACCTCTTCCTCCTCCTCCACTTGTTCTAGCTGCCGCATCGACTTTATCGTTCGAGTCGGCGCGACCCTTCCCTTTTAGACAGCTTTTTGGTCTTGGCCTCTTCTTCTGCCTCCCATAGTGACTGAAAGTTTGCTTCGAGGTAGCTGTTCCATTGGTTGACGGTGCCGTCCTTCCCCATTTTTTTTGTCCATAGTAGTCCTAGAAAGATCTCGGGCGGCCACGTTGGAGGCTCTTATGGTATCGAAGGCGGACTTTTTGATGCATAGAGGAAGTCTCTTTGTTGCAATAAGAGACTGGTAGGCTTCCCCTTTGTCTTTGCCCTTTAAGATGCTTCCTTTAATGCGGTTTGCTATGTAGTCATGCCTGCACAGTATCAAGTGGAGAAGCCATTAGATACACCATGCTTTTATGAGGCTATTTCTGCTATCGAGTACTTGAAAAGTACATGTTTAAACATTTACCTTCTTTTTTTTTGAAGGCTTCCTGGATATCAGCGTCCGCAGGATCGTCTAACTTCCGTTTTTAAAACCGCTATAGGTTCTTGGGCCTGTGCGGTAGACCGCCGGGGAGTAGCGGCTATGGTATGGCTGGGCTGGAGGTTCTCCTGGGGTATGTTGTTGGACCGAGTAGTTCTTGGATGGCACCAATGCCAAACACTCCCTCGTCCCAAGGTAGGAGTCAACGTGTTGAAGAATACCGATTGACATTGTCGAGTCTTCGCTCCTGAAGACCTTTGTCTTTTTCGGGTGGAGAAGACAAAAATGTCAACGTGTAGCTCTGATGACAATAGTCGGAAATGCAGGTTGCTGTGGGGTGGGATGTCAACTGATGTGTCTCCAATGGTAAGAGTGAATAGAGGGTTTCGAGATGCAGTGTTATTGAGAAGACTTTGCACGATCGATGTTGTCGCTGGTACCCGAGATGTTTCAAGTGGAGCCATGTCGACGACGATGCCCTGTCGGCAGAGTGTCTCCATCGTACTTGCCCTGTTTTCCAATTGACAGTGGTCAAGGGACAGAGTACTCTCCAGTCTGGGTGCAAGAGCAGGGTCATGCCTCTCTAGCATGCTCCTCCAGACTCTCAAGAGTCCTGCGCTGTGATCTCTCTTTGCAAAAGAATAATTCAGTGTTGACTCCTAAAGAGCAAAACGATGTAGTAAATATTTAGCAAGGTGTCAAGTTGAACTGTTGGGGGTCCTTTTTTGTGCTTTCTTTATTCTTTGCCCTACCATGATAAAAAGAGGAAGAGAGAGCGTGTATGTGTGTAGTAGTGTATGTGTATAGTGTGTAGTGTGTAGTGTGGATTGTGGATTGTGGATTGTGGATTGTGGAGTGTGGAGTGTGTGTGTGCAAGGAAAGAAAAAGGTCAAGTTCAAGCAGAGCTCTCTTCTCTCTCTTCTCTCATTGTTGAATCCTCTAGTGCGCTGCACTTTGCATCTTCTCACTTTTAATTTGTCGGTGCCAGAATGGCGCTGGGAAAATATGAATCATTCTTTTTTCCTCACGCTTCAGGGGGACCATGCGCAGTGCACGGTCTTCAAACTGACATAATCATGAACTGTATGGAGAGAGAGAAAGAGAAGAGGAGAGAGAGAGAGAGAGCTTTTGAACACACATTCCTCAGACTTAAGCTGTTCGTTACGTAGTAGCTCTATTTTGCATAGCTGTGGCACGCAGGACCAAGCACTTGTATTCAAACTCCTGCCCTTGCTGAATTGAACATTTCTCAAATTGACCTCTTTTCTAAATGGTCCTTTTTTCAAATCCTACTTTTCCTCGAAATAGCCCTTTTTTTCAAATCCTACTTTTCCTCGAAATAGTCCTTTTTTTCAAATCCTACTTTTCTCGAAATAGTCCTTTTTCTAAATAGTCCTTTTTTCAAATCCTACTTTTTCGAAATAGTCCTTTTTTCTAAATGGTCCTTTTTTCGATATAGTCCTTTTTTCAAATACTACTTTTTCGAAATAGTCCTTTTTTCAAATCCTACTTTTTCTAAATAGTCCTTTTTCAAATCCTACTTTTTTTCGAAATAGTCCTTTTTCAAATCCTACTTTTTCTAAATAGTCCTTTTTCAAATCCTACTTTTTCGAAATAGTCCTTTTTTCAAATCCTACTTTTTCGATATAGTCCTTTTTCAAATCCCTACTTTTTCGATATAGTCTTTTTTTTCAAATACTACTTTTTCTAAATAGTCCTCTTTTCTGAAATAGTCCTTTTTTTTTTTTTTTTTTTTTTTTTTTTTTTTTTTTTTTGGGTCTGTCCGACCAAAGTGGATGAAATGAAGAGAGAGAGAGAGAGAGAGAGAATAGGGATGGACACCGTTTTTTTTTCAGAAACCTACTTTTTTTTTTTTTTTTTTTTTTTCTTTCAAACACCAAGTGTTTATTGATTAGCTTTTGCATCGACCCATTAGGGCCACCAATGTCTCAAGTTGCTTGTTGCAATGGGAAGGAGTGAGGAGAAAGACTGCTGCCAAAAAGGTCAATAGGAAGAGGTGACCAGGTGTCTCAACATGTGCCCTTTTGAGTCTGTGTTTCACCAATTGGATTAGGTACTTTTCTTGAATCGCCTTCACCCCAGTACCTTGATTGCTAGCTCCTCTTTTATTCATGGCACTCTTGAAGTTCCATCTCAGGTTCTTCATGTTTCGGCTTAGTGAGTGTCGCTGGTCGTCCTGGTCCGAGTGGCAGTCGCTAATGGCTTTGAATCGGCCTTGATCGTTCGCCCTGCTAGAGTCGTACCACCACACCAGTGCCCGAGCAAACGCCTCTACTGCCTGCTTTCTTGCCTGAGGGTCATTGATATCAATTCCATGAAAGACACTGTACCTGTCATGTCCTACTACTGTACATGGTCGAGAAAGCATGCCGACGCATAGAGAAACAGTGCGAAGCGAGGGCATGGGATCCTCAAGTTGGTTCTGAGTAATCGATTAGAGATGTCTGAGAGAACCCGACTACTCGGTGAAAGGAGCCCCTCTCGGGTCTGCGATACCTTTTTGGGATGTATAAAGATTAAAAAGGTCTACCCCACATGGAGTGAGAAAATGATTACGATTGCAGCCGCTATTACAAATGTTCAGTCACCACCACCACCACCACTATTCACATTGCAATTGCAAGGTTTGCTAAAGTACCCTTCAGGATGGAAAAGAATAGAAGAAAGTTTCTTATTCCGGTTAATGGCCAATGACCGGTGCTCCGATCTTATACCTTCTCACAGCACTCCGATCTTATGCCTTCTCATAGCGCCTTCTCATAGCGCCTTCTCATAGCACTCCGATCGTATGCCTTCTCGTAGCACGCACGTAGCACATTACACGCAGGACACCTACGGCCGAATAAAGAAGGGCATGTTGTAGCAGACAGCAGAACAGGTAGCAAAGAAGGGCAGGTAACAGCAGAGCAAACCAGAAAAGGAAAAGGGGGGATTTTCTATCAGTAGGCAGATATTTCTTTAGTATTTGTTAGATGGTACTGAAATGTTCCAAGAAAAGAAGGTACCCACATTTCAGATATCCATTTTTTCATCATTTTCTTTGCTGATCGATGTCTTGCCATTGTCTCCTAACAAGTCGTGCTGTTGTAGTTTGAAGTTAGGTCTTTCGCAGAGGTTGGAGTGACATACCATGTCAACACGGATCCAGACTTCTTGCGTCTCTATTCCTGTTCGTGTACCGATTACACTCGGAACAAGGAACCTTGCAAGCACATGTACCTTGTACCAAGGGTCTTCCACGAGGTTGAAATTGATTACACGGGCGATCCACCCCCGTCCAAGGCAAATGAAACGATCGCTAGCGATCGCGATATAGATGTCCCTTTGGAGAAAATGCTTTCACCTCAACTTCAACTCTTGCTCCAGAAACAGAGATCAGAAAAGATGGAAGCTGCAAGACTTGCAAGAGAAGCAGAGAACGAGCGGGTATTCGAAGAGTCCGAAGAGCTCCTGGCAACTCTTTTAACCGTTGCCAAAGGATGAGAGCCTCCTTCTCGCAGTCAGCAAAAGCCTCTGCCTTCTCTCGCTCTTGTCTACACTTTTCCTCTTCTCGCTCTTTTGCACGTTGAACACAAAGCTCTTGAACGACAGCAGGAGGAAACCACTTCGGATAACATTTGGTGGAAGGCAGGACATCATTTTGGCCGTGATCTGATACCTTCTCAAGCTGAAGGTAATGGTCAGCATGAGTGTAGGGATACAACCGCTTAACGAGGTACATGTGCTTACATGGTCTCTGGCGCCTTTGGTAATCGGGGCACGTGCATGACCGGAGGAGTCCTTCTGGCTCATTCATTTTCAGACCCTCTGTTGGTTTGACATGGACACTGTATTCGACATACGGTAAGCGGAAAGACTTGACAGCGATCTAGACGTTAAAGATATTAGCTCTGCCCTGGGTAGTCTCTTATGACTGTCTCTTATCCTCCTTCTTTTTACAAACATCTCAAAACAAGAGAGACGGTCATACCTTTCTCTCGTCCACCATTGGCGTCACCATTGATAACGCGCGTCCACATGGGATCTCGTCTGCCTTCATTTTTCTTGACTTGTCTTGGATTGAAGGCGGGAATGGTGCCAGTCCAGCACTAATCCTGAAATATCCGAGACTGAAGTCTGTGTCGACGACTCCTTGTAAAAGGTGAAGTAGAGTATCTGCTCGCACATTCCGTTCGCAACCCAACTACTTTTGCTTCAGCGTTTTGTGCCAGGATTCGATCCAGTTGTTGGTGGTAACCTCCTGATAATCCTACTGACAAGTTCATGGGTCAGACTGACTGATCACTATCATTTTGTACAGGGCTATGCGATGCTTTACCATTCGATGATAAACTGCCCAGCGTTCGATATTCTTGTTAAGCCACTTTTTCTCAATGTACGAAATCAATGTGGTTGCAGCGGGAAAGCGTGCTTTGAATTGTGTCCAAAGTTGATTCTGGTCAACGGAAGACTGAGCTGTGCGCACTTTTTTCAATAATGGTCTCATCACCCTGCATTCTTCAGTCTAATAAGAGAATAAGAGAGGAAAGATGCGAAAACATAAGTAAGCCAAGTCATGGGGTGGTACTTGTCACCCAGTATGACAACCAAAACATACCAGGCGTTTCTCCTTCAAATGCCTTTCCCACAGCTGGGCAACATGGAAATCGCAATAGAAAATCATGGCACGAGGAAATATGCTATCAATGGCTGTTGATTCGGCAATGGCACAGTCCACCATAAATGCATTGGTTCTGAGGTTACAACTATCCTTCAGCCATCGCAGCCAATGTTGAAGGACATAGCAGGATTCAGAGGAACAGATCAAAAAGGCTACTGGAATGCCTTTTTGGATGACCCTATCCTTTGCCAGCAACGTGAACAAATATGCCGATCTGTAAGTTGCGCCTGTTTTGCCCGGTAGCAATGTCTGCTTGATACTCTTTACAACGTTGTGGGTTGAGTCCATGCAGTAAATGCTGTTGTTGTCTGCTATCACCTAGAATGGACGTGTCAGTGCACGAAATCATGTATCAACTTTCAGTGAGTCTGTCGAACAACTTACCTCGAGCTGAAATAGAGTACACCAACCAACCAAAAAGTCACCAGGCTGCTCTATCGGTTCTTGGACAAAAAGCGTCTTTCCTCCCTCCTTTCTAATGGCCTCAAGCCATGAGCCGATACTCGCTACAATACTCCTGTCCTTTTGCGATGCCATTGCTCTTTGCCTACAAACGGTATTTCGAATGTCGTTGTAGTCGACAACAATAGAGGTTGGAGGCAAGATACTACCAGCGCGAATCTATTTGATAATCCCCCCTCCCCAAAAAAGGATGCCCACACATTAGAATGGTCATCCACCAGGGAAAATTAGAACAAATGAGCATTACTGACTCACCTCGCGAACCAATTTTTTTTCAGGCCGAAGCTTTCTTCGAATGGAGCTCCAGTTATGACCATGCTCAATCTGCTGCTGGAGCCATTCGCGATCACTTTTTCCGCATGGCAATTTTGCTCGCTCTGTGGCAGATGTGTCGTGGTTATGTCTCCAGTGATACACAACTTGAATCTTGTCCTGGCCAATGATCTTCCGGACATTGAGCGAAGCTCTACAGTCTGTTCCTACAGAAATATGTCCAGCTTTGATTGGTTTTGGTTTATGCCAACGGCGACAAATGTACTGCAGGCCCCAATCGAACATGGGCTTTCGACCCCGTGTGGTACAATGTGTAGTGACGCAATCGGGTAACAGAGTATCGAGGCTCTGTCTGTAGAATTTGTCGGAATGAGATGCGGTTCGGTACTGCTAATCATATGCTTTGCGTTCTTGCGCCCAGAAAGCGCGAAACTCTTGACATGTCAATGTCAGAATCAAAGGATTGATTGACTGTGAAGGGATGACGAAGGGCTTGAAAGGATCCAATGGGCATAGGTCAGGCGGATGATAATGAAGGATGTCCCGGATTCTCAAAATAGGTGGCATGGTGGTCAAGGAGTGCGAAAAAACGCAGGTAGAAAGGAAAAACTGAGGGCGTGGTCTTTTTTTTTGAATTTGAATAAAAAGACCGTCCCCAGCTCTCTGTCACTCCATCCCCCCCCCACACTCCCAGCACCCATTCTGCTCCATGGGAGTTCAAGGCCTGTGGGGCCTTCTTCGAAGGAGAGGACATATTCCGCGGAAACTCTCTCGATTGCCACGCCAACGAAGATCTCACGTCGATGTTGCTGGCTCTTTCTTTACGACGATTCGTTGGGCTTATTCAGCCCACAAGCAAGATATTGACAAGGCGCATGCCATACTCGAGAACGAAGTCAGTCGTCTTGGCGACAAGACTGACATGGTCCTTTATGTCGATGGTCAACAATCTAAAGAAAAACAAACTACCTCTAACAGCCGCCAGGCTCTGCGCCAACAGTCCCTTCAGCGTGCAGAACAAGCGCTTGCCGACCTGGAGCGCCGCATCAAGAGTAGACAAAGGGTAAGGAAGGCGCACTTTATCAAAATCAAAAAACTCCTCAAAAACGGCTTTCAGTGGACACTCAGAGATCGACAGTCGTTCTTTCAGTACATGCAGCATAAGCATTGGAATGTGATCCTGTGCCCGACAGAAGCCGACGTAGCCATCGCCACAGCCTTCCAGCCAGGAGACATTGCCGTATCTCGGGACTCCGATTTTTTGATTTATGTAAACATTCAAGAGTTCTATCGACCCGTGGGACAAGGCGTGTGGACTAAATTTCTGGTCTACACCAAGACAGAGGTCCTATCAAGCCTTGGTTTATCCACGAGACAACTGCTATTACTCGGGATATTTTCCAGAAACGATTACGATGGCAATGTACCCTCACTCGGAATCATTACCAACTACAAGTTGGTCGAGTCCATCGCTGACCAAGACGGTATGCCGCAAATCGGTCACTTTGACTTTCCAACCAAATAGTTCACATGCTTTCTGTCAACTAACCTTACTTTGCTCGCTTTATTGATAGATGTGTCCATGATGATCGAATCGTACTTTTCCAGTGATCAGGTTATCACCAAGAATCACGAGCGATTGGATTTCTCCAACTCGATCAATGTGTTTTGCTACATGCGGCAAGAGAAAGCCTATGACGCTACAACTCAAGATGCATCCCAAGTCCACAGTGCACTGCACTCCAGGCTCGACTATGTCTCAACGTTGCTCGAAGAACGCAGAAAGATTAGCAGAGCTAGGTAATAATTTACACAACGCACATCAATGTGATAATTACTCAAATGCAGGATTACACTCACACTCTGTTATTCAAACCACGGTTTTGCAATAGAGGATCCGCGGACGTGTCTTCATTCGCGGTAAGACAACAAGGGGTCCGGTTCCGCACGATAGACCGCCCCACATTCGGACAAGAAGGCGGCACGACACAACCTCAGTCTTCTAATCGTCTTTGGCGACCAAGGTATTCCCCTAAGGAGCGTTTTGAACCCAACAAAGAATATGATCCTCCAAAAATAATGTTCCAGTACAAACACAGACCTTGGAAAGAACCTCCGATGCGTACGGATTCTCTTGCTATACCACACGAATCCAAGACTGTACCGATTCAGAGCAAGATGAAGAACTCTAACAAGGATGCACTTGTCAGAGCTCTTGCCTGGGAACACCCGATGGTTACCCTGGATCTTGGCACCGTTAGCGCGAATGTAAAACGTGCACACACTCCAGACGACCCCACCCATGAAATTGTAGTCCAGTTGATTCAGTGCGCCGTTCGCCAAGCATCCTCTGTCAAACGTCAGTCTCAAGAGCTGCTAGGTCTTTACTTACAGCGTGTCTTTAAAGAGGGAGAACTCCAAAAAAGAGAAATAGGAGATAAAAAAGAGGACCCATTTGAAAAAGACCGTGAAATTCTTGACCTATTTTGTCCGCGCCTGTTCAACGAATCCAAAGGCAATAAGAAAGGCAAGATGAGTAAGGACGTCAAAATGGAGAGCAGCTGCAGCAAGAGTGTTGACGTGGATGGTCAAAATAGAAATGATGTCAGTATCAGTGTCGACATGGACATGGATGACAAGCCTGAAGAGGATGAAAGTAGACAGGACGAGTTGAACATGGACAGCTCTCAGCAGAAATTCTGGAAAAGCTTCATGTGCTTCCTCTATTCAGGCCGACTACCTCAGAAAAAAACAGCCTCATACAAGTTTGTCTCTCGATTACAGGAGCTTGGCCTTTTATCCAACGCCTACGTGTCTCCTCATGAGTCACGATTCACTCCGGGCGATTTACTTCGATCTGTTGCCACTCAACTTGCCGCCGAAGTCATGAGGCATTACAAAGTGGGCTGCAAAGCTCTCTACAAGGTAATGATTCTTCCTTGGATAATCAACCTCACAATTTCAATGTGCTGAATATTCCTTTGTACTAACTCTCTCTCTCTCTCTCTCTCTCTCTCTCTCTCTCTCTCTCTCTCTCTCTCTCTCTCTCTCTTGCAGCAACAACAGAAACAGCATCAGTCTTCCGCTGATCAATCGGGCTTTCCAACAATAGAGCTATTCATCCGCTGGAACCGCCTGTCTCCAAACCCCTGGCGTACAACCCCTGTCTCGCCCGTTGAGAATGGATACATGACCTCCGAGCGTGAGCTTGTGTCCTTTTTTTACAAGAACGGCGTGCTAAAGGAAAAACTACGGGCTCTCTACTATGAGCAATCAAGCAGTTCCAACGTTCTAGATCCACGCAAGCCGTTCGCCCAAGCAGACGCTACTGATGCATGGCTTCAGGGCCAGAAACCTGGGGCACTCATCAAGCTATTCATTGCCAACGTCAACCCGGAAGGCCTTTCTGTGCGTAAACGTAGTAAGGCAGGACTTGCAGCTGCTGTCAATCTTTGGTCTCTCGACACTATCAAGCAGCACATCAATGAGATTCGCGACGAGAATTTTAAGCCATGTTCATACAACAAGAAGGGCTATTTACTCCGTGGCTCTATCAGGACCGATGGATTCCGGCTTCAAGTCCTGGCTTTCAAAGTGCGAGAGCTATTGTCTGTAAAGTTCAAACGATACAAGGGCCCTCTCCCGGACCGTTTAACCTCAACCACGGCTGGTACAGAGGATAACCTGACCGAGGTTCGAAATGTAATCAAGACAGAGACTGATGTACGTCGTTTCTGGAATTGCAGCAGGGAAGAGGCCGACAAGATCTCGTACCTTGGGATAGATCTTGGGCAGACATGCGTAGTCGGTGCGTGTGCTCTCCTTCCACCAGGCAAGACCCCAACTACCAAGCGTCGGAAAAAAACGGAGCAAAAAAAGGAAGAGGTCCAAACGAGGAGCCAGGAAATCGAAGCGAGATGATGCCGGCCACATGGACTGGCAACCATGCCATCAGGACAGGAACAATCGACCGCGATTTTTCAACCTGGCTGTAAAGCAAAAGGCCGTTGTACAGCCAACACTCAAACATCGACGATGGATGGAATCACAGAAGGGCTCCACTGGTTCATCACAGCTCTCTGTCAGCGACATCGAAACAGACCTTCCAGCACTTCGTAGTGCTGACATTCAGTTCAGCGATTATGTGTCGCCCCGTCGCACTCATTGGCAGGCACTGGATCAGTTTTACAATGGAAACAACTTTCGTTTCAAGAAAAACAGATGGGACATGCAAAGGGCAAGAAAGGAAGAATTCTTTCAAATGGCAGACAGTCTTTTAAAAATGGTAAAAGGATCCATTGGGCAAAGTAGAAAGGATAGCGACAGGGTAATAATAGGGATTGGCCTCGGCAAATTTTCGTCCAACGGCAAGCTATCGTCCCTTCACGAGACATTTCAGTCTTACTTTGTTCAAAAGGTACGTTATGTCAATACCACCTGTCCACTTTTTTTTGCGTTTTGATACCACTCCTGACGTTTCTTCAATATCAAAATCAATAGGCAAGATCGTTGGGCTACATTGTTGTCGGCGTAAACGAATACTACACCAGCAAAAGGTGCCCCAAGTGCGAAGGCTTTGTGGCCCAGACGGAGAGCATCCGTCGAATGTTCTGTCCGCAGTGCAAAAAGTTTATGCATCGCGACGTAATGGCAGGGCATAATATTTGCAGGGCAATGCGAGGCCATATCGAGAAAGGCGAGCGTCCGGACTATTTGCAGCCGTTCGACGACGACGGCAATTACCCATGGAAGCAAAATCAGCAACCAAGCCCTGAAGCAGGACCCAGTCGTAAAAGACAAGAGGAAAAGGACGGAGAGAAGGCTGGCGGAAGTACAAAAAAGCGTAGACAGGCTAGATCAGACTAGTCTGCCCAGAGTTGTCTAGTAAGTTTTTCAAAAAGGCAAGAGATAATTTATAATAGAGTAGAATAACTGGCTTGTGGCAGCCAAGCGTTCATAGCGACGTTGCTTTTTGATCCTTCGATGTCGGCTCTTCCTATCATACTGAAGCAGAATTCAGTAAGCGTTGGATTGTTCACCCACTAATAGGGAACGTGAGCTGGGTTTAGACCGTCGTGAGACAGGTTAGTTTTACCCTACTGATGAAGTGTTGTTGCAATAGTAATTGAAGTTAGTACGAGAGGAACACTTCATTCGGATAATTGGTATTTGGGTCTGCCTGAGCAGGCAATGACCCGAAGCTATCATCCGTTGGATTATGGCTGAACGCCTCTAAGTCAGAATCCGTGCTAGAACGCGACGATTACCGCCTTTTCCGATATCTAGTTGAATACGAATAGGTCTTCGGGCCCTGAGTCATACTACGTGGGGAGGTCTTGCATGGCGGAAAGGCTGTGTGAGGCACCTGCTAATGTTAATTTCAAATATTGGAAGAGATAAATCCATTGCAGACGACTTTAATTGAACAGGGTATTGTAAGCAGTCGAGTAGCCTTGTTGCTACGAGCTGCTGAGATTAAGCCCATTGTTCTACATATTTGTATGTTTCGACATACCATTCTTCTTCTTCTTTTTATCCTTTCTGATGATTAGCTTGCTGCGTGAAGATCAGAGAGAGATCATTGTCTTTGTAAAGAAAAATCACAGAGTTGAGATGAGGAAGGGCGAGGGAAGGAGAGGGAGGGGAGGAGAGCGGGAGGGAGGGAGAGAGTGGGAGGGAGGGAGGGAGAGAGTGGGAGGGAGAGAGTGGGTAAGTAGTGAGATGGAAGGGACAACCCAAATGAAGTTGGGGGAGGGCACCTTCATTGACATGAAGTGCTTGGGTCAACAAAGGGAGATCAATTTCATGCGACTTGAAAAGCTAAACGAAATGAAAACTTCTTGTTTTGTATGAATCTGCTTTTCTTTGCATGATCCTTTTTGCTAGAAGAAACTCAAAATTTCCAATCCTATCTTACTACAACCAACAGGAGTTATTATGGCTCTTTTTCCTCTTCCCTGATAAAGGCAAAAATGTCGTTATGACATTTCAATTCGAACGCTGCCTCGCTCCATTGCTTCAGACGATGAAGTGCAATTGAAGTCCAGTCCTGACCAACTGGGCCAAGATATGTTGCATTCCCTTCTGTTGGTAAGCTATCAATCTCGAAAACATGGCCTTTGAAGGGCATGATGAGAATTACATGATTTCCACTGGATTGCTCTGTGGAACCGCTACTCTCGCTTTGGCCTCTTCTTTGCTCTTTTCCTGAGATTTCTTGCCTTGCCCTCTGATTTCCTCTTTCATCAACGCTCGAGTCTTGGCTTCGGTTGTCGCCCCCACTCTGTTCTTCACCAGAGATACTCAGTTCCGATGACATCGGCGGACTAAGGAAAACCTTGTGAAGCAACTTGAATTCATGCTCATTTTCGATGTCAATATCAGACCCCTAACAAAGACGGATGTCCGAGATGTCCGAGATGTCCGAGATGTCAGAGATGTAAAAAAAACCAAAAATATATAATGTGCTGTGTAGGGATAAGATGTATGATCGAAACTTGACAATCTGTAGTCATTTCATCCTAAAATGACTTACATTCTCCTTGAGCCTAATAAGGTTTGCCATTACTTCAGACATTTCCACATCGCCGGAACTCGTGTATTGGTTGATCGCAAAGTTAACGAGCACCATCGTGGCACAAGAAAAATTGGTGCACTATTTTGGTATAAAAAAAGTAATAGTATCAGATCGTACGCAGAGATCTCTCAGTTAAGATTGTCCATCATGTCCACATTCTTTACCTGTTTAAAAACAAATGGAAGTTCAGCCGACTCTGGCGCTGTCCTCTTTGTCAGGATCTCGTTCAAATGGTTGTTCAGCCTGAACTGGTTATCCTTGTCCCAAATAGAAGGAAGACGGCATTCTTCCTGGAGGGAATCAAGATTGCCATCGTCTTGCTTTTGCATGAGTGTCCTCATCTCCGAGTGATTGCAGTAGCATACAACGTAGCAACAATGTGATGTTCGTGAATCGGCATCTCCAAGTTCATAATAAACGGACAACTTTGGCGTAATGTAAAATGGCAAACTGGCCGCAAATAGCCACCCATTGACATGAACTATAAACAAAAAAAAAAATACGAATATGATGAGAAGGATTTTTGACAAAAAAAAAAAAAAAAAAAAAAAAAAGACAAGCCGTATTTGGCCCTTTCCTTTCGATTGTTCCTTACCGGGATGGAAAAACCCATCTTCCCATTCAAGACTAATATTCGGTAATCCGATCATTTCAAGCATTTCTGATCGGGACATCTCGAGAACCTTGGCCCTAGCAGAGATGCTTAGGTAGCCTGATTTTGTCTGTCTCGTCATTGTTGTTAATACTTCCTTGGAGTAAGCAAGATGAGAAAAAGTCTCGAGGAGGATATCCGAAGAATCTCCTTGAGCGAAAAGGCTATTCTGGAAAACCAATTGCGCCTTCTCCAAGATGGACATGGCCACAGATGATGGCCACCATTCGATCGTCTCCTGTACTACTCTCCAAAGTCGGCCACTTGATGACAATTCAAGAATATTACGAATCCTTTTAGTGAGAGAAGATGGGCGCGGAACTTGGACATCTGGATCATCGCAAACCTGCCCTGCGAATGTCGAATGGACAATAAAGCCTCGAATTGACTCAAAGGCCTGTTTTTTAGTGACGCTAGACGAGCCAATTTGGATTCCTCGGAGTGACCCCTGGGCCAGTAGCGCATCACCGATAAGTTCTTTGGAGAGCTTGGTCGACTCTCCAAGACGACTAGAACTTTGGAAAATGGGATCCAATCTTCCCATTAGATCGCTCATTACCGCAGGGGAGAACCTTTTTTGAAGAAATGACGAAACTCTAGCTTTCATTTCCTCAACGGTGCTCTACTTTGAAGAGTGCAAAATGCACTTCCAAACGGCAATTATGTCTTGCTTTATTTTTTTTTTCGGGGGAAGGAGGTGGTGGGCTGGTGGTGAAAATGAAGCTGCTTATGTATTCGAGGTCCTAAGGAAATGATGGAAAATTGTTGCATCCTTCACTATGTCACCCATCACTACCATCCTTCCCAGTCACCTACTGCATTTTTTTTCTTTGGGATGGTTGATTCGAAAAATTGGAATGTCCAACATAGATATTTGGGATGTCCGATAAAGGAATTTGGGAAATATAAGAGAATTTGGAGGAGCAAGAGCACAACTTTATCACTTTAGAAATGGCCTTCCCAGCACCACAGCTCATCCAGTCCCAAGGCACCGGCGTTGAGCATAATGCTGACTCCAACATCTCCAGGAATGACAGTCGTCTGCGGTCATTGATGGATTTACACGACTTCCAGGCTGCCCAGCACAAAAACACCTCTGCCTCTGACCCTGGCAGTCGGAGGGAGAAGGTGTCCGATCAAGCTCCAAAGATAAAGTGTGGCCCTCGATCTACGTACACTAAAGCCTCAGAGAAGCAACTTGAGTCGCTGATCGAGGCATTCATGATCAAAGATTTGTCGGTGGACAAGGCAGCAAAGCGCGCAAACCTGCCTAGGAGCACCGCATATCGATTCATTAGATGCTATCTGGACAACCCAGATGTCGAGCTTTCAATGATGCTGAAGAGAAACCCCAGGACGAAGAAGCCCGAAAGGCAGTTGACACAAGAGCACACAGAGTTCATCCTGTCACTGGTCGCAAACCAGGCGACCCTGACAGTTGAGAGCATTCATAAAACCCTGAATGAGAAGTTCCAAGCCTTGAAAGTGTCAAAATCAACGATTTACACGCATATGAGGAATGAGTGTCGCTTATCCTTGAAACGTGTTATCAAGATTCCTCAGATCAGGAACGACCCGAGTGTCATCAACGAGCGATACAACTGGGTCGAGGCATGGACAGGCCATTACAACGATTTTGTCAATCGCTGTATCTTTATTGACGAGGCAGGGTTCAACATGCACACCATTCGTCGCGTGGGATGGGCTAGAGAGGGTGAGCGAGCAACACAGCTTGTCCCAAACAGCAAGGGCAAAAAATTACACGGTCATCGGAGCCATCTGTGTGCAGGGTATCGTTGACATGACTGTTGTTCTACCAAAGTCGGCTTCGACGAGCAAGAAGAGTAGATTGAGGACTGGTTCGGAAAATGAACGAAAGGGAACCACAGCCAAGCACTTTCGGGCCTTTGTTTTTAGCCTCATGGACCAATTGGACAAAACCGAGATGAAGGGCTGCACCTTGGTGATGGATAATGCGCCCATCCACAATGGTGTTGCAGACATCATTCAGCAGCGTGGATATCGGTGCCTCCCTTTGCCACGATACTCACCATTTTTGAATCCTATTGAGGAATGCTGGTCCAAGGTCAAGTCCTGTTTTGGGAGTCGTGTAATCAACAAGACGGAGACGGTAGAGAGTCGCATCAAAGAATCTTTGAGATCCATCACCACGGAGAATATTCACGGCTGGATCATGCATTCCCTGTCGTTTTTCCCGAAGTGCCTCGCTAGAGAACAACATTTGTAGAAACTATAATTAGAAGTTCATCCAGAGCGTTCAAACATATGTTACCAAGAACTGTTTTTGAAATCGTTCCTTGGCGAGTGGCCCCTCACATCTCAAACCGAGGAGTCAATCATTACAGTGGCTACAGTCCTAGATAGGGTACGGCCCTAACCGCTCCATTGTTAGCTATTCCAAGGGAAGACTGTGGATAGTCGAAGAGCGGATGAAAAAAGGGATGTGGAAAGGTGCTTGGGTGGAACCGTACAACGTAACAAAGAAAGGAAAACACAAACCATGTACTCAAATCAATAGCGTGGTCATCAAGGTTTGTGTGTCCACAGTCGTCTATTTAACTCCTCGTCCTCACTCTTCTTCCATCATTCCTCCTCCATTACATCACTTCTTCCTCCTCCTCCATCCTCATCTATCACTCTCCATCTATCGCTCTCCATCTATCGCTCTTCCACCACCCTCCCACCACGTACCATCATGTCAGTCACCATCGAAATCGTTCCTGTGATGACAAATATTAATCCAGGAGCCGACCCTCCTCCATGGCCGAATTTGGTGAAAGCAGCAATCGCCAAATGGGCAGCGACTCCCGTTCCCAAAGAGTTTTTGGATCGTCTAGAGCATGCCTTGGTCGACAGCGATTTGTTTGATTGTCGCGAGAACACCAATGGCGCCCTGAAAGGTCTGCTGGACCACGGAGTCTTCGTGAACACTGGCAATCAGAATTCCCTTGGGCGATTCTTAGTGGACACCTTCCTGACGCCAGGGCCACCAGCCTACAACTTGCGACTCACAACGGACGACCCTGAGGTAGAACCAATTCTGGTGCCGCCAAAGACACTCCTCTTATTCAAGTTTGTAGCCGAGAATCTCGGGTACACCATTTTCCTATTCTCGAATCGCGCAAAACCACGCGTCTTTCGACCTGCCGTCTCTGGCGTGTCACCCAACCCACCAAGGTCTGCGCCCTATTCCACTACATAGATAGCATTGCCGGAACAAGCGAGTACCTGGTTTTAGAATTCACCAACCGTGCAACAACGAGGCGCATACAACGAGTTTTTAATTCACCACAGTTGTCACCGTCCCTGCAGGAACAGCGCAGTATCGCCTCACCCGGGAAGAGCACGACATATCGCGACCACGCGAGGAAGGAACCGCTGCGACAAAAGAGAAAGTTGGCAGATGACACTAAAGCGAGCATGATTGAAGCTCTGAAACAAGGATGGTAAGGCAGAATCCACTCTCACCTCTCATACAAAACATAAAAATTGTACCACTGCCCACTGACTCTCTCATCGACTCTTGAAAAATAGCTTACGGCGCCTTCAAGAGGACGCAGTAGCAGACATCACAAAGTTCTTCCAGTCAACCAAAGACAAGAACACCCGAGATGCAGCCTCATCACAACGCCAGAGCGCATTCAAGGAAACTCAGCTCGCTTTGGCTGTCCTCCCCAGAAGGACGATGACGTTTGCGGAGGATTACTACCGGAACAACATCGCTGATATCATTTCGCGATCTTCGGTAAATTTGAAGAATGACATGAGGGCTGCAGCTGACAGTGATGTGATCACTTTATGGCGAGCCACAGTGGAGAACAACGCCGATGCAATTTGGACAGCCGCATTTGATATGAGGGAAGAGACGGTAAGGGCCACTGGAAAGAAAATTGCAAAAACTGGACCACTGGCTCCGTCAGGTACCGCCGGTGACGATGATGACGAGCCCGACACCAAAAATTGGAGGTCATGTTCCGTGTCGCTGGGGCAAGTTCTCCGAGACGATTTCGATGTCGATGGCGACAATTAAATGGCAGTAGATGGCTCGGAGAACTGGACGCAACACATTGTTGAACTGCTTGACGCGCAGCAACGCTCAACGTCGGACATGGTCGAGCAAATGTATTCGACAGTGCACAAGATGACTTTGAAAGTAAGTTACACCTTCCACATCTGTCTATCGCTGTTAACATTCGACATGGCCATGGTGTAAGGTGGTGACTGATTTCTACTTAACTCCTTGTAGGTGGCCCGGGGGGATCTGTACGGCACAACAGGCCGCCTCGACCTGTCTGAACTGCTTCCGGAAGGGGTCTCCGTTCCAGAGGAGGAGAGGTACCTTGATGTGTCTCCTCTCCCCATGGGCCTTCAAGACACGATTGAGGAGGGCAAAGGAAACTTTCATAAAGACATTGTGGACCTGTTTTCCCAAAACCACCTGTCCAAAGTTGTCACCCATTTCACTGATCGTAAGGTTGCCAATATCTCATCATCCTCATCTGGCCCGACAGCAGCTGAGAATGGCCCTCTCATCTCACGCAAGGACAGTACTGACCACCCGCAGTGGAGCAATCTCTCTATGTCACTGTCCCGTGAATCTGACCATCGCCCACTATTCACGGCAAGAGAGGGTACAACAAAGCTTATGGAAGCTCATCTTCGCCAGTGCGCTACCATGATCTCGAACATGTGGGAAGGAGTCGGATTCAACAAAAGCCTCGACCACCTTTTAAGGTTCTTATTCAGGTATCATCTTGCACCGAACCGAGCGGCCAGCAACAAAGCGAATAAGTCCAAATTCGTAGAGAAGAAGAAAGAAAAAAAAGAAGGCGAAGAAGGAGATGCAGAGGAAGCAGTCAGGCCTGACAGCCTCCCCACTGGCGACATGCTATGAAGAAGGAGTGCGACCATCTGTGTGACAGTCTTCAGAAGAGTCAGGATACGGCTATCAGGCGCTTTATTCTCAACATCCAACGACTGAACGACATTAAGACTTCACCGAGCGGGGGTGACACATCACTAATCAAGCCTCTACCGCCGATGCCCGAAATGACTACTGACGCAGACATGCTTGACGAACAAGAGTTGGAAGAGTTGGACGAGCAAGAACCGAGTGATCTGGATGGAGAATATGAGCTCAAGATGCTTGAGTTAGACATGCAAGTTGCACAAGACCAGCTCATGGATGTTGAAGCACCTAGTATCCTCGCAAACCCGACCGCTGTTGACACAAAAGTCACGGAGCCAGATCGCAAACGCCTCGCATCGCTACAGGCATTAGCTAAAGTCTTATTGGAGTCGCCGTCGACCAGGACTAGCTACTCCCTTGAGCATGTCCGTGAATCTGCCTTTGAAGACAAGGATTTTACCGACAAAGAGCTCTCCGTAGTAACGAGAATCGTTAATTGCCTCCGACCTTACGTCCCTAAGCGATACAAAGGTCCAGTCGAAGGGAATTACCGTCCACACACTCAACATGTTGCACTCGACGCGCCTCTGATCTTAATCTCAAATGCAATACTTGGATTATTGGGTCATAAGGATTACGCACGCAAGATTTGCCCGCACATGGCGACAGGAAGCCTTCATGGCCTTCTTCTAGGCGCACAACAGCTATTCGAGACACTATGCAACAAGAAGGCAGGCCATTTTGATATTTTAGACGTCCAGGGACAGCCTCTCACCAATGTTCAGAATGTCACAAGCCCAGAGTCGAACAAGTCCCAGGTATTCAAATCGTTCTTTGACTGGCACAAGATAGAAATGGCCTGTGTGGACCACGGTTTCAGGTTTGGCAAGCGGTATGCACTGAGATCTTTTTTTGTTACTCTGAGCACGTTCTCTTGTTACGAGCGGTCCAATTAACTTTTACACTCACACGCTTTCTCTCTCATTATAGTATGGTGTACATCAACAAAGGCATGATTCAGCTCTCTGGTCCGCAGATCCCTGCCGGTGGCACACGGCAACCTGTCGTCAGCACATATGAACACAAAATCAAATTACCAGAGGCACTGTAGACACTGGTCGATGGAAGCGAGCATTCGTACAATGTGGTCTCACGAAGGAGGAGGTCGAGGCCAAGATCGACACAACAAAATCGAGTATCAATGATCTGAAAAAGACACTGGATGATCCAAGAAAGATTGTTCGCACCTTGCGGAGACGTTGCACTGTCGCCGCACGCGCCTTTAGGCAGAGTTCACCGGAAGAGCGCCATCATCAGCTCGGACAACTCAAGGACCAACAGTATCAACTGCGGATCGAAGAGCAAAAGCTCATGAAGCTGGAGGACGCTTATGCACAAGCGAAAAAGTATTTGAACTATTGGTCCCGGGTCCTTTCCGGGGCCAAGAGTACTGCTTCTAACTCATCTAAAAGCAAGACTGCGATGAACCCCAACAAACCGACCCTTACCATCTCGACTTGGGACCACAGTCGAGCAGAGGACACACCTCAAGGCATTGATATCTCTGACTTGGCGTCATCACACGGGACAAAGTCGCAAGCAGGAAGGACTCGAGTGGTGGCCACATGGGCCGAAGATCCTGGGCTGGTCAAGATGTCGGAAAACTTACCAGTGACTATTCCCGAAATCCAGGTCGCATTGAACCGCTTCCACGTTTTGGAAAGTAAGTTTATGCAAAGAGAATACACCAAAGGTTGTTTTGCCAATTTCAAGCCCATTCTCATTCTGCTTACTTCTCTTTTTAGGTTTGGAGGATAGCGACATTAATCTTCCACCACCTATGCCAAGAACTCTGGAGGAGAAAAAGCAGGTCCGGAAGGAGGCGAAGGCGTTGAAATTGCCCGACACCATCGCCATCACTGCCTGACAACTGAACGAGGTGTCAAGGACCCGAAAACTCGCCCAAGTCCGACAGGATCTCTTGAAACACAAGAAGAATGAGCTTGTACAACAGGCACTGGACAGCATTTCTTCCATAGATGCATCGTTTGCAAACGCCTCGACAATAAGCGCTGTGGAGACTGCCCAAGCAGCCAGAGCATCGGTGTCGGCGACATTGCGTGAATTTAACCAGACCCGATCTCTCGTCAAGGCCAAGAAGACTCAGGCCATTTTCTCCAGAAGGGCCCAAGCAGCACTCTGCAGTGCTGTACGGCGTCAGGCAGCTGAACGTGCCATCCAATCGCTACCACCTCAGGCACATGGTCTGGCCTCGGTCGACAAAGACAGTGGCTATTGCAGCCGCTGTTCCCGGTTTTGAGTTTCAGAAAAACTCATCGACAAGGTTCTGCCACCCAGGCTACTGCACGAAGACCCGGCCTGACGTGCGATATGTCGGATTTGTTGGTGCGGCGGGATCTGCTGTTGGATCACGCTTGGGAGGCCACGCCCGCAGAGGGGGCACCAAGATCCGCGCGGAGCACAGGCAGCACAGTGTAGTGTGCATCACTGACGAATTTATGACTTCGAAAACTTGCCACCTGTGTTTTCAGAAAACGAGGCTCGCGCGCCAGCGTAGACTGATCGATGGCAAGTCCAAGATAGTTCGGATCCATGGTGCGGTCGAGTGTATCAACCCTGTATGCTGTGGCTTTCTGGCCGGGTACACGGTGAGGCCTCGGGACGGCCAAGCGAGCATGAACATTGCTATCGCAGGATTCACTGCTCTGGGGCTAGGTGAGGAGAACGGCGAGGAGGAAATGATGGGGAAAGAGGAGGTGATTGAGAAAAATATGGAAGTGGATGAGGAGGAAAAGAAGGAGGAAGAAAGTATGGAGGTGGAGGAGGCCAAGAGTCCCAAGCCAAAGCGGGGCCGAAAGCCTATTCGACCTTTCAGGCCATATCAACATGAACACCAGTCGCTAATTGCTGGATCCAAAACCCGCCCTCAACTCCCAATGCGGAGCCATGGGGGCTCCCTCTGAGAGGGATACACAAAGGTGGGCGGCAAGACTCAAAAAATGACCAAAATATCTGATAAAAATGTGCCAAAATATCTGACAAAAATGTGCTAACAAAATGGGGTTTTCTTCTCAATATTTTAAAAACAGCTGTAGTAACCACATAGGAGCAAATGGTCAATCGGTAGGTCTGTAAAGGTGGTCCAATCACCCTTAAGCTAATCGCCAGGCGTATTTTGCAAATGAGAGCATGCGTTCATGGTCTTTTTAACACCTCTTTCTCGCTCCAGCTCACTGCCGGATCAGCGTTCGCCGACTTTTTTTTTCTTCTTTTTGCCAAGGACAAGACAGGGCAGGATTAGATCTCCCGGAGCCAAAGCATACCAAACGAAGAACCTCCCTTCAAAGAACTCACACACCCCAAATTTAAAAGACGACAATCATGCCCAAAGTCAAATCCATGCGCACAAAGCGGGCCCCAGAGGGCTTTGATGAGATTGAGCCAACGTTGCTCGAGTTCCAGCAAAAGATGAGAGATGGTAATAACGAGTTTCTCTCTTTCTCTCCAGCTATCCCTCAGGAATTCGCATCTCTTCTTTTTTTTTTTTTTTTCTGCTTTCAGTCTCTCGACCACATCAGGATCAGCTCACTTTTCAACAATCAGAGATCAGGAAGAACCAAAAGACAGCTAGATTGCATGCAGGAATCGCCGCCACCTTTTTCTTATCTCGTATGATAAATTGCCGCCATGCTAATGCTCCTCGGTTTACTTGTCCCCACCTTCTTAATAGCTGAGAACGATCCACATGAGGGCAGGAGGAAGGTCGAGTCGCTTTGGCCAATCTTTCGGCTGCACCATCAGCGATCTCGATATGTTTATGAACTGTTTTACAAGCGCAAAGCCATCTCAAAGGATTTGTACGAGTACCTATTGAAGCAGGGATATGCGGATGGAAATTTGATTGCCAAGTGGAAGAAGGTAAATAGGATCGACTACATTATGGTCTTTTTTGCTTCGCTCTTGTCAAATTTACAATTATCTGAAGGAAAGGATCCTAACGATCTTTAAATTCCTCTTACTAGGCCGGATACGAAAAAGTATGCTGTTTACGGTGCATTCAACCTAAAGATACAAACTTTGGCACAACATGTGTCTGCAGAGTTCCCAGAGACAAACTGGAGGAAGGCAAGGTGGTAGAATGCATACACTGCGGATGCAGAGGATGCTCTTCGGGAAGCGGCGCCACGTCAACAATCAAGGCGATCGGCAAGGGAGGCGAGTCTTCATCCAAGAGCAAGTAGAGTGCAACTCCCCTTCCTTTGCCTTTGAGGGCTTTAGACTGAACCATTGCTCCACTGGCTTCTTCTGCTACTAAGCTATCTACAACTGTCATCGTCGTCATAATACAAGCTGTAAAATATAAACCTGAAGTCTCCACAAAAGACTGCGCCATGCTCAGTCGCGCGCGTGACCTTTTTTTTTTTTTTTTTTTTATGTCAGCATCGCGCCTCTCTTTCTCTTTCTTCCATCCATTCGATCAGTACTCTCCACCAAGATCCCACGGACCATGTCGACTCAAAATGTACCTTTACCATCTTAAACTGGATCTCTATGCAAATCTTACTCAGAGCTTTGACGCGAGAAGCACCACCGATCAACCTTCCCCCCTAGTAAACACAGAGCCAACAACCAGGACTAATTCAGAATCGCATTCGGATTCTCAGGAACACCCACCTCTCAACCTTGAAGAAACAAAGGCTTGTCTAGGCCTGACCTCACGCTTCCAACGCCTGTTCGAACCTTTCCCTCACTCAGACCAGTCTCCAGCACGGTCATTACCTTGTCCTAGGCGGGACCACGATACAGAGCCTTTGTCAAAGACGCTTGACTATCGACTAGGACCAATTGTCATTTCTAGTCTTGACGACGAAAGCACGGGCGTTGTCTCAGGATCTATTACAAGTGCCACAAAAGGAGCCACATTAGGCGCAAGCACTACTTCGTCAGGCAAAAGGAAACCACCCAAGTCTAAAAAGACGAACCCTGCTCCTCCGTCCTCCAAAAGTAGAACCAGTGCCGACATGACAACTCATCAGGACACGATGGGCTTCCAAGACGCCGAGTCAGCAAAAGGCGTTCTAAGACTTTACAAGGATACGAACGAGATCACAACAGGCGAACTCAGGTATCCTTCTGACTCTGATGAGAAGAATACAGAGGATGAGGACAAGTCAAAGGACAACAGATCAGATCCACAAACAGAGGCGCAGCAGCAACTAGGAAAGTCTCGGTCTCAAATTATCCACCCAGACTGGGAGACAACTGTTTGTGTTCTAGCCGTCCCAAGCTACATGTCTCCAGGCGACTTTTTGAACTTTGTAGGACCAGTCCGCTCAGACGTATCCCATTTTCGGATCATTCGGTAACGATCTCGCTTTTTTGTTTGTTTGTCTGTTTATTTTTCTCTGTTCTTAAAGAGTGTCATACAAGGTGGTTGCATCAAGATGCGACAGTTACTAACCACACGTTTCTTTATGAATGAATTTATTTATGCAGGGATTCCGTTCCGAACCGGTTCATGGTCTTGATGAAGTTTCGATCTCGAGAAACAACGTCCGAATTCTACAGGCGCTACAATGGCCGAGCCTTTAGCTCGCTAGAGGTAAATCAAAAATCCTAATGACCTTCTCCCCCCTCTCCTCCAACTGTATTAATGGATTTTTAACCATTATTAATTTCGTGTACTCATCATACCTAGTCTCTTTTTACAACAATAGCCAGAGATTTGTCATGTCGTGTACCTCAAATCAATAGAGATTCGGGCAGGATGCATGCCTCCTTATGCTTTCCCGTTCCTGAACGATGATCCATTCCTTCAGAATAATCCTCATCCCACCGCCTCACCAACCACCCCTACAGCCACCAACAAAACCCCTACCATCCCAAATCCGAATTCTGGAAATGAACCACTGACACTAGATCCGCCTTCCGAACATCATCATGAGTGCTCTGCAACAATCATTTCACCCACACCAAGCCCCGACCACCCTTCCAACATGATAGAACTGCCAACATGTCCCGTCTGTCTGGAGCGAATGGATTCTTCTGTAACAGGGTTACTGACCATCCTATGCCAACACACGTTCCACTGCCACTGTTTAACAAAATGGGGAGAGGGATCTTGTCCTGTTTGTCGATATAGTCAAAAGTCGTTCCGTTCAACGGCTACATCGATGAACCCAGGAATCGCAGCTTCTAGAGCCCTTCATCAACATCGACTCGCAGCCATGTCTGCAAGAGCATCTTCTCAGGAACCCAGGGATGGTAGAGGCGATGTTGTAGGAGAGGATGTGGCTGCAGGACTGATTGCGACCACAGACGGCGTCACAGAGGACCGGAATGAATGTGCCGATTGCGGATCGACAGAGAATTTATGGATTTGCCTGATCTGTGGTAATATTGGTTGTGGTCGATATCAGGAGAAGCATGCCTATCGTCATTTCTATGAGACCTCGCATCTGTATTCACTCGAGTTGGAAACACAGCGAGTATGGGATTATGCAGGGGATGGCTATGTCCATCGACTGATCCAGAACAAGACCGATGGTAAATTAGTTGAACTCCCAAGCGCGACAGCGACCACTACAGATCGACTTGAACCCAACAGTCGTCATTACCGTACTCAGGATGGTGGTGGAGGTGATGGTCGTCCCCGTCGCCCCGACGATGACTATGATGAAGTGGACACGATTGGACA
This sequence comes from Mortierella sp. BCC40632, assembly GCA_011634665.1. Taxonomy (NCBI): domain Eukaryota; kingdom Fungi; phylum Mortierellomycota; class Mortierellomycetes; order Mortierellales; family Mortierellaceae; genus Mortierella; species Mortierella sp. BCC40632. The sequence continues at coordinate 2,637,886 of WAEK01000006.1, forward strand.
GGAAAAGTTGGATGCGATCGGACTAGAGTACACATACCTATTGACATCGCAATTGGAGTCCCAAAGAATGTATTTCGATGCCCAGATGGCTGCCATGGCCTCACAACTAGCTCAACTGACCAAGGATTCACAAAAGTGGGAGAAGGAGGCGATATTGCTGACAGAAAGAAACCTCGAGTTGGCCCAACATGCAGAGTCTCTTGAAAAGGAGAAACTGCCCTCACTATCAAAAGAAAAGAAGGCTGTTGAAAAGAAACTAGAAAAGATACAAGAGAAACTCCAGTTGTTGGAACGACAGTATGAAGAAGAGAAGGAGATGAACATTGGACTTGTCAACAATCAACAAAACTTTCGAGATCAGCTCAAAGCAAAAGAGGAAGAGATTTTGGAGCTCCAGGAACAGGTTCGGGATATGATGATCTACCTGGACACCCAGCAACGAGTTGAAGCGAGTCCACTCAAGGACGAAATTGTGGGTGGCACCATTGGTGTAGTGACAACAGCATCGCAGCCACAACAACAAGGGGGTGCAAGTGGCAGTGGAAGTGGAAGTGCTCCAACAATGTCACCATCGACTAATAGTCATTCCCGTCGGAAAGGTCGTCGTTAAATAAAAAATAATGTTTACAAGAGGACCATCGTTGGTTGTAGGATGCGAATGAGACATATGACACACAAAAAAAGGGATTCCAGTAAAAGGATAAAAAAAGGTAGTGTACAAGTCTATTTCTACAGTTGGTTCTATCAGCAAACTAAAGAACGTGCTATTTTTTTTTTCTTGCTTAACAAAGTACTGCCTTCAAGTAGGTTAGTGGAAACAGAGGAGAGTAGGTATGGATACATGATAGTTTTTTGCTGGACAGAGAGATGCACTCACTCGCTCACTAGAAGCCCTTTCCTTTTTCTTCCTCCAGCCCAACCAGTGTTGAGGCTGTGCTGGCCTCACTGCTTTCACTGTCGCTTCGCTTTCGATTTGAGTGATGATTCAATAACGCCTGGAATGACTTGAAGGCGCCACTGCTGCCCTTGCTGTCGGGACTACGCTTTGAGTCATCCTCGGTGGTGTAGGTAAAGTGTCTAGAGCTGGTTGGCGTCGAGGCATTGCTTGAATCCATGTCCCTTTGCTCGGCACCAAGATCACTGTTCTGGGGATCCTCAATGGCTCCTTCCATAACACTCGATCCAGTATCTCTTTCAGTCCTTCGAGTCTTGCGTGTGCGCAACCAGTTTCTGAATCGGTGAAGATAGTAGACGGCCGTAAATATAGCCAGAATGACGACGCCAACACCTAGATACATGGCTACCCAAATCGGCCCGCCAGTGGTGTCCAGGAATGGGTAGAGCCAGAAACCGTCGACACGATAGACCAGATGAGCCTCAGCAAGGTACAAGAGACAAACGACGAGGACAATGACAAAATGAGTTGGGATAAAGGGCATGGCGTTGATAAGGAATTCGATGGCAATCACGATAAAGTCACCACCGTGGAGTGAATAGTTTCGCCAAAGAGCCGCTGGGGGGATGTCGACAGCCATCATCCGTGCTTCTCCCTCGATCCCCTGATAGCCCCAGTACAGGAGGGGTACAATCACGCTACACAAAAAAATCAATAAAGAAGAGGTACAAACAGGTAAGTTGGTCTGTGGACCTGCAAGATCGCGTCAATTGGGTGTACCAAAAGATATTGCCTGAGCGGCTTTGGTCTCTAGACAAGGTTTGTATGTTGGCGCCGAACAGAACACCCGAAGAGATTGAATTTGAGCCTCTCGGTCCCTCCTTCTCTTTCACAGACACACACACATACACAGCCATTTCCCTCATGTATGCACCACACCCTCCATCTCGCCTGCCTCTCTCCCCTTGATTCCTCAGAAGATGCTTAGGGCAAAGAGACCGTTGCGCCTTCTCTCTGCACTCTCACCAATGACTGGGACTCGACTCGATAACCCGATTGCCTAAGCCAATTGCAGCTGGTACTTACTGGAAGGTGCAGATGGTATGATAGAGGAAAAAGTTCATGTCCGTCAAGAGCCAATGCTGTCGCTCAATGGTTGTCCTATCGGTGATTTCGACAGAGGGTAACCCACCGGACTCGAGATAGTGAGAGTCGACGTGGTGATGGGCTGTATTTGCCTGTTGCATGCTGCCTGCATACCGCTGCTTTTGTGGCCGATGCTGCCGTTGCTCTCTGCGCCATTGACTGAAGGTGTGCCAAGAAACCGTCTATTGAGACACAAACGTTTTTGCGAAAATATGCGGGATGAAAGTCATCCAGTCCACAGAAGGGGGAGAGGAGGAAGAGGAAGGAGGGTTAGTGAGACGAATTGAGGTTGAACCTTTTTGTTTCCCATTGTAAGACTGAGAGGGGTACACGCACACACACACACACCTCCCCACTTTCCCACTCTCCCACCCTTCTTGTTATCTCTTCAAAGACACGCTGCTATCTCTTGTTGATCAGCACACGCCACGGACCAGGGTGTCTGTATTGAGAGTGAAGAACATCCGTTTCTTCCGTGCGCAGCTTTTGCCTAATGCTCCGCAAACCAAAATGGCTCGGACACTTGTTCGCCGCATCAACAACAACAACACGTTTCTGTGCCCTCACTACCCCCGGTCCAACAGGATCTCTACCAATGACGACAGGCTGTGAGCGAAAAAAATAAAAAAAAATAAAATAAAAAATAAAAAAAATTGGATGTTAAATATTCACCCGAGGAAGGAAAAAAAATCCAAAGCACGCTCTTCTGCTTGACGATGGGAATTGTGTGCAAAGAACAAAAAAGAGAGCACACGACAGCCATGCTAGCATTTTACAACAGCAATTGGATGTGCAAATATCATACCTAATACCCAGTCTCCACTAACATCGGCTGATGTACACCTATATTTTCTCCCGTGGCTATTCTTTGCCTACGCCCTCCTCTCCAGCCGTGATCCCCCCCTCTCCATCACATACCCACACGCACTCACTCGCTCACTCACTCACTCACTCACTCACTCAATATCCCTCTCAATCTCTCAATCTTTCTCTAGTGTCAGTCTTAAGGCACTTACTCCGAGATAAGAGATCAGGCCAAGATACGAAAGCTGTGTCAAATAGCAGAACGTATACCTCGGTCGTTCAGTCAAGATCAGGTCTGCCAACAGCACAACAAAGGTGTAGACAAACAGAAACCCACGGATGACCAAGAGCCATCCTGTTGAGAGGCATGGCGACTGAACAATCACACTTGCTTTGGTCTCGGGTCTCTCTAAACCAAAGAATCGAGTGTAAAAGGAGTTCTGTATCCGGGGTGGGTGTCGTCCCCCTCCAATGGGTGCCTCCTGGTTCTCATATCCCTCGTGTGGTACTGAAGTGGAGGAAGAGGAAGGGGAGGAAGGTGCAGGATGCATAGAGTCGAGCAAAGAAGAAGGGGGTAGATGCGTAGGCAAGCTATGGCTTGGTTGACTAGTGTGCTCAAGGCTGCGCTTCACGGAAGAGACCCGATCCAATGCCTGATCTCCTTGCGGCGTCCAAACAGCCTGACTAATCAACGTCGCAGCACTCTCTGAACCGCCGCCATGGTCTCCTTTCGCCGAAAAGTCGATTACTGTCCGAGGCAAAGGAGCACTCTCCTGCATGGTATTGGCACCGTGCCTTGACTGCGAGTCAGGGTTGATATTGGCCAACCTGGGTGCTTCTGGTGGTGGTGAGTGCTGTGTTGTGGATTGGGGTGATGCAGTGACTAGATGTGGTTCATCCGAGGAGACGGCCGAAGGGCGTGGTGGCGGTGGTGAAGATGGAGTATTCTCCATAGTTCCCAGGGAATGGATAAAGGTTGAGATGGAAGAGTGAGTAGATGGGATATAGGATAGGGAAGGGAAGGGAAGCAATAAGCGAGATTGCTTGAGCAGTAAACCACAGAATGAAGAAGGAGAAGAGTGGATCGACAAAAAGAAGGTAAGCAAAGGGGAAGGGGGCCGAGGAGGGTGAGAAAGAGAGAGAGAGAGAGAGAACGAAGCAGGCGAGCGAGGATGGGAGGAGGATCAGCCGCCAAAGAAAAAAAAAAGGAGCGAGAGAGAGAGAGAGAGAGAGAGAGAGAGAGAGAGAGAGAGAGAGAGAGGAAGAGAGAAGGAAGGAAGGAAGGAAGAAGGAAGAGAAGGAAGAGAAGGAGAAAAAAAAAAAAAAAAAAAAAAAAAAAAAAAAAAAAAGCCAGCTACGCCCCACACAGCGTAATAATAACAGACTGGAGACAAGAGATCGGAGAGAGCGAGTGTGTCTGTCCCCCTCACCCCCCTCCGCCTTTGGTGGAAATGAGACCGCTTTTCAGTTGCAAAAGCCCCAGTTGCCACCAACGGAGGAGAGTGATGATGATAAGCATCTCTCTCACAACGCCTCCTGTTTCCCTTTTACGCAGCCATCGTAATCCTTTCCTTACACACTCCCATTCGCACCCAGCACACGCATATCTACCCCTTGGGACCGAATCAAAATTGGCACTCGCGATCCTGGGGCATCTTTGGTCATTAGCTCGCCGATACGCTGGAACCAATACCTGCCTAGCTTTGTCGTTAGAGCCTGCCATTCCTGCACGAGCACACGTCTGTGGACCATGCCCTGCCGATCGCCCCCCCCCCCCACTCGCCTCCTGCTGCACCAACACTGATTCACCCAGTGCTCCCCTCACTTACTGCTAACGAATGAATAGGCATGGCAGGATAGAATTGGGGACACACTTACACTTCCATAACAGGCGAGATGGTCATCTCTCCTACTCGTCTCCTGCAGGCCGTTGCTGAAGGACGCAGAGAGAGGTGGCGACAAACGACCTACCGAACGCCACGGTAGTAGTAGAAGAGTGACCAAAGTGGGACAGGGTGATAGACAGATCGCTGTGTGACTGAGGAATTCCAGTTGGAACCAACCTGCCTGTCGCGTCTTTTACAAGAGAGAATCGCCACACGTACAAGAGCCGCCAAGTGGATCTGCACAACATAAATGCGATCGTAACATCGTTGGACCCTTGGGCTTGGATACCAGTCAGAGATGAGGTCTCCAGCCTTTGTTGTTGTTGTTGTTGCTGTTTTCCTCATCCTCTTCTTCTTTTCTCTTCGTGACATGAAAAACTCTTGAATAGGAATCTGTCACTGCCAAGCACTAAAGGGAGTTGCTACTCTTCCTCTGGACTGTCAAGTAGAACATTACACCCCTTCGCCCAAGACAAAACGTTCTCGCGCTCACCCTCGACCTCGACTCACTCACCCACATGGATAGAATCCAAGATCAAAGATTTTATGTGGTTTCTAGACCTCATGGACGTGTTGAGAAGCAATTCCGCCCTCAGTAATGACGTGGACTTATTCTTGGAGACAACTCTCTACTTTCGAGGAAACTAAGGATAGTATCTCTCTCCACTCAATATCAAACCTGAATCACAAGGACTAATTATACTGTCGTCGCATAGGGTGTGATTATTCTCAAGTCTCTGACGAATATCCACTCCACTACGACAGTCGCACCTTATGGGATTTGATTGAACTATGAGAGGGTTGTCCATGCCTTCGTCCTTTGTGGAGCTTGGTGTTGGTCAATTGCATGTGGCTATGTGACAGTGCACCACTTTTTTGCCCCTCTCTCCGATGCCATCCAAGCATCTTTTACACTCAATTCGAGAGAATAGCACCCCATGGATCCGATTCAATGTCATTCTCCGTCTGACTTCAACCGTTGCTGCAACCGACACATTGCTATCCATCATATCGACCGGAAACTTTTGCTGAAAAGAGGACAAGACAAAAAGGAAGATGCCAATGATCTTGAGAGGGTGTTCTAAGGTAAAAGGTCCCTCCTTCTCTTTCTCTCCATGGCCATACAAAAAAAAAAAAAAAAAAAAAAAAAATGAGCCAAACCACCTGTAAATGACCAGACACAGTTGATCCGAACAACCGCCGAGGGATATTCAAAAGTAATAAATGCCTCTACCGGGCCGGCCTAACGGACGCACTTTGATGATGGAATGGAATGCTTCTCTATGTCATGACTAACAAGACTGGGCCACTTTGCATAACACGGAGGATTGCACTAGGAGCTCAATATGCCTCCTCCTCCTCCTCAAAAAAAAAAAAGTCAGCGGCCATAGCCTACACTCTGCTTTCTAGTAATAAAAAATACATGTTTTGAGACTACATGCATCCATCACTAATGTGCTACTACACCCATATCAATACCTTTGTCTCCATTGGTTGGCATAAATGAATAGTATTGATCCTTCTACACGACCAATTGGCAATCCTTCTCTTTCAGTACAATGATGCCTGCTGACACTTTCAATCTCTTTCTCCTACTCTCTCCCAAACTTCCCACCTTATCCCACGCTCCCTACCCACCTCCACCTCTCCAAAGGCCAAGAAGGACAGTCAACATTCTCCTACGTCTTCCTTCGATGGGTGGTTTTTTGCTTACTCTCTTCACGTCTCGTTACATTCCAAGTATGGCACGGTCCTCTCCCCTCCCCACCCCCTCACACACACAAACGGAACTAATGGGGAAGAGCTTTTTTGTCCAACCAGAATGGATCCTTGTACAAGTCGTTGCACAACCAGATCAACGTTCTCAGGACTGACTAAATGAAAGGAAGGGGAAGAGGGCCCTGGGGGGGGGGACAATTGCTCTTGGATCAGTCACTTTTGAACTAACCAAGAGAGAAAGAGATGTATATGTATACCATGATACATGCCAGTACACCTGTCTCCCATCCATCGTTTACCCACCTGGTAAAGGAGAGAGAGAGAGAGAGAAAGAGAAAGAAAGGGCGCAAGGCGTTGCTCTTTAGGTTTCTGCTGCCCTCGACTGATTTGGTTGATTTGGGTTGATCAGGCACCATCCCAAAGCCACCCTTCCAACCTCCGACACACGAAAGGAGGGCTCTTGTTTTTTCTGGACTATAGACTCCTCCTCCTAGACGCATGCTGAGCTGAGGGACTCGCGTCATCGAGGCTCCGAAATATTGGCTCATTGATCTCGAGGTCAACTGCTGTGTCAATAGTCTACCGGGTTTGAGGAAAAAAAAGAAACGGAGCGATCCAAAGAACGGCACATTATCCGGAACACTTTATCATCGGGCTTGGGAAGGGGGGGGGGATTGTATCTTTTGAAGAAAAAAAGAAAAAAGAAAAGTGAGAGAAAATGGGAAAAGAGAAGGAGAAGGAAAGAGAAGGAATGGAGGTAGCCGATCATTGTTGGTTGAGGTACTATGTAAAAAAGATAAAATTACTGGTGGTATCGAGGAAACTAATCGACCTGAAAGGAAAAAAAGAGAATGGATTTCTTTCTTTTTCTTTTTCTTTTCCTTTTCCTTTTTTTTTCTTTTCTTTTCTTTTTTTTACGATGCCAGGATAGTAGCCGTGAAAAGCATCGCCAGGACCATGAACCCAGCTCTAGAAAGCCTTTGTGATCCAGATTCTCGGGTCTTGCACTCGTTGACATTGCAGAGGCGCATTTCCAACTTTTCAGATCCTGGGAAAGCTACACCGATACCCTGGATCGTGTTGTTGAAAACACAGGAGAAGGCGACCTTTTGAGCTCTGCCAACCGTGTCACATTCGTTAAAGTTGGGGAAGGTGATACACTCTGTGCCGTTGTTGGGAAGAAGGCGGAATTGGCAGACGGGGCCAGTGGTTGGGCTGGTGGACATGGTGAATGTGAATGCAGTTGAATGGTGAAGATGCAGAATGAGATGAACCAGATGAGTAGAAGCTATTTATGCACAAAGAGGTGGCTTTAAAAAAAAAGAAGAAGAAGAGGTACCATGGTTCAAGGTTTGGATGCCTTCAGCTAAAACAACCATTCTTTCCTGCCCCCGATCCTGGCTCTAGGCAAACTGAGCATCTCAATTTGGTTACCCTTATCTACTCTAGATCTGCACTCAATTTTTGTGAGAGATCGTATTTTGTTGTTGTTGTTGCACTCAATTGCTGCAACTGCCATTGATAGTCCCAGGGTTGTTCCTCTTTGCCCCTGATTTGCACCATCGTTCTTCGTATACTAATCTGGGGAGACATTGCTGCTGTTTCAGGAAAGGAACTTGTCAGGCATTATTTTTTCTTTCTCCCCTCTGACCATCTTTTTCATCTTATGTTAAGTAAAAGGCAAAGGGTGCCATCGTAGCTCTTTGCGAAATCGAGACGCGTGAAATATCGTTTATCACTCACCGCATTCGCACTGATGCTTAATTCACTACCGAACACCGAACATGGCCATCGCTTAATGCTGTGTCCACATTTTGCCCTGTCTGCGTTTTCTATCAAGACGCAGCATTGAACCTTATGTGGTGATGTCCAGTCAGGAAATTGTTGGTCGTCATCTCCTCTCTAACAAAGCCCTGTTCGCTCCAGACACATTGAATGTTGTTGGTGTTGGCATTGGCCCGTCTCTTGTACGAGTCTGGACAAAAATTTCCCGCTACCACAACAATGACGCACAGCTAAGCGAACAGGGCAGCGTCATGGTGAATTCCTGCAACCACTAATGCATGACTCCCCTCCCCCCTCCAGACCTCAGCACGCTTGGTAGCTTTTGACTGGTCTCTTGGCTACTCCAAATTGCATCACCCTCCTACTTGAGACCTCCAAATCCCATACTTGTAAGCTCCCGCCATCCCCTTTTGAAAACTTGGCTCCTGCCCCAACTACTAGTGGTCCTGGATGTTCACAAAGGTGGTTTTTTTTTTTTTTTTTTTTATTCGTTGCTCGAGTTTGCTTTCAGTTCCTCCCTGCATCTTATACTGCTCGCTGCAAGGCGCTGTCTCTTTCCAAGTTGTACCTGTTAGGATAGTGTGTGTGTGGATGCACATGTGTCCAGAGTAACCTCATTGTCCCGCTGACACTCTGAATGAGAGTGGTGTGAGAGAGCAACGGAGTCCAATGCATTTCCTGTACAGCAGGGATGGGACATGAGTTCTCGCAAATTGAATGTCCACAACAGGTTCTTCTCTCAGCGCGAGCGACCAGAAACCTCAATCTCGTGACGAACCCAATCCTGTGATGGATGTGTGGGTGTGGGATACTTTTTTCTTCCTATCCCTTCTCTTTCGTGAATCACTCACGCTCTCTCCACACTCCACTTCAGGCATAAAATGGACATGCTTGACACTCTTTTCCTGGCGACATCTGTCACCGAGACGGAGCCAAGATCACAGCAGCCAAGATATTTTCCTTTGGACTCTCATGCTGAGAGATGGAAGCATTGACCCAGAGCTGAAAACCTTCTGACATTGTGCGCTTGTCGACATTCAGATGCATGACACAGGAATACCATGTGATGTTCTATCACTGAGGTACACTGTCAAAACCCCAGTAGCTGCTTGACAGTTTCTTCCATTGGGTCATCTGCTTAGAACTCATGGCATGAACCAGGGCCGGAAACTGTCTTTTTGGCACTGGGAGCCTGTCTGCATCCCGACAATATGTTAAATTTGATGTTTTTCAGCAATGATAACGCATTCACACTGTTTCCATATATTGAGACAACAAAAGTAGTTCGCCACAATGTCACAAAAGCGAGGAAAGCTAACGATCTCGTAGGAGGAAATGACATGGATCAATTTAGCAGACGATAAGTCAGTAGCCGCATTCATTACGAAGTTTGAATTGAACGATAAACTTACGGCACACTATCGCGACCGCCGTCTTATCGGGAGCACTAGCATTTCCAAGACTGACAGAAGGCGTCTCCTTGATGAACTCAACTGGTGGAAAACTAACAAAGGAAGCAGTTATGGACAGATCGTCCAATACACCTCTCCACAATGAGAACGCCAGTTGACCTTGCTGGTGCTGCCGAGCTATATGTAAGGCTATCTTTCCATACCTATGATACACGATCGGCAAGGCAACGACGACGTCAACTGCTCCTCACAAGATCGACAAGATGGCGATGATGTCGATGACTAGGGTTACTGTTTAACAGCTACATATATGGCATGTCTTAAACTGACAAACTCTGTATGTCAACGACTTCTATAAGTTGCCAAAAAGCGACCAGAAGAGGAAACGGAAGTAGAATCAAGCAAGCGACGCTGATTGAGCTTCAGCTCCACAGTCTCGACCATGGCCTCGACCTCTGACTCTCTCTACTTACACCATGGATCGCGGATATCTTCAGAGTCAGATATGTACGTCTACAACTTTCTGGTGTGAGGGGCGGCCAAGAGGACTTAGGTCTCGAGACACCATGGATACACAATGACGTCCACATTAGCAAGGACTTGATGGCATTCCGGGATGCTGTATTTTTTTTTTTTTTTTTTTTTTTTTCGGGAAGTCCCTAATGCTCTTTTCTTTCCTAATTTGTTTAAAAGGACGAGCGTACTAGATGAAACAAGAGGGCAAGACTCGCGTCTCCTCTTCCCAAGACTTTTCTCTTGTGACCCAGCTTCGTGATTGTTCTTGTTCATTGGTTCACACGGAGAGCAAGACCACCACTAACAAGGGCTCATCGCAGATCTGGGATGACTTTGCTAAGTTGGGACAGGAGCTGAAGCACTCTCTTGATACTCTGATCGTCCAGGAGCCCAGTGGCCCCGTGTTGGTGATCGGGATTCTTCTCGCAGGTAAGAAGGATTTTTTTGACACCTCATGTACATTTTATCTCGATTTATTACTAGAACCGGCCCTTCTGTCATTAAGATATAACTTGAGGTTCTTTGAGATGACCATCCAGTCTGAGGGTGTATACATCCTCAAAAAGTATGCAGATTGCTACTTGTTCAACAAAGCCGAGAACATGTTCCCACTTTGTAGGTTCCTTGAAATCCTCGAGACGACAAAGGAACATGGTTTGAATTTTTTTTTACAATAGCGAATGAGAGTCGTACCATATCAAAACGTGGATAGCACTAACTCCCTTCTATAGATCATGGTAGAGAGAACTCTTGTAAATCTTTGAGCTGTCAAGATATCGCCATTAGAGACACTGTTGGTGCCTTTAGGTTGGCTTCGACCGTCTTACGCCAAACAAAGGAAGATATTGTTGTCAGATTAGAGTGTTCTTGTAAGCAGAGCTCTACTCTGACAACACTGGTCAATGATTCCGCGATGTGAGCCGGTGATGCCTCAATACCCTGTGAAATGACTCGAGTCTCCTATTGAAGTAATGTAGACCTGAACACTTCCCAACCTCACTTTATGTAGGTGTATAGCATTTACTAGTCAAAATACCTTCACGCATTCAAAAACAATGGTAGGGTTTTTACTCTTTCAAACCTACCTATCCAAAACGACTCTCCAACATTGACTTGGGATGGAGATAGACTCTCCCTTGTCAAAGAGAGAGAGTGAGTGAGAGAGTGAGTGAGAGAGTGAGAGGTGTTTGCTCCAGCAAGAGCTCCAAAGACTGGATTGGATGAGGCGTGAAATGCGCGCACAGTGCATTCATGTGATGAGCTAAGTCAAGACTCGCTCCCTTTTTTTTTTCCTCTCCTCTCTCTCTTCTCACTCTTTCTCTCTTCTCGCTCTTTCTCTCTTCTCTCTCTTTCTCTCTTTCTCTTTCTCTTCTCCTCTCTCCTCCCTCTCCTCTCTCTCCTCTCCTCTCACCCCTTCCATTGGCCCTGGATCTGCTTTCGCAACATCCTTCATCCATCATGGCATCCATTCCACAGCACCAGCCCATTGTCCTCGTTGGCACATTCAACATGAGCCAACGGCCCATCGAACAGGACCTATCTGACTGGCTGGCCACCCATCCGTCCCTGTCCTCTGTTGCTGGTGACTCGGCTCCCGCGAGCCCCGTTGATGGCTCTGTTGCCGACTCGGCATCATTCACCACGGTAGTCTCGGCACCTATCATGCCCGACATTGTCGCTGTTGCCCTCCAAGAGTTTGTTCCTTATCCCGACGCCTTTATCCACGACACTTATAACATCCGCCGAAAGATCGATGGTCTTGGCAACGCCATTCTCAGGACCTTGCACCGGACCTGTCCAGGCTTTCGGTTCACACTCATCTCCCAGACGGCACAGGTGGGCTTGATCCTGTTCATCTTCACTCGAGACGGGAACATGACCGAGTACATCGAGAATGTCTCGAATGCTGCTGTAGGCACCGGACCCGTTGGCATGGGCAATAAGGGTGCCATTGCAACCCGATTGTCCGTCAGACTTCCTGTTACCTCCATCAGCCTGCGCTCGACCTTTGATATCTGCTTTATCAACGCCCACCTGAGCGCACATCTCAAGAACATCAAGAGGAGAAACGACGACTATGTGGCCATTTGTCGTCGGATGGTCTTTGTCAACGATACTGAGAATCACGTTGAAGGTGCAGTCTTTGAATATCAGGAACGACTTTCTTCCAGTTCGGTAGGGTCCTCGCTCGACTTGCCTAATGACGCTGAGGATTCCCAAGAATCCTTCCAGCCAGACAATGACTCCCGGCCACTCCTACCCAACTCTGGCTATGGCCAACATCGCAAAAAAGGCACTAACCAGGGTCGACACTCACGGAGAGGGTCGCGCGCGAAGCGAGCAGTTCAATGGGAAGAGTCTATTTTCTCCTGTGACTACATCTTCTGGGCGGGAGACCTCAACTACCGCCTTGACCTCGCTCAGTCTGACGGATCGCTCAAGCAAAAAAAGACTCCAATGCCAAAACATCCTCAGGACCTCTTGTCCCAGTCAACGCCTCCAGACATGACATCATCCGACATTGTACACACAATCAACCAGGGCTACTTCAGACAACTCTACAGCCACGACCAGCTATCTGCTCAGCGAAAGACCCTCAATGTGTTCCGTGGGTTCCATGAGGCCCCCCTGGCATTTGCCCCGACATACAAGTTTAAAAAGGGGACGAACCAGTACGACATTGAAAAGCGAGTACCTGCCTGGACAGACCGAGTACTTTGGTTTGTGCATGCTCGAGACGCAACGAGTCATGACGAGGACAAGGAGGACGAGCTTGATGCCTGGGATGAACATTCTCAGGGACTGGGTCAAGGTCGATTGCCTTTAGAGCCCGCAGGATGGCGTAGTGTGGTACACTCTCGCCAGGCATCTGCAAACCCAGGAGCTTGGTTAGGGTCCAAGTCTCGAGGTACATACTCAAGCCTATCAAAGAAAGGAAGCACACGCGTACCCATCCATCCCAACATATTTCAGCCTCCGAACGGAGTGTTGACGACGGAGCCAACCCATGAAACTCAAGCAAGTTCTGGGAATGACTCTATTGCTCCTCCTCCATACCGCTCACCCCTCTCAACGGCTGTGTCTCCTAGTCCATCTGGATCCATCTCTTCGCGGAATAGCTATGGCCAGTCACCACAGTTGCAGCAGTTATCTCAGGCAACACAGGCACCCCTTACACAATCCCCAGCATCGACCTTGATGGTGAACAGCAACTCAACCAAGAGTCCACTTTTGATTCATTATTACACATCTCACCCATTCTACAAGACTTCAGACCACAAGCCTGTCTCGGCTCTCTTCACACTTTTGCCTCAAAACTTGGCGACATCACAGGAGCAAAGCCCCTATGGTATCGATAAGACTTGGCGACGAAAGAAATGGATTGGCAAGAAGCTGACTACGGTTGTTGGGCATTGTTTGCGTTGGGGATTCTTGGTTCTTGGGATGGGTCTTTTCCTTGGACTGTTTGTGGCTATCCGGCGGCTCCTACAAAAAAAAAAAAAAAAAAAGCGTTTGTATGTATGAGAAATAACCTCGATGTAAGGGGGAGGTTAGGAAGAGAAGGGAGGAGAAGAGAGAGAGATATCCAAGTCATTTATCATGATCTGGCCCTACTGAAAGCCTTGCATCCAATACCTAATAAAAACGCGTTTCGGTAGAGAAAAGAAATGGCCAGTGAGATACCACCTACAATCAGCGCTAACTTATTGTATATATTTAAGAATTAAAAAAAAAAAAAAAAACTTACTGAGATGAGACGAAAATGTTGTTCTCCGTAGATGCAACAGAGGCTATGTAGGCGACCGAAGGGTACCTTGTTGACGAAGGAGAAATTTAAAACTGTCTTGGTTCGGTAAATAAGTAGAATGGGATAAGTAAATCAATCACAAGAGCAGTGTCCTTTTTTTGGGAATTTCCTGAGAAAAAGTCTCCTCAAACTCGCCAACTATTTCTTTTCTCAACATGGCAGACACCAAACAATTGGTCCGCCAAGGCAATGGAGATCTCAAAACCTATGATGACTGAGAGTGATGGTACTGCTAGTTGTCATGCCTCTTTCCTCGGATGAAGAGAGTACAAAGCTCCCTGAATGTGTAGATAACCGGTTTTAGTAGGGTGAGAACAACAAGATTGGAGATCGATTATCCTGTATTGTAATACCCTTCTTGATTGATAGTATGAGAAGAATGCTGGAGTGTATTGGAGAGTCTGGATAGAAGATCCGGAGGGGCACCGCCGAGACCGCAGTCGGTGTAGGGAAAAATAAAAAAAAAAAAAAAAAAGCACAGGAGCGGCCATCGAAGGTGGTTTGGGCAAACTTTCTTTTGTGGCTTCACTGTATACCCTAGACAAGATCGCAGTAGCTGTCATTTTCGACTCTTCTCCTCTTCTTGGAGGGATCCTTATTTCACATACCATAACGCATAAGCTTTTCGGGCTTGGCGTACACATTCTTTTAGATCCATGTAGCGACGCTCTCGGCCATGCGATACGGGTATGAGGAGAGCAAAAAATAAGGGAAAGTGACCCAATATAGAAACGATAGTGCATATGTGACCTCTGTAGCTTTTTACTCCAGAAAAATAAAGATGTTCGACATCTGCCTGCCAAGACTTGCCAAGGTTCCACAGAGAGTGCCACCAGTCTATGCCGATTGCATTTGTTGACTCTGAACCTCGGCATTTTTAAGGTTATATGCTCTCCAGGGAACTTTGCACGTCTCACGAGTGGCTGCGGATATTTGCTCTTTTGGGTGTGACGACCCTGACTCCTCCCACGACACGACTCGGAGTCGCTCTCAATCGGGTTTTCATCCGCCGTCGTGAACAAAGCTCACTTTGCCATATAAAAGGTGAGGGCTAAGATGAAAAAAGAGAGGAAAAAAAAACAACAACAAAATCCAAAAAAAAGACAAGGTCGCCTCCTTCGCCTTTTAGTTTATTTTTTTTCTCTTTTCTTCCTTTCTCTACGACCATTATCTTCTTCAATTTTACCTCTTTCTCCGCCTCCTATCCCTCCACTCCCTCTTCTTTCTTCACGATCTGTTTCAATCTTACTTAAAGGCCTAGGCAGACCATCAAAATGCCATACTGTGATAGCGAGAGTTGGGGTGTCTTCAGCCACCGGAGGTCCATGGACTTTACCCAATGCTTCCAAGACAGGCAAGTTTCCATTTCATGATTTTTTTTCTCGGGTCTGAAATTCAGAAGACCCTGTGGCTCATCTTCTTCTCCTCTGGGATTATAGTGTAATCACCTTGCTCCCAAGCACAGTTCTTCTTTTGACACTTTCACCACGACTGTACAAGGTGATATCCAAACATCGATTGGAGGGTGCCCGCCTGAATCCGATCTATGTGATCAAATTTTCACTAGTCATTGTGGCCCTTTTCGTCCAGATTGGGTTCCTGGCAAGGCTAGTATCGAACGAGGGATACCCATCCTCAACTCTACTTAGCACAATTCTTTCAATCGTCTCTATGGTAAGCCAAAGTGAGAGAGTGAGAGAGTGAGAGAGTGAGAGGGAGGGGCAGGGGAAAGCTCGGAACACAAGGCCGACCTTCTGCCGCTTTCTTTTTAGTTTCCAAAGAAGGGCATCTTCATACAACCCGCAGGTGATCTTGCATAGCCTCCTCCAAACCAATCTTAAGGTTTAAGGTGGGCGGCGTCTCGCTCAGCTTGGGTCTCATGCCCAATCAACCAGAACATGGTGGATCTCGGTCCTTGCCCCTCTCAAAACCAAATCTAACACTCCCCTCTCCGTCCCTGTATTCTTATCAATAGTTAGGAGCAGTGGCTCTTCACCACTTTGAGCACTTCAACATGTTCCATCCCTCTACAACCCTAATCCTCTACTGGCTCTCTACGTCCCTGTTTTCTATTTTCCCTACACGACTCTGGATCGAGGAGAAAGGATTTGACCATGGCTCCGAGGCAGCGCTCAAGCTCACTTTCACGGTGGTCTCTTTCTTGGTGTTTATTCTTGAGAACATTCCTAAGCCCAAGCGCAAGACTGCGCTCTCTCGCCCCAACGAAGGTCCTATCCCAAGCTTTCTCCAAGGGTTCGATCATGGCGAAAACGATATTGAGAAACTAGTCATCGCTCCCTCACAAGCCAATCCCTCTCCTGAACTTTGGTCCAACTTTTTCGCACGAATTTCATTCCTCTGGTTGTTGCCTCTTTTGAGACTGGGAAAGAAAAAAACGTTGAGAATGGAGGATATCTGGAGTCTTCATCCCAAGTTGTTGTCCTATCCTTTGTACATGACCACCAAGGCCAGACTCGATGCCGACGAGGCTATTCAAAAGCAAAAAGAGGAGTCCCAAAGAGCCCAAGGCGACTTCCTCGACGAGAAGAATCAGATCAAGAACGAGCTGGGAGTGACCACCAAGAAAAAGGTCCCCAAGAAACGTTTCAGTCTGACAGGAACAATCATACACACTGTTGGATGGGGACTCTTGTCAGCTGCGGTCCCTCGTTTGCTCTATATCGCCGCCGCCTATGTTCGTCCCATCTTATTCAAGAAAATGATTGGGTTTATGAGCAGCTACAGCAAAGACAACAAGCCTGAGGACAAATATGCCCCACAAGAAGCTTGGATAGGTTTTGGTCTCTTGATTGCCATCCTGGCCTCGTCCGTTCTGGCCTCACTCTTTGATGCTCAATTCCGCAACATTTGTTTCAACGCTGGTTTGAAGGCTCGTGGAGTGTTTGTCAACCTGATTTACCGGAAAGCTCTTCGGTTGAGTACCACGACTCGTCAAGAAGGAATGGGTGCGATTGTCAACCATATGAGTGCAGATGTGGACAAGGTGGTAGCCCTGTTCCAGATCATTCATTATTCTTGGAGTTGTCTGCTCGAGATCATCATCGCCATCGCACTGCTCTACGACCTGGTCCAGTATGCAATCTTTGCAAGTGTGGGTGTGATTGTTGTTATCCTCGTGATCAATGTCATTGGCGCACCCTTTATTGGCAAATACCAAAAGTTGATGATGAAGAACTCGGACCATCGCATGAAGTTGATCACAGAATTGGTCAACTCGATCAAGGCCGTCAAACTCTATGGCTGGGAAAAATTCTTTGCAGACAGGATCTCGACAGCTCGTGCTCAGCAGTTGAAGGAACTTCGGAGATTCTTTGGTTCTGTCGCCATTGTCAATACGTTCATGAACTCTATCGCGCCTTTCTCGATCTTTACGACCTTGTCTGTCTACACGTTGATTGCCACACCGGAGGCTCCTCTGGATACAGAGAGGATCTTTACGACCATTACGCTCATCAACATGATTGATGGACCTGTCTGGCTTATCTCGGATGCCATCTCGAACATCATTTCCGGCAAGGTGGCATTTGACCGACTCCAAGAGTTCCTGCAGTCAGAGGAGGTTGAGGATGAGAATGTTGTTCGAACCAAGGATCCAGAAACCTCCAACTACTCGGTCGAGATTGAGAACGGTACTTTTGGTTGGTACACACCTGCCGCCATCGAGGCTCTGGCCGAGAAGAAGGAAAAGGAGGCCAAGGAAAAGGCCAAGAAGGAAGCAAAGGAGAAAAAGTCCAAGAAAGAACCCAAGAAGGCGACTCAGACCCCGGACATGTCCACAATCACTGAATCTCTGGAAGAAAAGACAGTCGCTGAGCAATCGAGTGCAGATTCCACGAGCAACGGGCCAGACAACGAAGCATCCCGCGACAGCTATGGACCCGTCTTGCATGATATCCAACTTCAGATCAAGCGAGGATCTTTAACTGCAGTGGTGGGTCGAGTAGGCGAGGGCAAGTCATCTCTTGTGGCCGCAATGTTGGGAGAGATGTACAAGTACTCGGGCAAAGTCCGTTCGTATGGATCTGTGGCCTATGTTGCTCAAACTGCCTGGATTATGAATGATACGGTGCGGAATAATATTTTGTTTGGTCGGCCCTTTGATCGGGAACGGTACTTGAACACTGTTCGAGCTTGCGCACTGGCTCCAGACTTCAAGATGCTTATCAACGGCGACCGTACAGTCATTGGAGAGAAGGTAATGGGAGGAGAGGGATTACTGGAAATGATAATGTGAATGACCGGGAGAAGAAAGAATACGGCTCGTCTGACTTTTTTTTTTTTTTTTTTTTTTTTTTTAATTGATAGGGTATCAGTCTTTCAGGTGGTCAAAAACAACGCGTCTCGATTGCTCGTGCCGTCTACGCGAACGCAGACGTCTATGTCTTTGACGACCCTCTTTCGGCTGTGGACGCTCACGTGGACAAGCATATTTTCGACCATGCATTCCAGAACATCCTGGCTAATAAGACCCGAATCCTTGTCACGAACGGTGTCTCTCATCTCCACCAAGTCGATCAACTGGTTGTCATCAAGGCCGGAATGATTTCGCAGGATGGTTCATATGAGCAATTGATCCAGGACGAACAAGGCGACCTGTTTAGACTCATCCAAGAGAGTAAGACTGTTGTCAGCAGGCATGATGACCCACAGGCCCAAGGCGATAAAGATATCAATGACGAGGACTTGGAAAATAACTTTGATGGCGTGGATATCGACTCGACCGACGAAGAAGAAACTGAACCGGAAGAAGGTCTTCAAAAAGATGTGTCTGTAGGAGAACAAACTAAGGAAGGGACTGAGACTCGTCCTGCAGGACCAACTAGACGACCCACATTTCACCGAAACAAGTCTTCTAAACGCAATGAGGATGGCCATCATATTGACCTCAACGAAGCAGACGAGGTGGACGAGGAAGTAGTCGCCCAGGGCAGGGTTGGATGGAAAGTATACAAGTTCTTCTTGGGCAAGCTGGGTTGGAGTTTGATCCCATACCTGGTCGCCAGCATTGGTTTCCTTGCCGTCGAAATGGGAGCTCAGCTATGGCTTCAGAGTTGGGGAAATGACAACGCATCACAGACACCGAAGCATACGACAAAATATTGGATCTTGAGCTACTCGGGATGGGTCTTGTCATCGACTGCTATGCTGCTTTTTGAGATTATAGTCTCAATGTTGGTGATGGCTCAACGATCTTCCCGGCTACTTCACAGCGCCATGCTTGGACCCATGATCCGATCGCCCATGAGTTTCTTTGATGTAACCTCATCAGGCAAAATCGTCAACCGGTTTTCACACGATATTACCGCCATCGATTTCGATATCCCGCTCTGCTTCTTGAACTTGACCTTTATTGTCTTGAACATGTTTATGATCCTTGGCTTTTGTATTGCCGCTACACCTTATTTTGCAATCATCCTGCTACCGGTTGCAGGTGTATACTTTTGGCTTGGAGGATTCTTCCTGGTCTCGTCCCGAGAGATCAAACGACTTGACTCGGCTGCCCGCTCTCCGTTGTATGCGCATTTTGGTGAGACATTGGCAGGACTTGTGACAATCCGCGCGTACGAGGCTACGGATCGGTTCTCGATTGATGCGACAACAATGTTGGATCGCTCTCAGCAGACAGGATACTTGAATAATGCGACAACTCGTTGGTTGGCAGTGATGCTGGACCAGCTGAGCACTTTTGTCCTCTGTGTAGTCTCGTTGTTGGCGATTCTTCAACGTGAGTCGGTCCAGGCGGGTATTTATTCAATTGTGCTCAGTCAGATTGGATCTTTGACCATGATTATGAATCGATTCCTGTCCACAAGCTGTCAACTCGAGACGTCTGCTGTATCGATTGAACGTGTACGCGAGTACTCTCAACTGCCTTCTGAGGCCCCTGATGTGATCCCCGACTCAAAGACCGACAAGAACTGGCCAAGTCAAGGACAGATCACCTTCCAAGGCTACTCGACCAGGTATCGCGAGGGCTTGGACCCTGTCCTGAAACAGATCAATCTGAATATCCAGCCTGGAGAGCGAGTTGGAATCGTCGGTCGCACAGGTGCTGGCAAGTCTAGTGTCACCATGGCCCTGTTCCGTATTATTGAGTCGATCGAGGGATCAATCTCAATTGATGGGTTGGATATCTCAACTTTGGGTCTGACAGAGCTCCGATCGAGACTAATGATTATTCCTCAGGACCCCTTCTTGTTTGGAGACACGATCCGCGCCAACCTTGATCCGTTCAACGAATACACGGATGAGAGCATTTGGTCTGCACTCGACTCGGCCTCAATCAAAGGGTACATCACGACCTTGGCAGAAGGTCTGTCCACGACTATTGAGAATGGAGGTGAAAACATGTCTCTTGGCCAACGACAGCTCATGAGTCTAGCAAGAGCCATGTTGAAGAAGGACCGGACCAAAATCCTCTGTCTAGACGAGGCAACAGCTGCAATTGACGTCGAGACTGACAATGCGATCCAGCGCGCTTTACGACGTGAATTCCAACAAGTGACCATCCTCACTATTGCCCATCGCATCCACACTATTATGGATAGTGATCGGATTCTGGTCCTGGATGCAGGCAAGATTGCCGAGTTTGACTCCCCTCAAGCCTTGTTGAAGAACAAGGAGAGTATCTTTTACAGCCTTGCCTCTCAGAGTGGCAACATTTAGAACATATCCCCAATACCCTCCACTCCAATGTACAGCAAGTGTATAAATACAGAATTTACTAAAAGATCTTCAGAACTATCTCCTTGGTGTTTATCGCTGCTCTCTTGTTGAGCAACTACTTCTACTCATCCGTGACACAGCCATCACTTGCGTTCTTGACACACTTGATATACTTGTACAAAGTACCACGATTGGCCTTGTATGGGGGAGCGATCCAGGCCGCCCGGCGTGCCTTCAACTCCTCATCTGAGACCTTGACATCGATAGACTTGTTCTCGGCGTCAATCGCGACAATGTCGCCATTCTTGATCAGACCAATTGGACCTCCCTCCTGGGCCTCAGGTGTGATGTGTCCAATGATGAAACCGTGGCTTCCACCCGAGAAACGTCCATCTGTCAACAATGCAACGTCCTTGCCAAGTCCAGCACCCATGATCGCACTTGTGGGAGTCAACATCTCGGGCATACCGGGACCGCCCTTGGGTCCAGAGTAACGAATGATAATAACCTGACCCTTCTTGACCTCACCATTCTCCAATCCACGCAACATGTCAGACTCGTGATCATAGACGTTGGCGGGGCCCTCAAAGAAAAGTCCCTCCTTGCCAGTGATCTTGGCAACGGATCCCAAGGGGGCCAAGTTACCCTTCAAGATACACAAGTGGCCAGTAGGCTTGATAGGCTTTTCCAAGGGGTGAATCACATCCTGACCCTCCTTCAGGCCGGGCAGATCCTTCAAGTTCTCAGCCAATGTCTTGCCTGTCACCGTCAAGCAGTCACCGTGGATCAACCCGTTCTCGAGCAAGTACTTGAGCACAGCGGGCGTGCCTCCGATCGTGTGCACGTCTTCCATCACATACTTGCCAGAGGGCTTCAGATCAGCCAAGAAGGGGATGCGTGAGCTCACGTCCTGGAAATCGTCAATCGTCAACTTCACATTCACGGCACGGGCGATCGCAATCAAGTGCAAGACAGCGTTTGTAGAACCTCCAAGGGCCATGGTCAAAACCATGGCGTTCTCAAAGGCTTCACGTGTCATAATATCGCGTGGCTTGATGTCAAGCTCAAGCAGGTTGCGGATGGCAGCTCCTGCGTTCAAGCACTCCTGAAGCTTCTCGGGGTATTCTGCAGGAGTCGAGGAACTGTAAGGCAGCGTCATTCCCATAGCCTCGATCGCCGATGCCACTATTAAGTTCATTCACAGTCAGAAAGAAAAAAAAATGGGTAGAAGGGAGATGTTAGGGTTTGTAGAGCAATTTTGGTCAAGGGTCACAAGTGGCGCAACTTTGATAACAAAAACTGAACATACTCGTGTTGGCAGTGTACATGCCACCGCAGGCACCAGCACCTGGGCAAGCATTACGAACAATGTCCTGGCGCTGCGTCTCCGTGATACTTCCGGCAATGTAGGAGCCATAGGACTGGAAAGCAGAGACAATGTCGAGTGTGCCCTGGTTACAGGAAGAGGCACCTGGACGGATCGTGCCTCCGTAGACCATAAGCGAAGGACGGTTGAGACGGCCCATAGCGATCAAACATCCAGGCATGTTCTTGTCACATCCGGGCAATGAGATGTTGGCGTCGTACCACTGTCCACTCATGACCTACACCAAAAAAAAAAAAAAAAAAAAAAAAAAGAATATCCGTTGACCAGGATTACACATCAAGATTTTAGGTTAGTCGGAGAATCCTCATGACTTCGGCAGAAACAGGATAGCTCATTGGCTCGTCAGATCTAATGATCGGATGTCGCTCCCACTTGTGGAGTCACAGTCCCCCTTCTCCTCCTGCTCCCCTCTCCCATCTAGAATCCCTGGGGCCAAGACATCATGGCTCTCCGACTTACCGTCTCGATCGAGTCAGCAATGATGTCTCTGCTCTGGAGCGAGAAACTCATGCCCCTGGTACCCATGGAGATACCATCACTAACACCAATGGTGTTGAAGCGATAACCAACAAGACCAGCCTTCTGGACACCCTCCTTGACCTTAGCAGCGAGGTCCATCAGATGCATGTTGCAAGGGTTGCCTTCATACCAACTAATTCGGGGAAGAGGAAAAGTCCGAGCATAAAAAAAAAAAAAAAGGTCAGGAAAAAAAAAAAAAAAAAAATAACAGTCATCTTGGTCTTGACCAGTTTACTCAGCTGAGTCACAAGGCGCATATCTCCTCTTAGGACGACCGACGAAAAAGAGTCAAAAGCAAAAGTTTCTTTTGCCTTAACCTGGTGCTCTCAAAAAAAAAAGTGTCGAGATATCTGTTCCTGTCGCGTGCACGCGCGCTTTCCATTTCTCCGACACCACAAAAAAAAAAAAAAAAAACCCTCCCTCCCCCCTTCCCTAAGGGGAAACCCATCTCACTATCAACACTTACACGCTGGAGATGCCGACCTGTGCCTTGCTCATATCCGCCTCCTTGAGGCCAGTTGCGTACACTATTCAGTTCAATCATTTCAATGGATTTGATCCGGATCAGACAGTGACGTTAGTGATCCTTGTTGTGCGCAAAGAATAGAGATGGGATCGGCAAAGGGGAAAAAAAAAAGGCAGAAGGATCGACACTTACACATGGCCTGTGATGCGCCCTGGCTCTTTGGTTGTGTGATTTTAGCGCTGAACTTGTTGATGCTTGGCTTTCCGCTGTCGCCAGATCCGGACTCTGATCCCGAGGCTGTCGAGTAGCGATAACGCTGGCACTGTGCCAAAGTGGCTCTTGTCGCGTTACGGCCATGACTAGGAACGTTTGAACGAGATGAAAGGAGAGATGGGGAGAGAAAATCAAGCAGAGTTAGGATACCTAGTGATATGACACGCGCGCCCAGAGAAAGTGAGTCCTGGAAGAGACGCGAGTTTTTTACAAAGGGAATGGTAGTAGACATACATTCTGAATTGGTTTGCAGCCTGTGATGCTGCCGCCGAGAGAAATGTAGACATGTTCGTAGGGGGTTGGGGTATAGAAGTACAATGAGCGAAAGGAATTTACACAATCGAGATGCAGAGAACACGAGAATGAGGAAAGAAAAAAATAAAGAGAGGGGAGGGGAGGTGGAGGAGAGTGAGAGTGAGAAAGAGAGTAGAGAGGAACAAGGAGGTCGAGAAGGATAAGAAGAGAAAGAAGAAGAGGAACAGGAACAGACAAAGGCTCGGAGAAGCGTGTCCCCTTTTATTCTTGTGTCCCTAACCCAAATAGTCCGAATCGATCAAGGTTCATCCCGAAGGCCAACCTGTGAGTGCTTGACTGCTCTTTTTTTTTATATATAAAACAGCCGTGGCACTTACACCTGAGTGCAAAAGTACACAAATGGGTCATACTCTCCACAATCTACAAAAACTACCTTTTTTTTTTTTTTTTTTTTTTTCCTCCAAGACCTTCTGCGCGTCTATAACTCTCTCTGACGAGTGAGGGTGGTCAGTGCATTCGGACAGATGTGACGGATCCAATGGTATCATCTTCAGCCACTTCGTTGGCCAGCTGTCAGTTTTACCCAGTCGCCGGAAGAAAAGTCGCAGCCTAGATCTTGTGGTAACGAAGCAAAGGAAGCAAACCAACCCAGTTGAGCGGCCCCTTTGGGGACACATTCTGTGCCAACCATCGAAGGGGTATATGCCATCGCTCTCACTGGCGTGGCTATTGACAGGCAGCCACGAGAGGTGCGAACTGGCCCCGCTTCTCAACGTTCCCGAGATCCGCCTCACCGCATGGGCTGTCAGATTTGGGTTGCGCTCGCTCGCGAGGATGCAGCGAGCGAGAGAGAGAAAGGGTGCGATAGGGTCACCGGATGGACAGCCAATGCGGTTGCGGGGCGGAGTAGGTGCAGCCGCGATATATGCAGGCGTGTGTGTCGTGCGTGTGTGATGTCGGTGATGTCTTTTGTGATGCGGTGTGTGGCCAGTGCAAGACGAGGAGGGGACGGAGGGTCGCTTGGGGATTGGATGAGTCAAAGTCTATGTCTCTCTAATTGACAAAGACTGGCCTACGTTGCCCTGTCAATTAGCTGGAGCCAGGAGGAGAGAGAGCGAGGAGGATTGGTGGCGCATGCGGACCATGGGATCCCAAGGCCACGGAGAAGGCAGTGCTTCGCGACAGGACAGGCCACGACAGGACAGGCCCACTGTGTGCAGCCAACGGTGAGCCAATCAGCGCCGTGGTACTGGCCCTCAATGCGAGACGAGGAGGCAGCGCACGAAGGGTTTGGTAGGCGTCAGCGGGGAACTACTGCCTTTGCCTGGCCTGGGCTCCGTCTGTCCAGCCAACAGACAACGCTGCGACTGGTCAAGGAGCAGAAGGAGCAAGCCAGCGGGCCTGTTGAGACCAGGATCACCTACACTGTTGTCATATTTATACCCGCAGGGACACACCCCACCTCTCTTTTGCTTTCACTCCCAGTCTCACCTGCTTCTCTACCTCTCTCTCTTTCTCTCTCTTACTCTTTTTTTTTTCCTTCCTCTCTTTCGCTCTCTCCCTCTCTCTCTCTCTTTCGCTCTCTTGGTCTTCTTTCTGCCGCTGTCTCTCTTCTCTCCCTTCTTCTTTCTCCATCACCTGTCTTTTTTCTGCCTGCTTTGCCTGCGCTGTTCTCATTGCCTTTATATTTCCCGCCCGCATCGCTTCGCTCCGCATCGCATCGCATTACTCTCTCCTTCTATTCTTTCCCTGTTCATGCGACTACGCATTCACACAACCTACCACTTCGACCCGCAATGACAGCGCTCGACACATCAATGCAGATGGCAACTTATGTCCAGCCGCAGCCGATGCCGCTTGTGCACGAGATCGAACACAAGACCTCAGCTATCATTGATGAATGCTGCTCCTTGCCCCATGATATCAATGATTTTTGCTGTGGACCCATCGAGCCTACTTCCTGCTGTGGACCTTCTGCCCCAGCTCGACTTTCACTCGACTCGCTCGAGTGCTGTACTAGTCCACACACACACTCGCCCACGGCCATGGTCAACGGTTATCCGATCTCTGAGATCGAGTGCTGCATCATTGACTCAGCCATCAAAGACGGGATAGAATCCGATTGCTGCCAAGATCTAATTCGACCAGGAACAGTCATCTCTCGCCCCACACCGTCGCTTGCTACCTCGACATGTTGCACTGAGCATCCTGAGGTTCTCAACGACTGTTGCCTCACTTGTTGCCCCGAATCAATGTCCTCAGGGGCCAGTACAGCCTCTATATCGACCACAGCAACGACGCCAACATCAACAATCCTGCAGCAACCAGGATACTTTACTCAAGGCGCTCTCCAATGCTCTACTCTCAATGATCCGTAAGCAACCACTACCGTTTGCTGTTCTTTATGGCTCTCTTTCGTTATTTTAGTTACTCCACCTGTAAAAATCAGCCGTAGAAGGTGTATCTCTCAAGTTGTATCCTTCAACATTGTTCCTTACAAGACCCTTCTCTTTTCTCTGTCCTTGGGCTTTTTATCCGACACTAGGTGGAAAGCTGGGTCCACGTGCAGTCACGTCGAAAGTTACCCGCACCAGGCCTCGTCTCACTCGGCGTTCCATTTCCTCAATAATGGCCACAATAACAGTCAGACTCATGGCATTACCTTCCTTTCCAAGCAGGGCCTTGGATCAGATACTAATATTCAAGTATCTATGCAGCAACAAGGTCAAGAGTCTTCACCGCTTTCGGGAACCCCTCCTTCCTTGCCGCTCTCACCACACTCAATTGAAGACGAGCAGTTGGATCATATGATCCGCTGCCTATGGACAGGCTGTACAGCCGAGTTCATTTCCCCAGACGACCTGCTGCCCCATCTATCTGAGCTCCATTTGCCCTTGGTCGGTAACGACCATGCTCTCTGTCTGTGGGAATCGTGTGCCACTGAACAGACAGATGTCGACAAACTCTTGCAGCATCTTCGTTCTGACCATCATATTGTGCCGCCCCAGCAACCCCAGCAACAAACACAACATCAACACCTCTACCCTCACAGTCAACCACAAGATGGGAATCATACCCTAGGTATTTCAAGGCTTATGCCTGGCACTCTTCCCACCACTGTCATCCAACCTATTGCTCACAGACCAACACATGTAACAGTGACCTCAGCCTCGCTTATGAGACCTGGTGGGTCCAAGGACAAGGAACAGCATATCTGTCACTGGAAAGGTTGCAGCAGAAACTTTCCCAACTATGACTCTTTGACAACTCATCTTAGCGAAGACCACATTGGCACAGGCAAGAGTGAATACGTTTGTGAATGGGAGAATTGCGAGCGTAACGGTCGCGGGTTTGGACAGCGGCAAAAGGCTATGAGGCATATTCAGACCCATACAGGCGACAAGCCGTATCAATGCCAAATCTGCAAGAAGCGTTTCTCTGAGGCTAATATTATGGCACAACATATGAGAACCCATACCGGTGAGAAGCCATTCAAGTGTCCCGAGCCAGGATGTGGCCGAGAGTTCTCCATCTCTGGCGCTCTGACCATTCATCGGCGCGTTCATACGGGCGAGAAACCTTTCAAGTGCAAATTTGAAGGATGTGACAAATGGTTTGCAGAGAGTTCGAATTTGACAAAGCACCTTCGAGTTCATACAGGGGAGCGACCCTTCCAATGCCCTTTCCCCGGGTGTGGTAAGCGCTTCTCAAGACCGGATCAAATGACACGGCATAAACGCACCCATTTGACCCCTGCTGAGAAGGCTGCTGAAGCCTTGGCTGGCGGACCAAACAAGGGCCAAAAACGAAGTGTTCCAATGGCCTTTTCGTCCGCCGAGACAAGCCTATCTTCGGCTTCAACAGCCACTTCGGTATCTGTCCAATCACCTATTGAAAACAATATGTGGTCACCACCATCATCTACGCTAGCACTAGGCCCACACTCGTCGATGGCAGAAAGTGAAGAGACTCCTTTCATGATGATGGACCAGTATTCATCACAGCCCCAACATCCTTATGGCAACGTATCTCACAAACGAGTTAGGACGTGAGCACTAAGAGGGCCTGTGTGTCCTTTTTTTTTCCCTATGAGCAGATACATCGAATTCACCCTTTTGACGCCTTGTAATATAGCACCAATGAACTTTTTTTTTTCGTATTAATTGCTCTGCGATTGGTTCAGGGGATTTGTGATAATGACCAAACAGCCAACTTGGACTCTCTCTCTCTCTCTCTCTGTGTGTGTGTGTGTGTGTGTGTGTGTGTGTGTCTTTCTATCTTTCTATCTTTCTCTCTCTCTCAAAGTTGTGACTGTGCGAGAAAGCTTAAAAAAAAAAAAAAAAAAAAAGACAGACAGACAGACCTTTGCTATATTGGGCATCAGCCTCAACGTTCAGTTCAGACGTCAACATGGACAATGACTCGAGAAGAGTCAGGCTCAGGCACAATACCAACAATAATGAATCGACGCTACCAATGTTATCTAGTGTCAACTCTGATGCAACCATAAAGGAGCCTTTCTCAATCTTGCCCTTTGGAATCAATTACTACCATCTAATCGAGGATCAGGCTAATCACGATCCATATTATGAATACTTTGATGATCCTGAGCAGGAAAAAGAGGTGGCGGATCGATGTGATATCACACAAGACGCAGAAGACGCGAACCAGTTCTTTGATGATCCAACTGTCTATGGACTCTTAAAAGAGTGGTATGACGGACGGTATGAACAGGGAATGCGGGACCTTGCTGGAGGCCGCGATGGCAAGATACCCAGACGACATCAGTCGCAACAACAACAACAACGACAGCAACCGCAGGATGAACCTCATGTGGATGCAGTTCTGCACCAACAAGAGAACCCCTCATCGACTCAAGAAGACCACGGGGAAGGATCTTTGCGCCCAACATGGTCCTCTGTCTATGGCCAAGTGGAAGAGGAGAATGAACTTGGAGATCGTTCCAACATCAATCCCGAGGATGATAGGATGTTCTACTACAAGAATGACCGCAACGTTTGGAGACTTGTCAATGAGCCATACCGTGGACGAAAGAGAAAACTCGGTGGAGGAGCTATTGGACGATCCACTCGAGAACACCATGCTCCAAAGGAAATTACAGAACAGGCACAGTCAAAGCCTCAAATACAAGGAGTCTATGATCAGCCGATCTCTACACCCAATACTCCTGCCCCAGTGCCAACAACATCTCTGTCGATACCGCTTGAGAGTGCTCAAAGCACAACGACCCCGCTTTCATACGAGAAGGAACCAAATATCCAGACAGAGACGATGGCTGAGGAGAATATAGAACTTCGGCGGGACCTACCTTCCGACCAACCACTTTCAACCGAACCCGCTCAGGGAACTTTGTCAAACACCAGTATTGTAGGAATGGATGTTGACTCTGAGAATCGACAGCCCTCTCAATACTCTCACAAAGGCGGAGCAAACAGTCCTCTTGGTGCAGGAACAGTCGGGACAATGCCATATCAAGGATCGGTGCATGCCAACTACTCTGCCATGGAAACTGAATCCCCACCAGTATGCGCTCCTGCAAGACACCAGACTGATGGGATCAGTTCTACAGCAGGGGATACGGCCAGACCTGTACTTAACACACAAGTATCAGAAGAGCCCCATTCCTCCCATCGTGTCGGCTATGAAGAAGGCGACCCACGACTTGTCACTACCTCTCTTGAATACAAGTTTCAAGATCTCTCTCTTGCACTTGAAGATTCCAAGCTTCGGACATTGGCCTTTGAATCTCGCTTCCAAGTTCCCATTGCCCACCAACTACCAGTCAATTTCATGCCACCACCGCCACGGATAGAGGCTAACCCCGCGGTACCTGTTTCAGATAAGGAGATAATCGTATCGGTCGCCTTCCACAGTGCGAATCGACCCTCTCAACGATTAGAAGAATGCCTCTTCCTGGGATCACAACCTTTGACAGCTCTAAGAGATCAGTTTTATTGTCTATCTGATTTCTTGACCCGTGGACCTGATGAACCACGAAAGGGCGCTCCGACCAAAAACACTAAAGCCAAAAAGGTGTCGAACTCATTCATTTTTATCGAGGGCGTTTTTTACACGGATTCTCCTTTGGCAAGGGCCAAGATCGACAAGCTGAATGAAATGAAGGAAGCAGAGCGTGCCAGAGTCAATCTATTGACCAAAGAGATGATTGAAAACCGACGAAAACAAAAGATCCAGATCCGTCTGCAGCAACTGAGAGAATCTCAAGCAAGCGTCGACGGACAAGAAGAGACCGTTGACAACTCGAGCGAATCGCAAACCCAAGAAGGCGAGAGTCAGATCCAGCAGCAAAAGGAGGATGCAGAGCAGACAGAAAGAACTGAAGAGAGTGATACTATGAGTGTAGAAGATGGTACTGAGGCATTATCTATTCGAAAGGAGGTCTACCGTGAGAACTACAAAGAGCCTACGCTTGAAGACGTTGTTCTGGAGAATGCGGCCGAGCTTGAGAAGGCATCACACGACTATAGCAAGTAAGTGTGCGCCGTCCTCCCTTGTCTTGTCTTCTTTTTTTTTTTTTTTTTTTTTTTTTTTTTTTGTTGTTGTTGTTGTTGTTTGTTTGTTTGTTTGCTGAACCCGAGCGTGTCTTGGTAGGCTCCAAGATTACTCGCAGTTGAGTGGTTGGTATTCATCCTTTGTGTTCTTGCAAACTAGGGTGATTATGGAGTGGGTGGATGCTGACCCAGAACGAAAGAGACTACCACAGTTTGAGAAACTACAGAGCAAGCAAATGCATGACACTTTGATTCAGGACCTTTCTATCCGCTTGAATCACCCATATCTGTTAGTCCACCAGGGCAATTGTGAGCATATTATCATCTTTCGAGATTTAAGGTAGGAACCCGAAGCTTGCCAGTCTTTGAAACCTTGCAGAAAGCCATGTTTATCGCATACAGAAACTAGAAGACTGATTTTTTTTTTTTTTTTTTTTGCCAATTGTTGTCCACTTTGTAGACTTGTGAACAAGGATTATGATGACATGGACAGGGGGCATTATCCACTATATGTCTATAAGGCCAAATCAACGCGACACAAGTGCAGGATGTGTAATGTAAATCCAGCCTATTATATCACGATTGACGATCGGTTGTCAGGCTCAACACCTTGTTACTTTTGTGAAAGATGCTACGACAACTTTCACTATGACCAGGATGGGAGTATTCTTTATGATGACTTTCGAGTCTTTGTCTATGCCCAAGAAGACTGAGAATAAAACCCAGAAAAAAAAAAAAAAAAAAAAAAAAAAGGGGAAGGAAATAAGAGAAATCTTTCTTTATTTTTTTTCTGATCACCTACTTTTTTCCCTCCCTAAAGAACCTTGACAAAGCCAGGACCAGTTCCGCATTTCATTCTTTGCATTATTTCTAGGATCTTGGATTGTCAGGTACCGGAACATTCATGCGACAGGATCCTGTCTCTGCTCTTGGCATTTCGGTTTACTGGACGCATAGACATTGGTCATGGCAACAGGAAAGGAGGGGAATCCTGCCTGATCTCTAGACATTCATAGTCTCCGAGATTGGAGGCTTTCGGAGAGGCCTGTTTCCCGAGAGACCGGAGGAATGGAACCTTCTGGGTATTTGTCAGCGCAGCATGAGATTCGACGTTGAGCTGATCAGGACTCTCTTTTTTTTTTTTTTTTGCCTCTTTTGTCTTTTCTCTCCTTTCTTTCTTTCTTTCTTTCTTTTCCTCCTTTCTCAACTCTTGACTAGACTCCTCCCCTTCCGATTTTTGATCAAAACCCTGAAAGCCTGAATCTTTCTCTCTCACAAACCGCCTTACCACAGAACACTCAACATGTCGACATACCAGCGTGAAGAAGAAGACGGCAAGGATGTGATCATCTTTATGGAACCTTCGGCAGCAACGACACCGGACCCCAAGTCTAGCTCGTCAGACTCCAAAGATCAATCGGCAGCATTCAACCCAGAGACAGGCGAGATCAACTGGGACTGCCCTTGCTTGGGAGGAATGGCACAGCCACCATGCGGTGATGCCTTCAAGGAAGCCTTCTCATGCTTTGTCTTTTCGACCGCAGAACCCAAGGGTGTAGACTGTGTGGACAAGTTCAGGGCTATGCAGGACTGCTTCCGGGAACACCCTGAGGTCTACGCAGATCAGTTGGACGATGATGACGATGATGATGAGGTCAAGGCTGAGGTGGAGAAGAAGGAAGAGGAGAACAAGACTGAGTCTGCGTAAAAAAAAAAAAAAAAAAAAAAAAAAAAAAAAAAAAAAAAAAAAAGGAGACAACTGGAATGAGAGAACAGAAGGCTGCAAACATATAGGATACAACAGGGGAGCATTGAAGACCTGTCTCTCTCATTTTTGCAACACTAATAAAGTCGAACAATGCATCTCAGATAGGAAAGGGACATGGCCACAAAAGATCCGAAAGATGTGTGGTCTAGATAGTGAAGGGAAAGGAGTGATCAGGAAGTTTCAGGAAGCTTGAACAACAACGGTTAGAAAAAAAAAAAGGCGTGGATGGCTTGTCCTGTCCTGAGAGAAGGGGCTGTGCAACTCTTATGGAGCCAGGCTCTCAAAGCGATGTCACCTGAGGGGAAACTCTTGGCAACAGCCACGTATCTTCCCTATGTCAATGGGTCTTGAAAATGAAATGCCCTTCGTTTCTCTTCTTTCTTGAACTGTTCTCAACAAGACACCCACGCTACCCTCTCCATTCATCCTCCCATACCTTTGCAAGAACAACACCCAAGGATTATCTACACCAACTACCCCGTCAGTACCTTCAGTCAGTGTGACCGATCCGACCTGCCTGTAGCACAGACCATTAAAAGAGTACTCTACACCTAGAAGAATGTCTGAAGAAAAAAATATAACGCTTGGTCCTCAACCCGTCTTGGGTGAGGTTGAGTTGATGACACCCATGGACCAGCTTCCGCCGCCACTCTATTCTTTCTCGAGTGCCGAGTCGCCATCTGCAGGATCAGATGACGCAAAAGTGCCAACTTCCGACTATATATCGCCAACAAAGGAATTGCCACCAACACCCTCAGGGTTAGAACCGACATCAGCATCAGGTTCAAGCGAACAAGAGCAGTCATCCTCAACTGCATCTTCCTCCACTCCCTCCTCTACACCTACACCATTGTCGTCAACGCGGAATACATGGGCGTCTCTCTTTTCGTTTGCTTTCGGTATTAGCAGCCCTAGCAGCAATGGTAACGACAATACCTTAGGTGATGAGCAAAATGAAGAGCGACCCTGGAACCCCCAGGAACTCGACCCACCTCTGCCCTTATCAATTATGTCCGTAATGGAGAAAGACCAACAGATTGCCCTTATAGCAAGTCTTCGATCAGCAGAACAGGCGTACAAGACGACCGTTGAGCAAGCACAGGATCGAATGAAGGCTCGCTCACGCGAGAGCCAACGAATCTTTGATGAGGGCAAAGTTAAGATCAAGGTTAAGAAGGAAGAAGCCGATAAGGGGGCTAAAACAGAACTTCAATCCTCCAAGGATGCAGCTGCGGAAGCACAGATTTGTGAAGTACTCGATTTAGTCAAGCATGCCATCCTAGATCTGAAAGAACAGCAATTGTTGGAACAAGAAGAAGAAGAAGAAATGCGGCGACAGATGAAGCAAGAGGAAGAAGAAGAAGAAGAAATGATGCGACAGATGCAACAAGAAGAGAAAAAGAGAGAAGAGTTGCAAGAAAAGAACCAGGGAGGTCTGAGTCAAGAGATCCTATCCAACCCATGGTCATCAGACGTTCCTTCCTCACAATCCCTCTCTGGAAGACCGACTTTGCCTAGAACTGGCACTACTACGACGGCCATCCTGTCTAAACCGAAGGAGGAAGATTCAGGAATTAAGGAGTGGGTCGAGTATGCAGCACAGACCTTACAATCGCGTATTCCTAAATCACAAGCACGACAGTTGTTGCTGGAAGCGATTGCGACTGAAGCGACACGACGTCAGATTGATCTCGGGTCTACTTCTGGGACAAGTATGGTCTCTTCTCATGCCTAGAGCCTAAAGGGGGAGAGGGGAGGGGGATGTTGGGCCGTAAGATACGTATAGATAGAGCCTATAACTAGGAGTAGAACAAGAAGAGAACGTTCACCCAACAGTACGACATTCACTCTTCTTTCCGCTGTTCTTTTTTTCTGGATGCTATCCATGCATACATCCTGTGCACATGCATATAAATCATGTCGTTCACAAGATTTCATGAGATGCATGATGCATACAAAAAAAAAGGCCTGGTCTTTCTTTTCCACGACTTCATTATTCAGATGTCATTTGCGCGATTAGGTCTCCTCTAAAGTGTTCTATTACATTCTCAATATCAGAATGACTAGATCTGTAAAAAAGGAAAGTAGACCAGATGAGAAGAAAAAAGAGGGAGGGTGGGGGCAAGCAGACATACAGGCAGACAGGGAGGCAGGCAGGGAGGGAGGAGGGAGGAGAAGGGGCAGGGAGAACACCTTTGGTCACGACGAAAGATCTGTCGCTCCCCTCTTTTCTTATTTCTCTCTCCCTTCCTCTCTCTCTCTCTTTCTCTCTTTCTCCCTTTCTCTCTCTCTCTCTCTCTCTCTTTCTCTCTTTCTCCTTTCTCTCTCTCTCTCTCTCTCTCTCTCTCTCTCTCTTTCTCTTTCTCTGTTTGTCCTTGCGCATCTTCGCAGAATTGGGATCATGCAGACCACACGGGCCCAGATTTTCCTCACCCCAAAAGACGAATAGGAAGTGTGTGTAGGAAAAAAAAATGAATCGCGTCAACTAAATGCCACGACTATCGGTCTGGCGATACCTCCCCCCCACTCCTTGATCTCTTGCTTGTTCTGTCCTCCTCTCTCCCGACTTCCCGCCCAATCAGAGTCTTTCAGTCGGCCGAGGCTAGGATAGTGCAAACACTCATTCTATAGAGACAAGACCTTTTTTTTTAATGCAGTTCCGCTCAAAAAAAGAAAAAGATCGGGAAGGAAATGACTTTGGAAGTGGTTTATCCAATGAGGGTCAATGAGTTGTAAATCTTTGGTGTAAGTAATGTGCTATGGTACCCCAACGCATGTGAGAATGAGTGCGCCATCAGGGTGGTTTCGGCGTACAGTAGATTGGTGTTCACTGCAGACACTCTCCGTCGGACCCAATGTGGCACACTCCTCTCCCCGACTCTACTCTCTTTCTCTCACGCACGCACGCACGCACGCACGCACGCACAAACACACACACATACACATACACACACTCACACTCACACACAGATACCCTCTCTCTCCCAAACCTCTCTTGCTTGGTCACTTATTTTCCTACTCTTACTCCTTTCCTGTTCATTCAGGACTGGGGATTTCATGCATCTCTATTACACCTCTTTTGTCCCGCACCCCGTTTTCCCTCGTCATAGTCGTTTCGCTCAAAGTGCTAAGATGAGGAAATGTGGGAGTCTGCGTCCAAAAAGTAGGGGCTACATGGGTCACGATACATATGCCAACAATGTACTTTACCTGAACACCGACAGGGCAAGACAATTCCCTCTCCCTCTCTCTCTCATATGCACCTGCGGAAAGAAGAAAGAAAGCGAACAACAACAAAAAAAAAAAAAAAAAAAAAAAAAAAAAAAAAAAAAAAAATAGTGGTGAATAAGAGAAGGGGTGCAAAACATTTTCGAATGGGCTGTAGTCCAACCATCCCCTTGACCCTCCTCAAAACTCGGTCAACGTAAGGAGACAGCAAAAGTGAGAGAGAAGGAAGGAGCGGGGTCATTTGTACACAAGTGTTTGGATCTCAAGGAAGGGGGGAGTCCCTCCACCCCTTCTCTCCTAGTCCTTCTCGTCTTCTTTCCTCTCTTTCCCCTCTCTTTTTTTTTTTTTTTTTTTTTTTTTCTTACCACCCCAACTTCATATGCATTGGACGGTCCCTCTCTCTCTTTTTTTTTTTTACACTACGGAAGGAATGAAATATGCGATGATCCAATATATGTGACCTTTCGAGTATTTACCATCCTAGTGTGATGCAATTCAAATGACAAGGTAGAAGATTTGGCCCCATTCCCTTCATGTCAGCGCCCCGCTCGGCTCCAAATGCTGCGTCTGCATGTACGTCCAGAAAGAAAGAAAGAATGCTCAGATCCCGATCCTCCACTAGTAACGGATACACAAGGGTAAAAAAGAAAAGAAAGCCGGTTCGACTGATTTAAAAATTGGCCAATCCCCAGTCGCCGTGTTGCTGGGACAAAGTCGCCATTCTTTTCCGTTTGCATGTTACCTAGCCCGAGAGAACGAGAGAGAGAAAAGAGCCAATAGACTAATGGATAAAGGGGGAATGGCAGGATATAATGATTGACACGAGCAATCTCTGTGTTCATTCTGCAAGTGTCCTCTAGAGAACTGTGTTGAATTAGGAATGGTGTATAGTCAGACCAATCTAGGTCAACCTTAAACTGAGCTGTATGAAATGGTAGCCCACAGCATCCCACAGGAGCTCACAGCAATCCATTTCTAACGCCCAACGAACAGTGTACCTTTTTTTTAAAAAAAAATCTCGAACAAGGGCGAGGACGAGATACCTATCTAGAGTGTAAGCAGGCTGTTTATTGGATCTTACGTTTTTCGCAAAGATAATTTTGGTCCGCGAGCCCATCCTGGCCACAGCACACAGGCGACCTGATCCACTTTGCATTCAGGATGTCAATGTCCGCGGCATTGGGCGAATCGTTCACCCGAGATGGACTATGATTTGCTGTGTGGGACTCTTTAGCTATTGTGTGATGGTTTTACCTCCCTCACTCACTCAGTTCTCTCAACACTCTTTGGTCTACTACATACATACATATTCCTGTACTTTTTTTTTTTTTTTTTTTTTTTTTTTTTTTTTGTTTCTGCTCATATCCCTCGCCTTGTCTGTATGTCTAGCCTGTTTGTCTTTGTGCGAACTGTACCTGTTCTCGAACACTCCTCGTTTTCTTTCTTTCTCTTTTTCTCTCTTTCTCTCTTTTTCTCTCTTCCACTCTTTCTCTCTTTCTCTCTCTCTCCCCACCTGTTTAAGCTTCTCTTTTGAGCTTTTTTGCCCGACGACGGATTGTTTTGTGGTACCATTCGGACATTGTTGTATGCGTCCTCCGGGTCACAGAAGTCTACGAGGTCGATTGCTGTGTTCGAACGCTCGCCTCAGACAGACACAGAGGAGATACAAGCTCACCAAGCATTTGCTTGTTTCTCCCACTCTATTCTCTCTCTCTCTCTCTCTCTCTCTCTCTCTCTCTCTCTCTCTCTCTCTTTGGTATATCTATCGGGACACATGGCGGACATATAGTGGTTCGAACAAGATGAACAAGAGGGCGCGCCTACCAACCTTGGTTGCCCGCCAAGCTGCCTGTTTCTGCAAGATGTGCATGAGCGCCTTTGTGCCTATGTTCACAAAAGAGCCCCATTTTATTCTTTTCTTTCTTTTCTTTTTTTTTTTTTTTTTTTTTTTTCGCCCTCTTGTGATAGGCAAGATGTCCGTATTTTTTTTTTTTTTTTTTTTTCCCTTTCTCCCATTTGCTCACCCGTTCGCCCTCCCCTTCTCACACTCCGGCCATAACCTTGCATTTTCAGCCATGTTCCCGCGCATGTTATTTTTTTTTCCTGCAATCATTTCTATGGGGGGAAAGAGACATGAATAAGGAGAGAAGAGAGAAGAGGGGAGAGAGCATCACCAAGCAGGAAAAAAAAAACAGCCGAAGATTGTGACACCATAGAGAAGCGATTGCAGTAGTGGGCGGGAACTGCTATGCTTTTCTTCCACTTCTCTCTTTGCTCCCTGTGTTCCTCTACTTTTTACTTTTTTCTTTTCACCGATCTTCCCTCTATGCATCCCGTCCGAGAAAGATAACAAAAGAGTATATACTTTTTTTAGGTGGGAAGAGGTCCATGTTAGCAGTAGCAACATTCTTGGCCATGCTTCCAGTTAGGCCATGCAGCCAACCATGCGACGGATCGGAGAACGTTCAAGGTTAGGGAGTTTTCCGGACGATGGATTTGTCCGAACTTGGTGAAACAACACAGCAGTTGGGGAACTAGAACTAGTTTGCTGGGGGGAAAGAAGATGGCACTTGACTACGCCTATGGATGCAAAAACTGGTATCGAGCCGAAAACTACCTGTATGTAGGCTAAAGAGCATCAACAAAAAAAAAAGGATATGAGCTTGATTTATTAGTCTTTAGAAAGAAAGATAGGGATATATCCATGGAGATCTGGTTTTTTCGCTAATTCCACCATTGGTTCATCCAGCTTTCTTGCATTACCCAAAGGCAAAGGCGAGCCTCTCGTGCAACACAAATCGGATAAAGCACGACCCCCCAAGGACCAAGAAGCATAATTTCCTCGATCATTCTCTCCCCTGGTCGGCTCAACCGTGCTCAGCACGACCTTCAATATCACCTTGCCCAATCTACCTTTCACGCCCTCTGTCTCTGTGCTTTTCTCTGCCAGGAAAGAGATCAAGGGGGTTAGGGTGAGGAAGAGGTATCAGGGGAAGAAAATGCTGATGCTCTGCATAAGGAATGTGTTGCATGAATGTCTAGGGGCTCTGTCAAATCATCAAAGATGAGGAGGAGGACGAGGAAAGAGGAGGGCAGCGTACATCTCGCTCCTTAATCTGCCACCAAAGGTTAGGAAGCTGCGCTGTTTGTTGCGTTGCTGACTCTAGCCTCAGCCGCCGGTCCCTACATCTCTCTCCCAGTCCCTCACCTCCTTTCTTCGTCAGAGGGCATGAAGGAGTGGAGACTACATGCATCTCATGTATACGGCATTGAGAAGTTTTCTCTACACTCTCTGCATCGCCTCATCTTTCTCTGTGCCCTCTTTTTTTTTTTTTTTTTTTTTTTTTCAGAGAGACGCGATGTTCGGTCTCTCTGAAAAGAAACCTTAGGACTGGCGCTTGGACCACTTTATCTCCTCCCATCTTTTTGGATATGTTAGACTAGATAGACAATATCAGCTACCGTCACAGAATTGGCTGCTCCTCTTCATCCTTTGGAGAGGAAAAGTAACGAAATAGGAATAGTGCCTGCAATAGCAGTGGAGGAGGT
Source organism: Mortierella sp. BCC40632 (assembly GCA_011634665.1). Classification (NCBI taxonomy): domain Eukaryota; kingdom Fungi; phylum Mortierellomycota; class Mortierellomycetes; order Mortierellales; family Mortierellaceae; genus Mortierella; species Mortierella sp. BCC40632. The sequence continues at coordinate 2,676,522 of WAEK01000006.1, forward strand.
GAGAAGTAGCGACTAACAAAGATGATACTGCCATTTAAACCAGATCATCCCCTAGATTGGAAAACTTATCTCATGCGCAGAATCCTGGACTCTCAGTTGTTTTCCCTCCCTCTTTTTTTTAGGTGGGCGCCTCTTTATTGCGAATGCATTGTCTTGTTTACGCCTCCTCTTCTTCCCTCCTTTCTTCTCTCTCTCTCTCTCTCTCTCTCTCTCTCTCTCTCTCTCTCTCTCTCTGCTCTCCTTCAGCTCAAAATGACCTTCCCCCTGTTTTTTTTTTTTTTTTTGTCCGAGCACTAGATGTGTGCGCCAGACTAGCCAAGGAGTGCAGGTCCAATAATACCTAACAAAAGCACGCTCTCAGAGGAACTCGGAGTCCTTGATTTGAGACTCCAGCTAGTCAAGTCGTTCTATCCTGAAGACGAGGATGCTAGATAGCTCGCAGCAAGCCTTATAGAGCGCTTTCTTTGTTTTCTTTTCTCTTCTTTGTCTATGTATGTCTCCTAATTGGACAACCTCCCTTCTCGCCAAAGGGCTATCAATAATGTGTAAAGTCTCTCTCTCTCTTTTTTTTTTTTTTTTTTTTTTTTTTTTTTTTTTTTTTTTTTTGCTCAATTTCGACGATTGAAATTTTTCATTTGTCACCCCCGTTTTTCTTATTTGCGCTGGTCCAGCCTTTTTCTTTCAGTCTGCTCATCATTTTTGAACCGCGTTCCGTTCATTCTTTGCGTTAGGGTGAGAGTGGTCGGCTCAGCCCTTTGTTCCGACCATAGTAGTCAAGCAGCGAGGAGAGGAGAGTGTGTGAACAAGGAAACGAAGGGGAGAGAAAGAGAGAGAAAGAGAGAGAGAGAGGGAGAGGGAGGGAGGTAGAAAGAGGGGAAGATCGCACCCCCCCAATCCCAACCCCAACCCCTTTCTCCACCGGCTACACCTGCTCCTGGCTCGCTGCGTTTCCCTCGCTCGCTCTGTCTTTATTTCTTTCTTCCTCTTTCTCCCTTAGCTCTTTACCCCCGTTTCTCTTTTCAGGTGGGTGGGAGAGAAGAGACTCGGTCAGCCCTTTCTTCCTGGAGAAGGCACGGTCACGGCGCCAGCCAACCAGGGCGTGGCATTATCTGAACGGCGCCCCCTTTCTGGAACGCAGCCCATCTTTAGAGACTCTCTTCTCGCGCTGAGTGACGGAAGGAGAGGAGAAAGGAGGGCGACTTGGCGGAGCTCAGGATTTATCAGAGCTAACACTGGTTCCCCGCCGCTAGTGACAGGAGTCAGAGGAGTGCAAGGACGAGGGCGAGGGCGAGGGCGAGGGCAAGTGTGAGGAATGGATACGACCGCCTTCGCGTGTCGATGATGGTTCTGGCAACACGACCTAGCGTGAGAGAACGAACCGAAAGGATCTTCGTGGATCTATTTTCTTTTCTTTTCTTTTCTTTTCTTTTCTTTTCTGGTTCAATTTTGTAGGGTCTGTGGGCATGAAAAGTGGCCCAATAGGTTCGGGGGAAGAGAGCTACCCCTCGCTCCTCTCCCGTCGAGCAACGAAGATGGTGGGGGATGAGGCGGGGGTGCGCGGAGGAAAAGGGCCCTGTTGTGTCTTGTGTTCCGATAGACTTGGTATACTGCTGTGTGATTGATAACTCTTGGAATGAAAGGAAGCATATAGAGAAGCGGGCGGGAGAGCGTCCTGAAAGGTTTCTCTTTGGCTTGCCACGCTCTTTCCTTTGAACAGAGCTGTCGAGTCTATTTGTCCGCATGTAACAAGTGTTTGCCCCTCTGTTTTTTTTTTTTTTTTTTTTTTCTTTTCTAACGGGCCCAATCAAAAGTCAAGGGCTACTCTTTTATCTTGTCTCCCTTCTCCAACGATGCTGTCTCTCTGCTTTCCTTCTCGAAGACTCTTGGCTCGTCTTCAAAGGCAACCATGTGTCACCACGCAGGCGGACGAAACCTGGACCAGATCTCCACAAGAACGACTTGCTTGCCTCTGTTTCCTGTGCGTACGCGAATGTATGCGTGCGCATGTGTGTGTATGTATTATGTATGAGTGTGTGCGTGTATTTGTCCTGGAAAAGTCACCCGGTCCTTGTCGAATGTGGACGATTGTCACCATTCCACCCTTTTTTTTTTATTTATTTTACACACCTACCGGCGGAGCAGCGCCGATGAGAGTAAGCATGTCCATCCCTGATTGTGAATGGTCTTTCTCCGTTGAGGGTGTCTTGTGGGCTTGGTTAGTTCTAGCAATGTGAGATGCACAACATTCCTATCGGTCTCTTTGGGTGGTCGTTCCTTTGGCCTTTTGTTTCTCAATCGGTAGCCGAGAGAGGAGTAGGGAGAGGATGAGTGCACGGGTAAACGAGTCAGGGAGAGATGACACAATGCATGGATTGGATTGAATGACCTTATGAGGGTGTCTGTCTACTGCGGTCTATCGTTGCCGTCTTTGTCGGTCGGTTCGTTCGCATGTCCCTCCTTTGCATCTGGTCCCTCTTTTTTTTTTTTTTTTTTTTTTTTTTTGTCAGTCAGGCAGTGTTTGTCAGTCAGGCAGTCTTGTCCTCTTTTTTTTTTCCTCTTTTTTTTTGCCCCTTACCCCATTCTCGCGGCCACCTGGCATGCCTTCAGCACACCCACCCTTGTGAGCCAATTGCTTCCTGCTGTCCTGCCGCTTCGTCACCCCTCTCTCTCCTTTTCTCTCACAGCTTCTCTTTCTCTCTTTCTCTGTGTCTCTTCTTTCCATCCCCCCATCCCCCTTGTCGCGCGCTACAGTAGAGCAAACACTCGGACAGGATGAGGGAGCAAGAAAGAAATAGACATAAGCCAAGGCCACAAGACTTGACAATAGATCAATATGGTGGCCGCGAGTGGTGGTGGAGTAGAGAGGGGGAAGAACGAGGAAGAACTGCGGTGGAGACAAAGAGTCGATGTGTGTGCTGGATCGCGACCATGGTACTGGAGCAGACAAGCATTAGGCATGCCCGCACATAAGAGGCGGCAAGGGAGGGACGAGGGAGGAAAGGGAGGCGAGGAGTGCGCGGAAAGAAAAAAAAGCAAAGAAGGGGAGTAAATAGAAGAGTAACTATTTACATTGAATAGGCACCTCAATACATTTGGACCACAGATGCTCTCGCGTGTGTGCTGAGCGTGGGTTGATTCAATCGACCCATTCAATCGGCCAGCGGCAGAGTAGCTTACTGCGAACTATATTCGTCGGGTCTTCACACACACCCGTACAGCATCCGCCGCCAGACCTCAATACAATCGGCGTCATTCAATTCTTGAATCTGGAGCAGCGCGCGGGAACGAACCTGCCCTGGGCGAGCTCCTCTCACCCCACCACCACCACCACCACCACCACCACCACCACCTTCCTCCTCCTCCTCCTCCTCCTCCTCCTCCTCCTCCTCCTCCTCCTCCTCCTCCTTCACCACTACCTTCTTCTTCATTGCTAGTATCACCTCCTTCACACTTGATTCTGGCCGCACCTTGTGGATGTCATGCGCAGCCATGAGTCGTCATGTCTAGGTACAAGAAGCCCTGAAGAACCAATGATAGGAGTGTGTCAAGACAACCAGGCCCCAGGAAGTTGGTCTGGTCGATCGAACCCTTGTTTACGTCTCCGCCCCTCGCCCGCGCCGGGCTGGGCAAGCCGGCGGAAGGCCGAGAGAGAAGAGAGAGGCTGTGTACAAATACAAAGCGCGACCCTCTCTTTTTTCTCTTTTGCTGCGTCGTAACCTCTCCCTCTCCCTCTCCCTCTCTTTCTCTTCTCTCTCTCTCTCTCTCTCTCTCTCTTTTCTCTTTTCTCTTTTCTCTTTTCTCTCTCTCTCTCTCTCTCTCTCTCTCTCTCTCTCTCTCTCTCTCTCTCCCCTCCCCCGCTCCCCTCCGCACCCCCCCTTCGCTGCTTGCTCTTTGCATTCGTTGCCTGCCTGCGATCCCCCGCCGCCATCGGCTATCAGGTGTTTCGTCACGGGGGGACGACGTTGCCGTGTTGATCTTGCCTATGATCTGGGCTATTTCATTGGCTTTTTCGGTCGTGCTGTTGTTTTTTTTTCATTGTTCTTTTCTTTCTTATCTCCCCAGTTCGGCGCCCCAGGTTTTTCTCTTTCGCTTCTCTTTCTTTCTCTCTCTTTTCTCTCTCCCTCTCTCTCTCTCTCTCTTTTCTCTCTCCCTCTCTCTCTCTCTCTCTTTCTCTCTTTCTCTCTTTCTCTCTCTCCTTTGGATTGCGCCCAACCGCACCTCCCTTTCTTCTCTACTCTCTTCTTTCTTTTTTCATTCTCTCTCCCGCCCGATCCTTGTGATCCCTGTTGTCCCTGCGAGCCCGGCGGCCCCGCTTATCCCCTCTTCGCCTTCGCCACTACCGCTGTCATGGCCGCCGCCTCCTTTCACTCCGTGCCAATCACCCGCCCGGTTCTTCAGGACCACCGTCCACATCCGCCTCTTCCGCACCTTGCCCAGCTCTTTCCTCACCATAACCCGCCTACTCCCGCACAGCAACAGCAGCAGCAGCACTCATCATCTGCGCCTCTTGCTCACGCATCGTATTACTTTTCAGGTCACTCGCACTCCTCTCCGTCTCCAACTTCATCCTCTTCATCATCGTCGTCATCCTCTGTGTCCTCTGCTTCCTCTGTCAGCTCGTCCTCTGCCTCCCCGCCACCCGAGTCCGGATCGCGGCCAACACACGACGATCTGCGCGGTCGCCCACCATACCCGCACATGATCTCACAGCCCCGCGAGTCGTCCCCACACGGCCACGGCTCCGTATACCCACAATACTTTTCACACTCGCACTCACTCCATCACAACAATAGCAATAACAGCTCCCGCTCCCGCCCACGACCTCTATCTTCGCTCTCCTCATCCGACGACCCTTCTTCGATGATGATGGAAGACATTGTCCCCACTGAGCCCCGGCCACCTCACGCGCTCTTCGATTCACCTTCGCCTTCTCCCTTCTCTCGCCCAACTCGCTCCCAGTCGCGCTCGCGTTCACCCTCGGTGCCTCGAAGTCCCCACTCCCGTTCGCCTTCGTCAGCGGCCTCGACCGGCACATCACCCGCTACCTCGCCTTCGTTCACATTCTCGACGCTTAGCGTTGATGGCCGCACGAGCATGGGATCCATGATCGACATGGACGAGATCCAAGTTGGACCTGATGGCACACCACTGCCATTCGTTTGCTCAATCAAGGACTGCCGAAAAGCATATAGTACCCACCAGGGTTTGCGGCGGCACATTCGCGACCACCGTGAGACGGATGCGAGCGAGCGGTTCCCCTGCACGGTGCCTGGCTGCCGCGTGAGCCTTCGCACGAAACAGAGCTTGTCGGCCCATGTTCGACTTTGTAAGCAAAAGATCTCGGGCCAACTACACCACTGCCCAGAGCCTGGTTGTGATGCTTCCTACGGCTCGACAGAGAACTTGTCGCGGCACCGGCTCAAGCACGCACGCGGGCTTGTTGGTGTCAAATACCCATGCACATGGCATGGCTGCTACAAGACACTTGCCACTCCCAAGAGTCTAAAGGACCACCTGCAGATCCATGCAGAGCGCGATGCAGGTATCCAACTTTTCTGCCCCGTTGAAGGTTGTGGCAAGGTTTTTGGCACAAACCGGTGTCTTCGTGCGCACGAATTGCGATGCAAGCAGGTCAAATCTGGCGAGCGGCTACCATGCCCGATCGAGGGTTGCAAGGCGACCTTTGGCAGCACAGATTATGTGCGACGCCATGTGCTCGACCACGAAAAAGGTCTGATCGGGATCGAGTTCCGATGCGACTATGCCGGTTGCCAGGCCGTGTTGGCCAACCCACTGACGTTGCAGCGGCACAAGCAGCTTCATGAGGAGCAATCGCTCGGTTTTGAATGGATGTGCCTTGTTGAGGGCTGTGGAAAGGTCTACTCGGGCAGTAAGCAGCTTACCGACCATCAGTCGCGGATCCACAAGGATCTCGATTCCAGCTACCGATTTTCCTGCCCATACAAGGGCTGTGATGATAAGTTTGAGTGCCAAAGAACCGCGTACAAGCACCAATGTCTCTATGAGAAGGTAGGCACAAACACTTTTGTATTCAAATTGTTCTCGTCATTTGGTCCATCGATCTCGAACTCGGGCGAACAGTGCCTCGCCTACGAGAGCAGCCTGTCGATGCAATGCAATGCAAGGGCTCTCTTCCTCTCGCTTGCGCTGGTATGACTCGAGTGAGGGCAGATGAGAGGGACACTGGACGACACTTGAGCAACCAAACCCCACCCCAACCTCACCCCACACCCATCCAACATACACACAACAACACGCAAACACATACACATACACACACACACATTTACACACATACACACATACACACACGGAGAAAGAGCGGAAGAGAAAGATTGAGCGAGAGTGAAAGAGAGGTACACATGCGCCTCCCCCACGCTGCTCTCCGACTCGTCCGTTCATTCTTTGGTCCCGTTCTCGTCCTCTCCTTTGCTTCCCCCACCTCACCTCCCTGGCTCTGCTGGGACCCGAGCGGTTGTCTTGTTTAGCCTGAGGGTGCATGGAAGCGAGAACCTCAGAAGCTGAGCGCAGGATCCACGGCCCGCCTGCTTTGCGTGTGTTTGCTATCCCCGGCTGCTCTCTCGCCTCTGGGCCTTTCCTCTTCTGTACCAACACACAAGGCCTGGCCTCCGGCCTAGCCTAGCCTAGCCCCCCTCCCTTCCCTTTATCCCGTCGTTTGCCTGCCCTCTCCCCTTCCCCTGAACACTCCAAGATAGCCGATTCAATCGGGGACGCTACTCATTTTCACCGACAGCGTGTGTGTGTCTGTGTGTGTATCTGTCCGATACCGACACACACGTTCTGGATGCATCCTGCATCTCTGATCTGGGGGAAGGAAAGAAGCCGCTTCCGCCTGGTCACTCTCCATCTCCCGCTCGGCCTTTTTTTTTCTTTTTTTCTTGGATCTAACGCAACAATCAAACCGCTTGCTTTGCTTGCTTCGCTCTATGCAATCTATCGATCTCATTAGAAACAATGTCCGTTCGAAGGCTGCACATGCCTGTTGCCCAACTCCGAGGCGCTGGAAGCACATGTGTGGATGCACGATACGTTGACGACCAAGCCGCCATACCCATGCTTTGAAGAGGGATGTTCTCGAGTCTTTGATACAAAGCAAGGAATCTTGGCCCACGCACTTACTCACATCATCACCGACCTGTAAACACTTTGCACAACTCTATATACCGTAATATAATAAACCTCCTTTGCTTTTTTTTTGCAGCTGCCTCCTCTCTCTTCCTCTCTCTCTCTCTCTCTCTCTCTCCACAACCTGGGTCCTCTTTCTATCAAATTTTTTCTTAATACTATAATTTGGTTTGCCCTGTTCATTCGTTTTGCTCCAAAAGAGCTTCACAAACGAACCGACAGAGCGAAACGAAGCGAACAGAAAAGAACACCCTTGTTGTTGTTGTAAACAAAGGCGCAAGCGTCTACAGTACACTCACTGTCTACAGAAAACAAAAAAATGTGTATGGATCATGCATGACAGAGACCAGGTCAGCCTCAAAGAAGGCCACGAGTGAGCGGAGAAAGAGAAGGGTGTGTGGGACATGTTCGCGCGGTCAGCCTCTACTGAATTGAGAGAAAAGGAAGCCCACTGTATTGGCCTCTAAAAAAAAAAAAAAAAAAAAAAAAAAAAAAAAAAAAAAAAAAGAGAGAGAGAGAGAGAGAGAGAGATGCTTCCTGTCTGAGTGTCTACACCCTGTTCCCTGTTCGACCCGCTTGAGTGGTCGGATAAAAGGGTGTCGTGCTGACTGTCCAGCGTGGCGTAAGAACAGGGAGGTCTGGCACAGACTCGGCATGACCGCAAGGCGCGTGTGTTTGTATGTATGTAGACTACAACAGTGGGGTGTGTTAGAATGTTTTGTTGTATGTGTGTATTCTTTATTATTTTGGTCTGTTGATGATGAGAGCGTATTGCTCGAGGAAGAAGGATAGGGAGCCAGGTTTAATGGTCGAAAAGGGTCTTTGTGTGCAAGTCAAAGTAGAACGAGTTTGTAAAGAGAGTTGTGTGCGACCGGCCACTCTCTGTCAACTTGCACACAGAGAAGCATATCCCTGACCCTGTCCAATGTCGCACGGAGAGACATCCCCGTCATGAACGATTTGGGTGATGGAACGATCGAGACGCGGACAGGGGTCGGCGGCGCATGCTCCTCTTTCACTGGCCACGGAGAAGGATTGGCCCGGGGGCTGTACCATACTCTGTGTCATGTACCCCTCACACGCTGCTAACGCTTGCTCTGTTAGTAGAGGAAGCAAAAAAGGAGAGGAACGATTGCAAACGTCCGATATCCCTGCCCCCTCGTACCACTGCTCGCTTACTCGCTTACTTGCTTACGATCTCTCTCGTCACTCTGACCAAAAAAAGAACGAAGTGAATTGAAATACGTTTTGATAACTCTTGGGTAGGCTTAGCTTGGCCATGCGGGGAGAAACCTCACCCTTACTCATCCTCCTCCCCCCTCCAATTTGACCAATCCCTTGCACCCTGTCCCCAATGGCATGTACTACGATGTACAACTAACCTGAGGAGAGTCGGAGGAAACGAACAAAAGAACGAGTAAGTCAAGAGCGGGCGGAGGAAGAAGTGAAAGGCCTCCAACCTTACACCAAGCACGTTTTTTCATTTCGAGATGGCCGCGCGCTCTCGGGGTTGGTCATGCTCAACTTTTTTTTTTTTTTTTTTTTCCCTCTCGCGCTCTCGCCTGCTCAGTCTTTCTGTCTACAACAATCCGTCCACACGCCTCTCCCCACAACTTGCTCTCTCCAAACCAAACCATCCCAACCAGCACAGGAATTTAGAGTTCCAGACGGGTTCAAGGTTCTAGGCGTCGGACCGACAGGTCAGATTGGGCTGGGCTGGCCTACTGACTGGGGGGTGTTGTCTTGAGTGCAGATGCGGAGCAAAAAGTTGAACAGCTGGTTCTGCTGATCACCCTTGCTTTTCCAGCCTCTCTATTCTCTTTTCTCTCCCCGCCTGGCCCTTTTTAAAACTGTTGTGCGCCCCCGCTCACACATAAACACACTCTATCTCTCATTTTCTGCTCTCATTTCTGTATACCCGAGTCGGTGGCCTTGATTTGTCATGGGCGGCTAAATGAATGGACAGAAGGAAATGCTGGCCTCACCTTTCCTGGCGAAAGATACACAGATACGGTTCGTCATCATTGCATCTCACACACCACACACATCGTTCACACGCAGAGCGGCTACACGATATTACAATAGACAGTGCGAGAAGAAGAAGAAAAGCAAGGAGAGACAAAATGAACCCAGGGGAAGGAGAGAAAAAGCGACGATTTGGTCAACGTCTCCTTAGTGCGTTGCGCACTGTTGGCTTTAGATTGAGCGAAAGGGGCGAGAGAGAGAAATGAATAGGAGTGTTCCATTCACTCGGGATAGAAAATGAAGAAAAAATTCGCCGCCGCTCTGCGCGCCGCGAGTGTGCTACTGTCATCGCCCATCGGGGCGAGTAGAGCAATCGTACCTGAAGCTCTCACAGCCCCCTTATTTTTTTTTTTTTTTTTTTTAGTCTCATTGTAGGACTGAATGTTTGCGCCTCTTTCATCTCGCTCTTTGTCGTCCACGGTTCTTTGGTTCCGCTGCATGCTACCAAGACATGGAGTTTTGTTCCCGGAGGAAGAAGAAGGGGGTAAAAGATGTATCTCTGTAAAGATGTGCATGCTCGAAAAGCTGATCACGCCTTTGTTTTTACAGGTCGTGTACCTCTCTCATTCATTCTTTACCTCTCTTCTTTTTCTATGCGCCTTTTTTTTTTTTTTTTTTTTTTTTGTCCTAGAAGGTTGTTGGGTAACTGATCATCTGGGCCAAGATACACACCATTGTAGCATGAATGTTTGAACGATACCTAAAAACGAAAGCAACCAAAATAAAAAGTCTGGCCCTCTTCTATTCTCGCTTTTCTCCCGCCTTTGGAGAGCTTTTTCGCTCTCGCCTTTTTTTTTTTTTTTCTCCCTCTACACCTATGATACCCACATCTGTATCGTATGTACAATGACCAAATAACAAGGTTTTTGAAAGGTTCACCAAAGAGCTTTTGTTTGATCGCCCACCTTCTTCTTCTCCTCCCTCTCTTTGGAGGAGAGGGGGTTGAGTTCACGCCCGTCTGTTGAAGCCAAAGCAAATCTCATCTGTATTCCCCCCCTCTTATTCACAATGCTAGTGCGGAATGAATTGAAGGCCCGTATGGAGATACAATGAAAAAGAGAACAATCCAAAAGAAAAAATATCTACTGTTGGTGTAAAAGAGTCATGTTGAGCAGCACAGGAGAAGAGGAGGGCAAAGTATCTTTCCCTGTGTGCTCGGTCTCCTCTTCAATTGCACCATTCGCGAAAAAGACAGCAAGACAGGGCTGAAGCAAGCCTTGATAACGAGAAGGGAGAAGGAAGAGATGTGGCACGGATAGTAGGAGCGGATTCCAAAGTGAGTTTGGAGACAAAGGGTGCTTTCAGCTCCACCTCCTCTTCTCTTATCCTTCACTGCCACATGGTTCATTCCTAGATCCAAGTGGGAATATTAGTGTAGAGTAGACAGATTCTGAATCCCCTGTTTCCATTCATCTGCTGTCCCTGAACTCTATGCCCCACCCTACCCACGCACAAGATACCCAGGGAGAGCGGCAATCTAATGAACCCCAAAATGCTCCCTCTCTCGACTTCTTCCCTGTCACTCGCAAAACTGGCCTGTCCATAGATTGTAGCGACGCCCAAGGGAGGGTGCGTGTGTAAAAACGCACCAATAGTCTACCATTTGGGCTTTTCTCTTTTCATTCTTTTTGCTCTGTGGTTTGGGCACATTGGCAAACAACACAACATTTACGCATACACACTCACGCGTGAACATAAACAAAGCTAGAGGGGGGCATGATGATTTCTCGCACTTTTAGTCTCATTTTTCCATACTTTTTTTTTCCCTCCTCTTTTTTTGGGTGTGCAAAGAAACATGAATGCCAAGAAAAAACAAGAAAGGGTCCGAAGTGATGGACTAGCGCACAGAGCATCATCAGGGAGTGTTCACGCCTCCCGTATCGAAATAAAAAAAAAAAAAGAGACCACAACGCAACAATGTGCAATCGACTCTCTCTACTCTCTTGATGTATCTGCTTTTTTTTTTTTTTTTTTGGGTCGGCTCTTTTGTGTGACCCATCGTAACGCGGTTCGTCCATCGCATGACGCCCTCATCCTCTTTCTTTGCAAAAAAAGAAAACATTCGGTCGTCAAGCAGATCTGTCCGACCATACCTCGAACTCGCCATTAGAAAGGGGACGTTTTTTGCATAAAGAGCATCATTTTGGGGCGCAGTGATGAACCGAGACGGAAAGATGGGCAACGAGAGGAACGAGCGGGAGTGCAGACGAGGTAAACATCCTTCTCCTACACACAGAGTTCTTTCCTCTTTTGAAATGTACCATCTTAGCTCAATAGCCCAGCTCATCTAACCCCCCTCCACGCTGACAGAGAGTTCCGTTTCCGACACAATGAGCACATCGGAGAGATGTCCCACCCTTTGGGTTCATTTAGCCGTATAGGCGCCGGTCTCCAACTCTATCCCAGTGGCCCAACATGTGTATATGTGTTGTGTGTGTGGGTCGATAGCGCTAGCCCACAAGGCTCTGTCGTTATCGTTCTATCCCACACACACAACACATAACACACAACACAACACACAGCACACACACATAGAGTCCTGTACACATACACACACACACACACACACACACACACACATCCAAAAACCCGCGCACTCTCACACTTAACACAAAGTGTGTGAAAACCAGAAAGAGAACAAGAAGTACGTGGGCTTTGCTACCAATCTTTGGCGTCTTGGATTGAACGCTAATATTGAAAGACAAGGTTATAGAGGAGAGAGAAAGAGACACGGAATCTCCAAGTCTAGATGCCCACTCCAGAAGAAACAGGGAGTATGCCGTTGCGCAGAGAATCGGATCGGAGCAAAAAAAATGCAATAAGCAGATGCAGACCATGCGAGAATGGGTCATCTGCATAGTGACCCAATCGATCATTTGTATGAACGGCCCGAAACTGCCTTCTCCGATCCCCAACTGCAGCCCAAATGTGTGTACCTCAGAGCTAAGGAAACGCTGCGCTGGAACAAGACCGATAGATGGCGTTGTCGGAAGAATTGGAAGGTTAAAGAGTGAGAGGGAGCGGACAAGAGCAAGAAGGCGTTACTTGTTGTGCCCCGACTGCCTGCCGCTTCATCTCTTTTCCTCTTTGCAACCCAACCTGTTCTTGTCCGCCATCGATCAACTTTTTGAACCTTGTTCAAGAATGGAGGACAGAGGGGAGAATGGGAGGTGCCTGGAATTCGTCGATCGAATGGCCGCGTACTCCTGCAGCACACATGTTCTGCCCACAAACTCTGATCCTCTTTGGGTTCTCCTCTCTTCGTTGGTTTCCTTTTGCTTACTCTCACTCCCTCGCTCTCTTACTGACCTTTACCTCATCTTACCAGCCCTTACCCGCCATCTGTGATACTCCATGGCTACCCACTCTTTCTACAGGTCCATCTCAAATCATTTGTACCACGTGGGTACGAGGGTCCCGTGGCTATATCATATACAGGCAACGAGAAGCTGAAGGCGCAACCAAGAGAGAAAAAATGAGAAGGAGAGCCCCGTCTCTCCTCTCCCTCCACCGTTTCAATTCCTCGTCTGGAATGAGCAGAGCCTGTTTGGAGAGAGAAAGAGAGGAAGAAAGAGAAAATACAGTTTGACCGAACCAAGTTCATACTTTACTTTTTGTAGCACGCAATCTCCAAACTGACCATTGGCAAAAAAGTGGAAGGGCAAAAAATGAACCGAGCAGGAGGATAAAAAAAAAAAATCGCACGCAATTGAGCCAAAATTCTCACCGCCCAACCAACCAAGTCTTGTACCACCGATTCAGCCGAATGAGCTTTGCCACGCGAGAGAAAAAAAAAATGCCGAAGAACCCTCGAATCCACGAGGAGAAGACCCCTTAACATCGAGGTCAAGAAAGGCAAAAGAATAGTGGTGGAAGTGGGATTTGAACCCACGCCTCTTTCGAGACCGCAACTTGAGTGCGGCGCCTTAGACCAACTCGGCCATCCCACCTTTTTATATGAAACAGAATATAACTTACTATTTAAAATTAATTTCTAAATAAGTTATTTCCAATAAATTAAGTTAATTCCTGTCATTATTTCTCTTTGATTGGCTGGCTGGCCAACAAGTTCGGAACCGTCCAGAAGGTCAGCCTCATCGCTGTACCTAATGGAAAGAAGATGAAGGCTGTGGTGGTATTCGAGGAGCAAGAGGCGGTTGACGAGATCGTCAGAAGCGGCAAGAAACATGTCGCAATCGGAAGAGACCTCGTCCGCATTGGGACCATCGGTGGCGTCCAGCTGAAGTGGGCACTAGAGTATGCCTGCAAGCTTTCAGGCCTACCAATCGGAACGACTTCCCTGGATCTACAGGGCCTCTTGGAAGACGTACAAGCTGACTTCATCGAAGTTCCAAGATATTACCGAGGTAAGACTGCAGAATTCAGATACAGACGTGAAGCCTTTTGTATATTTCGCTTCGAAAGAGGATATGGAAAGGGCAATGGAAAGAGGAGTAGAGGTGAAGGGGAAGAAAATGGCGTGGTGTAGTTTGCAGGAGAAACTATGCTACGCGTGCAACGAAAAAGAGCACGGGATTGGGGGCTGCGAGAAACAACGGCAATGGATCGCGTCGAGGAATCACGTTAAGGAAGTGCAGGCGTTCAGACGGGATGCCTTCAGAAAGGTGCAAAGTGGAATATCGTACAGCACAGTGGCAAAGGACGATCCGGCGAAGACCACTGGACCAGTGCTAGAGAGGAGAACTGAGGTTACGAAAATGGGCGAAGTCAACGACGAGAATTTCCCAGCGCTTGGAGGGGCTCGTAGCTCAACGGCGACCCGTCAAGTTCAAGAGAACAAGCAAATGGAAGAGCAGTTGAAGATACTCAAACAGACAGTACAGTCATTGAATGAGGCACTAAACGCTCTCCAGGAGCAAAACAAATGGCTAATGAGCATGATGGTGAGCTTGATGCAGGGAAAACCGTGACAGGGGGGGGAACGACAGAAGAGGGAAAAAAGGAAAGGAAAAAAAGAGGTTGAGGATGGGGAAAGGGTCGAGACGCTCGCGGAGATGGCAGCATTCGTCCAAAAAAAGAGGAAAACAGGAGCACAGACGCTCCCAGAGTACAACCGGAATGTGCACAACGGGGCGATAGCTGGAATAACGTCAATCGCAGTAGAAAGTGATGGTATCCGGAAAAAAGAAACAACAACGCAGGGGAAGACAATGACCACACGCTCGAACAATGCAGAGAGCAGAAAATAGTGTACAACAACGGCGATCGTAGGGGGAGAGGAGAGGGGCGAGGCCAATGCAACAGTTTCTGCGAGTTGGTTCGTTCAACATCAGAGGAGCAAACCAACCAGGGAAGTTCGATGCACTATGTTAGTGGGGAGATTGGAAGGAGATGGACATGATTGCAGTGCAAGAGACGAAACTGCCCAAAGAAGGAGAAAGGGGGGATGTTCACAAGAATAGAAAATGGAAAAATAAGGAAAAAAATTAAGCATGAGAAATACGAGGTGTATTGGGACCACGGGCCAGAAGAGCAGAGAAGGGGCACAGGGGTAGCGCTAATAGTGGCACCACACTGGGCGAAGCACTACCACCCCGAAGAGAGTCCTATGGGGGAAGAGTGCAGGCGATTGATTTTCATTTTCGAGACAATTTTTCGATGCGGGTAATAAATTGCTACATACCCAGTGCCCAGAATGATGAGCACAGGAAAGCAACACAGTGGACCCAAAGGAAAATAGAAGAAGCACAGAGTAGATCAATGGCAGTCATCCTCATGGGAGACTTTAATGGCGTCATGGAACCGACAGTGGACCGACACAACGGACGAGGAACTAGACCCGAAATTGACCTGCTACGATGGATCATGACACAGCCACTCCATGATACATTCAGATCGGCGAATGAGGTCGCTAGGAAATACTCATGTCAAGAGAAGAGCAGAATAGACATGATCTTCGTCAGTGGGCAGCTCGCAATGCGAATCACAAAAGCATCAATTCAGGATATGGAAGGGGTCGTCGCCTCGGATCACAGAATGGCAAGAGCGACCTTTTCAATACACGGTATTGAGCAGCTGCAACCACCAAACAAACAAAAGTACAAAAAGGCGAAGGGATTCCGTTTCTGCTACCGTGACGCCACAGAGGAGCAATGGGAGGAGTTTAAGAATGTGCTGACAGGGAGGATGACTGCCACAACGATGGATAGGCTCGGGTTTGCCGCGTACGAAAGACTTGATGAGCCTGTCGAGAAGGAAATACTCAAAAAGCTCGATCTTAACGCGGCATGGAACTGGTACGCAAAGACGATCGTATCAAGTGCCAAGGATACCATCCCAGGGAGGATAGTGGGTCGATCTGGAGCCAAGCCAGAGAAGGAAGTGTCTCTCCGACACATTATCTACAGGGTAAGAGATCTCAAACACCTGGCAACACCGTTCTCAGGCACCTGGGAAGTCAACGATGCAACAGAAAAATGGCAGGAGATTCGATATTCAAGGGAATCGATAGCAGAAGCGATTAATGAACACAACGCTACTACTCAAGACGACCTAACAAATATTGAAGAGCCACCGCTATGGTCAGGAAGCATTGGGGAGTGGACTGCTTGG
Organism: Mortierella sp. BCC40632; assembly: GCA_011634665.1. NCBI lineage: Eukaryota > Fungi > Mortierellomycota > Mortierellomycetes > Mortierellales > Mortierellaceae > Mortierella > Mortierella sp. BCC40632. The sequence continues at coordinate 2,692,287 of WAEK01000006.1, forward strand.
TCCAAAAAAATCAAGCAAGTCTGGAAAGACATACTTCACAGGATCAAAGCCGAGACAGAAGCGACTGCACGTCAGTTCATCCAAGACGCCATTGAACGACGATGCGAGCAGATGAAGACGGCCACAGGGAAGATGATAGATAGTATCCTAAGCAGGCAAAAGGGCAAAGTGGTACTGGACAGAGTTCAGTACTCAGACGAAGATACTATAACTACCCCTCATTGAACCAGGAGATATTAAATCACATGTCCGTAAGTGGTTCAACGAATGGCATGGGCCCCGACCATCCCAACCGATCGAGCAAGGCTCAGCGTGGAAACGACAATACGAGCCTATGGAGTGGGTACAGGATGGTTGGTACTATGGACTCATGGACGCCCCTTCCATGGAGGAGTATGAGAGAGCAGTTAGGGGAGGCCCCCCTGCGCACAAGGCCCCAGGTTCGTCAGGCACGGCAAACGATCTGTTCAAAAAGCAGGGCGATATCGGGAATTGGGCTTTATTTCAGATTATCGCAGCATGCATTATTCAGAGGAACATGCCAGGTGAATGGAAAACAGGTATTCTTTATTGCATTCCCAAAGCCCCAGTATGGTCAGGAAGTCTAGCTGAAGTGAGACCGATCACCCTCCTGGAGCACGCAAGAAAAATCATGTTCGCTATACTCATGGTACGCATGGGGAAAACACTGTCGAGGCATGACATCCTTAAAGGGCCAAACTACTCGGTGTTGAAAGGGACCACAACGAGAGACCCTATTCATATTCTTCACGGAGCCATGGAGGACGCTCGGGAGTTCAAAAAAGAGATGTGGGTCGTCTTTCAGGATATGAAGCGCTGTTTTGACTCGGTCAACTGTCAAGACGATGGAATGTTAATACGGGGATTAAGACGAATTAAGGCACCAGAGGAATTCATCGAACTGTGTACAAACATCGCGTGTTCTAAAGTCAACAAAGTCATCACGGAATATGGACTGACCGAGGAGTACCACCCGGAGTGCGGACTGGATCAAGGAGGGGTTGAGTGTCCACTGTTATGGCGGATAGCATACGACCCACTTTTGTGCGAGATCATGGAAGGGAAGGATGGATACACGATGAGTAGCGGCAACATTCCGATACAGATCGCAGACGTGGCATTTGTGGATGATACGACGTGGATAGCTCGTTCAAAAGGCGCTGCACAGAGAATATTGGATACGGCAATGTCCTTTTTCACTTTGAATGGAGTGGAGATCAACACAAAAAAGACAGTGGTATTGGCGATCAACCCGAGTGTAGAGGACAGGACACTGCGGTTCGGGAAAGACAGGGATGTCATTTCACCGACTGGCGGGGCAGAGGCAACAAGGATATTAGGAGTCTGGGTAAACGCGAAGGGAACAACCAAGCCCACGATCGACCTTATCTCAAGGGACACCGAGACGATCTGCAACACGCTTCGAAGGAAAAGGATTACAGACAAGCAAGCAGCATACATCGTCAACTCGGTTCTCATCCCAAAGGTGCTGTACAAGATGTCAATCCAGGTCATCCCTTCGCCGACGCTCAGGAGGATCACAGGCAAGTACATGTCAATGATCAAGACTAAATTTAAGATGCCAAAGACCACGCCAAACAGTGTTATGCACCACAACCGTCTGGGAACCATCAGGAGACTGGAAGATTTGCAAGCAGAGGAACAAATCACCAGCCTATGGCTACGTCTGGGGGATGCAGGTTTGGTAGGAAGGGTTGCAAGAGCCAGACTCTTAGCCCTTCAACAAGCACAACAACTGCCAACACTACCCACGAGGATACCAGATCAAGTCGAGATGACCAGGAACAGTCTGACGAGCGGGGTATGCCGGATCCTGGCAGAGAGGAAAATGACTCTCACGGTCAACGTCGAGAGAGACATTGGACTCAAAGCCGGAGCCGTGAGCATACAAGAATGGCTTGGGGAAGGATGAAAGAAGAGGCGAAGGAGTTGTGTAGGAAGGGAATCTTTTGCGGAGCAGATCCTCCACAGAAATACTCATGTCGTGGAAGGACATTAGAGAGAGATCCCAGATGGGAAAAAGAGGAAAGTGATGCCTCCATGGTTCCAGAGGGTGCAGGCCCATGTGTGTGTGGTGTGGAGGAGCAGAGGCAAACACGAGAGAGGTGGGTGGAGAAGCAAAGAGGAGAAGGTGGAGACACTGCTGGACAATATCGAAACGGACGCGTCACACACCACAGAGGAAGAAGGGGGGAAGAAGAGGAAAGCGACGATGAGGGTGAAGATGAAGAGGTGAGAGAGATGGAGGAGATAGACCAACCAAGAGTTTTTTTTTTGCAAAAAAGGGCTAACACCAAAAGAATGGTGGGGAGACCCATGAACAAAAGAAGAATGAGGAAGGAGGAAATGATGAGAGTGAATGCCAATGAGGGAGGAAACAAGTGGATCCAGAAAAAGAGAATCGTGAGGTCGAGTTTGAAAAAAAAAAAAAAGATTGGAGAAGGAATGGGGAAAGAGAAGAAGAAAGAAGAAGGAAGATGAGGAAAAAAGAGAGAAGGGAGGGTGTGTGAAGAGAGAGAAGAGGGAGCGAGCGAGACACTCATCCTCAGACGGAGGAGCCAGAGGAAGAGGCAGGCAAAAGGGACGGCCAAGAGGCGAAGAAGGCCCTTGCTGTACAGGCTTGCAGCCCTCCAGGACTTCAACAGCCTTCGGAAAGACAACAGAGTCCGCAAAGAAGGCGATGAGGCGTTTGCAAATGCCGCAATGCCCATTTGGAACGCCGAGGAGTGGGAGCAAGGGCTTGACCGACCCGAAATCTTGCAACTGAACGAGGAGGCCACAAACAACATCAGCCGGTGGAGAGAGCAACTCAAGGATGAAGTATGCCTGGAGTTGTATACAGATGGATCGCTAAAACACTATGCCACCGAGCAAGCCAAGATGACGTTTGGAGTGGTCGTGAAAAGCGGTTTAGGGTACGAGGAGGTTATTGCAGGGACGGTCGAGGGATATGCATCATCGACTAAGGCCGAGTTGCTTGGACTTCTTGCAGCAATTATGTGCAGCCCGCGAGGGAAGGAAGTAACAATCAGGCTCGACAACGATGCTGTGGTCCAGGGGTTTGAGAAGCTGGTGAAGGGAAGAGTGGACGCCACGAGGAGGATGAAGCAGAGAGCGACGTATGCTGAATGGTGGACATGGGTGCACCAGTCCTACTGCGACCAAGGTGGAAAGATTGAGGTAGAGAGGGTAAAAGGCCACTCAGGAAATCCAGGTAACGAAGCAGCAGACCGCTTAGCGTCCAAGGCACATCGGACGGCTAGGATCCCATGGGAGCTTCCAAAGCTGGTTAAGGATGGATATGGGTGCAGGGCTAGTTTCATGGATCACGCAGTGGAGGACGATGTTCGCCAAGTCTTGAAGCTACAGTCGGCAGCGAGGGCCCACCAGCACTGGGTCAGACAGAACAGGACGAGGCGATACATCTCCGATTGGAAAGCAATCGAGTGGAGCGCGACACTGGAGATCATTCACGAGAGGAACGCACCGAGGAGTTTTACACGAGTGAAGGAGACTGCCAGAGGCGATCGCACAGGTTGAAGAAGCTGCACGGGATGCTTCCGACACTGAGCGAGATGAAGAAGCGACACCCAGACCTGTATGATACCGACACGTGCAGGGTCTGCGAGGAGGAAACCGAGACGATGGAGCACATCTGGGAATGCAGGGCCACAAAGGAGGAGCAGGAGGAAGGGTGGCGAGAGGCGGTGAAGGCCGTGAAGGAGAGTGGAAAAGAGGAAGTGGAAGAGAGAGTGCAAGGCGTGGTTGGAGGAAGCGAGGGGACGCTAGGAGGAACGGTGGTTCACCCAAGAGGAAAAAACCAACGTTCACGGAGAAGAGTGAAGGGGATCTTTGGGACTCCTTGGAGGGGATCTTTGAAGGAGTTGAAGAGATCAGACCCAGGGAGGTTGAACAGAGATCGAGGCACAGGAGGAATGCAGAGCCGCAACACACAATCATGGAGGCGTATCAGGGAATGGTACCTGAAGTGATGATAACAAGCTGGAAGAGAATGCACAGGACGACAAGACCGATAGCGAAGGATATGGCGACTCGATTTATCGAAGCCATTGAGGAATTTGGACGCACGCAGATCTGGGGACAGAGGTGTACAGCCACAGTGGACTGGGAAAAGACGAAAGGAATCACTGCGGTGAGCAAACGCGCCGGGGAGACGCAATGGTGATGGGGAGACACCAACCTAGCCACAGTGATTTCTCAGACTTGAACAGTCCACAGCGGCCGAAGCCCGACCTCAGAGAGGCGTACAGAGAGGCGGATGAAACAGTTCTGAAGTATGTGCAGGGAAAGACTAAGCTGAATGTGATGGAGCGGCTAGGAAGCTGGAAAAAAAAGTGTTGACAATGGACGCCGGCTAAAAGACGACGAATGAGCGCAACAGGCCACGTAGGGGGGTGGGCGGACAATACTCGACCCATTCATGCGATGTGAGTGATGCCGAAGAGTATATGGACACTGTAGACTAGGTTCTGTAGTATCCATTTGCGAGATTCCTTCTCGTTTAAGGTCCAGTGACAACAGGGCGGCCCCGGCCGCCCTGGTATACCATAAACTCTGCATGCCCACATGGGGTCCTTGTTAAAAAAAAAAATCTTTGATTGGCTGGCTGGCTGGAAAAAAAAAAAAAAAAAAAACGCACGCACACATCTTTTTTTTTTTTTTTTTATAGGGCGCTACCAAGATCCCTTTGGATGTGGGACGAGGCCATAAGGAGGATCGATGACTGGGGGAGGAGAGCTGTCAGCGAAGCCAATAGGGAAGCCAAGGAAGCATTCGAGAGGCAAAGAAGGAACAACGTGCCAGGATTGAGGACTCCTAGACAGATGGTCTGGAGAGGTGCACCTGCCAGTATGGTGGCCAGGAGCCTAGATTTTATCAAGGAGAGTACGGACTCCTCACCGAACCCTCAACATAATGGTAGGGCGCTACCAAGAGCACCTTGGACCTTTGGCTCTCTCTGTCGAGGGCTGACACCGACAGATCTAACTGCGGCATGGAAGAGATTATTCGCGGTAACAGAATCAGTGGCAGCTCGGGTGGCCCACTGTTTTGTCAGTTACATCAAGTCGCAGTCAACTGAAGTCTTATGGAAAGAACGCTGTGAGACAACAGTGGCATGGGAGACAAGACATGGAATCACCCCGGGGAAGAAGAAAGGCCCTTCCCAAGGAGCAAGAGGACGTTGGAGCGATGGCTATGGGTTTGCATGCCCTGCTGACGCCTGCCAGTGCGGATCCCCTCTTGTTGATCACCAGGAGCAACGATGCCCAGGAGCACAGAACGACGCAGCGTCGGCTGATACCTCCCTACTCGATAGTCTAGCAGGACGGCGACATTTGGGGGTGTTAGAAAGGATGGGGAGGATACCTTTCCGGTAACGATCTTTTTCTCAACTATTTAAACGTCTCGAGAGACGGCAATCGTTGCTCGGGGCAACAGCCACGTGAGCCGTTATGGTCGATGGAGGGTTGCCACCTTTTGCGGGGACCGGGGCTAGATTAGGCTTTCTTAGTTTAGTTTTGCCAACACGGGCAGAAGAAAGAGGAAGCAAAAAAAAAAAAAAAAAAAAAAAACTCATCGCATCCGGCTGATGAGACCTTGGATGTTGAGAGCCTGATTGTCCCAGCTTGATAACTGGTGTTAATACCATAGAATCGACAATTAAAAGGATCCAGTGTACCCCGATCTGAGGAAAGCAATAGAGAGGCTCCAGCGATTGCAATGCACATGGCTGCATTTTGATCGCGCCTTTTGATGGTGTTGTACAACTTGTATGATTCCCATGCTTGGTTGGTGTATTCAACTGCTCCGTGAACTTTGAAGATCTTGACCTTGCCTTTCATGATCCTTTTTGAACGCGCTAATTGCACCTCTTTGAAGCAAAAGGGGCATGTTTGGGAACTGCGATATTCATCCTGAAGTCCCACTACTCCATGTCGCATATATAGATTCTGTGTTTTTTTGCCTCCTCATCGAGAGTGACCCTTGGTTCGGCTTCCTATGCCAGTGCCTGCATTGCCATACAGAAAAATTGGAATGGAATGGATGACTTTATCCTTTTGGCAGGCATTCTGGTGAACGGAGTTTTTCCTTGTGCAATTAGCGACGTGACTAGTCTGACACTTCCTACACTATTCGTCTAAAGCAATGGGTCAGAGCCATCGTCATACAGTTGGCTCAACGCGGCAATCTACATTCGCTCGTTTTTTCCACTTACCAGATGACTTGGGCTCAACGGTTACATTTTGTGTGCTTTCCGTCGTTACATCCGCAGCTAGTGTTTCCTTTGCTACTCTTTCAGACCTTCACTGACTGAATGGGCGTGCCACTGGACACGTCTTTTTTCTTCAACAGCCAGCTCGGCCCATACTCTTTTCGTGCGTAAACATTGGTAACGAAGTTCTTTAAGTCGAGCCTTGGAAGACTCAAATGAACTTAGATCTTTCCTGGCAGCCCGTCGCACCTTGGAAGCGGCGTTGATTTCTTCCATCGACTGTGTCAGCTTGAGACTACCCCGATGCGTGATGTTTTCATGTGCAGCCTTAACATTCTGGTTCGATTTTTGTCTCAGTCCGCGGTCTCTTTTGCTTGTAGTCTTTTTTGTTCCTGAAAGGTTATCAATCTGTGCCCCTGTGATTGAGTATGCCTCGGGCAGCTGTGCAATACTAGGCGCTCCCTGATCTGGAGCCTGCTTGGGGTTCGCTTCAGCTATTAAAATAAGACAATGGTGTCTTGACATGACCCTTCTGTCTGGTCTCATTCCTGCATTACCAAGCCAACCACCATCGCAAGCATGATTAAAATTTGAATACACATCACTTTTTCTCATGACTAAAGTATCCAAGGCACTCAAGATGCCCATAGCGCCCATGGTGCTCGAAGCGAGGATTAGGGTATGACAGACTTTGTATTGCATGACGAATACCTGATTGATAACCATTTAGTTTTTCTTAACAATTGATCGGGGGCCACGGGACTAGGGGACATTCAAGTATCATCAAGGGGAAGCCCTGAGTGATTTCTATCTAATACAACTTATCCTGTCACTCTAGTTCGTCTGCAAGTCGAGCAACCTAATTCCATAGTGAAAACGAATCTGTCGTTTTCAGCTTTGAACGCGAGTGGTGCGTTTTGATGATTTTTGACTTTTACGGAAAGAGGTTCGTTTTTTGAGCCCTTCTCCCAAAAACGGGAGTCGCACCAGAAAAACGCACCAGTATTAAGATTAATGTTTGACAAGGGCCGGTCATCGCCTTTTCAGATTCTCGATACAACGTTCGTAGCAGATCTGGAATTTAGTAGTAAAATAGTTGAATGCACCATCCTTGGGAAGATCGGCTGCTGGAGACTTGAATGATGGAATACAATGCAAAAATCCACCAAGAGGTATTGCTCTTGTGCTCAGTGAAATTTGCGATTGAACTGAGCCTATCCAACATCAGTTCCGATGATTCTTTTGTACATCGTAAATGACCTGCAGATTGATGAAGTATCTTAAGAAAAGAAAGCGTGAGGAAAAGATCAAAGTGAGCAAACGACCATTAGATAGAGCACCAAATGAACAACAAGAGAGTAGATCGTAAGGACCGCCCCTAGAGAACTGAGTAAAAGAAAGCGCAATGGTATTTGAAGCATACTTCATCTTTAGATTGAGCCAGAGATAGCCAGTCTTTGGCGCAGATTAGTCGTTGACCTGTCAATAAAATCAACGCAACTTGGAAAAGCATCTTCGTGCGTAATTTTGACCGAACTATTTCTCTACTCCTTTTACAGGCCACTTTATACATGTGCGAGGGACACCTACGCCTCACAAACTCGCTTAGTTTGTCTCTCTGCTGAGTTAACTGGTAGCTCTGAGTCGAAAGCAACATAGGAAACTCTGGTCTTACTCCCACTGTACCTGAAGCGGTTGAAGGCAACTGTGAGTTGTTATCTAGGATAAGTCTCGGATAGATAGACTTGTGAGAACTTGCCGGGTAGTCCCAAGAATAAGCTAGGGCTCGGCATTCGTAGGAGATGGGTACTTGTAAGTGAACAGATGATTTTCCGTGATAGACAATCCTGGCTAAGACGTAACATGAATCTAAAAGCACCTCATATACAGTGATTGCCAGCTCTTCATCCTGGACACTTCCTTCCAAAACACAGAAGAAAAATCCATTGCTCTAAAATCCTAAGGGTACTCTTGAGAACTGATTTGAAAGCCATCCAGGAAATGAGGAAGGAGAATGCGAGGCAAAGGGTAAATAATGGGCATAGGGTGCTTCGTTTTTGTGTCCCATATACAGAAACGGTCAGAAGGGTAAAACGGTCAGAGTAAGCAGCCGGCTCAAACCTCGACGTATCCATTTTTCTCTTTTATGTAGTAAAGCATTCTACCTTGGGAGATAGAAGCACGAGGCGGATCCTCCAGGTTAGAGAGCCTTGATGAGGTCTGCAAGATCATGTCACATAGGAGAGAGGTGGATGTGAAGAAGAGGGAAGAGAGGAGGATAGGAAGAAGAATGAAGAGAGACTTATCCAAAAAGGCTCTTCGACGCTTGAGAATGTAGAAGACGACAGAGCGCCCAGAATCAACATTAATCTTGACACTTCCAGATCACAAAAAAAAAGAAAGAAAGAAAAGAAAAGAAAAGAAAAGAAAAGAAAAGAAAAGAAAAGAAAAGAAACGCGGAGAGTCCAAGGTGCAAGGTATAGTTTTAATGCAAATTGGAGTCGTAGAGGGCATGGGATAAGAGCAGATCAAGCGAACCCGAGGCGGGCTAAGGCACAAGATCGAGGATCCCGCAGGTATCTCAGAACCGGAGCGCTGCCTGGAAATAGAACTAATCATGAGAAAAGAATATGCTGCTTCCTGGGACCTCAATGGCTTTGTAGTATAGAGTGTTAGGCCCTGCTACCCAACTAGATGTATCATTGCAGCTCTATGAGCAATAGTCCGTTACTGAGTGTAAGACTCCACAAAGAGAGCTCCCTTCGGTAGGAAAGGCACTTACTGTATACTTTCCTCCATAGGCTTTGGTGTTAAACATGGAACCTTCTATTTGACAAAGGACGAAATAAACGAACCTTCATTTTTATTCTCATTATACACTCAGCTCCTTGGACATTTCAATGGGTTACTCGAGGTAACCTAACAACTACAGGACACCGACTGTTGGTCAACCTGAGACTCCGAGCTAGATGTATTGTGTGGAGGGATCCTCTGAGCCGGCGGACAATGTTAGGAAGACACTAACTGGATGAGCTTGAAGTCATGACGCCCTTGGTTCATGGATAAGGTTAACCTCCACTTCTTGCCTTTTTTTAATCTGGTTTAGTTGGAATAGTCATGCAGGCAAAGACCTAACTAAGAAACATAATCTAGCCCCGGCCACCTCCTTGGGCCCAGATCGCGATTGATGGGGAATAGTTTTTTTTTTTTTTTTTTTTTTTTTTTTTTTTGTTTGTTAACGAGGGCCTCATGTGGGCATGCAGAGTTTATGGAATGCCGGGGCTACTGTCCCCCCTTGGCCATAACAGGATCTAGCCCTGCAGATAAACACTAAATAGTTCTACCTAATGTCCAGATACTCTGTTCGCCATCACCCACGTCGCATGAGTGGTCGTAATGCCAGCTCCCTACGCGGCCTGTTGCGCTCATTCATCGTCTTTTAGCCCTCTTGGTCCATCGCTAACACTTTTTTCCAACTCTCTAGCCGCTCCATCACCTCCAGCTTTCTCTTTCCAAGGTAGTACTCATGCACAGTACGATCTGCTTCATCGTATGCCCACTTGAGGTTCGGCTTCTGCCTCAGCGGATTGTTCAAGTCGGAGAAATCTCCACAGCTACCGTGGTGTCCGTCAGCACTGTGGCGTCTCCCAGTCAGAATCAGTTTTTTTTTTTTTTTTGTTAACAAAGACCCCACGTGGGCATGTAGAGTTTATAGAAGACCAGGGCGGCTCCGGCCGCCCTGTTGCCACTTGGTACCAAAACGGGATTACACCCGCGAATGAAAACTATCTAAACAGCCTCCAGACACTCAACAGCCATCACCCACGTACGCATGAGTGGTCGTATTGCCAGCTCCCTACGTGGCCCCGTTGCGCTCATTCGTCGTCTATGAGCCTGAGTCCATCGCTAACACTTTTTTTCCAGCTCCCTAACCTCTCCATTACGTCCAACTTTTTTTTTTTCCCAAGACATACGCCAACACCGTCTCGTCTCGTCTGCTTCCCCATATGCCTCTCTGAGGTCTGGCTTCAACCGAAGTGGATTGTTCAAATCCGAGAAATCACCGTGGCTACGTTGGTGTCCTCCGTCACCGTTGCGTCTCTCAGCGCGTTTGCTCACCGCGGTGATTCCTATAGACTTTTCCCATTCCACTGTGGTCTCACACCTTTGACCCCCAAATCTGCTTTCTACCATACTCCTCAATGGCCTCAAAAGAACCGTGTCGCCATATACTTCGCTGTCTTGGTTGACGTCCTGTGCATCTGCTTCCACTTTTGGACCACCACGTCTACAACCAATCCCTGGTATGCTTCCCTAATCGTGTGTGGCCTGGTCACCTCTTCCTCCTCCTGTTCTCTCTCGCGCTCCCCCGGACGGATGTCCTTGATGCCTTCAAAGATACCCTCCAATGAGTCCCCACAAGTCTTCCTCATTCCTCTCCCTGAATCCCGGCTTCTTCGAATGGTCCGATCTTCCTGCTTTCCTCCTTCCTTGCTCTACCCATGCCTTCAACTCCCTCCTGTACTGCGTACGTCCATACTCCTCGACCTTCTCTACTTCTCCTTTCCAATGCTCTCCTTGCTCCTTCACTGTTGCCTTGCATTCCCAAACGTGCCTCGTCGTCTCTGTCTCTTCTCTACAGACCCTGCACTTGTCATCCTCGTAGAGTTCTGGGTGGCGCCTCTTCATTTCCGTCAGAGTTGGAAGCATCCCATGGAGTTTCTTGATCCTGTGCGCCCTCCTCTTGCAGTCCCCCTCGCTGGTATACAGACTTCTCGGTGGGTTCTCCCAGTCAGAATCAGTATATCCTAACTTAATTTCTGACACTCATTATTTCCTCTAAGAATAGGACTTGGAATCAGGATCTGAGCGTTTGAATAAAACGGCGCTTTGAAGCCCCGGTTTTCATCTGGCGCCTAAGTTGTCAACATGGCCGAGTGGTTAAGGCGTGAGACTAGAAATCTCATGGGTTCTCCCGCGCAGGTTCAAGTCCTGCTGTTGACGAGACGCGCTTCTCTTTTTTGCACCTGGTATCCAGCTTCCCAATCTGGCTCCTCTGCCCTTCGGGAAGCCCGAGCATTTGATGTCGCTCGAGATGATCATTTTGCACCTGGGATTCTTTTTTCGAAAAATCTAACTGCCGGATCAGTCCGGCAGATAATTTTCGTTGGAGCAGATAACCTTCCATTTTGATCATTTAACAGTCGGATCCCTCAACCCATCTTTTTTTTTTTTTTTTTTTTTTTTTTTTTCTCTTTAGAAACTTTATTCATTAACGCACGTCTGCCCATGCCCTGCAAAGGACATGGCCACTGCTGCCTCTTTTAGAAAAGAAAGCTATAAACAAAAAAGGTAAGAAGAGGAGGATAGCCCCAGAAATGATATATGTAGGAATAAAAGTACAATGCAGACGGGTGAATTCAAGAGAGGGCACAGGGGCGCGATTTTTATTTTTTTTTTTTTTTTTTTTTGGTCTTCTCACGAAGGTTTTCTACGTCGGTGTCCATCCATTGTATTTTGCTGGTACGGTCGCCATCACTTCTTTATTACTGATTTTCTTGTCCCTCCGTAAGAACAGGTCCTCCTGGTTTGATCAAGTATCCGTAGTTCAATTTTTCTCCTAAAGAGCCTCCCGATCGCATCCGCATGTTCACGATACCACTTGTAAAACTACTTGACATGGTTCCGACAAATCGCGTGGCTCTCGCACAAATCTGTTGCTCTACCACCCCAATCCAATCATCGAACACACACAGGTGGCCAAACTCTTCTTTAAAGGCGTTGTCCATTAAATCTTGAAACACAATGGCCCCAAGAGAGCGAAAGTAGCTCATGGTCTGCGACGAGATCTCATCCTTAGCCAAATAGAATCGCTCCTTTGCAGAGTCGATTCCATCCACAGTCACGCCAAAGACACTCTCGACTGCATCTTTAACAAGCCCCTCCATCCAGGTATCATCAAATTCTTGCCATCCCATGCCAGATATCAAAAAGTCTCCTCGACGGACGTGGATCGACAGTTGAAACCATGACCTTTGGCTCCCGTCAATTCGGATACTGTCCTTGTGCGTCACCATTATCATGTTTTGTAAATTGCCGAGTAAATGCTCAGTAGCCCTGTCAATGACAGGTGCCGATTGCAGGTAAGAAAGGGCCATATCTCGATATCGTTGAGCACTTTCCAGTGAGGAATAGACAATAGGGATCCAGCCGGTGATGTGGAATTGGCCATCGATCGAAAGGAAGCGCGACTGAATGGGCTCTAGCTGTTGTTTGAGGCCAACATAATGATCAATCCGACAGGTTGCAAAAGATGGAAACCTAGCTTCCCACGGCATCGACTCTACAGAAGGATCTTCTGTAGGCGGTTGACATGAATCCTCATCGAGAAAAGGAGTCAAGACGTATGAAGGCTGTTCTTGGTCGTCCACATCCATTATGTAACTAAAGTCGAGAGACCATCTTACGATTCGATCCATTCCTCCGCCTCGGACATCAGCAAATGCATAGAATGTCTTTCGAACACGCTGATGCTCCTCGGGTGATTGGGTATCGGAGCTAATAGATGTATGTGTCACGAAATCGTCTACTAGGCCGTTGCGGACTACATTGTCAACGATGGAGTGTTCCTCTGAAAAATCGGCATTCCAAGCGTCGCGATGGACTCTAACCAACTGAGTAGGACGATGATCGCCGCCTCCACCCACCACATAATCTTCCTCATTTCCATCAGGCTCGTCATCAGTGTATGCGGCCGCCTTAAATTCTGGTACAAACTCAGGTCTATTTTGTTCCTGCTGCCTCACCCTCTCGTTCCAGTATGCAACCTGAGCACCAAACTCACTATCCACCAATGCAGAACGCTCTGGTATGCCCACAATATCCTCCATGAATCGTCTAAAGTCAATGACACGACCACGGGATTCTTTGAAAAGAGTTTCAAGGTCAAAGAAATATCCGAGTTCGAGGGCCATGGTACTTTCTTGAGGGTTATGACCGATGGTATCGAGGTTTAGTTGGGTAGCCATGAAAGCGCAAATAGCTGGGTTGGAACAGCTTCGGATCCGGAGGTGATTTGGAATGACAAGAGTCCTGTTCAGCAAATCGGCAATGTAAAGCCCTCGTTCAAGCATGTATCTGCGTGTTTAGAGGATGCAAAGTGGTAAGTTATAGGCGGAGGAACTGAGCAGGAGATATCATATATGAAAGCCGTCTAAAAAATATAATACCGCATATTGTTGAGTCCTAGCCATGGGCTATAGTCCATGAGTAGAAATCTTTCATCTTGAGGATAATCTCTCTGTGGGATGTGTGTTTCGTATGAGAAAGCCGATCGAGACCCAGTTGATGAGATTTGACTAGGTGTAGTCAAGCATGTCCACCAGAGCACATTTACGAGCAAGGCAAGAGCAAGACCACAGGCGCCCTGTCTGCAAGCACGTCCATTGGCCAAACTCCGCGCAGGGCGTTGCGGGTCTGTTTTGGTGTTTGCTTTCAAGGGTCTTTCATGAGGATCGATATCTTGCAGCTGAGGATAAGATTCCATTGTGTTCAGCTGGAAGTCTTTTTTTTTTAGTGCGGGTCAGTGCGGGGACAAGTCACGTCAAGAGAGGGTAAAATTCGTTGCCCTGGATCTTCAGCTTTGATTCATTCAAGATCTTTGGCCGCAGTTGCCATCAGGACAGGGAACAACAAGAGTGATCTTGAGTGCACTTGTGTGCCAGAGATGGGAAGGATGATTGTTCAGGATGAGCCAGTGCCGGCATTGGTGACCAAGGAGATCAGAGCCTCTCAGAATTCATCAGAGGGCGACATTCAGAATCAACACAAGGGGTTCACTTCGACACCCCTGAGTGACGGACATTCTAAGGGTGAACCCACTTGCAAAGGGGTGGAGAGCGACAAAGAAGACAAGAGTCATGAGGCAAGCGATCAAGATAAAGATGATACAACCAAAGCCGACAGCGATCCTGAATCCAGTGATGAGGCCCTCGACTATGAGACTCAAAGACAGCGCAACATCCAACAGAACCAAAAGCTAATGCTTGAGCTTGGTCTCAATTCAGTGCTATCTGCTCGTCATTCCTTTTCAGTAAAGGATTCTCCACAAAAGAAAGGTGCTGACAGCGATTATTATATTCCTGAGGATCGACCATCGCGGAGCAAATCAAAGCCAAGTCGTGGTTATAAGCGGCGCCCAGTGCCTATACTTGAACCAATCCAAACGCGATCTTCTAAACGGACACGAGGTGAAAAGGCTGAGGAATTCAACGTTGATCTCGAAAAACTCGAGAAAGGATTGCGTCTAAACCCAGAAGGGGAGCCTGAGCCTGGACACGATTCGTCTTTTGAGTCTTCAAGAAAGGGCAACAGCTATTCGAAATCTCTCTGGAGAGGCCGGAAGCAGACTACGGGATTCAATGTCGAGACTGAATTATCATGCGCGAGTGCACCATTGACTCTAGGTAAGAGGGAAATCACCTAGCAAATTTAGAAAAGAAAAGGAAAGCTCTGGTTTGTCAAAGTAAGAGAGAGGAGGAGGGGAACAGCATCAGTCAATGGACGTTAATGTTGTCTGCTACACTGTACTGTCTCTAATAGATAGCATAGGAACAACCATCTGGGAGATTGGTTCGTTGTACAAAGGCAAAGAGAACAGACGAAAATACTGGAGCGGCAATGGGGTAGGACAGTGTCTTTGTTTACTGTCATTTTGGTTCTATGTTGATTGAGATGACCAAAATACTCACTAGTCAGTGTATGGTGTCGCATTGTGTTCTTTAGAGTCTCTTCAAGCACCCATATCCCATTGGGTTCAAAGCAGAAAAGTTCCATTTCCGTGAGCAATACATGATGTACATCAAAGAGGGACCGGATGGACCAATCTTTATAGTAGAGTCGGCCGGTGGAAAGAGGTTTGAAGGATCAACACCCACACAGCCCTGGACTAAAGCATGTCTAGCCAGTTACTCAAGAGGGACCAGGATCAGTGGGCCACTATTCTTTGGCTTCTCTGACCCGATTACCCAAAAGATGATCGAGGAGCTGGATGGCTACCAGCCGTGGGAGGTTCTTGTGGCAGAAATCAAACAAGAAGAGAGGGCAAAGGCCGAGGCCGAAGCCAACGCGAATGAAGAGGTTGATGATAACGTCGATGCGGAGTCAGCTGCAGCCAACCAAGCCAACGAAGGCAATGTTGCCAATGACGCAGAGACTGACGAGCAAGGGCTGGTGCAAGATGTCAGTAACAGTGCGGCCAATGCCGGGACGCCGCCTGCCTGAAGAGCTCTTTTGAGGAACATACCCTGGGGCCGTCACTGTCTTCCAGTCCTTCCAAATCCCACGGCCACGGAGCACAGAGCAGAGGCCAACAAAGAATTTTCATCCCAGCCACCCCGCGTTTGCTTCCACAATGCACATGTGTAAATAAAAAACCTCTCTTCTTTCTCTCCCTACTTAAGCTCCACGCCTATTTCACGGTTGTCCGGACCTCATCCTCTCCACTCTCCCTCCGCTCTGCCGCTTCCCACCTTCTACTTACCCACTCTCTTCGTCCCTGGTTCTCACAGGGTCTCGTCTCTTTTCAAAGTGTCCGAGCCACAGCATCTAATGTAAGCTTGAAATGCACATGTCACTTCTCCATGCTTGATCCTGATTCTCAAGCCGCAAGCGAATGACTTCGTTATCTGAGCTGTCCACCCTATGACGAGTGCTCTAACCAACCCTATGATTTCCTCTTCATTGGCTATCCTGACTGTACTATCTACAGAACAAAGCCCGATATGCGCAAGACAAAGATCTTCCTTGGAACTTCTCACCCTGAGCTCGGTGGGCTCGTTACCGGCCGTCTCGGGGTGGAGCCTGGTGCTGTCAAGCTCTCTCAGTTCAAGAACAAGGAAACCTCAGTTGAGATTGGTAAAGTCAAGACTGGAGTGTGTCAATTGGGGTGACAACCAGGGTGCATTTTTGCAAAAGCTGTTGTCGACACCGTTCAATCGAGTTATCGTCTCTACCCTTGCTTAACTCATCCAATTTTTTGTGGTAACCTAGGTGTCTCGGTCCGTAACGAGGATGTGTTTATTATCCAGTCTGGTTCGCCAAAGATCAACGACTCGCTCATGGAGTTGCTTATCTTGATTAATGCCTGCAAGGGTGCATCTGCTCAGAGGATCACGGCCGTTATCCCATACTTCCCTTACTCAAAGCAGAGCAAGAAGAAGAAGCATCGTGGCGCTATCGCTGCAAAGTGTAAGTTGACCAAGATTCCCCCTCCTCCCTCCCACGGCATGACTGTCGTATTTGACAGTTACTGTGGCGTCTTCGTGTACGTGCAGCTAACACCTGCATGCATGATTTTTTATAGTGGTGGCCAATATCTTGTCAATCTCAGGTGTCGACCACATCATTACCATGGATCTTCATGCCTCACAGATGCAAGGCTTCTTCAATGTCCCCGTTGACAACCTCTATGCCGAGCCAACCATTGCCAAGTGGATCCAGGAGAATATTGAGGACTGGCAGAATGGTGTCGTTGTCAGCAAGAACGCTGGTGGTGCCAAGAGGTAAGAAAGCAACAGTAACTTGAGTGTGGCCCTAACATACCTTCTAGTCACTTCTTATTGTCCATGCGATGAGAAGGTTCACACAGAGCGACAGCTAACTAACCTTTTCTTTTCTATTTGCTTCTATGCGACAGAGTGACATCGCTTGCAGATCGTCTCAACATTGACTTTGCGCTGATTCACATCGACCGATCCAAGAGAGGTCATGCTAACGGCCCTGACCACTCGCTCTCCAGGCCCGAGAATATCTATAACCGCATGGAGGAGGAGGACGATGATGACGATAACAGCATGGTTGATGCCGAGACCGGCCATGAGATCTTGCGCCCTAGTGAGGCTGCAGATGAGACCTCGATGATGACCCTTGTCGGTGATGTCGATGGCAAGGTGTGCTTTATTGTGGTACGTATCATTCTTTTTGACTTCAAAGGGCTCCAAGCGGTTTCTCTTCAATTGCTTGTCATTGCTAGCCGGATTATCCAGGTTTATAGGATATTTGTCAAGGCACAGAAAAATACGGCTAGAGCCTTAAACAACTGTGTTTCGATCTTTAATATACTTTTAGGATGACATGATCGACGGATGCCACTCGTTCTTGGAGGCTGCAGATAACCTTGTTGGCCATGGAGCCAAGTCGGTCAACATCATTGCCACTCACGGAATCCTTAGCGGAAACTCATTGCGCCAGATCGAAGAGTGCGCTAATGTGGACAGGATTATTGTCACGAATACGTACCCTCTTCCTGCGGAGAAGCGTGCTCTTTGCTCTAAACTCCATATTCTGGACATTAGCGCTACCTTGTCAGAGGCTATTCGTCGCACACACAACGGCGAGAGTATCAGTTACCTGTTCTCTCAGGTTCCTAAGAACTTGTAGATCGCTCTAATAGGGCCTGCCTAGAGCACACATCTGACTGGTAGTGTTATCTTGGTTCCTTTAGACTCTGTTAAATATTTGCAGAGAGCGTAGGAGCTGGAGCCAAACCTGCTAGGAGAGAAGAGTGCGTCTTTTAACTATCCATACCATCGTCATTTTAAAAACAGCATATTGCATCATCAATTCTCCCGTACTATACAGACTAGGAATAAAAAAATATATCGGCTTTGCCTCCAGCTTTCTTCCAGGGGAGCCATGCATGGGAGTCATAGAGTATCACCGACTGTCCGCAGGCGTGGTCGCGCCTCCAGAATCTGGAGTACTCACTCATCAGGTGAGAGCAATTTGTGGCTTGCACACTGAGCAAGCTCCGCTGAGGTGTTTGTGCGGCTATAAAAATTTTTCTTCCATCTCGTTCTTTCATTTTTTTCCCTTCCCACCACCAATACCCCCTCCCTCCTCACACAATGACTGTCGGAACCATCTACTCATACCCCCAGAACCCCCGTGTCTTCAAGGCTCTTGTTGTCGCTAAGTACAACGGCCTTGAGGTCAAGGTTGACGACAAGTTCGTCATGGGCACCACCAACAAGACCCCCGAGTGGATTGCCAAGTTCGGTGCTAGCCAGGTAAAAAAAAAGAAAAACTTTTTATCTTGAGCTTGACGCGCGTCTCCCACGCCACGATCCTCTCCTTTCATGATCGTATCGAAACTAATGGTGATATGATTTTGCATGAAATAGGTCCCTGCTTTCGAGGGTACTGACGGCACCGTCATCATCGAGTCTGGCGCCATTGCCTACTACCGTACGTACTCTTTACGCCACATATTTGTTTATTTATTCTTTGGGTCCTCGCTTGTATGGCTGCACTCTTCTCGGAAAGCTCGCCTGTGTGCAGTCACTGAGCAGCTTGACCTTACCCAGAGCAAAAAAAAAAAAAAAAAAAAAAGGCGTCTTCATATCCAGGAGGAAGAAAAAAGAGTGTGGATGATGAATTATTTTTTTATACAGTTATCCCTGACTTAATCATCTATGTCGAGATTTGTATTCTGAACCTCTTAAAAATAAGTCCTTCCTGGCGCTCTTGGGAAGGAGTGGAGAAGTGCACAGCCTTACAATGAGATGAATCCATTGGTTTCTATCTATTGTCAGTGAAGAGATTTCTAATCCTTGTTCTTGTTTTAATTGATAATTTACAGTTGCCCACATGAAGGAGGGCTCCACCCTTGTCGGCCGCTCCAAGGTCGAGGAGGCCCTTATCCAGCAGTGGATCCAGTACGTCGACTGCGGTCTCGCCCCCACTCTCGGCTCCTGGATCTACCCCATCCTCGGCTATGTCCCCTACAACAAGCAGACCGAGGTTGCCGCCATTGAGCGTGTCAAGTCCCAGCTCGAGGTCCTCGAGCGCCACTTGGTCAAGAAGACCTACTTGGTCGGTGAGCGTGTCACCTTGGCTGATATCTCTGCTGCCGTCGGTGTCTACTACGGTTACAAGATGGTCTTCGACCTCGAGTACCGCAAGGCTTTCCCCGCCGTCACCCGCTGGTTCACCACCATCATTAACCAGCCTCACTTCAAGGCTGTTGCTGGCGAGTTCGCTTTCTGCGAGGTCACTGCTAAGTTCACTCCCCCCAAGAAGGAGGCCAAGGAGAAGAAGCCCAAGGAGGAGAAGCCTAAGGAGGAGAAGCCCAAGAAGGAGGTCAAGGAGGTCGAGCCTGAGGATGAGGCCAAGGAGGCCCCCAAGCCCAAGTCCAAGTTGGATCTTCTCCCCCCTGCCAAGATGGTCTTGGATGAGTGGAAGCGTCAGTACTCCAACAACGATACCCCTGTCGCTATGAAGTGGCTCTGGGAGAACATTGATCTCACCGCTGACTACTCGATCTGGAAGGTCGACTACAAGTACAACGATGAGTTGACCAAGTTGTACATGTCCAACAACTTGGCTGGTGGTTTGATGAACCGTCTCGAGCGTGCTCGCAAGTATGCTTTCGGTAACTTGGTTGTCGCTGGTGAGGATAACGCCAACATCATCACTGGTTACTTCATTGTCCGCGGCAACGCCGATGAGATGATCGAGGAGATCACCGATGCTGCTGATTACGAGTCGTACAACTGGGTCAAGGTCGCCGTCATTGACGATGCTGCCAAGGCCAAGATCGGTCAGGTCTTTGCTTGGGATGGTGAGATCGATGGCAAGAAGATTGCTGACGGCAAGACCTTCAAGTAAACAACAAAAAAAGATAAATTCTTTTTTTAATCGATATCGTTGCGCATGTAGCAGAATGATATCGTTTGTATAAAGCGAAAAAACAATAAAATTCCAAACACAACAAAATTGCAAAGAGTTTTATTAGGGAGAGAGAGGGAGAGGGAGATGGTGATTAGGCTACAGGGATGGCTGCTCTGGTCTGTGTTTCTAGTCGAGCGCGCAGCTTTTCAACTTCACGTTCGTGTCGTACAGATCGTTCTTTAGCCTCGACCGATTCTCGTTCAGCTTTTCGTTTTGCAATCGTAAGGCTGTTCTCTGCAAGGACCAAGTCCTCTACTTTTTGTCGAAGTGTCTTGATCTTTTGATCCATCTTTTGGGCTTCCTCTTCTTGTCGAGCTCGGACTTTTTCTCGCTCCTCAAGTTGATGTTGAAGATCACGGATAGAGCGTTCGCATCGACGTTGGATCCTCAGGGCCTCTTGCCGGTTCCGGATTTCGGCATCCAACTGACTTGTCTTTTCATCCAGTCTCTGTTGGAGGATGATCACCGATCGGGGTCCACTTGCTTGGGCGCTCGCTTCCAGATCAGCAATACGCGTGCTTAGGTCGGCAACTTGTTTCTCGAGCGTGATCTATAAACAAAATAGAATAAAATAGAATAAAAAAAAAATCAGCCTCGTTTCTCGTCTCTCGTCTCTCTTTCTCTCCATTCATTCTTCCTCTCCGATTTTGCGCCATGTCTTGACATTACCTTTGCCCGCTTGCTCTCTTCACTCATGGCCTTTTCCTTGGTCAGTTCACCTTCAGCCTCAATCACAGCCAATTCTGCCTTGCGTAGCTTTTCTGTTCCAAGCAACACGAGGTACTGCGATTCCTCCAGCTGTTTCCTCAAATTGACTGCCTCTTGGTCAAGCGCCATTTTGATCCGCTCGGTTGATTGCTTGTTTTGAGTCACAGTGTGGAACTGTTCACCAACATCGTCTAGTCGTTGCTCTAATCCTCGCTTGGTCTTTTCGAGAGCCACACGCGCCGACTCAGACTCATCCAGGGCAGCTCGAACCTCTCGCAATTGGGACAGCAGGTTTACGATCTGAAGTTGAAGATCATCCTGAGAGACTAACAAATCCTGATAGCTCTGGTTCAAGTCCTGGTTTCGGACCTCTAGTCGTTCTTTGTCCTTCTTCCAGGCCTGGTTACTTCTCAACTCCTCATCATATCGTCGGTTGATCTCTTCCAACTCGGTCGACAGGGTCTTGTGCGTCTCTCGCATCTTTTGGAAGTTAACCCGTTCCAATTCCACCTCGGACGAGTACTGCCGAATCTCCTTTTGATGCTTCACTTTGAGTGACTCGAGCGCTTGTTCTACCTCTTCAACCTCCTTGCGATGCTTCTCACGTTCCAAGGCAATTTCATCATCCATTTGGCGGCGCATCAACTTCAGGTCGGCATTCAAGATCAGGTCTTCTTCCATATTATCCTCAAGCTCTCGCATCTGCTGGAGATAGGTTGAAGCCTTCTCTTCTGCCAACCGACGCTCGTTAATAGCCTCATGGAGAGACTCTTCAACATCCTTGAGGTGAAGTCGAATAAATGCCTCAGATTTCTCGGCCTTGAGTCGATTCAAATCAGCAAGCTCGAGTCTTGAAAGGGCATTGTCTGCACGAGCCTTGTAAAGCTGAACAGTATCCTGGAGTTCATTCATTTTGGCTGCCTCGGCCTCAGACTTGATCTGAAGTTCTTGCATATCGGCTGCAAGGCGTCGCCGTTGAGCGCTTTCTTCATTCTTGGCCAAGATCTCTGATTCCAATTGGGCCTTGATATCGTCGAGCGTCGACTGAAGAGACTTGCGCTGTCGTTCCAGATTAGACAGCTCGCCTGCCTTGTCCTCCAATTCGAGCTGGACGAGTCGCTGCGATGCTACAACTGCCTTTCGCGATTCTTCTAGGTTCTGTAGCTGACTCTCCATCTCTGCTCGAACCTTGGCAGTCAAATACTCCAAATCGTTTGCATTACCTGCACGAGCCGTCACCAGCTCCTTTGAATCCATGTCCTCGATCCGTTCCAAAAGTTGCTGGTTCTCTTGCTCTAGGCGCTTGAGTTTATCATTCAGGTTGAGCTTGGACTCGTCGCTCTCCAGCTCGTGTCGGATTGCATCCAGCTCCTGGGTAAGCTGCCGATTGATACGTTCAAGGTTCTCCTTCTCGTCTTGGAGGACCTCAAACTCAGTCTGAATAGCATTTGCCTTGCGTTCAGTCCTACCCGAGAGTTCCTCAAAGTTCTTTCGTAGCCGTTCTTCGGACTCGAGTCTAGCCTGATACTCTCGTAGACTAGTCTCAAGCTTTTTCTTGGTTCGCTCCATATCCGTCTTTGTCTTGGTTGAAGATTCACGGGACAGACTGGCCTCCTCGAATTGTTCCTTCAACTTCCTGTTGGCTTTGTTGAGTTCGTTGATCGTTGCCATGTTGTCAGTCACCTGCTGACCTAGTTCATCAATCTCGGCAAGCAAAATGTTCTTAGTCTCATCTTGTTGCTTTTCCTTGGCTTCCATATCAGCCATGATGGCCCGCCGAGACTCCACAAGTTGCTCTTCAAACCGGCGCTTCAATTCCTCGGCTGCATATCGGAGTGTCTTTTCCTCCTCTAGTCGACCTTCTAGCTCTTGAATATGTTGCTCCAGTTTACGCTTCATCTTTTCAGCCTCGAGAGAACTCTTGCCTCCACCGCTGTGCTCGTTGATCAATGTACCAAGTTCCTTCTCCAGGTCGGTCTTGGACCGGGTCAGACTGGCCAACTGTTGGTTCTGGGACTCTAGATTCAAGTTGAGATTATCCAAGTTGGTCTGAAGCTTCCTTGCAGTGGACTCGGCCAACTCACGGTGATGGCGCTCCACCTGAGCCTGTTCTTTGGACTGTGCAAGCTGAATCTCCATTGATTTGGTCGTCTTTTCTGCAGCCTTGGTAGCAGAATGTTCACGCTCAAGTTCGTGCTGGAGGTCTTCCACCTCAGCTGTCAGGCGAGCCCTAGTCTTTTCGGAGGTACTAGCAGAATGGGTGACTTCGTCGTAACGACTCTGTAGTTCCTGTAGTCCCTTCTCAAGACGCCTGTTGGTCTCTTCCAGATCCATGTTTCTTTCCTTGATCTCATTCTCGTACTTAAACTTGATGTCCCCTAGTTCTGCGGCCTGTGCGGACGTCTTTTTCTGGAATTCAGCTTTCAGGATCTCATCTTCAGCTAACTGCCTGCGAGTGTCCTCGTTCTCAATCTCAAGCTCTCGGCGACGAGCCTCTGCTTGTTGACGTCTCTGAGTCTCCTCTTCCAGTTCCTCCCGAAGCATGTCGAGCTGCTTTTGATAAGACGTCCTCTCGCGCTCAAGGCGAGCCAGGCGATCACTCGTGTCATCGTTTCGAGTGTTGGCAGTACCCAGTTGGCGCAAGTAGCTCTCTTTGGTCAGTCGTTCTTGATCTAGAGCTTGCTCGAGCTCCATTTCTCTGTTTCTAGAGACCTGGAGCTCATTTGTTGTCTGCTTGAGTTTCTTTTGCCAGCTATCGACGAGCTGGATATGTCGCGAGACATGGGCTTGGACCTCTTCAAGTTGCTTCTCAAAAGAGTTCTTGGCCATCAACATCTCAGTGTTCTCCTGAACAAGCTCTTCAATCTCAAGGCGGTGTTGTTCACTTTGAACTACAACCTTCTTCCTTCCATCCTCCAACTCGGCTTGGAGGCCATCAATCTCTTCCTTGAGTCGATCCATCTCTGTCTCCCGAAGTCGCTGGAGCTCAGACTGTCTGGTTTCTTCATTACCCTTGGCGTCGAGCATTGTCTTGGTCTCCTCGAGTTGCTCCTCAAGCTTCACGCGCACCTTCTCCAGCTTGCTGAGCTCATATCGTTCGGTCTCCAAGGCTTGTTCACTCGTCTGTAGCTTGGCCACCATCTCTCTTCGAATCTTTTCACTTGTGGTGCGCTCTTGTTCCAATGCAGTCTCAAGACTTGCTACCTTGTTTGATTTCTCTTGGATCTGACTCTCTTGTGTGGTGCAAGTCTTGGCAAGGTCAAGCGCACGTTCTTTGGCCTGCTTTAGCTCGGACTCTGCAGACACATGTTTGTTCTTGACCACCAATCGTTCATTCTCGACAGTCGCAATCTTTTGTTCGAGTTCTTCGGTAGTGCTCTTGAGTCTCAGTCGGATCCGTTCTAGCTCAAGATCCTTGTCATCGACCTCCTTGATCAGTTCCTCAACTCGAGCTTCAAGTGCCTGGTTCTCATTCTCAAGTTTACGAGCTAGCATAGATTCTGCACTCAGTGCTGCTTGAACCTCCTTCAGTTCAAACTCTTTGGCGCTCCTCTCCTGCTCCAGCTTAAGGATCGATTCAGATTGTGCCTTGGACGTCTCTCCTAGCTCATCTGACACCCTTGAAGCCTCAGCCTTGGCCAGACTAAGTTCTTCTAGCTGAGATTCGGCACGAGTGAGTTCTGCCTCAATCTCCTTGACTCGATCCTCCAGCTCGGCAGCTCGAGACTGAGTTCTGATCAGGATCTGTTCGTTATCGATCGACAGGTTCCGTTCAGTCTCGAGCATTTCCTGAAGCTTAGCCCTTTCAGCTTCGTGGAGCCTGGATGCTTCCTCAAGTTTAAGTCGAGCAGCAGCCTCTTGCTCCTGTTTCTCTGCCAGGACACGGACGCGTTCCTGATTTTCACGCAGCTCCTGAGCAACTCGTGAGACATTCAAGAGAGGCTTGATCTGGATGTACATCTTCCACCATGACCACTCGCGCAGCTGGACATAGACTCGAGCGTTGTGCTGGATGATCTTGATAGCCTTGGCACGACTCAATTTCTGGCGGAGAAGCTTTCGAGCAAGGTAGCCTCGACATACAGATTGTGTCTTGGTGAAGAACTGAGAAAGTTTTTGGTCACGGCTGTCTTCGAGTTGAGCAAGCTGGCGGAGTCGGACATTATCACAAGTGGAATCGTTACAAAATGTTAGTAGGTCTCAAGTATGATTTGAAAAAGAAAACGTCCAAGGCTTAGCGCATATTGATACTTTTTAAGTAAAATACTACTTACTACACCAGATCTGAAAAAGACTTTGCTTGTGCCGACTCGGTATTGCGATTTGTCAAGCTGCATTGCCTCCAGAAGAGTGACGGCTGCTACACGTCCATCCATGTAGCCTTCTGGCATTAGCCCAGGCGGCGAAAGAATCTCGTACCGCTGTCTAAACTCTGCAAACAAGATCCTATTCGGGAAGCCTGCACGACAAATACGGATGCCTTCAAGAACACCGTTGCACCGCAGCTGGTCCAAAACAAGGGGAACATGGATCTTGCCCGCGCGTTTCTCTTCGTTGGGTAGAATACAGCGTACGAAATGTGGTTTGGTCTCATGGAGATGGTCCATGAGGGATCGTAATTGCTCCTTGTGGCGCTGAGCGACGGTTCGGAAGGCACCTTTCTTGACACGATTGCGTACGGAGTAGTCATCTTCCTCAGCCAAGTAGTCCATGAACAAAGACGCGACATATTTCTCACTCGAGTTGGCAAGCAACCGGGTGATATTCTCGTTCAATGGGTCCTTGTTCTTGTCAAGCCATCCAGAGACTCTGTACTCGACCTTGCCAGCATAGTGATGAAGGATAAATCCTTCTTGGAACCGTGGAGACTCAAACTTGTCTGACTTGCCTGCCCACAGACTGGAAAGCTTGGCAAGGAATGACTTGTCTGTACCCTTTGGCACCACACACTCTTCATCCAAGCACGATAGGATACCGATGGGCTATAACAAAATGGGGGAGGATAATTAAGAGTTAGAATCGGGACCCAGTTGGTACATAGAGACTCTGTTGAGAACAATTTGAAAAGCCTACGTTTGAGTCTTCAATCAGTTGGATAGTAGGCTGAAGATCTTGGCCAAAGTCGACATATTGCCATTCAATGTTCTCTCGCTGGTATTCCTCCTGCTCCAGGATGAACATGTGATGGTTGAAGAACTGCTGAAGCTTCTCGTTGGTGTAATTGATACAGAGCTGCTCAAAGCTGTTAACCTCAAAGATTTCGAATCCTGCAATATCCAGGACGCCGATAAAGGAGGAGGCCTTTTTTCCAGGGGTGTCGATCGCCTGGTTAATTCTTGCAATGATCGAATCAAACATGCGTTCGTAAAGTGCCTTAGAAAGGGCTTCGATCGAGTAGAGCACTTGTTGGCCCGTTCGTGCCTGGACGACCCATTCTCGTCCAGCTTTGACTTTGGGCTTGAGTAGACCCTTGACAAACTCGGCCAAAGGAATTCCAAGAACATGGCAAACCTTTTCTGCGACGGATGTGTCTTTGAGCTGAGCTTGATCTTGTCTATCCGTGGAGATGGAGATATTGCCAAGATGTAGAATAGCAGCAATGATTTTAAATAGATTATGTTGCTCTTGCTGTGTGAAGCCCATGACATTCATCGAGTCGAGAAGAAGTTTGTATTCATCTGAGTCGTTCACGCCAGAGATGACATGGTTTGAGTTCTTGACGTAGCCATAGTCGTCCACACCTCCTGTCAGTAAGAGTTGTTCTAAATGCATAGATCAGATTTTTTTTTAAAAAAAAGAAAAAGAAAAGAAAAATATTAACGAGTCAGTTTATCGAACAGATGCCACGAGAAAGAATTTCAAAAGCATTTTCTTTGTCTTCTCCTCCTTCCTCTCCTCTTTTTCACCTACTCTTAATGTCTGGTGTTGCTCCAGCCAGCAATTGGTAAAAGATATGGTAGTTTCGTTCACGGGATGTCTGGAACGTAACACGCGATTTCTCGAACAGATACCGCTCAATGTTGCCTCCAGCAATATGGCCAGCCGATGTGAACTCAATTCTAATGAACTTGCCCTATTGACCATACACACAAAGGTAAAAAAATAAAAAAATACATGTCAGAACTTCCCTTTTGACCTTTTAAATTCAAAGCGCGGCTGGCTTAGATAGAACACTAGACACTTACAAATCGAGAAGAGTTATTATTACGAATGGTCTGAGCATTGCCAAACGATTCCAGAATCGGATTGGCTTGCAAGATCTGTTGCTCTAGTCGTCCCATCTTGGCTTTTCCGCCATTAGCCTTGTCTGAGGCTATAGAGGCCAGATATTGGATGACCTTCTTGGTATTTTCGGTCTTGCCTGCGCCAGATTCACCCCTATTTTTTTTTTTTTTTTAAATAATTTTTTCACGCGATCAGTTGGTAGAACAAAAAAGAAAAAAAAAAAAAAAAAAAAAAAAAAAAAAAAAAAAAAGCGCAAGCAGAAAGGTCTATTCCATTGTCACGAGAACACAAAGTAAAGTAGACTCAAAGACATACGTAATGAGGACAGACTGATTGTCGCGGTCTTGGAGCATGTCATGATAGGCAGCATCCGCAACAGCAAAGATGTGAGGTGACATCTCATGTCGCCGCTTGTTCCTGTATGAAAGGACGACTTCATCGGTGTAGATGCCAAGTTTTCGGTAGGGATTCACTGCGACCAAGAAAAGCCCTGAGTAGGTCTAGATAAGGTAGATTCGCACAATGGTATAGGCCTTTTGGATTAGCCTTTGAGGGAGCAGAGGGCGAGGGTGCCGCATTGGAATCCACAAAAAAGAGAACATACATAGATGAGGTTGGAGTGGTAGCGTAGCCGCATGTTGTGGATGACAGAGGCTTCATTAAGGTAAGTGAGTTCAGCCATGTCCTCAACTTTGTCAAACTTGGGAGGGTTCATCTTGCCCGTTTGGTTAATGTGCACTATCTTGACCTATTAGTGACATTGAGGAGTAGAATGGTTAAGGCTTGCACCTCTCTGGAAAGAGAGTTATGTTGATTTGGGAGACGTAGGTTAGCGACCACCACTTACAAGGCCATTGTTTAGATGCACTTGAATCTGGTCGCCCTCTTCCTTGGAGACCCAAGCAGCAACAAAGCCTTCTTCTTTGTCTTCCACCCAGACCCATTTTTTCTCGTTAAAGGCCGCCTGTGCCACTGCATCGACGACCACGCCCCGGTACGCCTTGGATCGTTGGGCAAGATCTTCCATCAGCAAGTCGGCTCTGTTCTTTATCTGGTTCGTGTCAAGTTGGAATGTGGGCAGTTGCTAATCGCTACTGATCGTCCTGAGTGTTGCGTTGGAGGCTCTTGTTGCACTCTTTTTGTTTTTATGTCGGTGAAGAGGAATGTTCTCTCTCAAATCTCACTGGTCAGCACGCGTGACTTTGCTACGTCTAGAGAAGCTTATTTTGTTTCGCGCCCTGTGTGGTCTGAAGGAAGCACGGTGAGGAGGAGGTGGGGATGTCGGTCAAAAGGTGGAGTAAGAGTAATGAAAGAAGGAATGAGAGGAATCGTAGAATGGTGTGATGCGTAAAAGTGCAGAGGAGAAAGAGGGAAAGAGAGAGTGGTGGCGGGAAGGCGGAGGAAGGCGATCCACAGACCAGGATAAGAAAAAAGGGGTGAGGCGGTTCGAGAGAGAGAGCGAGAAAAAAAAAAAACCGTGTCAGCTGCAGCCAGCATCCGCACCACATGAGGTCGAAAAGGGGTGGCCCTGTGTGAGGGTCAAGTTAGTCCTCCTCGGCACTGCCCGCCGTACAGGGCCTTGCCATGCCTTTGGCCATACCTCTTTGCTCATGCTCATGCCCACGGTGCCATGCTTTCTGTGTTCACTATCTTTCCTTGGCTTGCGCTCCACAAAGCCTGCCCTGTGTATTCTCCTGTTCTCAGGGCTGCGTGTATTGTCATGTCGTCAGTGGTGGTCATCTGCCCCGGTCAGGCCATGCTTCTTTGCCCCTTTTTTACCCCTCACCCCCATCATTGCCCAACAGCCATAAGCCCAGTCGCATTCCAAGTTTGATTAGACGTTGTTAACACTATATTTCATGAACATGAGATGAAAAAGAAAAAGAAAAGTAAAGGAAGAAAAAAAAATAAAAATCTGCCAGTGTTCCCAGAAAAAAACAAAACAAAACAGTACTGTCGAAGAAAAAAAGTGTTCCCTTCATATCATTTCCTCTGCAAAAGTGCTCTAGTAATACCCCCACGTCGCAGTGCTTCGAGAGAAAAAGACAGAATGCTCAGGGTTGCTTATTGCTCGGGCTGCATATCGCCTTCAGGCATCTCCTGTTGCTCGGGTGCTCCCCTGCCTCCCTGCTGTGCACGCTGACCAGACAATCCAGAGACAATATCATCAACTCTCAGGAGCAGGCATGACGACTCGATAGCTGTCTTGATCGTCTGCACCTTGACAGCATTTGGCTCCCAAATACCATACTCGTGCATGTCCACAATCTTTCCTGCATGTCCGTCAATGCCCCAAGAGTGGTTGCCAGTTGCATGCTTGGCACGAAGAGATGTCAGGATCTTAATTGCATTGCCACCGCAGTTCTGGATCAAAGTGCGAGGGATCACTTCCATGGCCTCAGCAACAGCTCTGTAGGGCCATTGAACAGTGCCCTCGAGGGTCTTGCTCTTCTCCATCAAACCCACAGAGATGGCCATCTCGGTCGCTCCTCCACCAGGGGACAACTTGGGGTTGAAGTAAACGTTGCGGGCCACCGACATGGCGTCCATCAAGTTGCGCTCAATCTCGTTCAATACATCCTTAGAGGGTCCGCGAAGGACAACAGTGCATGCCTTGGGGTCCTTGCATCCTGTCAAGAATGAGAAGTACCTAATCAAAAGTGGACATGGACACGAAGGAATCGTTAGCATTCGAGCAATGCCCTTGTAGAAATAAGCAAAAGGGATCAAAGAACAAAATCTTAAGATGACAAAAAAATGAGCCTACTCGTCACCAATCTTCTCGACCGCGAAGAGACCGCAGGCAGTTCCGACATCCGACTCCTTTAAGTCATCAACTCTGTTAACGATTGTTGCTCCAACAGCACGTGCGATACGGTTGTTGTCAGTCTTGCGGACACGGCGAATAGCTGTGATGTTGGCCTTGACAAAGTAATGCTGAGCAAGATCGGAGACACCCTTCTCCGTGAAGACCAGATCAGGCTTCAATTCAATAATCTTATCACACATGGTCTTGATCTGCTCTTCCTCAATCTGCAAGATTCTAGCCCAGTCCGACTCCTTGGTCACCTCAATGTTGGTCTGCGACTCGCCCTTCTTGTACTCGAGAGGGCAATCCAAAAGAATAATACGTGGGTTCTCGATACGGCGACGCATCTTTGGGTGGGTAACATCCTTGTTGAGCATAACTCCATCCAATACACGCGACTCTTCGATCTCTCCTCCAGGGATCTAATAGCAATATTAATAGTGGCGGTTGACTCGGTTAGTATTTAGTTGTGATCAAGAGACAAGACGGGACGGGTAATAAAAAGAGCATACCTTCTCCACACGAGCATAGCGCTTAATGTCGACCTCCCGACGTCCATCGACCTCAATGGCAACACAGCGGACGGCATCCAAAGCAAGCTTGCACATCATGTCGCTCCAGCGGCTGACAAACTTTGTGCCGATCGAAGTCTTGACCAAATCCAGCATCTCCTTGGGATCGTTGACGTTCACGGGGACAGAGATCTTTTCTACGATCTCGATCGCATCCTCCAAGGCCTGCTTGAAGGCAGCAATGATGACAATAGGGTGAATGTTACGCTCGAGATAAGGAAGAGCCTGGGCAAGAACCTCACCAGCTATAAAGAGTGGTTGGAAAGGTCGGGGACCCGATTTGTTATTAGATCAGATGGTCTACTCTCGAGTCTCTTTTTGAAAGGAAGGCATAGAAGTTCCCCCAAAACGACACACTTACCAAGGATAATGACGCTGGTGGTTCCATCACCGACTTCCTCGTCCTGTGTTCTGGCAAGTTCGATCATGCTCTTAGCAGCTGGGTGAGCAACCTCGACTTCTCGCAGGATGGCGTTTCCGTCATTGGTCAGCACGATGCCTCCCATGGGGTCCAGCAACATCTTCAACATGGAGCGAGGTCCAAGACACGTCCTGATGATATCCGCAACGGTCTGTCCGCCAAAAAAATGGTTGGGAAGAAGCAAAGATGGGTAATTTAGACTCGGCTTCAGGTTTTCTTTCTAAGATCAGGCGCATTGTGATCTGTGCCACCTTCCATCACCTATTTCTCGGCCATTTCATTTAGAGTCAATTTCAGAGATGAATAGGTTTACCTTAGCAGCGGTAATGTTGGAGACTTGAGCCTTGCGACCAGTCTCGCGCTCCATGTTGGTGTCTATTTTCGTATCATGGTTGCATGAGTTTCTTTTAAGATTAGTATTCAGGCCCAAAAGAACTCAACATGAACATCCTGGCTGATCTGGCAACTATTCGTGGGCACGCGTTAATTGAGGCCTAGTCATGGAGGATGGGCGTCAAAAGGTTCTTCGTGCGTGGCATTCGCGGGATCAGCGGCATTCTTAAGCATGTAAAGATGGTGATCGCGCCGGTAAGGACCAGGATCAGGCTCCACAGCACGAGTCGTGTCGCTTTGAGGTCCGAGAGCTATGCCAACGTGTGTCAGAGAGGGGGGGATGGATGGTGACGTACTCATCACAATGACTTGACTCATCTTGGATAGGGTAATGGCAAGGGGAGATGGGGTGAGGGTTCAAGGGTGGTGATGGGATGGGAGAGAGTAAGGATGGATAGGATGGCGAGTACGATCTCGTTTTTACAACAGGCGCTGCTTTTCTCTCGAAGCAGAATTAAGCCAGAGGGACTGTGAAGCTGATGGAACGAAACAGAAGGCGGCCCCTCAGGGACACTACTGGTACTGCAGCTCGAGGAGGTACAGAACGAACGAGTGAGAGAGGGGACCGCTTACGGGGCACATGGCCTCACACCTCCCACGGAGAGGACTTTGGAATGGTTCGACTGCGGCCAGGCCAGGGACGATGACAAAAAAAGAAAAAAAAGTTGAGACGCAGCTCTCTCTGCGGCAATATAAAGGTGATCCGGATCAGCATTGATCGGGACAAATCATTCTCGCCGCTCCTCATTCTCTCTTCTCTTCTACCATCGTTCATCCACTCGCCAACCCACTCTTTCAAGGAATGTCCTCACCACTAATCTTTCGCAAGAATATCCTGGTACGAGCCCCTCGTTCCTGCCTGTCTACCTTTTTTTTTTTTTTTTTTTTTACGCTTTGATCGCCTAGCATTAACGCAGCTCACTTTTCTGTACTCTATCGCTCTTGTTTTTGGTAGATCGTCGGGCTGGGTAACCATACCCACCCAGGAACCCGCCATAATGTCGGCATGATGGTCGTTGATAGCCTTGCTCAGCGGTTCAATGCCAAGTGGTCAAAGAATTCCGTTTGGCAGTCCGAGGTGGCAGTTGCAACTACCACCCTCACATTCAAGGCGTCAGCAAAGTTCTTGCATATGCACACATCAAAGTCAACCCCTAAACCTCAAAATGCCATCATCAAAGACCCAGCAACTCCAGAAGACGAAGCATCTGATGACCCTGCCACAGCCAAGAAGAGCAAACCAACCTATAGTGTCGAACTGAATCTCACATTTCTCAAGCCTCTCCAGCTGATGAATGTCTGTGGCTCTTCGGTTTCCCGTGCAGGTAAGATAAACTAGTCTCTGACACCTTGCCTCGTATTACCAACACGAAGACAGCCGTTACTTACACTCAGTGTTCATTCTTTTCTTTTAGTCCGCGACCTCGGCATCAAGTCAAACGATATCCTAATTGTCCATGACGACATGGAGCGTGATCTCGGGAAAATTTCATTCAAGAGCTATGGATCTGCAAATGGACATAACGGCATCAAATCATGCATGAAATCCCTCGGTACTCAACACTTTCAGCGTCTTCGTATTGGCATTGGTCGTCCACCTGTCGGAGGTCGGTCACCCGAAACCGTTTCTCGCTTTGTCCTCGGAAAATTCAAACCCTTGGAAATTCAGGCATTGGAGGACCTTGTCTACGACAAGGCTGGAGATGAGATTCTTCGGGTCAATGCTAAACCCAACTAAGTCAGCAAATACCCGCATTACCACTGTCGATTGCCGCCTGAACCCTCTGACGTAACAAGACGGGAGTTTCTACCGACTTGGCCCTGGGCTCGACTGGCAAGCTGCAGCCATAGTCCACACATTGTGGGTTACAGTAGAGAAATAGTGACTCAAGGAACGGTCAGATCCGCTTTGCCTCCTTTGACAGAAAAACTCCCGACTGCGGCCATGGCTCT
The DNA here is from genome assembly GCA_011634665.1 of Mortierella sp. BCC40632. NCBI lineage: Eukaryota > Fungi > Mortierellomycota > Mortierellomycetes > Mortierellales > Mortierellaceae > Mortierella > Mortierella sp. BCC40632. Next base: position 2,725,376 of record WAEK01000006.1, read on the forward strand.
GAGCTGGCCTTGATACAATTACAGTTCGTACCACCAAGAAAAAAAAAAAGGCTAGGACTTGTACATACCCCCATTCAAGCGAATCCATTGCATAGAATAAAAACAGTTATAGAATCGATTTCTATGGAGGTGCTTGGGAGAGTAAGAGAGTGAGAAAAAGAACGGGGAAATGTCATTCGCCTCCAATCATCTGGTTACACTATGGTCTTTTTTATATGAGGCAGTGGATTAAATAGTCCTTTAACTATTGCGGCGTAGAGGACCAGCACAGGGGGAAAGAGCTCGCACTACTTGGCAGGCAGGTGTGTGAAACCTATTGGGAAAGGGGATTGCCAGCATAGAAGAGGGAAACATACTGATCACGACGCGTATCACCGTTCTATAGAAGAGAACAAGGCAAGAGAAAAGACTCGCAAATGAACAATATCTAGCTACAGGATCGCACCCCCGGGGCGGGCGGACGAGTGGACCTGCTCCAGACGGTAAGTATTCACAAACGGATCGGGAAAATAAAAGGAAGAAAAAAAAAACTGTCTTTATTGTCTGGTGTCGAGGGACACCATTTATACCCCCAGGCCCAGGGGCCAGAAGATCGCCCAGTCGTATTTACTACACCACACCTCTCTGATCCCCGTGCCTCTTCGATACCCAACTGGATATCGCAGCTGCCAAGTGAGTAGCTCTACTCTTTTGAGCTTTTTTTTTTTTTTTTTTTTTTTTTTTTTGTGACATCTCCTTGCTCAAAGCACCACCAAGTGATCTTGACGATCTGATTGGTCCACCATCATCATCTGATTGACTCAATCTCATCTGATGTTTCCAAAAAATAAAATAAAATAAGAGTTCGAACATGGGCTCGACAAGAAGACATCCCCTCTTCATTTGTCCTGTCCACTCGTTGTCTGCTTTTTTTTTTTTTTTTTTTGAACCTGCTCTTTGACCTGCCACTTCTGCTTTGATACCCTTCCGGGAACGCCCTTTCACCGTTATCACCCAACCACCATGCCCCGCCCACGTTCAGGAAACAATCAGCAAGGTCGTGTTGGCGATGGGCCGAGCGCTGGGACTCTTCGACAGCACATCCCAAGGCCACCCTTAGGGGGAGGTCAAATTAATATCCTGTTTAGCCCCCCAGTGGTTGCGGAGGGATCATCCGAAGAACCTCCTCCATTCGATCAGCCGACTCAGATACTGGAGCGCGAACTGTGGTCGGATGCGTTTGTGGCCAATTCGGACGGCGAGGATGGCGATGAGTCTCCCCGCGCACCGCAAAGGTGCAGACCAAGACAGGAAAAAGACTCTTTCTTGAGGACGCGACGGACGTTGTGCCTGCAACAGAGAGGCCTCTCATCGATCGGCATGTAGGGTCCGAGAGAGACGAGGAATCATCTATTCCGGGTGCAAGGGCTTCTGCGGATGCTGGATCTTCACAGCGTCCAAATGAGACGACTCGTGGGGCAAGTCCTTCGGGTCCAGGCACGAGGAGTTCTCCTGCGCTGAATTTGCAGGGGTCGGGTTCTCGCTCACAGGAGGGGAGTCCATCTGGTCTCGGTAAACGGAAACAACGAAGTGATGAGGAAGTTCCTGGCTGGTCCAGGAAGGCTCACGGGACCCCTTCGATGCTCGCTGATCTGTCGTCCTATCAGCAGTTGTTCCGGCGTTGGGAGCACCTAGAGCTACTCCGTTCCGAACTAGCGTTCAAGGCTCTCCATGATCCGACGATGTGCGCCAGACCCATAGATGTTCTTGGGGCCGCTCAAGACCTGGGCCGCTATACAATCACTGGCTTGGGGGTCAGCAGGACTTCCATGGATATCATCCATAGTCAATTTCTCTTGGAGAGCTCCCTTCGTTCCTTAGTCCAACATCAATCTGCGCTAATGCAACATGAGGCCGCCCTTCGCGAGAATGGACAACGTCTCGACGCCATAGGCCATAGCCTGGATCGACATAACCTGGAAGCCTGGAAACACGCCAAGCGTATCAGGCCTTATATTCGTGAGGCCGAGGAGATGGAGGAGGAGAATCTTGAAGCCGCTCGAGGTGGAGAAACTGATGAGGATGAACCAGAAGAGGATCAAGATGGAACGCACGGCAGAAATATGTGAAATGGGGAAACCAAGGTTGAATAATAATAATAATAATAATATTATTATTATTTTTTTTTTTTTTTTTTTTTTTTTTTGAGATGATCATGGTCGCCACAGGGAATAGGGGAAGGGTGAAAGGAAAAGGACAAGGACGAGGGGGGAAAGGACAGGGAAGAGAACAAACAAATGGAAGGAGTCAAAGAGAAAGGACAAAAAATAAAGATAAATAATAATAATAACAAAAAACTGCTTTGCAAACTGCGGGCACGAGGATCTCCTCCCTGCTCCCTTCTAGTCGATCCGTTCATTTACTTTATCACCCACCAACGGCGAGCCGTCCGTCCTCAACCTGAACAACCGTTACTTAATTTCCGGAGACGACTTCCTGCCTTTTCTACAAAAGGAATCGAGGGAGTGTGGATTGGGAAACTGTTCGGGGTCATCTTAAGCTTTGAGCCGGCAAATATTGAACATCAGGGACCTTTGGCCGTAGAAAGAATAGAGGGAAGAGAGCAGTTGGTGATCCATGGCAACCCGTGGCTTTGTCATTTCAAAGTGGTAACGAAAACACTTGAACCGACAACTAAACTCCGGCTGAAAATATTTTACGGATCTGAGGGGTGGTGGGGGGAGGCATGCCATCAAAGGACAAATATTTTGAAAAGGGTATGTCGTGGGTGCAAGTGTGAAATGGAGCAGGGTCTGGCGAATCGCTTCTGATGGAGATAACTTGTGGTGGTGGAGGGTATCGCCCATCGATGGCTCAGCGTGTGTCAGAAAGGTCGAAAAAAAAGTAATGTGATGAAAAAAAAAAAGAAAAAAAAAAAAAAAAAAAGGTACAAAAATATGAAAACAACAAGAACAGTGAAAGCAACGTCTTGATCGGTTGTTTGTTTTATCTAGGGGGAGAGTGCAATCATTGAAGATGACCTTCCGCTAGAACCTCTTATTGAGTATCCGACAATGGTTGCCCAGGTTCTCCACCATTTTTTCTGTGCGGCGTAGAGGACCAGCACAGGGGGAAAGAGCTCGCACTACTTGGCAGGCAGGTGTGTGAAACCTATTGGGAAAGGGGATTGCCAGCATAGAAGAGGGAAACATACTGATCACGACGCGTATCACCGTTCTATAGAGAGAGAACAAGGCAAGAGAAAAGACTCGCAAATGAACAATATCTAGCTACAGGATCGCACCCCCGGGGCGGGCGGACGAGTGGACCTGCTCCAGACGGTAAGTATTCACAAACGGATCGGGAAAATAAAAGGAAGAAAAAAAAACTGTCTTTATTGTCTGGTGTCGAGGGACACCATTTATACCCCCAGGCCCAGGGGCCAGAAGATCGCCCAGTCGTATTTACTACACCACACTATATGACATGGTCAATGGGTAAGAAGATCATTGTTCGTTCAGAGCCATAAAATATGTATTCTCAGGGGGAGGAGGAGGGTTATCTTTTCTTTAATGATTTACTTGGTCTCTATCTTCGATTCTTATAGCCTAATAAAACATGCCCCTAATCTTGCCGGTAAACTCTACCGCGCGCGTCAACTTGATGAAAGAAGTATTACCATTTGAATCACTAGTGCTCTTCTTCTTAGAATCTGGATGATTTGTTGAGAGCCATTCCTTCAAAACTGTATTTGATTCCACTGGCCGGACCTTGTCATCAACTGTACCAACGGTGATATGGAGAATCGCTTGAATAGTTTCAGGCGGTTGACTACTTTGATTCCGCTTGGCACTTGACACCCTAAAGGAAATGACTCGACTCGTCCATACAATGTAGTCCACATATGCAGTACACTCGACATTATCCACCACTGCAGAGTTTTGAGCCAATGGAGGCGAGGAAGAAGAAGAAGGCGCTGTTGCTACTACTGCTGTGGGGCCGGGCAAGGGCGAAGAGACCGAGGAGCCTGATGTGCCATTCCCGATTGTGGAGTCGTAGAGTTCCTTGCGGTAGTTTTGCCATAACGCCTCCGCTCTCCTTGACTTTTCAGGGTCTTCATTGACTCGTGCCGAGGAATGGATGAGTGTGATATGGTGAGCAGGCCCAATTCGACCCTTTTGACGCCACGCCGCTACCTGATCCCTGAGCTGAATCCACTCTTTGCTATCACGGGGTCCTAGAGCGTCACTCGGGAGTGACAGACTATCCTTAGGGAGCTCGGCAAACTGCTTGTCCAAAAAGTCTAGGACCGAGTTATTCTCCAGTACGATTCCAAAGTACTTTGGCTCTCGAGCCTTTTTGGGCTTTTCAGAATCTGGGGCTCCTACTAACGATCCTTCCGCCTCGGCTTTAGACCTCTTCTCTTGCTTATCCTGCTGAGCTTTATGGAATTTCTCTGCTTCGCCAGTAGTGACACGATGTGGCTTCCACTCTTCACGTGCATATCTCACGGCCTCCTTGATCTGCGCCTGGGTGGGTATTGCGTGGTTGCCGATCCCTCCAGCTCCCAGTACTGGGATAGCAAACTCTTTCACGATTCGTTCCACGTAATCAAGAGATTCTTCGCCAATCTGGCTACTGATAATGACGCTAAAGTTGGAGTCCGGCTCAGTCAGTGGGTCCAAGGGCTCGAATCCTCTCAAGAACCTTTGAATCACAATGTCAAAGTCCGGGCAATACTCGGGTGTAAGTGTTTGATGATTTGGTCCGCGAGACTTGACACGCTCGATTCCGATATCCCGCATCTTGGCAATCGGTATATTGTCATGCGACCAGTAGAGAGCCACAAAGCGCGTCTTTGGGTATTCTTCCTGTACGGCACTAATGATCCGCTGACGATGCGCATACTCAAAGTTGTTGCGATCGGCAATAACCACCATATTAACCTTCAGCTGCTTTACAACTTCGTTGATAAAACTCTGACCGGGTCGTTTTCGGACATGATTAAAGTCATCGCTGCTGACATGAGTCCATCCAAACAACTTGTTTAAAGCAACACCAACTGTCGTCTTTCCACAGCCAATTGTTGCAATCGGGATGATCACTGTCCGCTGAAAGTCTCCGGCCATGATTGAGCCCTTGGAATCGTTCTTCGTGACAGATGCGAGGGCTGCATTCTGTTCATTGGGCGACTTGAGCTCCCACTCTTTCAAAAACATGTCGCGGATAGCAATGATGCCTTGATTCTTGTTATAGTTGACAAACAATTCGGGTTGTTTCTTCATCAGTGCCTTCACAAACTCGACATATTTCTCTGTCAACGGGTATTTCATCCGAATCTTGGCTGGCGTCTCTGTCTCGGCTTTGGTCGCTCCTGCCTTTCCTGCCTTGTTGCCCTTTGTCTCTCCAGTCGCTTTCTTGGTCTCAATTGACCAGAGACGCTTTGTGACTTCTCTCCATTCGCGATACATCAAGTAGGGCTCATCGTACTTGATCTTGAAGAAATGCGTCTTTCCAGCGCCAACGTTGCCATGCTTGACCGTGCATCGGACCACAAATCCTTCTACTGCCCGGTTGTCGTATTCGCCTGCATTTCGAACCTTGTCTGCAAATGCTACGACCTGCTCATACTTGTCAAATGTCACATATTCAGTAACCTGGAATCCCCATTCTTTGGCCACTTCCTGCACCTTCTTGCTGGGCATTGTCTGAAAGTCTGCGGTGTTGTAGTTTAATCCATGAAGATAAAGGCCAGCCTTGTCTACAGGATATTCCAACACGTGTTCCTCAAAGCTATCATCGCACAACTAATGAGAAAGAAATTCATCGCGAATGTTAGTAGGCGTGCCTATCGATCTATTGGGCATTTGAATCATGAAAGCTCCTGCCTTTCCCCCCTCCATGTCATCGACACTCACCTCTGCAACAGCAGTGAGATTCTGACTCCAAAGCCATCGTCCAAACTCCTTCACGGTCTTGCCCTTGGCAGCGAGGGAGCGCTCAAGCCACTCCTTGCCCTTTGTTGAGTGACTGACAACAGGTTGTTGTACCGTTCCATCCGCGTTGTCATTGTTCTGACCAAGGTTGATCTTGGGGTCAAGAGTGCCCATGAAGTGCTTGCTGCTGACCACACAACCACCTTCAGGCCCGACAAATTCTGGCGGCATTCCCGACATGAAGATAATACAGCCATTCTCTTTCAGCGTGACCTCGTATGGTCCTTCTGTCTGCTTCTCAAGCCATCCCTCTTTGGTCCTTTCTACTTCGCCAACATTGAAGAACTTGTCGTAGCCGCGAATCAAAATACGGTAGTGGGTCTGATCCTCTTCTTCAGTCATCGAAGGAGAACCGTGCGTCTCAGCGGTAATCTTGGTTTGTGTTACTGTCGTCTGCTCCGCCTTGGGCTTGGATGACGATGACTCGGCCGTAAACTTCAGATCATCTTCCCGGTAGGTAAAGAGACCTCGTGCAAGTGACGGCAGAGTTCCCTTGCTATACTCGAATTCGTTCATCCTCCAAGAGGTCACATCAAGAGTTCTTTCCTTGGCCTTATCCTTTGCATGGTCGTTCTTTTTCTTGGTTTCTGCTGAATTCTCGCCTTCGACATCATTGGATGGGTTATCAGAGGAGTATACAGGAGTCGCGTTCCCGAATGAGTCGAGCTCAAAGTGGTTGTCACGGACCAGGTTGCGGCCTCGCTTGGAGGAAGCACCTTTCACTCTACTGTCGGCGTAAACAACAAGTTCGCGGACAAGTCTGTCTGTGCGGTCGCGGTCACTAAGAGTGTCATGGGGACGTTTCTCGTCGGCATGGATACGGGTTTGTTCCAGTTGTTTCGTCAATTGATTCATGTTGCTGGTCTGATTCTGTGATGCTACCATGGAGTGCGGAAGAAAAGATGGTAAAAAGTGGTAATCAGGGATTGAAGATTATAGGGAGGGGGGTAATGAGTAGCGGTGATGGTGGGAATCTCCAAGCGTTGGAACGAAGGCGGGAAAAGCGGGTGCTAGGGGTGATGTTGTCTAACTTGGACCTTTTATTTCTACACCTGACCGAAGCCCCAAAACCCCATTTGACTGCTCTCACATTTTTTTTTTTTTTATTTTTTTGTCCCCAGATGGTTTGTTTGACTGCGGCAAAGCATGAGGCGATGCCATGAATATTTCTAGGGCGTCAATCGAGGCGCGGCTTGTTTCCGCGGGTCATTGCCGCAGTCGGGGAAGTTACAGAGTCAAAATGATTTCCACTTGCCAGGGGCTTCTATGGCTCTTTTTGCCGCATCAACTAACCTATTGCATTTCATGCCGCCTTGATCGGAGCCTTCAAGTCGGCTATGCTCCCTCTTATCCATAAATGAACATAGATCGGCTCTGTTGTCTGTGTGCTGATCGTTTAGCTAGAATAACAAGGAAACCCCGCCAACAACGACCTCTTATCTTAACCCACTCAGAGATTCTTTCTCCTCCTTAATCTTTAATGGCTATTGATATCGAGGTCGATTTGTATAATTGTCGGGGTCACGCCCATACGAAAACCTTCTGGCCCCACCTCCAAGACTACTACGATAGTTTCCGGTTAGACCGCCTCCATATCCACGAGAAAGAGATAAAATAGATTTGTTTCCTGTGGCAGCCTGATACTCTTCGCGAGCATTCGAGGTCCTGGATGAGAGTGGCGGGCGTGATGTGCTCCTATAGAGCGGGCTCCGTAAAGTATTATTGCTGCTTCGTCTGCTAAGGGTATTGCCGCCACTGTTGTTATTGTTGAGACTGGATCCGAGTTCGTTATTTTCATCGTTGGAAACTAGGCGGCCTGAGTCGCCACTGCTGAAGCCCGCTGTATTGGCATATAACGACGACCTCCGGTGTGGCTGTTGCGTGTATGAGTAATGAGATATTGACTGTTGGAGTGGATCCTGTTGGAGGTAGAGTCGCTCATGTTGATATGTCCGTGGGCGCTGAGGCTGTGATACATGAACATTATCCTCTAGCTCTTGTTGACCTTGAGTCTGGCCGTGATCATGTTCCTGAGCGTGGTCAATTTCATTTGCTTCCTCTTGAACTTCTGGATGCTGTTCGAAATGAGTGTATTCTTGATGTTGCTCCTGGATCTGCTCCTGGATCTGCTCCTGCTGTTGCTGTTGCTGTAGTTGCTGCTGTCCATCTTCTTGATCGTCTTGATCCTGCCCTTGCATTGTCACAGCATAAACTGAAGACTATTTAAGAGAGTTAGAGTGGTCTGTTTTGTAGTGGTGCCGTTCTCTGGCCTTCAGGCCCACCATTTTGTGATAAAGTCATCGCCCTTGAGGATGGGATATACCTTGAAAAAAGTGTAGACGAGCCCCATCTTGCGCTCCACTATCCTCATCTTGTCAATGAGTTGTGTAATGTCCACTGCATTCATCTCCTGTAACGTATCATTGATCTGTCAGGAAGTAGGTCAGGTTTTCAACGCATTCCCCAGTTAGCTTCTCCATGCACTGCAAAGTACGCGAATCATGTAAGCTGCCAGGTTCCGTCGAATTACATGGTGTAGTGTAGCTGCAAGCTTGGCATACTCTCCCAAGAGCTCTTTTGATGACATGGCGCTATTTAGATGACAGCTATGCTCTTCCTGGGTTGGCTATGATATCGAGCGTGTAGAGTTTTGCTATTCCTGCCTAGAGGTGTCCTGATCCTAATCGAACATCAGCAGCGGGACGCGGTGTCTCCCTACTATACGACTTTCCTGGCTGGGCTCAAAGCCACTTTTTTTTCCCCAATGGCTCTGGCATTTTAGACTTTTCTATAAATGCCTTGGGATGAGAGCGTGAGGTTCTATTTCCATCAACTTTCAGGACATCTCTCTCTTTTCATCTCGGAGCAACTTCAGGGCAAGGATTACTTTCTTACGACAAGAACAGCGAATCCACGAGGCCATGCAGACCTCATTATTCGTCATCAGCACCGCGCTCAAAGTGCTGCTTTTCCCCACCTAGTGAGTGTCTAGGACAAAGGCACCAGAACTTGTCGACGAAGCACAGAGAGAGACTCGCAAGGACTCATCAATTCTCTCTCTCTCTCTCTCTCTCTCTCTCTCTCTCTCTCTCTCTCTCTCTCTCTCTCTCTCTCTCTCTCTCTCTCTCTCTCTCTCTCTTTTTTTTTTTACGCGTCATTTCGAGGTCACTCTACAGATTTCGAGGTTCATCGGAATTGGCTTGCAATCACCCATTCTCTACCTATCTCTCAGTGGTACTATGAGGTACTTATCAGATTATGAATTGCACGGGTCTCAGCAGGAGAGGGCAAGGCGTCTTTGACCAACCAGACTTTTATTTGACGATAACTATTAGAATACAAGCGAATGGACACTAGACTATCCTCCATTTTTCGCCTGGTTCGAGAAACTCCTCTCACAGTTTGCGGTTTTGGTAGACCCCGAGATTGTGCGGGTTGATAACCTCGGATATGACACGCTGGCGACGATTTATTTCCAACGGACGACCGTTATCGTCAGTGAGCTGGTTCTCTTCTGGGCGCTTCAACGGATGTTGTCGGTCATGGGAAATCGACCTCTTCAGAAAATCATTAGCTGGTCTCTAATGCTCAACCCTGGGCTATTGATGGTCGACAATATGCATTTCCAATACAACGGATTCCTGTATGGGATCTTGATCCATTCACTGGTGGATGCAAAGCAGGTATAAGCGATTGATCTACAACCTTTTCGGTCTTAGATAATGTTCATCCATACTTTCAATTGAATCCGATTATTGATTATTTTTTCATTGATACTCATTGCAATTGGTGTAACTAGGGTCGTCTGCTGAGATCAGGAATCTTGTTTGCCATCCTGCTAAACTTCAAGCATATTTATCTCTACATTGCCCTGCCATACTTTGCCTTCCTTCTGCGGGCCTACTGCTTCGAGAACTCAGGAAACAGCATCCGAGGTATTGAGCCTGTTCATGCTCCCTGCGCATTTTGTAGTGAATGTATGAAACAGGCCCTAGGATTGGTATCTAACAGCAATCATCGCTACCATTTTGTTCAGCCAAATCATGGACTTCAGCATTTAGACCTCTCCATTTCTTGGCTCTTGGTTTCAGCGTGATTTTTGTCTTTGCAGTCTCTCTGGGTCCCTTTGCTGCCATGAATCAGCTTCCACAGCTCGTCTCCCGTCTCTTCCCTTTCAAGCGTGGACTTTGCCATTCGTACTGGGCCGCCAACTTTTGGGCCCTGTACTCATTCCTGGATAGGGTCATGATTGTCCTTGTTTCGAAGACAGGCCTTGGCAAGTTGTTCAACCTGACCCTAGACTCTTCAGCACTCTCCGCTACGACACGTGGTCTGGTTGGCGACACAGCTTTTGGAATTTTGCCCGCAGTGACAGCTCAGCATACGCTTTTGTTGACGGTTCTGCTTCAGTTCCCTAGTTTGATCTCTGTGTTTCGCCAGCCGACTTTTGATCGCTTCATCGGATCCTTGGTCCTAGCTGCATTCGCATCATTCCTTGCAGGATGGCATGTGCACGAGAAGGCGATTTTGTTGTGCACAGTGACCATGAGTGTTATGATTGCAGAAAAGATTGGCGCCATTCCCAACAGCAATGGCATTGGAAGCAACGGCAATGGATCGGGAGTGCCTGCAGAGGCAAAGACATCGGATCTTTTGTCTCCACGAGATGTGCGATCATTCTTGATTGTCAGTCTTTCTGGATATATTGGATTGTGGCCCTTGTTCTTTACAAGAGAAGGTAACAAAGACTGGCTAGGTGCCTGGAATATTCAAGGAAAAATCATACGTATGGGTGTGTTAATCTGATTCTTGGCATTGAACCAGCTTACTTACCCATAATATTTGAATTCCATCTTGTTATAGAAACACCTATCAAGATCCTTATCACCGCAATTTGGTTTGTGGTCGTTGGGACTGGCTTGGTGCAGTGCATCCCAAGGTCTTTGTTGTCAACAGCTACGGAGGCTGGTCCTCGGGCATTAATGTTCAATGTTCGCTCCTTGTTCCGGTGCTTGACCAATCTGGAGTGCCTCTACGTGTTTGGATGTATTCCAGTCCAGCTCTACTGCAATGTGGTTCATGAGGCAATCTTTGGTCTGGAAAGACTCGAGTTTTTGCCCCTGATGATCACTTCTGTCTACTCTGCCGTGGGTGTGGTTTACGGATGGTTGTTGTACTCGAGCGAGTACTTTTCAAGCCAGAGAGCACAGGATAAGAAGAAGACACGCTAATTAGACATGTTACATAAAGCGATTTAGAACAAGGACTGATGTTCGACACTTTTTTTTGAAAACGACCAAAAAAAAAAAGGAGTAGAAGGGAGCACGCGCCTACTTGGCGGATCACCCCTGGATTTTTTGTGTTTAAATGACCCTTTTGCTTTCTCTATCTATTTCTTTCTCTTTTTTGCTTACCTTTTGTCTTTCTGTTCTGTCACATTCCCAGTTTCCCTTTCATTCCTCATTAAACCTTTTGACATTTGTCCTCCTTTTTTTCCCCCAGGACTGCATCTGCATCAGTAACACAAAAAGGCGATTAGAATGGCAGTCGAGGACAACGAAATGCAAAAGCTCTGGAAGCTCACTAATGAATTGACAGCACAGTTGGTCTACAACCGCAGTGTGACGCTCGAGCTCAAACAACAGCTTTTGGATCTCCAGACCAAGACACTGCTGCAACAACAACCCTCGAATGTGGTGATACCACACCTTTCTATAGAGCAGATTCAACAGAATGTTGGCGGTATGCGTTTTGGATAGGGACGAGAGTTTTCTTTTGGCATGCAGCATAGTTATTTTAACCCTTTTGGGCATGAGCGGTGAGGGCATGTTACGCAACGATTTCTTTTTGTCATTCGTCTCAGAGCTAGCGGATCTTAGGCTTCGGGTAGAGAACGAACGGCTTCGAGAAGAGAATTCACAGTTGCAGGAGCAAGTGCGAGAGTATGAGCGATGGATGGAGTACATTATGACCAAGTTTCGTCTTCAAAACGTATGAACTCTGGAAGTATCAGTTTTTTTTGCTCTATGCCAGACCAGCAAGGTGTAACAGCTACAATCTAGAACGTTATGGTCTCTTTCAAAAGTTCATTTTGTACTTACAACTTCTCTCATCCGTCTTTCACATGGACTTGTGCACCACGCAACAAGTTTGCGATGGCCCAGAGCAGGAAAGAGTCGATGCAGGAGGCCTACAAGATGAGCGAACAGAGAGGGGTAACACCACCATGTTCATCAGTAACAATGCCACCTCTCTTGTGTTTTTTTCTCAACATCCTGACCCACTTCCCCCCCCACACACACACAACATTATAGGAGACAGCACTGCGACTCCAAGAAGAGAATGCTATGCTCCATACTCGACTCTCTGACTTGGGCGCGGTCGCTAGGAGAGCAATCCATGGAGAATACTATGCTACTGAAACACTGATTGAGGCCCTCGAAACCGAGAACAGGACTCTGCGGGAGATGCTGGGAGTGGCTAATGAAGGCCAAGGGTTCGGGCAGGTCAATGGACTTTTTGGTCATGGAGTAGGAGATGATGGAAGCGAGGCCCGACCGTTTGGTGGGAATCGAGTTTCGTTCCCAAGCACAGCAAGTGACCATGGCAGCGATCCAGAAATGGACAAGAGGTCACCTCAAGCATTGGATCCTTCTACATCATCGTCAAGCCAAGGAACAGAGGCTGTCGTAGCTGAAGCATGGGTGCTGAGAGCTCCTGTGGCATTGCCTTCAGCAGCCCTGGCAGGTCTGGCTGTAATGGCTGTACCATCGGATGCAGCAGCGTCGTCCTATTGAAAGAGAGAGAGTAAAACGCGAACGTGGGCTGTGCCTACTTTTGACTTTTTTTATGTTCTCCCAAAGAATATCACGTTCATAAACCTGTTCTTGCCAGAGGAAGTAAAGCCAGGAGAGCGGCAGCCGCAGAGCATGCCAGGGGTGTGCCTGTTTGTCTATTGAATGTGATCGAAGAAGAAGAAGAAAAGAAAGGGTGTGATGAAAGCATGGACAGGTTTGTCTCTGGATAATCAGATCAGCCTCTTTGGTCTCTTCTCTGGACTCACCTTCTCTTCACACACTCTCTCGCTCTCTTCTTTTTGCTTCTCTCACATACTTTCTCTCTCACACACACACACACTCTCCTGGTGGTCTGCGCTGTTTCTTTTTTGGCACCTGCATTTGCCATTCTTGTCCATGTCATGTCTCATACTGCCATTCCTTTCCTTGATCCTCCAATCCTAGCTCTCTTTGCTTGCATCCTCTTCCCCTACATCCTTTTTCTCCTTCTCTCTCCTTCGTCCTCTCCTTCATCCGCACAACCACATCCCAATCCAATGACCCTCAAGCCATTTCTGGCCCTGCACCACAAGACATCGCTCTCGATTGGCGGCATTGTCCGTTTCCGGATAAAAATACCCCGGCTTCACCTTGACCTAGTAGACTCACTTCAGTTCCGTATTCGGAACTGTTCTCCCGCCTACAGGACACTCACGCCCAGCTCGGGCCCCTGGAAAGTCTCTGCCTCTCTTTTGCACAACCCAAACCAGACCTTGACTCCACATGTTCCAGATCTTTCGCCTTCCATCGGATGTGCTCAGGTCTGCCAGTTTGTCGCCAAGGTGACCCATGCAGACAATACGACTAGAAAGGAGGACTTTGACGAAGGTTGTAACGAGTGGGAACTCGAGGTCCTGTCTGAGATGGTGCTTCAGCGGAATAATATTGACATCAAGGTCGAAGTTCTTGTGGTTCCTCGAAACGAACAGGCTTTGGAAAAGCTCCAGTCCATGGCCTCTGACTTTGATAAGCAGAGCGCAAATGACAAAACCAACGCAGGCGGTGATAATAAGTACATTGCCAGCGGCGTATCGGACAAGGAGAAACAGCCCCAAGTCATATTGCCTGCGCTACTTTCATGTCAGTACAAGGACACGCAAGACATTTGTGGAGCTACCTTTCCAGAGATAGTCAGCGAAAGAAGTGGCAATGCCAAGGAAGCAACGTCGAGCGACACTACAGAAAGTGAAGAGGGTCTACACCTAGTGGTGTTGACACACGGAGTCCACGGCACTTGGCTGGACCTGCTATACCTTAAAGAACAAATTGATGCCCAGTATTGTCAAAATGGCAATAGTAGGACCATCACTCTTTTGACCGACACAAACCATGCAGGGACTGAGGAGGGCGTTCAAATGGCTGGGCAGCGCGTGGCTATGGACATTCTGGAGTTTACAGGCTATTGCAAACCAGGTCAAGGCATGTCTCTTTCTCGACCAATGTCCTGTTCTTCCGAAGCGAGCCGCAGAGATGAACCAACAGAAACCACCTCATCCAGTTCGTGCGACTTTCCTCGACGCATTTCACGGATCTCTGTCCTAGGTCATTCCCTTGGCGGATTGATCAATATTTATGCGCTCGGATACATCGAAGATGTAACCAAAGGTGAATTTTTTCAAAGAATTCAGCCGATCCACTTCATCACTGTGGCAACACCCATGCTCGGAGTTGGTTTCGAACATCCTTGGGTTCTAGGAGCGGCTCTCTCACTCGGATGTATCGGTCAGACGGGCAAGGATCTGGCTATGGAAGATAGGCGGTCGAAATTGAAACGGTCGGGATCATCTTCCTCATCCGATTCTGGTAGTCTGAAGTCAACAGCCTCGACTAGGACAAATCTAAAGCTCAACGGCGCTCAAGAAAAGACTCTGAATACAGGTAGTGGTGACAATGGTGGTGGAGATGGAGCGGCCAAAGGAAAGGCGTCCAAGAAGATAAAGTGCCCGGAATGCGCGCTTGATCATGACCCGGAGCCGTTGCTTTTAGCTATGGCCCGTCCAGGATCTGTGTCGAATCGGGTACTGAAAATGTTCACAAGCAGAACCTCGTATGCGAATATTGAAAACGATATGGCGGTCCGATTCAACACTTCAACCATGATGGGGATCCCCACATTCGATCTCGATCATTTCTTTTCACCTGAAGGTGCGGCGACCCAACCAAAGAAAAGCTTGTATCATTCAGCTCTCGCAAGTACGCTTGCTCTATTGTTTCCTCCAATCCCGAGTCGAAACAAGTTCCTGAATGTACGAAACGCTCCGTCACCTATTGTGATAACCAAACATGTGGAGGCCACGTCGAAGGATGCGTATCTCTTGCATGATGCGGAGGTGACTGCGGCAAACGGCCTGTTGACAGACAGAAATGCATCCAAAAGTGTGAAACGCAATGGGTTGTCTCCAGTAACCGTGTCCAAGTCCTCAAGTTCCCCAGGAACAGCGAGTCACTCTCGAAGTGTCTCGCCCGCATCCTTCTCCACTGTACCCGAGTCGAATGCGAGTTCAGAGAAGACCTCGTCATTGCCCAAGTCGCGAATTGATTTAGCGCATCTGGTTGCGGAAGGATATCACACTGAGATGGATTGGACCAAAATTGGAGTTTTTATTGAGAGCGAAGCACATGTACAGATTATTGTTCGACGAAAGTGGTATAATTTGGATGGGTGGAAATGTATCCAGGATATAGTCGAACGACATGATTTTTCTTAGCTCTATTTATGTTATTGATCGCTCTTACTCCTTTCCCTTCTCTTATTCATTCCCACCAAAGTAAAATATATTTGAAGGAAAGAATGAGAAAGGAAAGGAAAAAAAAGAAAACAAAGATTTAAATTTCGAGTTTGCCTTGCTCATAGGCACCAGCCCTGTTCATCGATCTCCTTTTGACTCGGCCAATCTTCGCCAAACGAGCATGATCAACACCGATATCGATATGGATGGCTCTCTTTGTCTTTGCAGACTCGAGTTGTTCAGGGTTATTGTTCTGGTCAGCATTGACAGACTCAGCAGTAGCCACCACGGTCTCTGAACTAATGGGGGTCTCTGAGCCAACGGGGATAATTCCAGAACCAACTGTATGAATAGGTCCTGTATTGCCGTCCAAGAAATTTCCGATACCGGGAATGGTCTTAAGAATGCCACGGATGGCGTCGATTCCGGGGATAAGCTTGATAATGTTATCAAAGATGAACTTGACAATTGAGGGGTCATTCTTGGCTTGGGCTGGGTCCGTCAAGAAATCCAGGAACTTTGTCGCGGCGCAGAAGCCCTGAATGATGTGCGCGATGTTCAGGAGCATAGGCACACCTGGGATGAAAGTCAGATTGTCAAGGACTGCGGAAGAACTCATATCTGGATTCGAGACAGAGGAAGACGTCGCTTGGGATGTTGGGGCAACGATGCCTCCAAGACTAGTATCCGGAATAAGTAACTGAGTGTCAGTGCCTAGTGAAGGAAGTACCAAATCCAGATCTGCAACACGACCGAATCGCTTACACTGCAAGATTGATCTGATCTGTCAGGTCATGGCCGGTGGCACAAAGACAAGACGCTCCTGCCTGAGGGATGGATGACGCCTTGGGTCGTTTGCAGCTCTCCATGAACGACTCCAATCCGACCTCGTCATCCTTCTCACTTGCGACTGGCCCTTGTCCCTGTTGCTGGGGTTGCTGAGCAATCCGTTCTTGACAAGCAAAGTAACAGAGCGCACCAAAGGCCTTGCAGTACCCATCCGTCGTTTGGACAAGAGGTGCCTTCTCGGTTCTGTCCAAGACATGGCTAGGTTTTGTGGCCATCTCAAAGATGCCTAGGAGGTCCTCATAAGTTTCTGCAGAGGATTCGCTAGGAATGTTTTGGTTGCCGTCACCGTAGACGGTTTGAGGTTGATCCGCACCATCTTGCAAAGCCGCTTTGGTGGGCGTATCGCCGTTGATACGCTGTTGAGAAACCAAGGGCAGAGATTCTTGTTCTGCTAGAGCAAATGCGGCCCCAGCAATGGCAAAAGAGGAGGCCAGTAGGAGTACAAAGCGAGAAACGGAAGCGTTGGAGCGCATATTGGGGAAGAGGGTATATTTGGTCTGAAAAAACAGGTTAGTATCCAACGAGTGGTGTCTTGAGAAAAATAAAGAGGTGAAAATAAGGAAGAAGCCAGAAGTAAAAAAGCGTGGGGTCGAGCCAAGATATTGGTTTGGAGCAATCGTCTGTCGAAACAGTCAACCTGGAATCCTGAGATGCACTACACAGGGAATGGCAGTCCCAACGGTAGGCTCGTTAGCGAGGTCAAATGCGATCAGGATGTAGGCTGCCATGGCCGTTCAACGAGGAACACTCTGCAGAGAGTATCTTTATCGTCACGAGAAGGAGGAGTGAAAGAACGCGTCGACTATAGAAATATGTCGTAGCGACATTCAGGACTTTGGAACCCTTTTTTTTTTTTTTTTTTTTTTTTTTTTTTTTTTTGAAATACATTAAGGAGTTCGGTCGCTGCAAGCGTGGATTGGGAGAATGCTGGACTTGTTGGTGTGCGTGCCTTCCTCATTTCTTTCACGCACACACATACACACACACGTCCTCTCCCACCTATCGAGAGCTGGAAAGCTGGTCGGACAAAACCGGTTTGTGAGAGCTTCTACACTTGGCCACTCTAAGCTGACGTATACAAGAGGTGATCGTTTGCTGGGTTTCGCTGGTACTGTTCACAGGCAGACTCATGTCGAGTGGGAGATGTTTTCGCCGATCTGCGCAGTATCCATGGTCGGTTTTCTTTTTCTCTTCTGCTTCCTCCACCTCCTACGTTTGAGCTGGTCATGTTCGTTACTCTTAGAGCATCGCACTTCGCGGCAGGTGTCATACCGCAGCAAAAACACTAGGAACGAGCCAGTCATCTCTGCCAAGTTCACTTGAGCCGGCAGGTGAGCGAGTAAGTAAATAAGGGAAAAAACAAAGAGTAAGCGAGAGAAAAAGTGAGGAAAGAAAGGAAGAGAGAGAGAGAGAGAGGAGAGAGAGAGAGAGAGTCAGTTGGAGAATAACAGGGATTGGTAAGGAAATGAGAGAGTCTAGAATTTGCTGACAATTGCCCTGCCCGTGGCTGGTCTGGTGTTATTGCGCAGAGGAACAGAGGGTGCGTCTCTCCCGCAGTTTAAGTGACAAAGGAAAGTCCCGATCGGGGAAGGGTCGGCAAGAAGGAAAGGAAGTAATAAAGAAAAAAAGAGTACTTGAGTTCTTCTAGCGTTCCTATAGATGGTCTTTGCTTCGTCTTTTCTCATTCCTTCTCTCTCTTTAGATAGCCGCCCCAGGGGACAGTTCCATGCTTGGGACTGATGAAGATAGTTTCGCTTGCTTGAGATTTTTCTTCTTCTTTATACAACACAGGACCTACTTATTCTTCCTTGGACTTTGCCCATTTTGAGCAATTGAAAAGCGGGACATCATGCATGGACTGCTTCTGTGTGGTGCCACCGGGCAAAGCATGCGGAAGGAGCTTGGCGCGGAGAGAAAAAAAAGGAAGCAAAGAACAAAACAAAAGTTATATGTTCTGTACTGGATCGGGATTGTCGACTTCTGCCACGCATGTGGCGGGGGCAGAGGCGCAGGATGGTGGCCGAAGAGTCGACTGGGCACTTGACACATCAATATGGCCCATGTCCCGGATACAGCGTTGCTGATTGACTACCAGGCGCTGCATTATCTAAGAGAGTGGCTGAGTGGACGCTTGGCTTGCAGACACATCTCGTTTGAGGAGTGTCGGGAGGGCAAGGGTTGGAGGAAAGCAAAATACATTTAAAAGAAGAATACCCCCCGACCCCTCTTTCCCAACTTTTTGCCAACTACTCCGTTGCTACCACTATCTCTGTGCTGTTGCATTTCTACTAGCGCCCAACCCGCCACACTTACTGACCAGCGCCCAATCCACCACTACTTGGATTGCCATTTTTTTATTATTGACGTCGGCTTTTCTTACCCAGTTTTTAAAGCACCCTTCATACTCTAGCCTAACTTGCTCCCTCCCAGTCACTCTTGACAGAAGCAGATCTGTCCCGACTCTTCTACTCCCACACAGGCTTTTACTTTCCCTCTTTTCCTGAGCTCTCTCTGCTTCTATTACCGATACAAAGCAACAGCCCAGTCCACAACGTGCAAAGATTTGTGTCAGGTATAGTTCATCTTTAGCGTCTACAGTGGCAACACTTGTTTTTTTTTTTTTTTTTTTTTTTTTTTTTTTTGCCAAGACAGTAGGCGGTGGATTGTCGGGCCATCCGTGTAAAAAAGAGTGGCACTCTCTTCTTGTTGTTCAACCGTTCGCCTTATCCCGGAGCAGCCCCTCTCCCCTACCTCTTACCCCCTTCCCCTCGCAGCGGCGCCATCTTGTTTTCCGATCTCTTGGCGTGCAGCATGTCGACTTTGGACCGCTGGGCCTTGAGAGAGAAAAAAATGGATTGACAGCGGGCAGGTTGACCATCGGGCTTCATGTTGGTCCATGAATAAGATCTTCAGAGCCCAATGCCTTTGAGCTTCTTCCTTTTTCGGATTTGCCATCTTTTCTTCTCTTCCTCATTTCCTGACACCGTGTCCCCTCCCCTATTCCCCACAAAATGTTGTACAATGGTCCACTTTGTTTGTGGGACTTGGTTCTGATCCTCCTACAGTAGTGATGGGGGGAGGGGTGAGAAAGATAAAGAAAGGAGGTGGACGTGGTCGCGTCTTGGGGCATTTGCATGCACGGAAATGCCGAGTAGGCGGGTGTTGTCGGCGATGGGTCTCAAGATCTGCATGTTCCAGGAGGACGGGATATTGTCGCATTGAGCACCACGCCCACTTGGGCCTGCATTTTCTTTTTTCTTTTGGAGATGCGTGTGTTTACCGAGGGGAACAGTCCCGAATGTGGTTTGAACAATTTATTTCCAGGGTGTGTGGATCCGATGCCAGCCTCCATGTCGCTACCAGGGCAGTCCTGTTCAGGTCTGGACCCTTGGCCTGTGCGGAGCAACCTGTTGTGTGCTTGTGCTGCGCTTGTCCTGAAAGCTCTATTTCGCCAGCCGCGGAAGTTGGTGAACCGGAGGACCCCTCTTGGTGTTTACAGTATCTCTCTGAGCACACCCCCCCCCCAGAGTCCCTTTTCAAACTGCGAACTGGAAAAGTGCTAGTGAAGAGGTGAAGGGGGGAAGGAAGGAACGAAAGTCCAAGTACGCTTTCGGCCCAATGCTTTTGCCATTTCCCCCCTTCTGTAGAAAGAATACAACCGTGCCTTCGTTCTTTGTGTTTTTGTGTCCGCGCCAATACCTGTCCGAATGGGCACTTTAAGGGTGCGTGAAGATCCAACCGAGGTCTTCAAAGTTCTAAAAAGGCAAAAGTATGGCATCCGGCATATCTTTCAACCTGTTGTCCACAACACACGCAAAACACACGACACACCTCCATCTTTTACGAATGGACCCGTTTTTCTCTCTTTTTTTTCTTTTGAGTACTCCTCGATTTCTCTATCTACATGGTAATGGTTACCAGCCCTTACACTCACCACAGTGAACAATTGCTCCCATCCTTCACACCCTCGGAACGGAACCACGTTTATTATTAAATCCGAGAGCGATGACAATAGTGAGCGAGCGAGATTTATAGACTGAGCACAGTAGAGCTGGCGGGTCGTATCTCGCATTCCCTGTCATGAAATGGATGCCTCAATTACTGTAATGGACTCCCCGCTCTCATCTCGTCCAGTCTGTCTGTGCTTTTGTTCCGCATACGGTCTGGTGCCTCTTAGGCCCGGCATGGCACATCATACGCTGACTTTCCTGGCTCCGACTCAAATGGGCGGGAGAGCGAAGCCACGGATTTACGGAGTAAAGAAGCATGCGGAGGAGGAGGAGGAAGTCATTGCCATGTGCCTTCTGCTCCTCTCTTTTTGCACACCTGATCGGCACCTGGGTTCTACCGATGTCCTCTATCCCATGCTCTCGTCCGCCGTTGATTGCCTGCTTATGCCTCTCCCTCACACGGCGATTGACAAACAGGACGACACGGACCTGGTTTCCTTTTTGGTCGCGTGAAGTGGCTGGGTACTCTCGGACACGTGTGGCTGTAAAAAGAAAAAAGTGCGAGTTGACGAGGTTAATAGGGCAATAGGATCTCTTCATCTTTCGTTCATATAAGACGACCGAAGAATGTCCGCTCACAGGCCTTGTCTATTATTTTTTTTTCTTCTCTCAGTCAGACACAGCTGGCACCTTACGACAACGACCCATGCCCAATATCACACTAGTACGACAACACTAACGACAACGACTTAATTTTTACGACTCTTACGATTGCTTACGACATTTTTTCCTTCCCCCCAGGTAACGTACGCCTTTACTTTATCCTTCTCTCTCTCTCTCTCTCTCTCTCTCTCTCTCTCTCTCTCTCTCTCTCTCTCTCTCTCTCTCTCTCTCTCTCTATCTCTCTCCTCTCTCTCTCTCTTTCGGATTTTCTCTTTCTCTCCCCTCTCTCCCCTCTCTCCCCCCCTCCCCCCCTCTCTCTTCCATCTTAACCCCCCACCCCATTCGTTTACCAGATCTGTTTTTTCCTCTGCCCACACACTCCACCTTACTCAAATCCTGAACCACCGCTAGTGCAGTATTCGTTCTAGCAAGCCTCAGCTCTGGCAGTTCTTTCAACAGAACTCTTCTTCTCCCCCATCCATTACAGTCTTGGATCAATTGGCGGCATTCATTCCACACGACAGTGTTCAGATCTCTGATATCAAAAGGTGGATCTTTCGACTAAGCACGGACTCTGTCCTCCTCCCCCCCCCAACCCTCAAGACTTCATCCTCCTCTCTTCCTTTTACACTCCAGACCTTGTTCCGTTGTTTTGCAACCTTCTTTCACAAATACCGCACCTGATGCGTGTGAGCTTGTCTTTCAGTCTTCATGCAGCTGTATGTCACACGCCTCTACTGTACTCTCACTTCCTGCATCCACCCTTTTCGGAAGCCAGACTACTACTCCAGAAAGATGATCCGATCTTTTGGGCAGGTCCTCAGGGTCTCTCAGCTTTGCTCCCTTGTCTGATGGATGAGTCTCCTTGCTTTGCCAAGGTCTCCACACTGACGGGGCCCTTCCTCTGTCTTCTCGTGGCCCTTCCTGCTTAGGCCTTTTCGCACATCTCTTCACTTGCGCTCCTTCTCCATCATCCCTGGACATTGACAATCTATCTCCCCTGTCCTGCATGTCAATGGCGTTTCTCCTGGCCCAGTTCAGTCTTGCCTCACCTAATCTCAGATCATACCTCGCATCACTCCACTTTGCGTGCAAGGGACAGTGGTCTACTGCATCACCCAACCCACGGGTCTTTGCTTTGCCCTGTTCCCTTGCCTTGTTCCCTTGCCTTGTATTCTCTTCTGTTCTCCCCTTCTCTTGTTTCTTTATCCCTTCTCATCTACCATACTATCTGGTTCGTGGCTTCCCTCCTACTTTGGCTTTCGACTCTCCTATTCCGCAAGTGTCACTGAACAAGTCCAAAGCTTCTTTTTTTTTTTTTTTTTTTTTTTTTTTTATCTCTTTGTTGTGTCTTTTGGGACCAGAGCATGCAGGCCAACTCTGAAGTTGTTCTCTTCCTTGATTTTCTTGTTTTTTTGTCTCCCCCCCCCCTCTTCCCCCTTTGGCATCTGTGCGACTTGTCAACCATCATGCAAGTGTTCCCTTTTACCCACACACAGGCACGGACACGCAGGGATGCTTTGGGCCTCGCCTCTGGCTTGGGTCCAGGATTTTTTGTCCCCAGGCTCGCATGTCTATCTCCGCACCTCCCTATTCTTTTCCAAGCTGGAATACGAAGCAGACCGCTCATGAGTCGCCGGGGCTACCAAAAATCGTCTTTCGAGGTTGCTAACTGGTATTTTGTCTCTCTGATATACTTTCATTCCCTATCTCTAGCTTTCAACAATTCCACTCGTTGAGCATTCACTCATCCGCCGTTGGACTGTTCTCCTTTCTTAAGACAAAGGCCACTTTCTCCCTCCCCCCCACTTCTTTACGCTCCTGCCCCCTTTTCGCCCTACGCACGCTCCGTCTCTGTCCTTTGTTTTATTTATTTCTCTCTCTCTCTCTCCTGCAACACACGCAGACAAAGACAAAGAAGAGAACCGGCCTGTGGTACATTTCACTTTGACTCTTCCCGTCGTCTGACAACATCATTCGATTTCGCCCAGCGGCTCTTTTGCAATTAAGGTTGCAGCGAGTGATTTCCAGGCACGCCACATTTTCCCTTTTGCCCGCGGATTGGAAACATAGCAGAGGCATCCGTCGTGAATTAAGCTACTCTCGACATCACCCCACACACGCATCCCTCCTCAGCCCATACACTACCACACGACGCTACTTTTCCTTCTGTAGTCGTAATTGCTGTTTCTGTCTCTCTCTCTTTCTCTTTCTCTCTTTCTTTCTCTTTCTCTCTCTCTCTCTCTCCCTCTTTCACTTTCTTGTAACTTCTCAGGTCAGGCAATACAGGCCTGCTCTCTTTTCTTTTTTCCACTCCTTATTCCCTAGCACGCATTCTTCTTTCCCGTTTCTCTCCTTCTCGTTTTTGTGTGCCTCGCACTCTCTCCCACTCTTTCTCTCTCCTTTCATTCATCTATCCATCCTCCCCTTCCACCATTCAGCCCTCCACCATTCCTCTCTTCAGTAAAGGTCACCGACGTACAGGTGCAGAGGCCACCAGTCTTCTCTCATGTCCGCTATAGCGACCATGAAGGCGGTGGTTGATACTGAGCAGCAACAACGCCAACAGCAGCGTCAGCTTCAGCTTCAGCAACCACTACAACAGGATCCGCCTTCCTCCTACTCCACTCCACAATCCATGGCAGAGTCGCAAAGTCAGCATCCAAAGCTGATGATCGTCCCAGCCGCCACGGCCAATCCAACTCCGTCTACCTTTGCAGAAATTCCTTCGCCCACACTCTCAACATCTTCCTTGACTTCGTCTCTTTCCAGTAACTCTGACGGGACAGAGGCCGTCTCATTCAGTTTTAGTTCTCCCCTCTTTTACGACCAAAAGCTTTGCATCTATCACTCGCTCCTCAAGGTTTATCGTCTCCTGGGTCGGTGCATCGACAAGCACCCCACCGTACTCATCATGCTCCAGTACTCCATCGCTGTCGTTCACGGAATCACGATTTATCTTCTCTCCGTGATCCTCTCTATCGCCCAATTGATTATGATCACCGTTACTATCGAAAACCTTGACTGGATCCAATCCTACACGCCTCTCATGTGTGAATGGGACAGCCGCTTCCCTGGCTTTGTCTTTCCTGCGCTTGATATCGATTCAGAGGCTGAAGAGGAGGTTGACAACCTCGCCTCTGACTCTTGGGCACACAAAGATAGCCTCTACTGGGAGAAGTGTGCCAAGCTGAAGCAATGCGAGGACCTTGTTGACGATGGCTACCAGTCGGAGGAAAACATGAAGCGATTGACTGTCCAGCAGTCGATGAACTCAAGGCTTCGCCGGAGGTTTGCTAGGTACCAGCAATGGATGCCTACCTTCTGGTCTACGGACGAGGGCCAAGCTGAAGAGGCGGGCGAGGACAGCGATTCTACTCTGGCGCGCCGTCCTGTGTCCTGTCCGAAGGATGGACCTTATCCTTACTCTGGAGCATTCCAAAAAGCCATTGTCAGGAACAAGCGCGTCACCTTTAACGAGCAGGTCCAAGTGATGGGTCGAAAGCGATCTTCCGAACCCCGTTCATCGCGTCCTGTACCAGAGCCCACGAAGCCTGCGGCCCCACCTGTCTACAACCAGGAAATTCATCATCTAGATGCCAACCTCGATTCGTTCATCAGCAACGCTTCGTCTTCGCCTACCAAGCCCTCCTTTCTTGCAGCCCCTCTTGATCAGTTTGCGGCTGAAAAGTCAACCACGGTGGAGACACCCCAGGAGCTAGTCAAGGCTGCAAACGCCTCTGATCAGCCCGCTGTCAGCCAAGACATGGTTGCATCACTTGTGGTTGGTCAGATGGTGACGAATATGGAGCAGTTGGAAGCAATGAAGAGAGAAGAGGCAGAGTATCAACAGAGCATTGCCGCAAAGGACACCAACGGATCAGGGGCTTCGTCTCCAGTTCTTTCGCTTGACGCGCAGCCAGCAGCCCCTGAGTCGACTACCCTGCCATCACTAACAGATGCAGCATTGGCATTGTCACAGCAAAAGCCGACCCTCCCCTTGCCTACGAGCGAATCTGATCCAACGACCGTTAACCCCGTGAATGATCAACGTGATCTAAGACGTTCGAGTTCGGTGCCTCTCAAGATTGGGGCCTTGTTCGGCCGCAATGCCAAGGCCAATCCCCAAGAGAGCTCTTCCAAGCGCGCCTCCACGTTTTCAGAAATGAGTACTGCCCAGTCAAGCTCTCGTGTGATCCCACCTCATCTGACATCATGGTTTTCTCTTGACAAGACGGGTTCTAACAACGCAACCACGTCTGCACCACAGCAAGACAACACTGGACGGACAGTTTCCCCCAGGAGCTCGCTCTCGATCGGTACCCGTGCCAAACGCTCCATCTCAATGGTTGTCCCCGGATCTGGTAGCGGAGCAAATGCAGGAACGGCAGCGCCGGCGCCAGCAAAAGAGGAAGGATCCGCCCTGGACCGTCGAGCCTCGACGGGAAAACGCAATTTCATGTTCAAGATTGTTCACCCACAGCGCTACAAACGTGAGGTCGAACAACAAGTAGCTGAACAGGAACGGCAGCGACTCTTGAGCCTGGTTCATTTGCAACGTCAACATATCCTTGGAGCTGAAATCGATGTTAACTGTCAAGAATTCGGACCAGAGTCCTTTGGTGCGGATCCAGTCATTTGTGGGGACCCCTATTACTATGCTACCTCGGCCGAGTATGTTGAAGGACTGGGTGCCCAAGACTCGGTTATCTCGACCTCCATTGGGACGAGCTTTCCCGAAGAGCTGCAAGGCCACAAGTCCTCCAAGTCGCGATCCAAGCTACACCCATTGTCTCTGGATTGTCCCAACACAATTGTCACGGGGATTCATCGCAATGCCGGTGCGGATTCTCTTGAGAAGAAGGGTTCCCAATTGATGCTCTTCAAACGTGATAGCAAGAAATCCAAACGCCAAGGAGCCGGATCTGCTCAACAAGGTTCTTCTCGTGCCAACCCGTCCAATCGACTCCAACAGCTGTTTGGCGGGGGATCTCAACCCGGACAAAAGGAAACCCGGTCGACGTCTTCACTTGTCCAGCCTCCAGGACCCTTTTTGACAAAGCCTCTATCTGGGTCCAAAGAGAGTCTTGGAAAATCCGCCTCGAAGGGTTCTCTGCGACAGCCTCTTCCAAGGACCACATCGCGTCAGTTTACGACCTTCAAGGCTCTGGGCACACCGGCGTGCCCTCCAGCCCAACCATTGTCGTCGAGTCCAACCGCAATGTCATCCATTTCTTCTGATCTTGAGGTGAATGAATTGGGTCCAGTGGCATCCTCCTCAGAGATGGAGCACACGTCCTTTTCGGCCTTTGGATTCCCTTCCCCTATCCAATCACCCGAGTCATCTATGCCTTCGTCTCCACGACATTCGACGAGCTCGATGCCTGCAGATACACCAAGTCGTCTTCAAGCAATGAATGATTTCTATCGAGGCACTGTTTCTCGCAACCCATTCAAGCAATCGAACAAAGAGCAGGTGCCAAAGCAAGAGGTGTTGTTGTATGATCTTGATGACGAAGACTTTGCACGGGGCCCCAAGGCCGAAGTCATGCCTCTGGCCACTGCTATGGGTTCACGAGAAGAAACCGGTTTGGGTGTCCGAGTCTCTGTCGAAAGCAATGGACCGGCACTGACGGCGACCGAGCCTCTTGAGACGACGACGGCCAAATCTGGCCGTGGCATGAGCTTTATGCGAAAGCTTACAAGCAAGAAGAAGAAGTCTGAAAAGTAGTAGTCCTCTCTCTCTCTCTCTCTCTCCCTCTCTCTCTCCCTTTTTTAATTGTACCATACTATGTATCCATATTGATCGCGCCCTCAACTAGACTGTAAAACATCATCACCCCCCTCATTAACCATTAAAGCGAAAAAGACGAAGAAGCAGAAGAAGAAAGAACAAACGAACAAAAGAGAGATTAGGAATGGCTGGCAAAGTGTGCAGGGGGTTCAAGGCAGGAGTTGAGGTTGTGACAGCGTACGAGAGAGAGAGAGAGAGAGCGAGCGAGGAGTACCTATAAAGGAGAGCGGCGGATTCCACAATCGATCGGATGGGCCGCTTTCATCGTCTTTTCACCCCTCCTACATCTAAAAGACGAACAAAAAAAAAAAAAAAAAGAAGAAGAAGAAGAAGAAGAAGAGGAGGAGGAGGAGCATACCCTAGAGGACAATCTCTCAATTCCTTTGA
The DNA here is from genome assembly GCA_011634665.1 of Mortierella sp. BCC40632. Lineage (NCBI taxonomy): Eukaryota > Fungi > Mortierellomycota > Mortierellomycetes > Mortierellales > Mortierellaceae > Mortierella > Mortierella sp. BCC40632. The sequence goes on from WAEK01000006.1 coordinate 2,752,559, forward strand.
CCAACACAGGGGAGATAGAGAGAGAGAGGAAGACATTCACAGTCAGGACAGGACAGGACAGGATAGGACAAAGGACCAAAAGGAACGAAGAAGCACCCTTCCATTCCAAAAGAAAAGAAAATGATTTCAGGTCATGGATCGAGGTCATTACTCCCCGATTCTCCTTCATCCATGAACAGTCTTCCTACTGAGCATCTTCCAAGCACGGACCGCCGCTCAATCGACAGTCTCAAGTCGAGTCAACACAGAGAACTGAACAAGAGTCATGATCTCAAGGACCATGTTCAGATCCATCTCTCACCTCCTCCCATAAAACATTGGGAGACAGTCACGGGATCAACTGGCTCCTCTTGTTCCTTCCACAGGGCCCAGTCCTCGTTGAGCTCGATCCATTCGGTAGAAGAACAAGATGAATACTTGAGCCCAGCCCCAGGTCAAAGCTCAAGTCTAGGCACTCGACATGACTTTTATCAAGGGCCTTACTCAAGTGGCGATGACAACGAACATCATTACAATAACAAGAACGACCAAGATGATGAAGATATGTCTCCGAGGACCAGAACGAGGAAGAACACTCTTTGGAGAATGGTCCAGATCGGGGCCATGGGACAACTGCTCTCCATTTGCATCACGACCACGACTTTACTCTCGGCTTATTTGGCTCAGTCAGGCAAAGTCAAGGATGACAATGACGACTCTTGGATAAGAAGCCATGACGATGATGGTCGCTCTAACAGCAACAACCACGGCTATGACAAAGACAGGAGGAGAGAGCAAGAAGGGATCGGATCTGTGTCCATGCCAACAACACAATCGTTTCTGAATTACCTGACCTTGGCTATTGTCTATACGATTGTGACGGTTCGAAGGGGACAGGGGGGATGGAAAGGTTGGAAAGAGATGGTGTCTCGCCGAGGTTTGTCCTGTAAGTATATGAAAAAAAAAAAAGTTTTTTTTTTGATGGGCTGTGCGGATGTGTGTTTAGAAGTGGTGGCAACATTGACAACTGAGTTCAATGGCCTGTGGAGTCAAAAAAACCGAGGAGAGTCGATATGGAGTTTGACCACATCATGCAGCAAGCATTCCATCCAATTCCTTTCCCTTGACCCTTCGCCCGATCTCAAACATGTTTGGTCAAAAAAAAAAAAAAAAAAACATGTTCATTTTATTAATACGCCACGATGGCCATGCATGCATGCACGTTTTTTTTTTTTTTTTTTTATAGATATGCTTCTCGCTTTGGTCGATGTGGAGGGAAATTACTTCGTGGTCAAGGCCTATCGTTACACGTCGCTTTTCTCGGCGATGCTCCTCGATTCATGGACCATTCCCTGTGTGGTCCTCCTCTCCATGTGGATGCTCCATGTCCGATTTCGGCGCAGTCACCTCCTGGGCGTCTTTATGGCGCTCATGGGACTCGTCTGTCTTCTCTACTCAGACTTGGATGCAGGTCAACAAGATCAGGATCCTCATGGTCAATTGAATCCTTCTTCTTATTCTTCCTCCTTAGGATCCGAGTATGATTCTATCCGAGGGGACCTCTACTGTCTGATAGGTGCCACGTTGTACGCCATCTCGAACGTGTACCAAGAAGTCTTGGTCCGACGTGGACCCCCATTTTATGAATTGGTAGGGCAGTTGGGATTCTGGGGGACGATCATCAGTGGGATTCAAGTCTTGGTCCTTGAGAGAGATGAACTCAAAGAACTTTTTGGGATCTTTGCTGCGGGACAAGCTTTCCACGCGAGTGCACAGACGAGAGCAGTTTTCGGCCCAACCGAAATGGAAATGATCACAAGGTCATCCTCCCATGAGTCTCTCTCCTCTTTCTCTTCCGTCTACTTTAGCGGAGGAGGAGGAGGAGGAGGAGGAGGAAGTGGAGGAGTAGGGCGTGACAGACACACGATCGTGGCAGCGATTATCGGGTTTGACGTGGCATTGTTTGTGATGTATTCGGTCACACCTGTACTTTTTCGCCTGAGCTCGGCAACGTTTCTGAACTTGTCTCTATTGACAAGTGATTTCTATGGTCTTGTCTTTGGACTGATCTTCTTCAATGCAAAGGTAAACACGGGAAAGAGTGAATGAATAGAAAGAGAGAGAGAGAGAGATAAAGAGAGATGAAAGGGGATTCTTGACAAGGAGAAGGCGAAGAAAACAAGGCAGCTATTGGAAGGAGCTAGGGAGGAGGGGAGAGTGAAAGATAGTATTAGGCGGAAACGACAAAAGAGACAGGTACAAAGGAGAAAAAAAAAGGTGGCTCTCTTCGTTTGTTTGTGTTGGTGACAAAGAAAGGAGGAGAGCACTGCTCTCACATTTTGGGGGGCTGGATGAGCACAGCCGCACGCTCTCTTTTTGAGATAGCTGCGGCGACTTTTACTACGGCAGGATGAGGAAAAAAGGGGGAAAGGAGAGAGAAGGGGCGATGCGGCAAAAGGCAGAAAAAACAAAAAAGTAAAAAAATGGGAAATTGGGAGAAGTGAGGACTGGGGACACAAAGGCGGGAAGGGGGTACGATTCCAAGGACACTTTTGTGTTTTGTGGTCACGGACATGAGGCGAGCGAAAAACAACAACAACAACAACAACAGTGCTCTCACCACGAAACAGGCATTGCCTCTCTCGCCTTTTTTTTTTTTTTTTTTTTACAAATTCGGTATTTGTGTCGGTTGGTTTATGTCTGTGCCTGCCTGCTTGGATGTCAAAAAGGGGGGGGCAAGTAGGACGAAAGAAGGACTGGATGAACAAGAGAGATAGAAAGAGAGCAAGAATGTGAGGAAAATAAGGATGGCAAACTCACAAATGGACTTTTTTTTTGGTACCTGTGCACAATCCCTCTCTCTCTCTTTTGCACACACGCACACATACACATACATATACACATCACATTCCTGTATGTACACTTACTAGATTCACCGACTATATCCCGTAGCCTATGGGTTGATTATCCTTGGAATCATTGTCTACAATCTTTATCCGGTTCGGGAGCCGCAGTTGGAACGCCGAAACGGAGACAATAGGAAGGATGGCAAAGTTGGGTTTGTACGCAACGAATGTATGCCTCGATTTCTCGGCCATCCCCGCCGATACGCCCAGGACGCCCAGGACGCCTGCGGCTGCAGCCATCGGGGTCGTCATTGGGGTAGCGTCGGTAATGATGATCGAGATGACGACGCCGTCGGCGTTGATCAAGACAGTGGCAACGGGAAGAACAGAGGCCACCGCGACTACGGCAGCTGTCGCAGTAACTCGAATTTTTGACAGGCAGAGGAGATTACAATAAACAGGAGGCTACCGAAAAAAGACCCTTGAGCCATAATGCATGCGAGGAGTTTATGTTTGTGTATGTGAGGGAGGGGAGAGGAGGAGGCCCTTGCGATACCGTCAGGGTAAGTAATTGAATTCAAAGAAAAAGAATACACTCGCATTATCATCTTTGGTGCTGCGCCCTTCTACACTGCCAGTGAGCTCACAAGGGGAGGAAGGAGGAGTAGAAAAGTCAAGCCGGACAGGCGTCATCTTTTTTGTCCGACGGCCATGACGATGGCCTCGAATTCACTTTCTACCCTCCCCTCAATGCAATTACGCTTGTTCCTGAAACTGGCAAGCGCTAATTCGATCCCTGACTCGACAGAAAGGATATATCTGTCCATTGCATTGATAGAGTAGAAAGAGGGAAGGGGGGAGGATCGAAAGCTAGGCGGAATGGAGGAATGTCGGTCGAAGGATGAGAGCCGATCCATTTGGAGAACTGCATTCGACTGCAGACACACAGTGAATGTGGTCGACTTGGCGGATGCGAGGGCGGTAGAGTAGAGGGGGGGGAAAAGGGGGAGGAGTAGCAGGAGGACAATTCCGTTGACTGTGCCGCTTGCCACCATTGGGCTGGCGTTGGTGTCGATTGGAGATCGAAACGACATGATTTTTTTTTCCTTTCTTTTCCTTCCCTCTTTGACCCACGGTAATGGGGCAGGCCGAGAAGGTGAGTTAGAATGAGTGAGCAACCGAGAGCGAAGAAGGGAGGGAGAGAAGGAGGGGAGAGAGCGCAGGAGTTTAATCTTGCGCTTCCGACCCGACCATTTGATCTTTGTGTAGCCATGCTTGCATTGCCACATTTATATTTGGATACGCAAACAACACAACATGTATTCATTCACTCATGCACAACCTTCGGCAGGGATCGACGAAGGGTCAACTGAGTTTTGACAACGGATAAACGACACCTCAACAGAAAAAGAAAAAAAAAAATGAGAGGGAGAGAGAGAGAGAGAGATTTGGGTATAGTACAAACGCAATTTAATAGTATATTTTTTTTCTTTTTGCGATGGAAGGGCAGATCGTTAGAGTAAAAAGCTATTGAAACAATCAGAGAAGCAGCAAAGTGTGCAAATGGATAATGGTATGATGGAGGGTCTAAGTGGGAAAGGGCGAGATATACACAAGTGAGAGAAAGAGAGCAAAGGGAAGGGAGGGGAAAAAAATGAAGGCAATAATACTAAAAAGCTACTGAAAATGAAAAAATCCTCTCCACTTCAATGGATCAATTTTGCTCTTGCACGGGCGGCCATTAGCTTCTCCGTCTCATGACTCTCTGGGTGAATGCCGTCCTTTCGTGCCGACTTGACTGTATAATGCCTCAACAAGGCATCTCTCCGAACAAACTCTCGTTGGCAGAATTCACAAGGCCACGTTTGTGCTTGATGCTTCGAAGCTTGATGTCTCTTCAAATCGTGAATTCGTCCAAATGTCTCTCCAGGGCAAAGCTCGCATCGGAATTGAACAGACTCAGTCTTGGGATTATAGACGAGAATGGATCCATCCTCATTTCGGATCATGGTCATCATTGTTCCTGCATCGGATCCGATCTGTTCAATTCGGACCGTGGGTGTTGGCGGCGAAGACACCGAGCAGATCGAAGGTGAAGTCTGCGGCGAGGAGGACGAGGCCGTGTAAGGCGAGGGTGTTGCAGGGGCAGAAAAAGATCCTGCGACAGGCGAAGATGGGAATGACGCATGGTCATGTACGGCACCAAAGCTGTGCGGTACTGTTTGATAAGGCGAGCTGGGAATAACAGGCGAGCCTCCGAGTTGTTGTTGCTGCATCATGAGTTGATAGTTCAATTGCTGCTGTTGTTGTTGCTGTTGCATCAAGTATTGCTGCTCGTAGGCGGCATTGTTGTAAAGCATGGATTGTTGGTGCATTGTTGGCAAGCCTCCAAAGAGCGCATAGTTGTTATGGGCGACGGTTGCGCGGAGCGACATTGGGTCGTGCGAAAGCAAATCGTCAATGGTGATGTTAAAGAGATCAACCAACTCATCGGCGTCAGCGGGATCAAAGCGGTCCATGTTAATAGCGTCTGCGGTAGGGCTTGAATGCGAGGATGAACAGGAACCAGACGAGGTCGAAAAGAACGACGAGTCAGGCGACAAGGGTGACTGCAAAGCAGATTCGATGGGTGTATGTTGGAAAGTGAGAGTAGGATCCCAAGGAGAGGTTTCAGGGCTCAAGAGTGCTTGAATATATTCCTGAGACTCGCGGTGTTCTTGAATGGATAGCGTCTGAGGCGAAAAGTAATCCTGGGGGAGCTGCGGCTCGGACGAGGGCAATTGAGAATCAATGTCTTCGTTATCGTAGATGGTTGTGTAGAGCTTGCTGAATTCCTCGGTGGACTCACGGCGGAGAGAGCAATGAGGGGCGATGGCAGCAGAGGTTGAGTGGGAGGAGGAAGAAAGAGTTGAATGGGTTGTGTTGGAGAACATGGTGAAAGGGGGGTGTGGGTGATGTATTTATATGTGTGGGGAAGTAAGTGCAGCGGGGAGAGCAGCGGTTGCGGCACAACGTGTACGAGTAAGAGAGGGAATGGCGGACGCGTCCGACGGAAACAGAAGTGCGGTGCAGTGACGGAAGAGAGTAGAAAGGCGAAGCAAATGAGCGACAGTCGACGGCGCTGTATGGAGACAAGGGAGAGAATGAGAGAGAGAGACAGAAAAAAAATAAAGAGAGAGAGAGAGAGAGAGCAGGAGGAGGCTGAGTCCAATTGAACCGCAGATAATGAGTAACTGAGTGGGCGATGCCCCCGTCTTTTATACAACGCTGAGCCAGCAACAGCGTCGCCCTCGTTCACCCTTCTGAGAGGTCCGGGGTGTGTCAATTGACGGTCCTCTCAGAAAATTTTCCATATTTGGGAAGGTCGACTCAGCCCGTTTTGCCTTGCCAAAACGGTGGCCATAGTCAAACCAAAGATTCGCCCAAGAGCCCGACCATTAGTGCTCTGGTCGAAGCGGAGCCTGCTCCGTGATCCTGCAATAGCGTTTATGAGGGGCCGCCCTCAGTAGACACACTATCTGTCTGCTCCCAAGCAATTAGGAATTAGTCAACCTCCTCCATCCAGTGCCTGCGCCTCCAGACAACTAGTTAATTCTCACTTCCTCGCTCTCGCTCACAAACGCTGGTCATTCTGTGCCAAGGTGCCGCGGTGCTTAATGGATCTTTATTGCACATTCAGTTTATTCTCCCCAACAACAACAACGTGGACCATTAAACTATCGTCTCATTCTCTTATTCCAAGTCGATTGAGTATGGCAGAAGCTTAAGAACAGCGCGAGCAAGATAGGCATGTGTGCCCTCCTTTGTGTCTGGAGGAAGATCGTAGAACATTCGTCGCGCAAGAGGCTCATGGTGTTCAAAGCTCACATGGCCACAAGCCAGATTTGCTGCTCCAGGAGCACCTCCTGCTCCAGGAGCTCCACGACCACCGGGTCCGTTCACAACCCACTTGGTCCAGAATCTATCCATTGCTTCACGCATGATCAAAGGCAAGTCAATCACCTCGGGTTGAACCTCCATGCCTGGGTTACGATCCTCGATCTTTCCAATCACCTCCAGCGTCTCAACAGCAATCTGACGCTCAGCTGGGTCAGGAATCACTCCCAAAAAGTTTTCAATTGCCAACGCAAAGTTGAACTCTTCGGGCGTCTTTTCGGAAACAATGGGATCGCGTGGCAGGAAATGAGCTCCGATCCTAAAGCCGGCTGCGCGCGAAAGGATTCGCCAGACGCGAGGGTAGAATCGGTCCGGGACACGGTTCAACGAACCATCATTCTTTCGGCGTCGAAGCCACCTTCCCGAAGAGTTCGGGACAAAGGCCGCAATGGCTGACGGAGATGGGAAGGCCTCCCGGTCATCTGCCTTGGCCTTGTACAAGCTGAGGTCAAAAGTCTTTTCGACCAGCTCGGTCGGACCATCCATAAACGACTTGTGCGCCTCGACTGCTGCGCCCTCTTCGATGCCTGAAATGCCAAACAACCCACAAAAGCAAATGCACAGACAGATTCCCTGATTAGTCCGGACGGAAATGGAAACACAGCAGCAGCAGCAACAACAACAATAACAACAACAACAGTGGATCTTATGCATCATTGGATCCAGAAATTCTTAAATGCGCAAAATGGAGCAAGGAGCGGAGGGACGAATGACAGAATCCTCAATTCCCTCACCATGAGACTTACCCTTCTCTCCAATCATACACCATGAATCCCGATACTTGAGACTGTTGACAAGTCCGCTTCCGAGTTGCTTGAGCGCCGTCCGAGCCGCAGGCGTCAAATGCTCATAAGAGTCATCCTTACCCGCACATACAACAATCATACCCGGCTGAAGCCAGTCCACCAACCTCGCCAAGTCATCGCTCTCATCCTCAGAAAAGTGAGTGTCAAACGAGACTGACTCGAGTACCACCGCCTGGACGGGGTCAATCACGACCATGTTAATTCCACGTGATGACACCGACATTGTGCTCTCGTTGATCAGGATCTTGGAAAAGTTGCCCGAGTGGTAGCCTCCCGACTGGACCTTGACTGTCAGCGAGCTCACTCCCTTGGCCATGTTCGGGATAGGAACTGCCCCAATTGAAATGGACGCGCCCGACGAGGCAATGTTGGTCGGCACATTGCCATCTGGAGCGTCACCCGTCAAAGAGACGATTCGTCCAGACACAGGACTGAGACGACCTGAGGACTGGTTCCGGACCAAAGTGTTGGTTGCATTCGAGCTCAGTGTTGGTCCAGACAAGACAGTGCCCAAAAGTGACTTGAGCTCAAAGGGTGAGAGCTGCATCAAGTGCTCCACGGCCTCGGTTTCGTCACAACTGTTGAGACGCGAAATTTCCTCTCGGAGAGCAATGATCAAGTAATGGGTTCGGAGACGCATAATACCGTTGAACATCGCTGGGTCTGCACGAATGATGGAGCCAAGGTAAATCAATACTTCCTGAACAACTGGTCCTTCACGCACGTCATCAAAGTTGCCATCGTAAATCATCTGGCTCAGGACATCGGGACCCAAGGGGGTGGTGATAAAGTGCTCCGTAGGACCAGATCCGATCGTCACTTGCTTCTGACGAATAACCAGGTCTGTAATGTTGATCGTAAGCGAGTTCACAACCTTTTGGAGCAATCCTGCAGCCTGGCGAACAATGGACCAAAGCTTCAGCTGGAGGGACTTGAAGTAGACCTCCTCCAAGAGAGTCTGGACGGTGGCATCCAGATTACTGACATAAAAGTCAGCTCCATTGCATGACAACAGATATTGCAGCAAATCTAATCCAGAACGAATATTTAGAAGGCACCACATGGGTAGTAATATTAAATAAAGAGGTGGAGGTTAGCATCCGTCGCTTTTGTCTTGTCTCTGCTGAGCGGTCAAAATAGGAATGATTTTTTGCAACTTACCAACTTGGTCATAGAGGTTGACAGAGTTGGACAACATGTGCATCGCAGCATCCAAGCTCGAAGGATCTCCCAGAGTCAGTCCAAGGCTATCCATGTTACCATCAGGAGACTCATCTGAATCATCGTCCTCATCGGCACCAGCCTCTGCACTAGGAGCATCCGAGATTTCCAAGTTGGCAAGGTCTGGCGTCAAGATATTGCCACCATTCTTGCGAGTGGGGCGAGATTCCTCGTGATCCTTGAGCTTAAAGACCTTGGCCTGCTCCTTCTTGGATCTGCTCCTGGGTGCCGAAGATTCGGGATGGATTGGCGTCATACTAAAAGGTCCTGAAGGGAAGCTGGTTTCGGAGGGCGTGGCAGCCTGAGAGTGTGATCCAAAGTAGTCAGTCTCCAGATCAGTATTCACGGCCGGGGTCGTCAACGAGGCAAGAGGGAATGCTGTGCCGTAGCTCGAAGACTGGCGGCGAACAGACCAACGATGGTGGCTAGGAGTTCTGCTTCCTCCTGGGGTTGCGGCCTGAGTCTGCTTCTCATTGAGTCCCAACTTGCGGGCATGGCGCTTACGACGATCATCTGCACCGCGCAGAATACCGAGCCAGTTGATATCCTTCTTGGTCACCAAAAAGTCGAGGGACTCAATGCACGATGTGTTCACCATCTCACTCAGGCGACCAAGACGCACTCGGACATTGTTGACAACACCGCTTCGGAGCATCATAAAGAACTTGAGGAGGTTCCTCTTGTTGTCCTTTTGTTGGCTTGAGCCCAACGACGCCTTCCTCCAGGTGGTCATGTGCTGCAAATCAGCGCCAGTCTGAGAAGCAAAGCTACGAGACTTGGTGAGGCCGCCCAACATGGCATGGGTCAGGAGAATGGTCATTGTAGGGCGACCAGGGTAAACCCAGTACTGACGGACAAAAGCAAGCTCTTGCTCAAAGACCGAGATCAAATAGTCGTTGTCGCTGGTCAGATAAAACTCTTCATTGTCCATAAAGTGAGGTGTGAAGGCATAAAGGTGGCCTTCGACACGGTACAAACGGGATGTTCCCAAGGATCCGACTGGTCGTCTGGGTCGTCCTGAGAGTCCCAACTTTGCATTTCTTCCAAGGGCACAGTAGACTTCCTTAAGACCCTGTGGATGACTGACAGTGATGGGGTGGACCTGGTCCATCGTTTGGGTCTCCAAACCGTACATGTTGAGCATGCTCTGCAGATTAGCATCCTCTGCCAAGAGAACCACCTGAACGACCGTGTCGTTTGAAGCGATCTTGCGGGCATTGAACCTTCTTCCCAAAGGATCCACCTCTGCAACACTGAGCAGGTTCTCATAGATAAGATTACCGAGAGTGTGAAGCGAGTTGGCCCAGACCAAGGGAAGGTTATCGTTTGCAATACGTGCCTGTGAATGGTTGTTCTTCTTTTCTGCATCCACAAGATGATGAGGGACATAGTAGAGCTCAGGAATGAGAGGGATATGTTCGGGCAACTTGCTATCCCTGCTGGCTGGAGTGGTCACTCCGGGTGAGGTGGGTGTCTTCAGTCCACGTCCATCGTCACTTTCCGAAATGCAATCCGAGATGAACTGTCCAAAGTCGACCAGGGTGGCAGAGTCGATGATCAGTGGCTCCAGTTTCGCGCGATACTCCTCGACCTGCTCCTCGTTCCCACTAAAGAGACCATCCAAGATAAAGTACGTGAAAAAGAGTGGCCATTCACACTCAATGTTCTCAAAAATCTTGAGCTCGTGTGCATCGTAGTGCAGGCGGGAGGTATCTAGATATACAAATAATGACCCACGAGTCGGATGGTTAGTTTCCGCAGGTGAATTCTAGAAGAAAAGGGAAAAGAGGGAAAAAAATACGGATCCCTCCATCTGGAGGGATTGACATACTTTCAAGGACTGTCTGATGTCCATCACGAAGGAAACGCTTGCATCCATATTTGCCACCTAGCTTCTCAATGATCTCTCGTCTGGTTTTCTCGACAAGGGAGGCGTCACCCACAGCAAAGGCTGGGAATCCAATGACGGACAACAAAGCGGCATCGATCTCTTTGGAGTTGGATTCTCTTGGAAGTGCAGAGTGAAGTGTGGTATAGTTGCGAGCAATCTCATCGGGGAGGACATGGATAACCTACGTCATAAAAAGAAGTGAGGGCATAAACATTAGATGCACTGCATATAAAAAAAAGGGGGAGTGTTCACTTGGCAATAGGTGCGCAATGTCGTGGGAAATATCGCGTCTACATACCGAGCTAGGACCTCCACGCGAACCAAAGAGGTTAATGCCATTGATGGCCTGTAGAGCAGCAACCGCCATACCGATTGACGAGGAGTTGAGTTCTGGCTCTCCGTGGTTGATTTTGTTTCCTCTCTCCCAGATACCATAGTCGGGTGTCCGGTATGCACGCTCGATATAAAAGACCAAGTTCTGGATAAAGTCGACTTCGTCTGTCGTGTAAATGATCTGCATTCCTGAGGCGGTCATTTGTGCAAGTGCCAGCAAGAAGATGGAGGTGGCATCGATCTGCAAATGTCCCCACTCGCCATCACCCACAACCGTGTCACCCGTTGAAGTGTTGTACTTTGCGTGTAGACAGTCATGGAGAGCTTGAGTCTTCTTGAAGTGCTCAACCTTGGGTGCCTGACGCATCATACAGAACAAGAGTCCTCGCATCAGCTTGATGACTGCATGCTCCAGCTCGTCTATTCAACACCACGACCCAATGAAGGTACGTCATCAAGGTAGCAAGAGAGGAAGATGGGCGTTAGCAAAAAAAAAAAAAAAAAAAAAATCGAGCGTATGTGTGAGTGAGAGAGGGAGAAGCAAGGAGAGAAAGAGTAAGGAGAGGACACACAAAGGCCATCCAAGGGGAGGACCGATGTTTCCGAAAGGTTCGAGCAGAGCAGTAGTCTCTCACGTATCACTCCCGTCCCCATCGTGTCGTGTCGTGGGTGATCGGGAAGGGGCGGGTCTGATGTCGGCTGCAAATCGCGAGTCGATGATGCACAGGCGCTCGGATCAGAGTGTCTTTGCCAAAAGTTGCCCGAATTAGTGTGTGGTGCGTGTGCCTTTTTTTTTTTTTTTTTTGGCATCCCATCTAGGCCCAACTGCCCCTGACCCAATGCAATGCACAGTGAATTTTTTTTTTTTTTTCTGTTCTCTTGTTCCTCCTCCTGGTCCTTTGTAAACCTTCTGTCCTCGAGATAACGCTGCTCTTTGTGGGTGACGCAATTAAGATGTGGTGGGCGCATGATTGAGTGCCTCGAGCTTGGTCACAGCGTGCGGTGGTTCTTAGAAATGCTGGTGGTTATGAGCGATAAGCACCCTTCCACTGAGAGCACCAGCGTCGGGGAGAAAAGAAGCGGAGGCACCACCAGAGGCGAGCAAAAAAAAAAAAAAAAAAAAAAAGAGAAGGCTGGGGTTGTCGACACCGCCAAACCAAAATAACAACAGAACACCAGATCGCAAAGCCTTATCAGGACCGCGGCGGTTCCTTGTCGCGGTCGGAATTTTTTACAACTGCGATTCGACAGGTTCCTTTGGGAGGAGAAGGGAGGGGAAGAGAAAAAGAAAGAAAGAGAGAGCGAGAGAGAGAGAGGACTGGCGAAACGACGGGAATGCGGATCAAAGGACTACAAAGAAGCAAAAGGGTTGCCCCGAATGTCCCTGGATCGGTTCGCAGACACCGTCTCTCCGCTGTCTTCCGCACCCTGCGATAACATTGGAGAAAGGGGACTATAAAAATAGAGGGCAATAACACAGAAGGGAACTTACAAGCGCGACCTTCGTCGTCGTCGATACGGCGGTAAGCGAGTGCCAGGCCAAAAACGGCCATGATAGAGTAGACGTTATCGCTGGATGCGTGTACAATTGCAGACATACACATGGGGGATGACGAGAGTCAGTCCTTCTTTTCTGAAATAGAAAGTGAAAAAAAGAGCGCGTCGCAAAGTTGGGCACAATGCTCGAACGCGAGCTCAAAAAGCTACTCACCGGACCCATGCATCACGATAATCACCATGGGTGGTAACGGCGACAGAGGCAGGGATGAGCCCTGTAGTGGGGTTTTGGCGGTTAAGGATGACCGCGTTAACCGCCCGGTAATAATAGTCCAGTCTCTTACGGACCTTGGCTTGAGAATGGTATTGCATCGCACACGCTCTCGATGTCGAGTGAGGGGGACCGTGGGATGGAGACGCGGAGGAGAGGTGGAGATGAAAGAAAGAAAGAAAGAAAGAAAGAAAGAAAGAGAGGAGAGATGGGCGGATGGAGGATCGCGGAGACTCGTGAAGGATGAAGCAAAACTGCTGGAAAGGATGAAAGAAAAAGAAAAGAAAAAAAAAAGTAATGGAGAGGAGATGCGGACAATTCTCCATTCCGGGGTCATCCTTTATCTGCCCTGGCCACTTGCACAACCGCGGAGCGGCTGGGGGACTGGCTCGAGATGTACTCGCTTGCTGTATTACTGCACGAACTCGATGCATGGGCCTCTTCTGCTCCTCTTGGTCCCTCCTGCCCACAAGGTTGCCGTACGATTGGTGGGGGGAGTTCGAACACTCTCTGCCTGGGATGAGTTCCCGCTGCCATGGTGTATCTGTCTCCTTGTCCAGGCGTAGTCTATCTGGCTAGTCTTGTACACACTATGGCTAGTAGCGGAAATGGATTCCACCAACAGCAAGAGGAAGGATCTGTTTCTGGCGCAGGGTCTTGTTCTTGCAACGAAAGCAGAAAGCTTCAAGAGCAAGCTTTTCTCCCCTCACGAGACGAGTCCGACAAGCTGCATGAATGGATGGCCATGTAGGAGCACGGTCCACTGCAAGGTGTATCTCAGAATAGCGTGCTCTGTCCAAAATGAAGCATGAAATAGGTTGGTGGCAATGACACGCGGCATTAGCTCCTGAAAAGCGATCCCTCGACCAAAGAGTTTCTTCCAACTTGAGCGTTCCTCTTCAACTTGAACCTGGTCAAGTCGGTTCCACGTTGCAGGTCACGAGACCTACGCACATGATTCTAGCTGGCGTCAAGTCCAGTCGTACATTGTCCAGCCATGCTTTCCATCGAGTCAAAATGGACATTAGGAGTGGCTCATCATTTATACGAATCCAAGAGTGCCTAGATTCGCGACAGAGTCTGCGTTGTAAAAAGAAAGAAAGAAAAAGAAAGGAGAAGACAAGCACACGCGTGTCTCTCAAGCAAGCCTGGGGTCTCTTTGTACTCTTCTGTGTTTTTGGAATCATGTTTGGCGTCTCTGCTACTTCCCAGCGGACTCGTGCATTTCTTAGATAATCTGCCTCCTCAATTTCTTTTGGCACGGTGAGGGCATTGTGATGATGGTTCCTGGAGTTGGGACTCTCTCCTTTCTTCCTCCTTCTCTCAAGCTCTCACTCATTCACTCAGCATAAAACTGGTTCATTCGCAAGGATGACGCTGGTGAGTCTTGCAACGCTCGACACCGCTTGCTTCATTACCGTTTACCGATTCCCCAAAGGACTAGGAGGTATTTCTGATCTTAACCGGCGAAGCGACATGTCTGGCGCCATATACCCCCCTCTATGGCCATCACCATAGGTCTTTACAAGAGACGAAGCTCTATCAACAAAGCCCGCCTCTATTTCTACTTTATTAAACCCTGGTATCTAAGCTTAAAGCAAGGGGTCTGACGAGTAGACTCCTAGGCTGTTGTTGCAACCCTTTTTTTTTTCCTGCTACATACTCCACTAACTAGTGAATCTTTGCTAAATGACATCAAGTGTAGAAGTAAGCGTTAACGGGCCCCGATAGCCAAGTCGGAATAGCTGTTCCAACGATGTGTGTGGTACGACTAGGCTCTCTCCATGACATGGCAAAGGAGTAGCGTGAAAATAAAAGATACCATCTGGGCCGGAATAGCATCTAGGAACGACCGATCATGGCGGCCAGGGTGAATGATGATCCATTCCTTTTGAACAAACGAAAAGAGAGAGTGAGGAACCTTAATCATTCGCATCGAGTACGAATCGAGAGGAAATATGGACCAAAATTCGATCCACTGTAAATACTATGGCTGAAGTGAAGAAAAAAAAGTGGATCCTTGGGGACTATAAATTCGTCTCCCTGTCGCGAACCCTCTCTCCCTTCTCTTCCTCTGGCCCGACTGACCATCCCCCTCTCAGCCCATCCCCGCTGTGCTTTCTCCCTTCCTTATCACCCTAGTTAGCTTGCTCTCCACCTTTCATTTCTTGTTTTTTTTTTTAAAAAAAAGGCCACTGAGTCTCATTGCGAGAGAGAGTTGAATAACAATCATCAAGTATGAGGCTACACACTTTACTTGCCAGGGCCGCCCTTGTGCTGCCAGCAGTGCTTGCTGCCCAAGCCCAACGAGTTGTCGGATACTACGGCAAGGTAAGCAAATCAAGTCCCCAGGTTATTCATCCTTTTTTTTTCTCTCTCTCTCCCTCTCTCATTTCTCAGTTGGTCACAGCACAAGCGCGCTTTCATCAACCAATGCGAATCTTTCAGCATACACTCAACATCTCTGTGGCTCTCACTATGGATGGATGGGTGTCATTTTCTTTTACTAAAAAGGCGACTGGAAGACCCAGGGTGTTGAATCCAGGACGGGGCGCATTGCATTGACGCAGAAAGCTCAGATCTCTTGAGCGCTCTGCATTATGAGATCAGATGTGGCTGACATGGATGACCTCCTTAATACTGGACACCCCAAAGAAGAAAGAGTGTACCTGTGCCTTTTTTTTTTTTTTTTTTTTTAAAAAAAAAAAAAAAAAAAAAAATCCGATTTTGGAAGAGCATAGTGAAGATGGACCAGGCGCAAAGGCCCTTTTGGCCCTGATGAGAATATGGAATTAGAATCAAAAAGACTCGGGAAAATTGGACCCCCCCCCCCCTCCTTCCTTTCTCCCAAGTGAAAGGTGAAAGAGTTTCTTACACACTAACTTACCTGTCTCTCTCATTTGCCGCTGGACTTTTTTTTTCTTCTTCTTCTTCTTCTTCTTCTTCTTCTATTATCTTGATTTATTCCTATTTAGACTGCGGGGGAGTGCTCCGATTACCCCTCGTTTGCTCCTTCAGAGCTGCCCTATAATCTCTACACGCACCTCAACTTTGCGTTTGTACTGATCAATGACGATGGCGTGGTAACGATGCAGCATGCCGAGGATGAGAAACTCTACAAAGAACTCAATGCACTCAAACTCAAGAAACCCAGTCTTCGCACGACCATCACTGTCGGTAAGAAAAAGCATTTTTTTTTTTTTTTTTTTTTTTTTTTCAAAGAAAAATACTATCAACAGAGTGCTTCTCAGTATGAGAGAGTGGACGGCGTCTCTTTAGAACCTGGGGGATTTCTCAACTCACTCCATCTCTTTTGATTGGATAACTATTTGATAGGTGGATGGGACATGGATATGGCCCACTACTCCAAGATGGTATCCACTCCTGCCAACCGCCAAAAGTTTATCAAGTCAATCATGGCCTTTGTACGGAAGCATGACTTTGATGGCGTCGACTTTGACTGGGAATAGTAAGAAAAAAAAAACGGCGCGCATATTTTTTTTTTTTTTTGTTTCTACCTAGGAGAAAGGAAGAGTGCAAGGTCGACTCTTTGTTTTTGTACTCAAATTTCTTTTTTTTTCTACCTCTTTGTACGGCATAGCCCATCGGACAAACAACGCGGAGGTCATGACAATGACCCCGAGAACTTTGTCACGTTCTTGAAGGAGATGAGAGATGCAGCAAACCATGAACAACTCAAGGGCAAACAAGAGCGTCTTATTCTGAGTATCGCTCTCCCCGGAGGTCCATTCCATGGTCAATACTTCTTGGTCCCCAAGCTTGCTAAATTTGGTACGCTTTTTTTTTTTTTGTTGTTCGTTATTGCTTGAAGAACAAGATGTGGCAATGTGTGGCGGTGCGGTGGCGGTGCATCGCCGCTCATACGACAAATCAGGGCCCTAACCCTATTCTTTCCTCAATTAGTCGATTGGTTCAACATCATGGCGTATAATCTCCATGGGTAAGGTTCTCGGTATTGTTGCACAGCCAAAAATAGAAAGACCTGTCTGACTAGAAACAACTCACTCGCCCTTTGGATTCTTCTTTGCACACCATAGACAATGGGAAGACATGGTGTTCTGTGCCGCTCCACTGTATGACACAGCCAAGGACACAAAGTACTTTGGTTACTCTGTTAACGATGCATCCAAATCGATGGCTCCTTCTACAGTCAGCCCCAAGAAGTTCAATCTCGGACTCTCGCTCTCTGCCGTTACCTTCACACTTAAGGACAAGACAAAGACCACGCCAGGGTCGCCTGCAGTCGGACCCGGAAGAGAAGGATGCCAGGAAAAGGGTGCCATGGCATATTTTGAAGCCAAGAAACTAGCCAACAATTTGCAGATTGCCGATGCCAGGGACCGTATCCACGACCAATTTAACCGTTTGGTGACTCAAGAACCTAGGTTGGATGAGGTTGGCAAGTGCATGTATATGGTGGTGGATGGCGATCAATGGATTGGTTACGACACGCCTGAGACTTTTGCCCTCAAGATTGATTACTTGAAGAGCTATGGCTTTGGAGGTGTAAGCATCTGGTCCATGGACTCGGACACGTCCAACCATGAGTTGACCTCCTCAATCCATGACAGCCTGTTCAAGACCATGATCCAGAGTGAGAGCATTGGTAAGGATGGTAAGGGTGAAGACCCCAAGAGCTCAACAGACAAGAAGACAGAGATCTCCAAGAATGGTCTCGGCGGTGCGAACACTGCCCATGGTGGTGTAAAACTTGGAAACGGAAAGGATGCCAGTGCAGGCCGTCCTGAAGATTCTCTTCGTTCTCTTGTTCGAACAATTGCCTTGGTTTCTACCACTGCTGCTCTTCTCGCATAAGCGTGTGTGGGAGAGAGAGAGAAAGAGAGAGAGAGAGAGAATACACAAAAAAGAAGAGAAAAATATCTGGCCGAGTGTCCATAGTGGCCATCCCTCCTTTACCCTGTCTAGTCCATATTCGTTTCTTTTTTTTTTTTTTTTTTTTTTTTTTCTATCTTTCTTTCTTTCTGACTAGAAGTTAATTTGCATGCTTGGGACAATGGCAGCTTGAATTGTTATACATTCCAAACCGCCTCATATTGGCACACACACACTCTTTTCTTTTCTTTTTTTTTTTTTTTTTTTTTCCTTTTTTCTTTTTTCTTTCTTTTCTTTTTCTTTGCTCACAGACCATGATTAAAAGGACGGGCATGTAGCCTGAGTATACCATTCATCATTAATGCAAATCTCTCCGTGGGAAAAAAGGAGAAGACAATAATAGTGTCTGGCACATCTTTTAATATATTTTAGAAAAGACTTCCAAGAGGCAAAATGTCTTGGACTGAAGACTCCTCGTGGCTCGCTTCAGGTTCTGGAGCCGCCTCCGTGCTCTCAGTTTCGGGCTTAGGTGCAGCAGCATCTGGCTGTTTCTGGACTTTGGGATACAGAGGACGCGTTGACTTGGGGGTCGACTCTGTCTTCTGGGGTTGTGCCTTGGACTGAGGCTTGGCCTTTTGTTCAGCTTCAGCATTGGCTGAAGCAGCAACAGGAGGGGCCTTAATGCACATTCTGTTGCCAACATCGAGGTTATCGCAGTTTTCGTGGAGACCAGGGTTCAACCTTCGGAGCTCCTCAAAGGTGATGCCAAGCTGCTCTACATAGCTGGCGCATCCATTTGGGAGCTTTTCTGCTTCTGTTGGATGAAACAAGAGTCATCAATTGCGTTCAAGACGAGGGAAGGGAGGGGAAGGTTGAGAAGAGTTTAGTATGTTATTTGGTACCTGAAACGAACCACTGAAAGAGTGAATAGGGTATTAAGCGGTACCTGGAACAATATCAATATCTTTCTCCAAGCATCCGTCAATGGGCGTGGATGGTTTGGCGATGACTTGGTAGTTGACCAAAAAGGCCGCGAGGCAGACAGACGCAGCAATAGACAGCTTCATAGTGAATACAAAGAGGGGGAAAAAACGTGATGGAAGTGGTGGTGGAGGTAGTATTTTCTTTTTTTTTTAAAAAAAAAGCTAGCGTTGTGGTGCTTCACTTTTATAGTCCATCCCATTCCTTCAATACAAGGCAATGTGCTGAGAGAGCGAAACGGGGCGCCAGACAGAGTGGAGAGAGGGAGAGCGGGGCACCGTGAAACGCTGCATCCTTCTCTTTCTCGCTCCGGATATGTTACTACCTTTCCTGAGATCGTCCAGACGCCGCGTGAACGCATGGGCACATGCATACTTCTTAGACGATACTCGCTTGGAGGGAGGCTCAGCTGGACAAAGGAAAGTCTAACTAGGAAAAAAGAAGGCTGCTCTCCTTGGAGAGCCAGGCGACAGCAGCAAGGATGCGACAGGACGCTGCTACTGTCATGACCCGTTATTAAGTTGGCTGAGGCCGAACAAAGGGGCGAGGAGACGCGAAAGAGGAGAAAGAGAGAGGGGGGAGGGACTATGGAGGCGGGCGGTGAGGAGAAACCAGGAAGACTGAAAACGGGGTGGGGAGAACCGTTGCGGGGACGCATGCCACTTTTTTTTTTTTTTTTTTTTTTTTTTTTTTTGTGCTAGTCTCCGCCATTGGCATCTACGCAGCATTCACTCAGCAAAGACTGTTCTAACTCAAGAGCAACCTCGACAGTTTACATCTTGGCTCTCGCTTGATTCAGAGGACATGCTAATCCTAATTCTAAGGGACCAGTTGTTCACTGACTGGTACGCATTAAACTTTATCTGTCTGTTTGTCTGTTCTCTTAACTACTCGAACTGTGTAAATATACAAAATAATATAAAAAATAAGGAGACAATAGGCCAGCAGTCTTCCTTGACTAGCCTGGTCTGGGTTACCCTGAGCTTCGTGTTCAATGGGTGGGGAACTCTTATCGCCGGGGGGTGAGGGGAGTGCCTGTTCCTCCAGTATCCTTCTGAGCGGGTCAAATTGTGGGTGAGAGGTAAAACGTGGAAAAGTAGAAGAAAGAGAGGCCAAGGGGTGAAATCTCAGGAACCGCTGATTTAAGGCGTTTTGTTCTTCGTGAGCTTGTCGGCAAGGGCAACGAACTCATTAAAGTCGATGTGCTGGTCGTTGTTGATATCAAACTCCTTCATGGTCTCAGCAATCGAATGTGGTTGGACCTTTTGGCCAACGATGCGCAACAGTGAACGCAGCTCGCTTGAGTTGATGGCTCCGTCGCCGTTGCGGTCAAAGGCATCGAAGCTCTCCTTGAAGGAGGCCAGCTCATGTTCAGTGAAGTTGGCAGTCGACTGGGAGGGCCCGAAAGGGTAATGGCAGATGGTGCGTGAGAGAGAGAAAGGAGAGAGAGAGGAGAGAGAAGAGTAAGATGTCTGTTCATTAGGGCGGGAGAAAATATCTGCAGACCAAAGGCCACTCCAAGTCGTCGGATTTTCTCTCCTCTTTCTTCTTTTCTTTCCAAGCAATTGTCCTTACCATGGTGATATGGGATACGGGTGTTGGGTACAGAGTGAGTAGGGGAGAATGAGAAAGAGCGAGAAAGGAAGAAGAAAAAAAAAGTGGGAGAGGAATGAGAGGAGCAACAGGAATGAGAGGAATGAGAGGAATGGAGAAGAAAGTGAACAATGGAAGGAATGGAAGGGTCCTGCAGCAGACAGGTCTAAGTGAGGCGCTTTATATGTCTTTTTTTACCAGTAGATCCCGCTCGGCTCTCCGCCCTTCATCTTCTAACCACCCACCCACCTGTCCTCTTTCCTCTTTCTCTTTCCTCTTTCCTCCGGGGTTTCTGCATTATTGAGCTTTTGGGATTTACTTGTCTGACTGTCCGTCCCTGGCCTTGTCCTTGGTGGTACGGACTTTGTCCATACAATTAGTTAACAGGCCCTCGTTCTGTTCCGCTCCTTGGAGTCAAGAGGCCTAGGGGCCAAGTAAAAAGGGACCTCCCTGGGTCTCCCTTTGGTGCTGTCGGGGATATCTATTAAATAACCTTGCGCGGCCTGGGTTCGTTTATGGAACTCGCCCTCTGGGACTAGCTCCGTTTCCCTGTCGCAAGAAGTTTCCTGAATGGGTTCACCCTACGATCGCCTATTGGGCCTTGGCTTAGTCTCATCTGGTCCACTGGTTCAGGCCGTGCACCATTGCTGAAAGAGAGAGTGAGAGTGAGAAAGAAAGCACGGTTTGGGCCGAGAACTTCTGGGCAAAGTATTTCTAGACATGGATAGGATAGAGAGCCAACAAAATTCAGGTGGGAATAGGGCATGGACGAGGAGGAGCTCGTGAGAGGAGCACACTACAAATCTTTTGGTGTTCGCGCATGAAGGGGAAGGTCCAAGCTGACAAAAACACCCAGCCATCTCTCCCCTCCCCTTTTTTTTTCTGGTTCAAGAAAGTCCCAGCATGCTTCTTCTGCTAACTTCGATTACTGGGACAATCCACCATATCCCCACCAGTGTCGAGGCAAGATCGCTCTTGACTGTCAACACCAACAGCCAGCCTCATCTCCCATGCACTGGCACAGCCCGATTCCATTGGGACGAGAGCCGGTGAAAAGGCACGCCAATTTGTGCATCCGTCTCAGGCTGGACTGACCGACCACAAGTCAGCGAGCACTGGTGTTGAGTCTCTTTGCGGCTGCGGTGCGCGAGTTTTATTACTAGATGGCTAATCCTGAAAGTGAGTGAGAACGAGAGTGAGAGGCCCACTCTGGACCAGAGGCTGGGTCCCGGGTATTAGGTAATTTTGCTCATTCAACTCCTCTGAAAGATCTGCCGTATTTTCCGCTTCTGGAGAAAACGAGGGAAAGGGCCGAGCCAGCAAAGACTCGGAGAGAGACAGTAAAAAAAAAAAAAGAGAGAGAGAGAGAGAGGCGGGGTGAAGAGTGGGCGGTTCTTTAAGTGGCGATGACCTTGTTCTTCATGAGTGATCTAGCAAGCACAAGGAACTCGTCAAAGTCGATGAAGCCGCTCAAGTCGACATCGTACTCGGCCAACTTTTTCTCGAGGCCAGCGGCATCGACCTTGTAGCCGACAGTATGCAGGAGTGAGTGCAGCTCACGGCGGGAGATCGAGCCATTGCCATCGCGGTCAAAGATATCGAAGCTCTCTTTGAAGGAATTCAGCTCCTGCTCAGTGAAGACGTCGGCCGACTGGATGGAGAGCGTGAGAGAGAGAGAGAGAGAGAGAAGAAAAGTAGGATGTCCATTTGTCAGAGCGGAGAATGATGCAGGTCTAAGGCTACTCTAAATCGTCGGATATTCTCTCTTTTCCTTTTCTCGAACAATTGACCTTACCATGATGGTGTGGGGGATGGGCGTTAGGTATGTACAGGACGCGGTAGGTGGAAACAAAGAGAAAGTGAGGAGGTGTGTGTGTATGTGTGTGTGAAGAACAATAGAAGGAAAAAAAAAAAATCGCAAGCGGGTTCAAGCGAAGCTTTTTATGTCCTTCATCTTCAAATCTCCCAGGGTTTCTGCAAACTGAACTTTTGGGATTTGTGGTACAACCCATCGAGTTGTGGATGGGAATAGGACATGAGGGAGGGTTTGCTACAGATCTTTCCTTTGGTGTCCACGCATGAAGGGAAGGTCCAAGCTGACAAAAACACTGAACAATCCCTTTTTTCTTGGTCCAAGAAAGCCAAAGCATGCTCTTCCTTGCTTATTTCGATTGCTGGGACAGTCCATTGTGTCCCTAAGAAGCAGATCCAATGTAGCCTACAAGTGTCGAGGCGAGATCGCTCTTGGCTGCTAACATTCACAACCAGCATCGTCTTCCGAGCCCTGACACAGCCTGGTCCCAATGAGGCGAGAGCCGGTATTTAGGCCATTCTGTGCTGGATTGGTCGACCACAAGTCAATGAGTGCTGGGCGTCAGATCTTTTTTGCACCTGCGGTGTGCAAGTTTTATTACAAGATAGCTATCTGAAGAGTGAGAGGAAGCGGGAGTTTGAGGCCCACTCTGGACCAGAGACTGGACCCCGAGTATTAGGTAATTTTGCTCGCTCCACTCTTCTGGAAGATCTACCATATTTTCCACTTCAAAAGACGAAAGAACCGAGAAAGAGAAGAGAAAGAGGCGGGGTGAGGAGTAAGGGCGGCTCTTTAAGCGGTGGTGCTGGGGACTTTGTTCTTGATGAGACGCTGAGCAAGCTCGAGGAACTCATTAAAGCTGATGTTACCGTTCTTGTCGGCATCGTATTTGGACAACATTTCCTCGAGGCCCGTGGCATTGACCTTGTGGCCGACAGTATGCAGGAGTGAGTGCAGCTCACGGCGGGAGATCGTACCGTCGCCGTTGCGATCAAAGATATTGAAGCTCTCCTTGAGATCGTTCGTCTCCTGCTCCGAGAAAGTTGTTTGGGTCTGTCAAGGCGTGAAAAGGAGTACACACAAACACAAGGCAGTGATCTGTTAGGTCTTCTGCCACTGGACAACGTGGCCATTGGCATTGAGGTGGACATGCTGGTCATCACAGATGAGCCGAAATGCTTACCATGGCTGCTATTGGTTGAGTGATTCGGTGAGAAGGGGAGAAAAGTGATCGAGGAGAAAAGAAGTAAGATGAAATGAGCTGGATGCGGTTGGGAAGAAAAACGAAAAAGAAAAAAAAGAAGAGAAAGAGAGGAGAGAGAGGTACTGTTCTTGTATTCGTCCTGCAGACTGCAGCCCGCATTGGCTCTGTGGTTTGCTCTGTTCTGCTTTCTTCTTACTCGACCAAACTACAGTACCCTGCAGCCTCGTCGCCCATGGCCAGTTCTCCGCCGGGTAAAAAGGGCCGTCGCACGTATCTCCCAAAGTCCATCTCTTGCTCGCGCGCGCACAATGCCCGAGGTGTGTTGGGCTGGGCTGTTCTTTGACGCCCTTCGCGGCTGTGTGGACGATGGATTACATGGTGTACCGAGGAAACGCGCGTGGGCGCTGGGAGTCTTTGGCCTAGAGACAAAGCAGATACGATCGATCCATGCAGCTGAAGTTGCGGGCATCCAATCCCTGTCATCCGTCTCTTTCATTCCACTCGCTCGTACACTCCAACCAAGCCTCGATCTCTTTCGACAGCAACAGGCAGGAGGCGAGGCAGCAGGCAGCAGGCAGCAGCAACAGCAGCGGCAGACAGCAGCACAGACACACAGTCCTTTCTCTCTCTCTCTCTCTGTCTCTCTCTGCTCTCTTCTTACGCTCTCTCTTTCTCTCTCTCTCTCTCTCTCTCTCTCCCTCTCCCTCTCCTCTCTCTCTCTCTCTGCCTCCTCCCTAGGAAATAAAAAGAAGAGAGGAAATACAAAGCCCAATGGCGCACCGTAATCCAGTCCTCGAGAGCGCTGAATTCATTCATCTCGTAAGCATTATCCCCTCTTTTCGATCAATCGATTTTATTTTAATTTTTTCTGCTTGATCCACGAGTGATCATCACCCTCGACTCATCTTCCATCTCCTTGTCCAGCACAGTACCCATGTCTCTATTCCGCAAGAAGGTATCAGCCGCGGAGCTGCTCAGGTGAGTCCATGTTTCGCGCCTCGTAGACGTTGGCGAACCGTGTTTGTTTAGCCTCTTGCCAACCCGCATAGCTCTGTCCTACATGCATAGATCTTTGAGGCCATGAAAAAAACCCATTATGACACGAGCAAGGTAGAAAACCCAATACTCCAAAACTCTACGCCATCGATCAATGTACCGTTGGATAACTGTACCATGGTTCACTAACAGGCACTGTGTTCTCGAATAGTGGAAGGAGCATCCGCTGAACCCAAAAGAGTGTAACCGCGAGACAGTAAACTGGTATCGACAATCGTAGCTCGCTCTCCTTCTCTTTCTCGCTCTCGCCCTCTTCAGGTGGTCATCGCGCTCATTTTCTTGTATTTCAACTTGTCAACACTCCTGAAAATTGGCATTGGATCCTCTCGGCTGAAATAGGATCTTCCTGGTTGATCTGCTCAACTTTTCATTTTGGTCCGACGTCGATATTGCAGACACTGGTGTCCCCCACCCCGATCGCTATAAAGTAACTCACCATGGAGTTGGTTATACAGGCTACTGGTCCATGGTTGCTTCTGTTAATCGAGGTAAAAAAAAAAAAAAAAAAAAAAAAAGTGCATATTCTAAATTACCCTGACAGAGTAGATGATCTCCTCACCCCAGATAAGGAGCACGACCTGTTAACTGCCATTTTGCTTTGATCTTGCAGCATTGGAAGAGGGTATCCCTCTGACCACGCCCGAATTCTTTGCCTCTGAAGAAAAGCTGCCCGACGAAGAGATCAGGAGGATCTTCCGGTCTGACACAATTGAGCAGATCCCTTTATTGGACGATCGAATTCGAGTGATTCGCGAGGCGGGCAAGGTTTTGGTGGAGGTATGGAGTCTTTTTTTTTTTTTTTTTTTTTTACTTCTTCCTTGTCTGCCTTTCTTCTTTCAGAGGCCATTTCTTCCTTTTCTTTATTGTATGATCAAGAAGTAACCTGGTGGTGTTTCCTCCTTCTCGCATATTAGAAATTCGAAGGCAGCTTCACAAACTGTATAGCCCAGGCTCAGGGATCTGCTTTGGCGTTGGTAGATATTATCACTTCCAACTTTTCATCGTTCCGAGACGAGTCGACCTTTTGTGGCCGGAAAGGTAAAATATCTACAAATGTTGTAGTCAATTGGATCGTTAGTCGTACTTTCCATGAAGAAAGTAAAGATCGACTAACTCTCTCTCTCTCTCATCGCCTTACCTAATAGTTCAAATCAACAAGAGGCCGCAGATTTTGGTCGCCGATCTTTGGTAGCGTGGACCAATTGAATTGAGACTGGTTCAGATGACTGAGACCTTGGACCGAATGCACTACGACTCTAGATCTATCTGCCAAAGGGCTAGGCAGCTCCTTACTCAATCTACTGTGATGTGATCGCCTTTTCTTTTTTTCCCTTCCTTTTCTTTACTATAATACTAATTAGGGCTTGTTTCCAGAACCAAGGGTACGGTGCATTCCATGACATTGACGAAATCACCATGTTTGCAGACTATCGGGTCCCCCAAACCCTGTACCACTTTCAATGTCTCCAGTACTCTCAGGAACTACTTGATGTGTTGGACCGAGGAGAGCTGCTCCTCAATGGGGCACCCATGGAGGTAGAAATCCGAGGCAACTCCATTTGGGCCGTGGAACTAATCCGTAGGAGGATTCAAGAGCTTATCCGAGAAGAGCAGGAACTCTCTGGTAGCGAGAAACCTCCAAAGATGCAGACTGTCAATGCGATCTTGATTGACTTTTTTATCTGGGATTTTGCCAAGGCGGCTCAGCAGGATCTGGCGCGCGGACAGCGATCTGTCAAAGTCCACAGAACCCGCTCTGTATTCTACTGAGCGTCGCAGGATAGTTCTGGTTTTTTTTTTTTTTTTTTTTTTTCTTCATAGCAACATAGACCTAGAGGACGTGAAGGCTTAGTTTAAATTGGGGGAGAATTTAATCATAGTGGAGCAGGGTGGACGGGGTTCTTTCTTTTCGAAATCTTTTTCTGTATGTGACTGAAATGAGAGCCGGATGGATATCCGCGGGAGAGGATCAAGTGGACAGATCCAGGATGCTGCTGGATCCATCGATCCATACATCAACCATTCGTCTCTGGAGCCACCATCTACATCTTAGTGCTAAGAGCCATGGGAGACCCTAGAAGGAGGGTATTGTCCATGCTCCACCGATCACCATCATCTACATCATCTTGCTCAGCATTGGAATCATTTCCTGGATCCTGACAACTCATCACAGATGGAAGATGATAACCTCCTCCTCCCTCCATTAAAGGCCGTAAAATGACCAACTCTGGATCCAGATCTTTTGTCAATCTAAAATCAGAGAGTCGATCGCATCCATGTCGAAAAACCAACATTTATCGTCCCAAAAGCTCCATGGAGCCCAGGGAGGACACTCAACTACTACTACTACTGTGATGGCTGATCCAACCCAGTTTATGGAGCCATCTACAACCATGGCCAACAATACGAGTCAGCAACGAATAATATTCTCCAAAGACAAAGAGGAGCTACTTGACTCAGCAATGGGGAGAAGGGAAATAGACCATCGGATGGGAGCTAACTCTGGACATCCTTTCTGGCCCTCTGCCCAGTAGAAAATGGTCACTCCTCTCAAGAAGCACACCATCGTGAAGAAGCACACCGCTACCTTCAAGCGTCACCAGTCTGACCGCTACAAGTGCGTCAAGGTACGGGTTTTGACCACCTAGATATGAATTTACAGGAAGAAAAAACAGCAGGAACGCCAATGGAGCTATTTAGCAACTGGAAGAGTTCTTGGTTTAGCCCTTTTCCACGCAGGAAGCAGTCTTTCAGCCAGTTTGAATACTCTAGGAACCAGCACTTTCTCAACAAATACGGGGATCCAGCTCATAGGATTGGTCGAGTCTAAACCGCAGTTGTCGGTCAATCAGCATCAATGAGCAACAACGATTCCTAGCATCTCTTTCATTTCAATCACCAGAACGCCATATTCATCAGAAAAACCAAAGCAGCCCCCTTCCACCCTTTCCCTGTAACCACACTTCGATGACTCTGTTCTAGAGAGCAACAATCATCAACTTGGGCCATGTCTGCTGTATCTCTGCACAGCCAATCTTGCCACGCTACCACAGAGTATTACAACACATGTCGGCGAGACTGAGAAACTAACGTGATTCGTATTCTTTTTCTTGCCTCCTCCTTTCCTTATCTCTGACCACTTGCTCACTTATTTCTGGACCAACGACAACCATTGACGTCGACTCTACACTCTTTTTTTTTCTTCAACACCACACCAACATTCAACCATTCGCTTGAGGTTTAACAGGAGTCATGGAGAAAGCCCAAGGGTATTGATAACCGCGTTCGTCGCCGTTTCAAGGGCCAGATTGCCATGCCCAAGATCGGTTACGGTAACAACAAGCTCACCCGCCACATGCTCCCCAGCGGCTTCAAGAAGTTTGTTGTCTCCAACATTGCCGAGTTGAACTTGCTCATGATGCACAACCGCACCTTCGCTGCCGAGATTGCCCACAACGTCTCGTCCCGCAACCGCATTGCCATCGTTGAGCGTGCCCAGCAGCTTAACGTCCGCGTCACCAACGCCAACGCTCGCGTCAGAACCGAGGCTTAAAAAAAACGATTCCAACCTCTTTTTCGACTGGGATATCATCTTTTTTTACGTTTTTTATTTTTGTATGTTGAATCAAGCTCTGGATCGGAAATATTTTCTTTCTCTTGGGAGAGATTTCTGAGTGATTCTTTTTTTTTTTTTTTTTTCTTTGTTTTGTTTTGGCTCAAGTGAAAGAAGATGGAGACGAGAGATGGACCCTTGTCTCTCCACCTCACTTGGAATTCCTTGGCCATCGGAAAACCTAATGAAGTGGGAGAAGAAAAGAAAAAAAAACGCACACACACACACACACAAACAAGAGAGGAGTAGAGAGATCTCTGTGAAAGACTTGAGACAATAAAAACGAAATTGAGAATGATGGTGTTAGCTCTCCACATATTTCATTACTGTCCCCATGTAATTTATGATTATAAAAAAAAAAAAAAAAAAAAAAAAAAAAAAAAAAATTGCTCCGCACATATTTCACATATGAGTTCAGCTGATTTATTCGGTTACAGAGTTGTCTGGGAATTTTTGACTCTTATACCTTTTCTTCAATCAACCCTCAGATTGTTAGGGTTCAGTCTTCCTAGAGAAGACTTTTTATTTCTTTTTTCTTTTCTTTTCTTTTCTTTTCTTTTTTATCCTTCATTCTTTTAGTTCAAGGAAAGGCCAAGGTACTTGGCATGGTGATCAATGTGGTCATTCACAAAGGTGCTGATAAAGAAGTATCCGTGGTCATAGCCGTCCTGGTGACGGATCTCGAACTGGTCCTCAATGCCAAGCTCCTTGACTGTATGAACAAGATCCATAGTGTTGAGACGATCCTTGTAGAACACATCTCCAGTACCCTAAAAAAATTTAAATTAAAAAAATTACAGTTAGGTGAAAAATAGGGTCGATGCGGTAAACGAAAAAAAAAAAAATCTATCCATCTCGTTCGGTACGTCATTCTAGTGCTGCATGAGCTTGGACCTCACTTTACCTGGTCAATCAAAAACTTGACATCCTTTCGCAACTTGCCCTCAGAAGAATACTGCTTGACGAGCTCAATTGTGTCGTACTGCTTCCAGGTCGACTGGTCCTCACCCAAATACTTGGGGAAGGCATGAAGGCCCCAGTGAGACACCGAGGGGTGCAGAATAGGAGCAAATGCCGAGATGGACTATGTAGTAGACATTTTTCAGGTCCAGCAAGAAATATATATAAAAGAGGGTGTCATTAAGAATTGTCGCAATCAGTGCGAAGCAAAGGGATGCTGCAGTGTTTTATACCTTGTAGGAGTCCTGGTTCTTCAAAAAGATGGACATAGCTCCATGTCCGCCCTGAGCAAATAAATAGATGGAACGTGCGAGAGCAAAACAAAGGTGTCGTTAGTATCTCTATCCAGTTTCCAGCTTTTTAGAAACATTGAATTGAAAGCATTGTCAATCCAACGCACATACCATAGAGTGTCCTGTAATCGCTGAGCGAGAGATATCCTATGGTGAATCACAATAAGGATAGTAGAACAGAGTGAGACCCATGTCTGTCGAGTGCTGCGCCATGCCTGTAAAAGATGGATGGATAAAGGAAAGCAAAAAGACTTACAATCGGAAGATTGGCAGCAATCAAGGAGGGGAGCTCCTTGGCAACATAGTCGTACATCTTAAAGTTCTTGTCCCATGGAGCCTGTGTAGCATTCAGATAGAAGCCAGCACCTGCGAGAGAGTAGAGAGGGAGGGGGGAAGCGAGTCAAAATTCCAAGATCAGCAATTGAACTACAATATCCATCGGTTCCCAAAGCCATTCGCCATCCTCCACCGGATCTTAACACAAGTCTTACTGTATCCAATTTCAGGGTCGACGCCAGCTTCGGCGAATCCAACATTGCCTGTGATACAAAAAAGACATTTTTTTTTTAAAAAAAAAACACTACGCATTAGTCTCGTTGCTGTAGGATATGAAAATAAAATCAAGCCAAATGGCTTCCATCCATTGAAGATCCAAGACAATGGCAATGGCAGACGCGTTGTCGCCTCTTGGAGAGCTATATCCACATAGAATGAAACTATGAATACATACGAGGAGAAGTGTCGGGGAAAACAAGAGCAAGACCATACTGAGATGCACGCGAGGCAGCACCAGCCTTGATCGCAAAGTTATCTTCTGTCGAAGTCAAACCACCAAGGCAGTAAAGGACCTAGGATGTAGATTCCGCAAGGTGGGATGTGCAAAGTGAAGACGAAGAAAAAAAAAAGGGCCTGTTCGTAAGAACGAACGCGAGTATAGAGCGAGCCAACGCGACAAAGAAGGGGAGTTGTGTTCTGAAAAAGTCATTGTGTTTAGGTGATTTCAAAATGAGCAAAGTTAGCGGCAACCTACGGGGACCTTGACATTGTCTTCAGCGGCAATCTTTGGCAAAAAGACATTGAACACCATGTCGCATTGCGTGGCCGTGGACTGATGCGAGTACTTGGTGAGCCTGCCACCAAAGTGCTTGGATGAAGAGACGACAGTAAGAGCCATGGCTTGAATGAGGATTTCTTTCTGATCTTGATTGGTCTTGGTGGATGAGAGACTCGAAAAGGCCGAGGACGGAGTGTTCAAGAAAACGAGAAGGAATGGGTGGGAGAATGAAGTCTGGGGGGAGTGATTCCCTCTAAAAAAAAAAAAAAAAAAAAAAAAAAAGGCGGATCCAGGTACGGACGCGCGCTCTACGTACAGTTTGTGCGGAGAAAAATGTGGATGGAGTTGCTGGAGAACATTCAACTGACTCTTTGTCCTCTTTCTAGTCCACACAATCAAGAACACGTAGTCCTTCTCTCTCTCTCTTTCGTCTGTTCCTAGACTATCCTCCAATTGACCAGACTATCTCTTTTTTCGCCGCTACTCCTGCATCTCTGTTTCTACTGCGCCTGAGCCATAATCAGCCTCTCGTCCCTGTAAGCCACGAGCCATTGCTCTGGCAGACAAGCGTCGAGTAGAGCTCAGCCATCTTGTCGCGAAAGATAATGCCCAATGTTTCCTAGACAAGCATACTCTAGGATAATCGTTTGACCAATAGTCATTCCGAAGCTAGGGCAACGAGTCGTTGTTACGTACCATCGCTGCATACCGTAGTTGCATTCCGTCGTTACATACCGTCGTCGCATGGCACCGTTAGGCATGAATGCAGGGATACTACCAGACCTCCTGGGGTTGAGCCAAGGCTGTTCAAGACCGTAGCCTGAAAAGTACAATGAGTATGAGCATTTTTACCTTTACGAATACAGTAAGGAGGACAGGAGAGAGAAAGTTTTTTGTTTTCTCAATCATTTTCGTCATTCCTGTTATTGCATTCTCCCTTCCACTCTCTTGCCCTTCCCTGGACAAACTTGACGATCGTAGACGAGCGGAAGAAAAAAGACTAGGAGACACTGATGGTAGAAAGCGGGAGGTTATCTGCCAGGACGACGCACGAGGAGAGAGAGAATGAGAGAGTAAGAAAGAGATAGGGACGTTGAAGCAAGGGGTGCTTCGGAGGATGCAAGCAGAGCGGCGTATTGTTGGCAAGACTCACGCACCCACTGCCGCGCCAGGGATTCTCTTCGTCGCTTAGAACAGTTACCTGAACAGTACCTGGAGTGAAGACGACAGCCCTGAAGCTCAGGCTGAGAGAACGAAAAAAAAAAAAAAAAAAAAAAAAAAGACGGAGACGGAGACGGAGACGGGTCGCATTGCTCTTGCGGCTCGTTAGGCTCCCTCCTGGTCTGACACGCTCCACGCCATCTTTGGCAGACGCCATGAATGGCACGGCCATGGTGAAAGGGAGGTTTCTTCTCCGTTTCGTGGTGAGCACTCCTTGAGCCATCCGTCTGGCATGCATGGCCCCGCTTGCGTTTCTGTCTCTCCCTTGGCTCTAAGGCTTGTCACTCCAAGACCATGTAGCCTTAATTTAACGAGCGACAACACAGTCTATTCTCACCAGTCTGCTGGATACCGCTGCAACGACTACCATAGAGGGACTGGGGCCATAGGTACTTTGTTCCTTTTCCACGAAGATACAAGGGGGGGGGAAGCGACACATAATTTTTTTTCTTTTCTTTCCTACTCTCTCTCTTTCTCTCTCTCTTTCTCTATCTCTTTCTCTCTCTCGCTGTCTCTTCCTCCTCTTCTCCCTCTCACTTTTTTTTGATTTTAGATTGTTTTTTCCTTTGAAGTCTCTCTTGTTCCTGGCCTCTTCTTACAACCTATAAGACCCTCCTCTCCGCTCTATCCATCTCTCATCTTCAGCACCCTCTAGCTTCAACAAGACCAACTCTCCACCTATCTTACACACTTTCCCCACACAGCGACAGCTCAGTCCGGGGCCCCCCACCTTTGCCGACTCGACAGTCAGTCAGCAAGAATGTTCTTTTCAAAGCTCAGCCTGGGATGGTCATCATGCCTCCTTCTGGCTACCCTCTTTCTTGCAGGATCAACTGACGCCCACATGGCGCTCGGGTACCCACCGCCCCGAGGAGGTCCATTGTCGAAGGAATATGATGGCCAAATCCATACCTTCATTGGCTTTAACTCCAAACGCACATTGCCCTGCAATGGTTATAATACACCAACACAACCGACACCTCTCAAAGCTGGACAAATTGTCAATGTAAGTTGATCTTTAGGACAAGTGCCCTTTACTCTCGTCTCCTATCCATCGTGAGGTTTTCAGTGATTCTAATTTTTTTTTTTTTTTTTTTTTTTTTTTTTCTTTCCTTCTTGACATTCATAGGTTCGATTCTGGGGTTCAGCTCTGGGAAGGAAAGGCACGAGGCCTAAGGAAAAGGGCATCAGCCAGGCTCGTCATGGAGGTGGCACTTGCGAGTTTTCTCTTTCTGCCGACAATGGCAAAACTTTTCACCTTATTGGGCGATACACCCATTCCTGTCCAGACTTTTACTACAACTGGCCTGTCAAGATTCCTGACAACGTGCCTGACTGCAAACAACGTGGCAAGTGTCTCTTTGTCTGGTCATGGACCGCCGTGAATGTGCCCCAGTTCTACATTAACTGTGCCGACATCACTCTGGAGGGAAAGCCAGGCGGTAGTTACCCCAAGAATACGATCAAGATCGTGGATTTCCCCGGTTATCCACAGAATGTGATGGCTAAAGGTGACGGGCGTGAAGATCGCCAAGGAAAGGGGCCGATGGATGAGGAAAAGAGGCTCAACCTATTCAGATCTTGGCCATAGATCTCAACAAGACTAGCCTACTAGACTACACTCTGCATTTACTCTTACTTGTTTGGTTGCTCGTAGAGCACGAGTTCCTACAATAGGACAATGCAGCAACCCCCAATGCGCCTCGATGGCACTTTAAATAATATGCATAGTCTATCTACTGTTGAGTCTCTCTCTCTCTCTTTTTTTTTTTTTTTTTTTATATAGTCTGATACGACCTCGGTCGGGTGCCTGGCACTAGCGTATCGAATGAATTGAAGAGGAAGTGAGTCCTTGACAGAGTGTTGTCCCAAATGCAAACACGCGCAGCATTGATATTGGTAAGAGAAGGATTTCCAAACTACGACATGTTGTCTTGTGTGAGTAATTGGGGGTGAGGAGGGAGAGGGAAATCTTTACCGTTGCAGTCCGGCCGGGGTTCGGAGGCTGGTGGATGACAGCGCAGCGGTGGCTGGCCACGAACCAGCGGTTCTCCCGGGAGGAAGTCTTGCCGCGATCTTTTTTAAAATGCCGCTTCTCTTCCTCTTTTTTTTTTTTTTTTTTTTTTTTTCTCCTTGCTGCTATCTCTTCACTTTGCTCACTTTCTTTCACTCTCTTTCCTCTTTTTTCCTATAATCCCTCTTCATCCTCGATCGCATCTCTCCATCCCCCTTCCTCCCCTTTCGCACTCACGCCTATTACTCACACCCCCTACCCATCTCCACCAGAAGGGGGCCATCTCACTCTCACTCTCTCACTCTCTCACTCTTCCCCCCCACAGCAGTCATCCACCATGGGCAAGGGCTCCCGCGCTGTCGTCTCGCCTGCCTCGCTCAAGGCTACCCCGCTGTCCTCTCAACACCATGCCAAGTTCCAAGAGGGCCTCCCTCTCAAGGAGCCTAGAGACAAGCTCCACTGGAAGGGCTTCACCTCTTCGGTCAAGAACCGCGCGCTCTTCAAGACTTCGTACGACGACATTATGGAGGAGCCACCATACTTTTACCTGATCACAACCTACCTCTCATACATCATCCTCTCGTTCTTTGGCCATCTGCGCGACTTTTATGGGTTCCGATGGAACAAGAAGGCCTTTGCGCATCTCATGCCCTCCAATGTAAGTTTGCTCTCTACACATCATCTTGTCATCACCTTGCTCTTCATCCGGAACAGAGAGGACTTGGTCCAGCTCTTTGTGTCAGATGCTCATTTCGGGAGAAACGGGACCGACGCATCCCGACAGCCCAGCAAAAAAAAAAAAAAAAAACGCTCCAGCGTCCTGGCATGCGCGTGAATATGCCATGTTTGACTGCCCGTACGATGCCACTCTATTTTCGTATCAGACCCAATTGCTGAAAAACCAGAGGTCTGCCCTTGGTCCTGTCCATGCACAAGCAAGGTTCAGAATCAGGGGCTTGGACAGCGAACGACCCTTCCTTTGAACCGACCTGCAAGTTTGAATCTATCCCAAGCGCCTTGGATATTCAGGACAAAGCAGGCAACCAACGATCTTTTTACTCGACCTTGCGTCACAGCAAAAGACACGATACTTGTTCCTCCAAGAACTACTGCTGTTCTACTGCGAGGATTGCCCGAGACTGTGGTGTGTTGTGTCACTTTTATTTATACGACTCCTTTTTTCGTGTTCATCTTGATAGGGATACGCTGCCTTGACCTCCGACTGGGACTCGTTCTGGACCAGAAACCTAAAGATGCGCATTGAAGATTGCTTTTCCGTGCCAACCTCGCTCGTGCCCGGTCGTACTATCAACCTCTTGGAGCGCTTCACCACGGACTACTGCCGGACATTCCAATACACGGGAAAGCTCAAGGAGGCCGTCAATTTGTCCTCTTACAACTACCTCGGCTTTGCACAATCAACTGGCCCTTGTGCAGACGCCGTTGAGGAGGTCATTCACTCGTATGGTCTTTCTGCTGGTGGCAGCCGAATGGAGGCCGGATCTCTCGACCTTCACACAAAGACAGAAGAGCTCGTGGCAGAGTTTATGGGCAAGGAGTCTGCGCTTTTGGTCTCCATGGGATACGCCACCAATAGTACCACGATTGCCGCACTTGCTACCAAGGGTTCTTTGATCATTTCCGATGAACTCAACCACAACTCACTTGTCTTTGGTGCTCGTCTCTCTGGTGCCTTTATTCGCGTGTTCAAGCACAATGATGTTGAGGATTTGGAAGCCGTTCTTCGGGATGCTATTTCGCAGGGTCAGCCTAGAACCCACCGTCCCTGGAAAAACATCCTGCTGATCGTCGAGGGTCTTTATTCGATGGAAGGAACACTAGTCAAGCTACCAGAGATTATTGAGCTGAAGAGGAAGTATAAGGTAATGACCTCCAATACGTCATTTCAATTGGCATTTGTCATCCTACCTAGTGAAACCTATACTAATCAGTCTTCTCTGACATTTCCAGTTTTTCCTTTACGTCGATGAGGCCCATTCCGTTGGTGCTATTGGTCCTCGTGGTCGAGGCGTCTGTGATTACTATGGCATTGATCCCAATGAGGTCGACATCCTCATGGGTACCTTTACAAAGTCGTTTGGTGCTGCCGGTGGATACATCTGCTCCTCCAAGGATGTGATTAACCGTTTGCGTTTGGCCAACCATTCGTCCGTCTACGGAGAGTCTGTTTCGCCTATTGTCTTGCAACAGATCTACTCGAGCATGTGGTCTATTATGGGCCGTGATGGTACTGGTGCTGGTCAGGAGCGTCTTAGTCGCTTGGCTTGGAACGCTCGCTACCTGGGCAACCACCTCCGCAAGATGGGATTCATCATCTATGGTGACCGCGATTCGCCTGTGATTCCCTTGCTCCTCTTTAACCCTGCCAAGATTCCGTAAGTTGTGTTCTATTGTAGACGATGTTAGCCGGCATTTTTTAATTCTCCGTCCATCGCTGACCCTCATCATCTTCTTTTCATTTTTAGTGCCTTCTCGCGTGAATGCCGAAAGCGAGGTTTGGCCGTGGTGGTGGTTGGTTTCCCCGCAACATCGATTGTGGCTTCCCGCGCACGGTTCTGTGTCTCTGCCTCGCACACAAAGGAGGATCTTGACTTTGTTCTCCAAGTTGTTTCCGAGGTCGGTGATATTCTTAGTCTCAAGATGAGCAGCCGAAAGGCTCTTGAGACTGGCACCGCTGAAATGTAGTTAGACTAGACCGTAATTCTTTAATACCTTTTGCACTCCTCA
Organism: Mortierella sp. BCC40632; assembly: GCA_011634665.1. Classification (NCBI taxonomy): domain Eukaryota; kingdom Fungi; phylum Mortierellomycota; class Mortierellomycetes; order Mortierellales; family Mortierellaceae; genus Mortierella; species Mortierella sp. BCC40632. The sequence goes on from WAEK01000006.1 coordinate 2,788,743, forward strand.
CTATTTAATCGTAATCAAAAATAATATCATCTTTCGCACATACTCCGTCAACCGCCTTTTTTCCTGCTTGGGGGGGATCTCGCTACCGTGGCCAATTGCTTTCAGGTTGTATGCAAGCAAAGACATTGGGATCCCCTCAGTCTGACGAATTGACAAATGAATAGGAAATCTAACAGGCTTCGTTCTAGGGACTCTCTGTCAGACGTGGTTCACCAATAGAGATTGACATATCCCCGCTTTGGATTCCCGATGGAAGTGGAGCATATCTATCGAGAGGTTCAATCCATTGAGACTTGTCCTAGGAAAGTGGAGACCAATTTTAGGAAGCCTTGCCTTTTTACTATGGCAAACGCTCCAATTCTTTGGCAAAATGGACATGTTTGCTTTTGATGCCTGAGATTGTATGTTCTATATTCCTAGCTTTTTTTTTTTTTTTTTTTTTTTTTTTTTCCAAAGCATGGATGAATCCAAAAACTGCACCTAGCTCTCCGCGGATCCCCGACTCAAGCTGTTTCTATATGATTTTTTTTTTTTTTTTTTTTGTTGATAAAAAAATGAAGGAAATGTAGAAGCTACCAGCCCTCCTAAGGCATGCAGAAAAAGTGTGCTTTAGGATGGGCATTAAGATGCTTACAAACTTGGCAAAGTAATATCTTGACCTAGCTAGTGACGCTCTAACATGGCGATAGAGTGGGGGACAAATCCCAATCACGCAAACACGCGAGCAACACGGAACTGCTGGACGTAATGCCGCACAAAGAAAAAAAAAACATTTTCCCCGTTTGCTTGGTCTTATTTAACGAGCTGGGACATTCACAAATGGCAGTCCTTGTTGAACAGTAAACCGTTTAGGTCTAGGTGTCTGCTGAATGGGTGGTCGGAGTTGATGTTCCACCGTCTCTTTGGAGAGACAAAAAGAGCCGTTCTGATTGCTATTTCAATTCGCAGTCCAATAGATCCCTTTTTATGGGATTGGGAGCCATGAAGATGCTTGATCAATGGAACCTTGAGCAGCCATATCATAGACAACGAAGTGTCCTGTGTTCCTGAAGCAGAGAGGTAAAGTCTACCTTGTTGTGGTATCGTGGGTATCGTGGGTAGCGCAAAAAGGTCTCCAAAATGGCTCGTTCACACAATGTCCAGGCAGATGGTGGCAATTTCCCCTTAAGGAACGCGTCCAGCGCGAGTGTAATGAAAGCTGTTTTCCTAACCAAAACAAAAAAGCTCAGCAAGGCAGTCCTCTCGACAGGCATTGACCGTTTGACCTCTCGTCTCTGTCCATCCATCGTTCTTCCCGTCTCTCTTGCCATCGACTCTGAAGCAGACCCAATCCAAGAGCTACAGCATCAAGGACTAAAAAAAAAAAGAAGGGAAAAAAAAAAGGCTGACCAACGTTCAGATTTCCACAGAGTTTAGTACCAACAACAGGGAGCGTTTAGACTATCATCATTGTGCAGACAACCCTCAGCAACAAGTCATCAAGTCTAGTTTAGGACAATCAAAGACAACACCATGGCTGACCCTTCAACCCCCCGTGCACCAAGGACCCCTCGCCGACAGCAGTCGCAGACGCCTCGAAGGGACCCACTCTCGTCAGACTTTCCTTCGTCTCCAGGTCTACAGTATCCTTCTTCCCCTGGACTCGCAGCCTCTTCGCCCTTGCCATTCACGACAGGACCTGGATTCAGCGTTCAACATCGCCCCGGACAGGCGCTCCATGCTCTCCATGGTCGCAGCTCACAGCTTCATGGTATGATATGGAGATCCATGTAGAAATCCTAAGTGTTTTTGGCCACTGCTTGGTCTTTTTGGTGGCGTAGGGGTTGGATATAGGCCAATTTGTTCATTTACTCATGCCCTGTCTTTGTCACCCAACGGCTCTGTATCCAAAAAAAAAAAAAAAAAAAAAGGATCCGAGGATGTTTCTTCTTCGCCCATTCAGATGCCTTTGACTTCGTCGCCTCCACACCGCAGCTACCTCGGCTCCTCCCATCTTCGATCCGACATTTCATATGGCACTCCAAGAACACCTCGCGGGTATTGTCAAGTGATTTTGCATTGGATTTAACTTTGACAGGATACCATACAGCTTCAACTACTAGACCGAAGGACATGGACCTAACAAATAGTTTCTATTTTTTTTTTTCTTTTTTTTTAACCATTCCTATCTAACAGTGGTAGTGTTGCGCCAGAGACTCCCAGGAGACGCCGAGGAGATGTCGCGAGTGGTCCCCAGGTGGCTCGCCATCTTGCAGCGGCCCGCTCCGAGATTGGCAGCGAACTCGCCCCATCGACCCCCTTCCCACCATCACAGGACTATGATCCTACACAAATTGTCAAGGTCGTGTGGGGAACCGCTGTGGAGATCAACGAGGTCATTCGATTGTTCAAGGAATTCCTGGGCGGATTTAAGCCGAAGCACAGGATTCTCATGGACAACCCCAACACATCATCCATTACTCCTAACCAGAACCAAGAGTTTTATCCTCAGCTCGTTAAGCAGGTATGTGAGAATAGCCACTTGTTTATCCTCCCTTGGATCGTTTTGTTACCAAGAATCGTCTTTTTCCAAATGTATCCATGATGGGAATACGATGTTGACTAGCTCTTTCTTTTTTCTCTTCTTCTTCTTCTTCTCTCTCTCTTTCTAGTTGCTGGACACAAATTCTCGTCAGTTGAATCTGGACTGCCAAAACTTGGTCGCTTATAGACCTGCATCCAAACTTCATGGTCTCTTGGTGGATTATCCTGCCGAAGTATTGCCACTACTGGATTTTACGCTCAACGAGTTTATCGAGGACCGCTTCCCCGAGTACGACTTGGGAGGTGACAGTTTGATGGTAAGAAAATCAACGGGTCAACTTTATTTGGAAAAAAAAAAAAAAAAAAAAAAAAAAAAAAAAAGAGCACAATGGGACGCTGGAGTATTGCCTGGGCTTGCACACATTTTAATGAAGATTTCTGTCTATATCTGGAAAATAGATTCGTCCATTCAATCTTGGCAAGACAGTCAACACTCGTGAATTGGGACCTGAGGATATCGACCGTTTGGTGACCGTAAAGGGTCTCATGATTCGAACTTCTAGCATTATTCCAAACGTGAGAAAAGGTAATAGATTATGAAGGAGATGCACTCTTTGCTAGGCTTGGTAGTGGTCAAGATTGATGACCAGGAAACCTATGGTCTAACATTCAATCCGTATTCTCTGTCCGATGTAGCCTTCTTCCAGTGTTTGGTGTGTGACCAGACTGTCACTGCTGAGGCGGATCGTGGCCGTATCAAGGAGCCCACAAAGTGCCCACGTCAGGAGTGTGGTGCTCTGAATTCGATGTCTCTGATTCATAACCGAGGAGAGTATGCTGATAAGCAAGTCTGTCGCATGCAGGAAATGCCAGGTACTTTAACAGCCCTGACAATATTTCATTGGGTGCTCATCATTCATGGATCAACCTTAGGATGCCAGTAAGCGTGTTGAATTAACACATATTTGGTATATCACACCTATATTCAAACCTTCTAGAGTCTATTCCGGATGGACAGACACCTCAGAGCATCTCATTGGTGGTCCATGACGATCTAGTGGATGTTTGCAAACCAGGAGACCGTCTTGAGATCACTGCTGTATTCAGAGGTGTCCCTGTTCGTGTGAACCCCAGACAGCGTACTATTAAGGCACTCTACCGAACCTACTTGGATGTTGTTCACATCAAGAAATCCGACAAGAAGCGACTCGCCATCGACGACGACATTTCAAACCAGGGTGGAAAGAAGCCTACATACCAAGGCGGTGATGAGATTGAGGTCCAGAACGAGGATGTCAAGCAAAAGATTCTCGAAATCTCTAGAATCCCCAACTTGTACGAAACATTGGCGCGGTCGGTGGCTCCCAGCATTTATGAACATGACGACATCAAAAAGGGAGTTCTGCTGCAGCTCTTTGGAGGCACGAACAAGAGCTTCCGGAAGGCAGGATCTCCTCGTTACCGTGGAGACATCAATGTGTTGTTGGTGGGTGACCCCGGTACGAGTAAGTCTCAGATTTTGACCTATGTCCACAAAATTGCACCACGCGGTGTCTACACTTCGGGCAAGGGATCTTCTGCGGTTGGTTTGACGGCCTATGTGACACGCGACCCAGACACGAGACAGTTGGTGCTCGAGAGTGGTGCTTTGGTTCTGAGTGATGGAGGTATTTGCTGTATCGATGAGTTTGACAAGATGTCGGATGCTACACGATCTGTCCTGCACGAAGTGATGGAACAACAGACCGTCTCTGTGGCAAAGGCCGGTATTATTACAACTTTGAACGCCAGGACATCGCTCCTTGCTGCAGCCAACCCGATCCACTCTCAGTACAACCACAGACTGCCCATGGTCGAGAATATTGATTTGCCTCCAACTCTTATCTCGAGGTTTTTTTTTTTTTTTTTTTTTTTTTTTTTTTCTCCCCTGCAATTTGTTTATCTGAAAACTCTTTTTCATGCTTCATGAGCACTTTATCCACTTTTTCCAAACGATCTCGGTATACTCACGAATGAGTTTGAATTTACTCCGCATTCCTTACCCCCTCTCTAGATTCGATTTGCTCTATCTTGTGTTGGATATTGTCAACGAGCAGAACGACAGACGATTGGCGCGACACATCTTGTCATTGTATCTTGAGGATGCACCTGAGACTGCTGGCACGCAAATTATTTCTGTGGACATGTTGACGCAGTACATCAGCTATGCTCGTAACCACTGCCACCCTGTTCTTGGAGAGGATGCAAGCTCGACCTTGATTCAGTGTTATCTGGACTTGCGCAAGTTGGGTGGCGGAAAGCAGATCACGGCGACGACGCGTCAACTCGAGTCGATGATTCGTCTTTCGGAGGCACGAGCCAAGCTGCGATTGTCCAACCAAGTGGAGAAGGAAGATGTTGAAGAGGCCTCGAGATTGATTCGTGAGGGATTGAAGGAGTCTGCAATGGATCCCCGTACAGGTTTGTTGGATATGGATCTGTTGACGACGGGACAAGGATCTTATGACCGTGGTTATCTGGAGGATATGAGAAAGGAGTTATTGACCCTCTTGAATGCGACGGACAAGACGACCTTGCGATGGGCGGATGTACTCTCCGATTTTAATAACCAAAGCAGTGTGGTAAGCGAGACTACCTTTTATGGACTGATTGCTTTATTTTTTTGATTTTTTGAGCATGTTTCTACATCAAGCTTCTCTAACATTTGAGGATGGGTAATTCCCTGTACTTTTTTTTGTAAATAGGGAGTGTCAGAGGAGCAATTCTCGAGAGTGATCTCAGAGTTGGAGCAACAGCAGTATATCAAGGTTACCGGAAAGAGGGGTCTTCGTGTCATCAAGAAGTTGACAATCGGTCAAGACAACCAGTAAAACAAAATAACAAAAAAAAAAAAAAAAAAAATAAAAAAAACAACAACAACCCTAGCTCGAACTACCCGGGCAATGAGAACAATAAAGTAATTGCAAAGAGACAACCGATTTCAGCTTTTTTTTTTATTTTTTATATTTGTATTTCGGTAGTTTCCTCTTGGAATCTAGGATGTGGGAGATGTGGTTTTTCAGCAGGTATGAATAGGTATGAAGGAACTATTCACATGAGAAGAGAAGACCAGGAAAGGTATTTGGCAAGCAAAGTAAAAGATCCTATTCCAGTCAATTACATACTCTGCCCTTCGTTCAGGATGCGTGCTTCTCCTCCTCCTCCTCCCCCCCGCAAAGTGCGATCACTACCATACGAAGAGTCGAGCATGCTCTGGCAGATCTATCGATTCAAGATGCAGTGTGTGAACCAATGTGGGAGAGACTCAAGGTCGAAAAGGAGGGGAGGAGGATGGTCAATATCCAAAGTTGGATAATCTTTCGATCCCCCTCCCTCCTCGCCTCCAACTATAGTCTCCTGTTCCAGAAAAGACGGTCTCAGCTCTATTTGCCTCAGGGAGTAGTAGCTCTTCCAAAGAGCCTTTCATGGCCCCAAGGGAGTGGTGGCCCACCATCAATTTGCCATTTTACTCTCTAGTCGAAAGGGAGACTTTTTTTTACGGCTGATATATTTATATAAAGGGGAAAATATCTCATCAATATCATTCCTACAATGTCAAAGCAGTGCAGTGATCAGCATTGCCAACAAAGGCAACACGGATGATTCCGATATTAAGACGGACAACAAGCAGATCTGTCTTCTTTGCGGAAAAGTTCTGAAAGCTGCACCTTCTCTATGGAGCCCATAAACAGCAGTTTCACGACAGTTCTGAAAGGAAACTGTATCCTCTCAAGTGCCCATGGTGTCCGTCCTCCTTTGAATCACGCAAGGGTATCTCCAAACACTTGAAGCATTGCAAGGGGCTAGATGGGATTGCTTTTCCCAAATGTCATGTCCGTTCTACTATTACAGATGTGCTACAGTTGAGGAGATATGCACACATTCTCGTATCTGTGAGTCCTAGGAGCAGGATTCTGCCGCCAAAGAACAAACGTTAATCGAGTTTAATGAGGAGCTCGTCAACGTTACCAGACACGCCACAGTAGCCCGATGTATTCAAGAGATATTCGAACCAACAGAGCTTCGGTTAGAAAATGGTGAAAGAGCATTTACCCTTCTCAAGAACGATGGCTCCAAGCGACTACAAAGTGACTCTGTAGCTTTTATGCGAATGCTTAAGCGACGATGCCAGATGGGGGATCAGGGTCTTGAGCTTGAGGTTGCACTAAAAGTGTACCCGTACGGCAACCTTATCAAGATCGAGGACTACATGAGAGCCGATACCAGTGATACCATATAGCAAATGTCATTTCGTGGCAACGACGAGACCACTGAGCGGTCTATTGATCCAGTCAGGCGATGCTGTACTCCATGTCCTCAAGGCTGAGGTGTATAGTCGACTTCTGAGTTTCATCCTCACCAAGGCTCAGAGTGTGGATTCGAAAGGATGCTAGCAAGGACAGTTTCGATAACCTGGAAAGGCAGACTCGATCCAAGTTCGACATGCCATCGACATTTGAGCTCTATGCAGTAGCCCATGTAGACTTTAACTATTACAGGACCATGCCAGTCAGTCTAGTGTTTCTCAAAATTAATCGAGATAGTCGAGCCAGCTCGAGCCAGCTCGTATTTTTCGAGCTTTTTCGAGTCGATTAAAACTCGAGCCGGATCGATTCTGACTCGAGCTGGCTCGAGATAAATTGCATTCAAAAGGAAACACCTGGAGCTAGCTCGAGTCGAGTCGAGCCAGCCTGTGGATCGATTAAAGGATTTCGAGTCGAGTCGAGCCAAACCCCTAGCCCGACTTGACTCGCTCGTGAGAAACACTAGTTGCAACCTGCGGTTTAATAGATGTAGACTGAACTGGATTCTACTTTGACAGAGGCAATTCGTTTCATTTTTCGTATCCGTATCCACAGGTGTCTACAATCCAAGAGCTAGTGCAAAATAGCGGACAAGAGCAGGGGGAAATGGTTCGACCCATTGGGAAAAGGATCGTTAGGGGAGGGGGGGAACATACTGACCAAGGCAAGTCTCGCCATTCTATAGGCGAGAGAAAGAAAGGAGGAAGGTAGGGCAAAAGACTCGCAAATGAACAACATCAGGCTACCGGGAAAGACCTACTCCAGATGGTAAGTGTTCGACTGATGGATCAGGGAAAAGAGAGGGGGAACAAGAAACTTGACTTTACTCTTTAGAGGGGAGGGGGGTGCCTTTAACTTATTCATTGCACCTCTGGAGGATCTCCTTGGGTAATAAACTTTTCTATCTGTTGGGATGGATTGTATTCGACATCTTTTGTATTATGACTTTTCGGCCACAATGCTCTCCCCCCTCTCCCTCTCAAGTCTCTTGGTGAAAATCCGAGCAAAGCGCCAGACTAAAGACAGAGACTTGCCAATCCTAGCATTCTCTGGTCTTGGGATGCATGCTTCCAGGGGTGTGTGTCCGGGATCTCCTCAAACCCTTCCAGGTTCTTGAAGGAGCGGCTCCTCTCGCGTCCGAGACGAGCGAGAATTACAGAAGAGAGAGAGAGAGAGAGAGAGAGAGAGAGAGAGAGAAACTCTTTCTCGCGAATGATGTAGCCAATAGAACGTCACAAAGGTGAGCTCAGAGGTAGAGAGAGAGAAGAGAGAGAGAAGAGAGAGAGAGAGAGAGAAAAGAGAGACCACTTTGAAGGTTGAAGTTATTGGAGTAGTAGTTGAGCTAGACATTGAGGAAAAGAAGAGACCACGTTTTCCTTTTTCATTTCCATTTCTCAATTCTCAATTCTCATTTCTCATTTCCTTCTTGCTTCTGCTCCTCTCTTCTTCCTCCCCCCTTTTTTGGTTGTAGACCCCTGCTGCTGCATCTCTTTCTTTTCACTGCCCATTCGCTCTCATTCTCATTCTCTCTTCTTCTTTTCATTTTCTCATTTTCTCTCGCTCTCGCTCTCACTCTCACTCACACACATCCACACGCTCTCTTTTTTTCTCTTTCTCTCCCTCCCTCCCTCCCATACCCTCTCTCTTTCTCTCTTGCCACTTATCCAGGGCACAAAAAAAAAAAAAAAAAAAGCACAGCTCGTTCATTTGTCTTTTTTTTTTATTTTCTTCATTTTTTTTTTTCTTTCTTTTTTCTTTTCTCCTCCCTCTCTTCGGTTGGACATCTTTTCCGTCGAATGGACAGATTGCTCAATTCTGCTTGGGGCAGAAAACCGAGTAATGACTATGACTCCAGTCAACGGGAGCCGTAAGTTGAACCTCTTATTCTTCTTTCCCTTTTTTTTATAATCTTTCGTCTAAAAAAAAAAAAAAAAAAAAAAAAAAAAAAACAGGTCCACCCAACGCGCAAAAAAAACTCCATGGACTGGCGCTGATGGCCTCCTAGCATCGTCCCCCCTCCCCCCCTCACAGACTCGTGGAGCCTGGTGGCAAGTCAGGACAAAAAAAAGATTCAATCAGCATGTCAGCATAGGATGCGTCAGGATCGGTCGAGGATTCATCTAGATTGCGTTCACCTTCCAACTCTGACTTGTACCTGCATTGGAAAGATGCTGTCCGTGATGGACGAGCATTGCCACCTTTGGAAGCGGAGACTCTTCTCTCTCTTTTTTTTAAAAAAGAAGCAACAAAAAGAAAAAGAAAGAGTGGGTCGGTCACAAGGCTGCTCCATCACTCTTGCATTGCATTGGACATTTTGGCTCGAAAGAAGAAAGAAAGAAAGAAAAAAAAAAAAAAAAAAAAAAAAAAAAAAAAAAAAAAGAGAGAGAGTACATGCGATGCATGTAGAGGAGGGCTGTGAGGGTGCAGATGTCTGCGAGCAATGACCTCACATCTGTGAGGCTGAAGTGTTCGAGACACCTTGTCCAGGGTAAACTCGATAGCCCTGAAGAGGCGAGAGACAGAGAAAAGGAAAAAGAAAAAGAACAAGGAGAGTGGCCATTATTGAGCCCGACTTTGCCAGGCGAACAAAAAAGCAACATCCCATTGTCTAACAACTCACCTCCTCCCTTCTCTCTCTCTCTTTTTTTTTTCTCATGAAACTAAACAGCCGCCGAAAGCAGATTGAATCCCTTTTTGCAGAGCTCCCTGCGCTCCGACCAGATCCTTCGGACGAAAGCCGCTTCTACCTCACACTGCAGCTCGCCAACTCGCCAGACTCGCCTCTTTCAGGAGCTTCACCCCATCTCTTGCGCACAACTTCCACGCCATCCATCAACAGCAGCAGCAGTGGCGGTAACGGACATGGCCTGGATAACTTTGGCACAGGATCCGCTGCCGGTGGAGGCAGTAGCTCATTAGTGCCGAATGTAGCGACATTGACCATCTACCTACCACCCCACTTTCCAGAAGAGGAGCCCAAGCTTACGATTCAGCCGACGGTGCGGCATCTCTGGGTGGATGGCACTGTACAGCCTTGCGCTGTGACTGGCCATGATCGACTGATGCCTGGCGGATGGTCAACACACACGAGTCTAGGACGAGTTGTCAAGGAAGTGACAAACAGCATTCAACGGACCGGCGTCCTGGTTCCAGGGCCCGACCATGGGAGTAACAGCGGAGGAAATGATATGGGAGCACATGATGGCAGCAATAGTCATGGCCATCACACCAGCAATGGCAAAAAATCAGTGGGCAGTTATGACGAGTATTCTTATAAACCACCACCACCTATCCCAGCAGCCAATCGATCCAAGAGCGTGAGCAATGTCAATGCCAACCACAACTACCTTAGCAGCAGCATCAACAACAACCATAACAATAACAGCAACAACAAGAGTAATCACTCGACCAACTCGTTTGTTAATACCAACGGAGGCTCGCATTACCAGACCGGGGCAGTAGGGTCAGCCTCGACGCCGGCAGGATTGGGCGGCTCAGGAAACAACTATATGCGATCATCCTCTGCCGTGTCGACTGCCGCCTCCATGAATAACCACGATGGGTCCTCGTCATCCACACGTCCGCAGCAACAACAAGGTGCCTTTTCGAGTGCGCTGACGGGCGAGGTCCGAATTGTGATGGATCTATCGCAGGAAAAGCTGGAAGAACTGTTGGAGAGTCCAGTTGCATTTGAGCATTTCGTGGATCACCTTGAAGTGGTTACTAGCAGTCGAACCATGCAACGCGAGTGGTGGTTAGGCAATGACAATGTAGCACGTAAGTTGGACTCTTTATTTATTATGGTTTTTGGTGCCACTCATTTGTTATTCTGCAGCTCTTTCTTTTTTTTTCTTTCCTATTCGATGCCAAAGTACCTTTTGGGGGAAGAGGGACATGTGTGCATTAGAGATGAGCACGAGACACGCATGGGATGCCAATTTATATTTTCTCACTCTCCTTTTTCTGGACTCTTTTTTCTTTTTCTTTCTTTCTTTCTATTATTTTAGAGCGAAATCTTGCACTGGAAGCAGAACTTCAGGACCTTCAAAAGAGCACAGCAGAAAATTACAAAACATATCTTCAACTGAAAAAGACACTTGATGAGCGAGTTCAACAACAGCGGGATGCCATGTGGGTAAGTTGGACCTTAGAGAGAGAGAGAGAGAGAGAGAGAGAGAGAGAGAGAGAGAGAGAGAGAGAGAGAGAGAGAGAGAGAAAGGATCTAGTCGTCTTGCTCATTCGAGTGGACAATAGTGCAATAACCCCCTACTTACAAAGACAAAATCCCTTTTCTCTATCCTCGGATTCTTTTTTTTTTTTTTTTTAGCGATTCAAGCCCGAGACACTTCAGTCCAAATTGCGTTCAGCAGCGTCCGAGTCGGATGAACTCTCGGAATCGATCGCACAGTCCTATCTGGAAGGAAAATTGGATCAAGAAGTGTTTATTCGACAATATCGCGATATGAGAAAGGTGTATCATCTCCAAGAGATGAAGACTGAGCGGATGGGAGAGATTCTGAGAAACCACTCCATGATGCAAGTGATTGCGAGCTCGATTGAAAGTGGTAGTGGTAGTGGGAATGGCGGTAATGGAGGAGGAGGAGGAACCACTGGAGGAGCTGGCGGTAACGGCAATGGAGTCTTGGCATCAGGTACTCTGGATGGATCACTAATAGCATCAAATGGTGGAACCGGTGCAGGTGGTGGAGGCTCAGGCGTTGCCACCTCTGGACCTGGAGGACCAGGGACGACGGACGCCTGGGTCATGTTGTAAAATAACAAAGTGACAATAAAAATAAAATATAAAAAAACAACAACAACATGTCCCTACATCATAGTCAAAATCAGGCAACATAGATTTGTGTGTAGAAGACAAGGCGAAACAGTCTGGAGCGAGTCCGTGCAGGGAAGAGAGAGAGAGAGAGAGAGAGAGAGAGAGAGAGAGAGAGAGAGAGAGAAAGCAAGGCCGTTGTGTGTACGTGAACAATCGAGAAGGAGACTGGGCCCTGGGGTGACGCGCGTAGATTATTGCGAATGGCGGAAGAGCCGACCGAAGGAAAGTCTTGGCATTTTCCTCGTCGCTCCCTCTATCTCTCTATCTCTCTGTCCTGCGTTTGCTTGTTATGCATCTTTCTCGTAGGTCGATGGATGGAGAGCATACCTCTGGGTTCAACGACAAAAATAGGGGGACTGTGGATCTCCCATGATGGCGTGTCACCTTCCTTCACCATTGTCCGACTAAGAACGTCCACGCGTTGACGCGAGTGACGGCTGGGACGATCGAAGGAGCCAGAGCTGCTAAGCAGAGCCAGAGAGTAACAAAATGGGGGGACAGCAGTCCCTCACTCCATAGCATGGACTGAAGAGTGAAGAACACCCTGCACGGACAAACAACACAAGCGAGACCCTGTCTGCCCATAAAAGAGAAAGGGCTTTTGTTCTTCCTCTCTCTCCTCTCTCTCTTTTTTCTTCTCTCTCGGCTCGTCATTTTTCCCTTTCTTGGCCTCACCCTCCTCTTACACACACACGCACCCCTTTCTCGACAATATCAAAACACAGAACGCTTTTTACTGTCCTCACTAGCTCTTTCTCCTTCGACTCACACTACCCACCCCCCACCCTCCTCAGCCCCATGGCGGACCAGCGGCTCCCCACGGGTGTCGATAAGGACCGTTCAGCGGTCTTTGTCGACATGACCCACGACCAACTGCCACCTCCCGCATTTGGTGAACACGACGACGATCCTTGCCTTGACACAGGTTCGGAGCCTCTCCTTGGTGTCAAGGGCAAAGGCCAGACCGATGAAAAGAATGACCACGACCAGGAGAACCCAGCGGCACCCAATGTGGGAGGACGCCGTACTCGATGCCTTTTCAAGAGGCTCTGTGGTGGTCGTCGCAACGATTACACTCCCGAACAGCGTGAGCAATGTAGGTCGCTCCCCCGCCCCTTCCCCACAAACTCTACAAGAAGAGTCTTTTTTTTTTTTTTTCCCTTAGCCACCTCCCGACGAGAGTCGGCACTCGACCTGGTTTATCGTCATTATTATCTCGTAGAGAGAGAGAGAGAGAGAGAAAGAGGAGAGAAAGAGAGTTCCCTTGTGGTGGAAATTGACCCCAGCCACGGATGGGACGGGAGAGGAAGAAGAGAGAGAGAGAGAGAGAGAGAGGAAGAGAGAAGAGAGAGAAGGTGAGGAAAGAGGGAGAGAGATGGCCAATAGGACCTCTCTGTCCACACAAAGGCTTTATTGCTGTTGTTTATTAGGACTCGTGTGTGTGTGTGTGTGTGTGTGTGTGCATCGGAGCCATTTGTATCTCTCTCAATTTATCTCTCTCTCTCTCTCTCTCTCTTTCCTTCCTTCGTTCTTTCTTTGTTTCTCTCGCTCACTAAACCAAACCTGCTCCTCAACTCTCGACTCCCTTTCCCCCTTCTTTCTCGAGACTCTATCGATTCTGGACTCTCTCTCTCTCTCTCTCTCTCTCTCTCTCTCTCCAAAAAAAAAAAAAAAAAAAGTCCCTGTGCTCCGTGCACCCTCGCTGATCAACTTCATTCTCCGGCGGCTATGCTTCTCCCTCTCCCTCTCCCCCTCTCTCTTTCTCTCTCTCTCTCTCTTGTTTAAACACACACACAATCGCACACACATACTTCTCATCTTGTGCACCGTCACTCACCTTTCTATCCCCCCCTCCCTCTTTTTCCTCACTCTTATGTTTCCTTCTTAGGCAAGCTCCGTGCTCAAAAGATTCGTCGCCGCTTCTTTGGTTTTGCCTTGATTGCCTGGCTCTTCCTAATCTTCTTCCCCTGTGAGGATTCTTGGAACTATGATACGACTATCGTTGACCCAATGGACACCCCCGGTGCTGGTGCTGCTGTATCTAGTCTCTGGGATGGTCCTTTGCTCGATGATCGCTACGATCTCAATGCATTGCAAAAATTGGCCGATTCGGATTGTTTGGTCGACTTGGTTCCTTGGAAGGGTCCTTCCAGACTTGAAACCTCGACTCGAAACTTGAACATTGGAGTTGGTAAAGGTCATATCTGGTCATCGGTCGTGGTCACGACCGGTGAGGTAGATGCACCAACGGTACATATCCATGCCAAGGTCACCAACCGAGGTCATGATCATGAAGATGATGGTGACGATGACGATGACGATGACGATGATGATGACGACGATGATGACGATAGAGATGATGCCGAAAAGAAAAAGAAAAAGAACAAGGGCAAGCTCTATGGTCCCAAGAAGGGACAAGGTCTTCATGTATTCATCAAAGAAAACGAGGACACGACCGACATCAAGATCTGGGCTGATTCTCATGTCAAAGAACAGCCACCTCGTCATCATCCTGGACACCCAGGGGATGGTGATCATGATCATGACTTTGAGGATTGTCCTCCTGTGCCTCCTCCTGTACCCATGACCCCACTGGAACTCATCCCAGAGAGTTGGCGATACCAACTCCCCAAGACGCCTGCACAACCTTCCCTTCCCTTGGGTCGTCATTGTCAAGTCCAAACAGAAGGAGGCAAGCACAAGGATGACAAGCACTTCAAGAAGCATCTCAAGAAGCGTCTCAAGAAAGTGAAGCATCATTTGAAGCATCATCACAAACAACATCCAAAGGGTCGACATGATCAATACAAGAAATTCTGTGCTCAACTCGAACTTGAGGTGGTCTTGCCCTCCAACTGGGATCATTTCGGTCGATTGACCATTGGAGGAGTTGTACTTTCGACCAAGGCCCAGGATTTGGGAAAGATTACCTTTGAAGAGTTGACAGCTCAATCCGTGGTCGGTGATTTCGTGTTCCAAGACAAAGTCTTTGCTGATTCACTCGCAGTGGCTGTGATCGATGGTGAAATCTCGGTGGATTCGATCGCTGCTGCTCATTCGACTAGTCCTTTGTTGGTCCGCGTTGGCTCCACCACTGGATCAGTTAAGGTCAATGCCCAGGTCAATCATGTCCACAAAGACGACGGCGGTGATGATGGTGGCGATGACGATGACGATGACGATGACGACGATGACGACGATGATGACGATGATGACGATGATGGTGACAACGATGCTACTGGCCATAAAAAGAAAAAGAAGGACCACAAAAAAGACAAGGGTCCCCGTCCACATATCATCGTGGCTCAGTCCTTGACAGGCAAGGTCCGTGTCAATGTCGAGACGGTGGATACTGAGGACAAGAAGATGGTTGGATCCATGGGTGAAGGTCAAGATCTGGTGGTGGTCAAGACGACTTCGTGGACTGGTAGTGTTCACACTTCTGTCAGTGTTGCAGATGACCAACAATTGCTTGTCGATGTCAAGAGCACGCATGAGACGGCTACGGCTGAAGTGGTAAGGAGGAACCCAATGTTGTTGAAGTGTGAGATACGATCTGGGTTTTTTTTTTTCTTAGTTGACTGACTCCTTGCCTCCATGCATGTGTTTCCTTCCTCTCCTTTCCTCTCCTTTCCTCTCCTTTCCTTTTTAATCACAATAGTCGGACAACTATACAGGCGACTTTAAAGTGGCCTCTATCACAGGTCAAGCAAGCCTGCATGTGTCGGATGAGAGCAAGGGCACAATCTCCTTTAGCAAGAACACCCCCCGTAGCAAGGTCGGTATCAAGCACGCCAAGCCAGATGACGGTGATGATGATGGTGACGATGGTGACGACGGTGAGGAAGGTTTAGTCCGTGCGTTGTTCAACATTGAGAGTGGTTGTGAGGAGGAGGGACATCCACCTCGTCAACCCCCCAATGGTGGTCGTGGTGTACTCTCGGTCCTCTCAGGCTTCCATGGTGCAAGCCTCTCTTTCGTGTAAAGAGAGAATGACTCCTTTTGAGATAAATAGCTTTTTTTCCCAGCCCCACTGAGAGAGAGAGAGAGAGAGAGAGAGAGAGGTTTGGGCAACACATTTGCATCCCTCCTGGTCAAATAAACTGAAAACTTGCCCTGAATATGAGCTAAGAGACCCGCCGTTTTTTTTTTTTTTTTTTGTTTATTGTTTTGCAACAAGAGACTAAATACTCATCCAAATTCCTTGACAAGGAAATCAGACAAACCGCAAGTTTCTTAAGAGTAAAAAAAAAACACATCCTACTTTCTTTGCTCACACATACTTTTTTGTTTCTGCGCCCTTTTTTTTGTTTTTTTTTGTTTGTTTTGTTCCTTTTTTTTATCTTCTCTCGAGGGGACTCGCAGTGATCGGGTTAAAAAGAAGGAATGTTCGCGCTATAGGAGAATAGAGAGAGAAGGAGGAGAGTGCGTTGAAAGAAAAGAAAGTTCACATGGAATAGTCCCTCGAAAGAGAAAAAGAATGTGTTCAGTTATGCATAGACTTTGCAGACTTGGTATTCTGCTGGTCAGATTACATAAAGTACATCACTAATAATATTGAAGAGAAGGTATGGAAGGGGGGGAAAATTACACAAGGATTAGAATCAAGAAGTTAAAGAATCGAGAGAAAGAAAAAGAAAGAAAGAATGAATGAATGAAAGGACTTACCGCGGAGCAGATCCGGCTTGACAGCCAGATAGGTACTCTCATCCCCTCCAGCTTCGCTCGATTCCGTATCCGTCCAATTTTCTCCACGAGAATGGAACCGTGCTCTTGCAGCGACCAAATGTGCATAGTATGCGGGAGGAACAACAGATACTGTACGAGTACAACGAGCGAACAAATGGCAAAGACGATAGGTAAACTCCTGAAGTTTATCTGCTGTGAACTTGTTCTCGTCATACAATACGTGATAGTGTGTCGGGCGTGAAGTTCCCTGTAGACCGGCATGACTTTGAAGGACTATTGGAAGAGAGACAAATGAAGAATGAATAGTCGGCCCAAAAAACACTTGAGCCTACAAGGCAATAGAAAAGACGGTCTCCCTCTCTCTCTCTCTCTCTCTCAAAGACTTACAGAAATCAAATTCAAAGGGATGTGTAATGCCACTATCGACCACCGTTCCTGGGAAACAATTGCCGGTCCTATCTCCCTCTTCGCGTCGCATTGGGAAAAATCGGGCGTGATGTCGCTTTTGAACGACCACAAAGGAAATTGTCGGCTTATAATTGGCATCCAGAGTCACACATGCCTGCTTGACAGATGCAATCTCAGACCGGAGCACCTCTGAGAAATGGCCGTCTGATACACCATCTCGATAGAATAGAATACGCGCAGGTTTTTGACCACACTATTTTTTTTTTTTTAAAAAAAAAAAAAAAAAAAAAAAAAAAAAAAAAAAAAAAAAACCGTTGAAGATGGTTAGCATTTAGGCACGAAAAAAAAAAAAAAAAAAGATTGTCTCCAGAAATGGCTTACTAACCGTTTGGTAAAAAGTCTTTAGAAGTTCGACAACCATTCCGCCTAGATCCGCAATGGTTTCTGTCCTGGCTGCCTGTACACGGATAGTGGCCGCATACCGGGCTGCCCTGTTATCCATCGATCCAACCAACGATGCAATTGATGGACGGGTCACATCACCTATATCCCAAAAAAAAAAAAAAAAAAAAAAAAAAAAAATGGTCAGCTCCAGATACTACACGCCACCAGACCACTACATGACCCCTTTTGCTATTCTTCTCATACCTGGCTTAGGATGGCTGACATCAGCACCAAACAAGATTGTAGGAGCTTCTGTCAGGAAGGGTGTCTGGTCAGGAGACAAGAACGAGTTCATGCCTCCAAGCTTGACGTTCATCTTCAGACAAACGTTAGCACAGTACTGCTTCTTGGGTGTACGCGTGTGGCTCATCTGGACACACTGAGTCGCAACACCAATGACAGTATCACTGACACGCTTGATCTCGGCATAGAGTGGGACACCCTTTGTAGGCAAGACGCAGAGCATCAATTGAGGCTGCGACTTGACAGCGTTACCCGCGCGGAACCAAGCATCCTTTAGACTCCTCTCAATGTCACCGTTTGGATTGGCATAAATGATCGGAGGGTGCTTATTGGGGATGTTCATTCCAGTATCAATACAAGTAACCACCAACTCCCGAACAAATCCCTGGATTTGTGGGAGTGATGCTTCGCGTTCGGTTCCAAAGACAACGACACTCCAAGAGCCAAGGGTAGCTCCAGCTGCAACCCTCTTGTCCCTAAGATTCCAGGCACCATCACGGGGCTGGAAGTTCGCCTGGCGCGACGAGGGGTGGTACGAGATGGTTGGTGGAGGAAGGACACGGGCTTTATAAAGGGCATTGGAGCAGGGCAAAGAAGGAGAGCCAGGTTAAAAGCGTATTCGTGACAGAGGAGACATGATTGATTCATCCAATGCTCTGCGATCCAGTCAATGATTACAAAAATTCTCTACCTTTGATAACAGCCATCTCATTCGAAACACGGACGCCAAAATCTCTCAGGTACTCGTTATCTCTGTAGTTTAGGATCCTCAGACCATCTCGGATCTTGTTCGCACGGACGTGAGGGGGCTGGCAAGTAAACTTGATCATATCCGCGGTTTGCTTCTCATTAAGCTTCTTTGGGAAGCGTTGGCCTGGCAGGACTGAGCAAATTTCCATTGGAAGGAAAATATTGCGTCCGGTGACAACGCAGGGCAAGAAAGGGTAATTGAGACGTCTGCCATAGGTCTCATGGAAATACGTTGCGACGTCCGTCTTGGAGTTCTCTCTTTCAAAGAGAGTCTTGTCGGCCGCAGTAGGAGTGAGCTTCAAAATCTTGAAGCTACGTCTGAGTTGAGCACGATGGGTCACCTTGAACTGAATCCCACGAAGTGCCTTCTCAAGCTTACTGCGCTCGCGATCATTCATTGGACGACGGAGATCATCTAATGCAAACGTAAAGAGAATATTTTACAACGATGAGAAAAGTAACATCAAAATATCAAGGCTTGCCAATGCACAACCAAGCATAATTGTAATGCTTACCGATATTTCGGCGATCAAGGATCTTGACGACGAGATCAAGAAGTGGACCGCTCTGGTAGAAAGCAGTCGCAGCCACATCCAAGTTGATCATCATCCTACCTAGAGTAGGCAAAGAATAGTTTCCAAAAAAAAAAAAAAAAAAAAAAAAAATCAGAATGCTGGAAACAAGATAGAACCTTTTGTTGTTGTTGTTGTTGTTGTTGTTATTGTTGCTTACCGAAAGTAGGACGAGCTGACTGGTAAAAGCCGTTCCAGACTTCCAGACCTCCATAAAGCTCATAGGCGCCATCGGGAGTATAGAACGAACGTCCAACAGTCGAGTACATCAGTGCGGGCTTATGATGAATAAGAACATCCAAAGCCATGATAGCCGTCAAACAGTTGTTGGACATGGCTGCCTTGGAGTTGAGAGCGAGGCTCAACTCTTCCATATTGATATCCGCAGCCTGCTTGATCTTGACCTTGAAGCTGCGAGGGGGCGTCTTGGGTACAACGCCCTGAGGAAGCTGATCCTCAGGCAAGGTAATCTAGAAAGACAAGAATGCTGATTCTGTTAGCCATTTTGAGGAAAGAGAACGAGAGGGGGAAGGGGGAGGAGCTACTTTGGCTCGCCCTTTTTTAAAACAATGCATCACAATTGACCTGCATTGTTGCACTGAGGTGGTGTTGGGCTTCAGTGGCGTGTGGTTGGCCAATTGGGTGGGTAAAAATTGCACTTACGTCAAAAGATCTAGCTTCGAAGGGGAAGGGTCGAGCTGAAAAGATGTTCTTTCGGCCGTCAAAGACTGGCCTGCCACCCAAATCCGAGTCTCCATGGATGACAACGAGCTGAGTAAAGACTTTCCGATTGACGACTGGAGGAACGTCGGGGGTAATAGTCACATCATAGTGATAAATGTTGCTGGTGGGAAAGGCCTGGATCTCGAAAAAATTGGTCCTGATTTGAGAAGGACGGCCAGCAGTGCCCGAGGCGGGGCGTTTGACAAACTCGGTCAAGCGAAGGTTGGACATAGTGCTATAAAGGACAAGGTCCAAAAGAGATAGGATAGAGAAAGAAAGATGGGAAAGGAATTTTTTTTTTTTTAAAAAAAAAAAAAAAAAGCAGAGCAAAGCGGGACTAGGTTTTTGTTAACCGTGTTTCCTTTCATCACGTTGGTGTGAGAACTGACCCTTCTCTTCAACTTCTTCTAACCACGAACGAAACAGGACAGATAGAGACTGTGGAATTGTGGAATAGAGTCCAACACTTTTGAGGACAGAGAGGTGTGGATGTGTGGCCCAGAGATTGAACGCGATGAATTCCTCAAAGGTTACAGATGAGTTGTTTTTTTTTTTTTTTTTTTTTTTTTTGCCTGAATTCAAGACAAAAAAAAAAAAAACAGCATAAGGTTATCTTGGGGGCAGTGTTCAGACATGACAACTTTGTCGCGCCAACCGTGGCCGTTTGTTCCTAGTCGACCTGTGCTCAGCCTTTGGTTCGGATGATCCCCGACCCCGCTCCTCCACACGTTTTTTTTTTTTTTTTTTCGTGGACAGCTGGTGACTCTGGTGAGACTGTTGGGCACCATCCATTAGGCAAGCAAGCAAGCAAAAAAAAAAAAAAAAAAAAAATAGAGCCAAAAGACTGGTTGGCCCTTGCTCATGCCCTCCTGTTCCCCCCCCTTCTCCTTCTCCTCCTTCTCCTCCACACCTATGGTCAGAAAATGGATAGGCACCATGACGTAGACAAATCGTGGATACTCAATCCTACCTAGGAATCCAGATGGAGATGACTTCTCTCTGTTTTGGGGGAGGAAAAAGCGGAAGTGGACAACAGAGCAAGGAGACAATGATCCAAGGATGGTTTGGGCCCACAAAAAAGGTGAGAAACCCGTACAGGTATGCACAATCTGTACGTGCGAACGTGACCTGTGTCCTGTCCTGTCCTGTTGTCGCTTGCTTGATTCGGATCCCGTCCATTCCCCCTCCTCCTCCTCCTCCTCCTCCTCCTCCATTCTTCTCTTCATCAACTCTCCATCTGTCGTCGAAAGCAACTGGGAAGCAGGAGTCAAGAGCGCAAAGGATAATCATTACTCAAATTCAGGACAGCCTACCCCCTTTATCCCTCATCGCACCATGAATATGAATCCCATGCCTCAGAGCCCTATGCAACCTGGCGGAGCCTCGCCCGATCAGGTCGCTCTCTTCAACTCTGTCTTTCGCGAAAATTGCCCGTTCAAGTTTGTCTTTGGCGGTGTCAGTGGTAAATAGTCTTTGGTGGCAAAGCATGTGGATATCACCTTCTGGCTATAGTAGTGGTGGCAGTGATGATAGTGAGTGATGGTCAAAGAAGGACCACCTTTGCTCAGCCTACCGACCAGTGCAACAACAACAACAACAACAACAACAAAAAGAGATCTGTTTTATCAGGAGCTTTCAAGTGCGGCCAGTTCTTGGCAGGCTCACAGCGACGACCCATGCCTTACTGCAAAAGCGAATCAAGAACAAGGCGACAAGCATCAGTCTGGAAAAGATAGAAAAGCCAGGAGCATTTGCCTAGAACGAGCAACCTATTCTTCTTTTTGAAAGGGATATTTTTTCCCTTCATTGCAGAAGAGTACAGATCCTTTGCTCCATGTCTGAGAATCGGATATTAATAGATCTTTTCTTCTTGTTCCTTCTTTTTTGGTAGGATTTGCATTGGGAGGTGTCTTTGGTATTGTCATGTCCTCGTTCGAGTTTGCGGGACCACAACTGACTCCTCAGCTTCAGGAAATGTCGACACGACAGCAGATGAAGATCATGCTCAAGGACATGGGTTCAAGATCTTATTCCTCTGCAAAGAACTTTGCTGTCGTCGCCGCCATCTTTTCCTCGAGTGAATGTTTTATCGAAGGCGTAAGTCTTTTTTTTTTTTTTTTTTTTGTTTGTAGCTTTTTTTAAAGCGTTTGATTCCACTCACACATTGGTTCTAATTTTCTTTTCTTTTCTTTTCTTTTTTTTCTCTTTTTTTTCTTTTTCTTTTCTAGTACCGTGCAAAGAATGATCTTTACAACGGAGCGGCAGCTGGTTGCTTTACGGGAGGAGTGCTTGCTGCGAGGGGAGGTGTCAAGGCCTCTGCTTTCGGATGTGCAGGTTTCGCTGCCTTTTCGACCGCTATCGATTACTGGATGAGGCACTCTGAGTAGAGAGTTCCCTCGACTTTTTATCATTCATTCATTCATTCTTTTTTAATCCACAGCTTTTCTGTCTCATTTTTGGTCTATTTTTCTGATGAGAGGGGAGGTTATTGTGTGTATTGTCAGCGACCTTGCTTAGCGGACGACAAGCAGCGAACAAGACGCACACACACACACACACACACACACACTTTCTCTCCTCACTGATTATCACCAACAATCCTTTTTTTTTTTTTTCTCTTGTTCTGGACAACAGCGAACGATCACCACTTCTCCATTTGCACAATTCGGGACTTCTGGACTTTTTTCTTTTTAGCATTGTACTTTTATCTATTATCGTTGGACTATCTCATAGATCATCTCTTTCTCTACTCCTTCACCAACCTCCCGATAAAGACGTTGTATTTGCATTGGACATTTTTTTTTTTTTTTTTTTTTTTTTCCAAATTTGGTTTGAAAAGGGACGTGCAAAAAAAAAAAAAATAGAAAAAAAGTATTTGTATTTGTATTTGTATTTGTGCCACGCGAGATAGATTCCAAGAAGTTTCAATCTGAGAGTATGGTTTCCGATTGCATTTGTAGCTTTGGCCTTTTCTTTTTTTTTTTTTTTTTTTTTTTTTTCTTTTTTTATTCGTCTACTTTCTTCATAGACCATTCTTTGGTTCTCCTACCATCTTCATAGACCACCTTCACTTCCACCAACAATTCCTTCTTCATCCCACCGAGGGGGCTGTTGTTGTTGTTGTTGTTGTTGTTTGAATCAAAGAGGGTAACACGTACTTTTATGGCACAGAATTCAGGATGAATCAAAAGAGAGACTTTTTAACCCAACTATCTGAAGGTTGTAGAAGAAAAAAATAATAATAAAAAAAGGGGGGGAGGGGGGAGGGTGGATTGAGCCGAGAAAGGAGAGAAACGGCTAAATGTACAAAGCAGAAATGGGTCGGGAATACTAAAAGGGTGAGGAGATAGCGCAGCTATAGATTTTTTTTTTTTTCCTCTTGGTTTCCTTGTCCTCCCTCCTCACACTCCTCCTTGGATGCTTCTTCCTCTTCATCCCAGATTTCAACGGAACGTTGAAGTCATTGGCTGATGAGAACCGTTAAAGTATTCACTCAATTGCGATGCTGGCATCGCTCCTTCGACCTTGGTTCGGTTCACTTGCTTTTGAGGTGAATTTCCAATAGGCACACCATACGACTTTTGAAGGTACCAGAGCAATCGCAATTTGTGGGCCCGCCTTGGACTCAAAAAATCGAGATGACATTCAAACGACAAGGGTTCAATCCATCGTTCACCATTGATCTTCTTGCCCTTGCGTGTAAAGGATGAAACTTTGTAGATAAAGGCCCATGGACATCCCTTGTCCGATCCCAAAAGTGTTCGAGTGCCTTGCTTTTGAATCGGCATTTGTGCCTCCTTATCCAGATAATCATACTTGTCAACATCGCCCACAGAGATGATTCGGACCACTGGCTTGCTGATACCAAACGTCTTGCTGTACACTTGCCCACGCTTTTCGGGCTTTGATGAGGGTTTGGGTAGCCACCGGATCCGGTTTGTCGCTTCGTCGAATGAATCAAATAAAAAGATGGGTCGGAATGCTCGATGGCCTTCTTGGTCAATCCAGAGAACAATATGACTCTGCATAAACTTGTCCAGCAAGGCCCTGGTCGTCAATTGGCGCCAACGGTCCGAGAGTGAATGTAGGTCAAACAGTTCAATAATAGTAAGCGTCTCCAGAATCATGGCGACAACATCATTGGGCATATTCTCCATCTCTGCTGTCGAAGGGAGATTGAACGGTATTCGGCCAGTGGTGGGGACCACTTGTCCATTCCTGGTAGAGACGCCATTCGAGGTGACTGTGGTTGTGGTTGTGGTTGTGTGTGGCAGAGCACCGGAGGGACTGGACCCCTGGGTAGGAGTAGCACCAGTCGCAGCAGCGTGCGAACCCAGGATTGAGGCAAGGTCATAGGTGGGTGGAAGGGTGTTGGGGTTAGCATCTGTATCGACGGATCCAAGCGAGATATTGTCGCCCTCGTCATCATCTCCAGTGTTGTATGATCCGGAATCCGAGGTGCGGTCGTAGGTTGGAGCTGGGTGGTCAGCGAGGTCAAGGTCGACAAGCTTTGCTTCAAGGACTCTTGTGGCCGAGCCGTTTCCAGTGGCAGACTTATCAACAGAGAGCAATGAGCTGCTCTTGGAGCTTGCTCGACTGGCACTGTCAAACATGTCGGAAAGGGGAGGGAGAAATTGTGGATGGTAGGAGAGAATGAGACAGAATTGACTCGCTGTAGTGGGTGAATCCAGTTGGTCGTACCGTGAGAAGGGCAGCAAATGAAACCAAGAAAAGAGTGAGTTGAATTTTTTTTTTTTTTTTTTTTTTTTTTTGGCTTTTTTTTGGTTTTCTTTTCTCTTTCCTCGTAATGCGAACAGGAATTGTTCTTTCATACGCCACATGGGCTGATCCTCCTTCATACATTGCCGTCATTTGTGTTTCCAGTTAGCTCAGAGAATGGGGGTCATTTTAACCCTGTCCAATTGAAGTATAAATTGGTGGCACATGGATGCCGATGCATTCTCATCAAAGGGGGAGACCATCCTTGGTTCAGGTCAAAGAGGAAGCTTGTTCTGTCTCACTTTCTCCTCACTCTCCCCTCACACTCTCTCCCACTCTCTTTCCCACGCAAGTGGACCAAGACTCATTTTTTCTTCTTTTTTCTCTTGGATGGTAGCGGGTAGAGCAACTATTCCAGATATACTCGTGGACCTTTTCTCTTTCCTACCCTACTGCCCTTTGTCTGACCTGTAGACACATGCGCAGAGAGTGGACACACGGACACACGCTTTGACCAGTCTCCACAGCTTCATGTCTGCCTCCCTGCGGGATACCGATATCAAGATGCGACACAAAGCAGTGTGTGCGGAGAAGGCTCCGCATACTCCAGTTGTGAGATGGTTAGGGTCGATCGTTACCTTGGATTCCTCAGAGGTAAGGCAGAGCACAGTCGAGAAGAGGAAGGAGAAGATGACAGTGAAAGAAAGAGGAGGGTATAGGGCTAGGGAGAGCTGGGTGAGAGAGAGAGAGGGAGTGAGATAAGATTGATGGAGAGAGAGAGAGATAGAGAGAGAGAGAGGGGAGGAAAAGAGAGAAAGAAGAAGTGAGAGGAGAAGTGAAGAAGTACAGTCGAAAAAGCAGAAAGTCTAATCCAAAGCGGTATAGAGAGTCTCGTCGTCGTCGTCGAGTGATTGATTGACTGCATGTCTCTGTCGCACACACGCAAAATGTCTTGACGATAGGCTCCATCATATCATCAGCCCTCTTCCTTCTTTCCTTTCTACTCTTCGTTTCAACACACAGACTGCATCCAAGGAGACAGACAGACACAGACACACAAGAGAGAGAAGAGAAAGGGTTCTCCTTTCTCCTCTCTAGAGTCGAATCTCAATGCTATTTTCTTTTTTAAATGAACTACAACCACATCGCTCGTCTCTTTCACTCCCACTCTTCTTCTTCCCCCCCCCCCACCCCTTCCTTCTCAATCTCCATCTCCTTTGCTCAACCTTCGGAAAAAGGCCGACTTTTCTTTTTTAAATGGACTGTGCCTCTTGACTCCAAAAATGACAAATCACCCCCAAGGACTCTTGTCTTTTTTGTACCCCATCACACCATCATCCGTTTCTCGGTGCGCCAGAGAGTACAACCGGTTCGGTGTCGATGTCTGACAACAAAAGAATGGAACTGGGAGGAGGACAGGACAATGCGTTTGCATCTTTCTGTCCTGGGAAATCCGATCTAATCTTCCCGTTCGGATTGGTCTTTCTTTCTCTCACTCTTTCTCTCTCTTCCTTTTTCTCTCTCTCGCTCAAAGATAACCCAAGCTGCTTATCCCCATGGGGCGTGTGCGGAGAGAAAGAGGGAGAGAAGAGGGGAAGAGAGAATAAGAGAGAGAGAGAGAGAGAGAGAAAAAAAAAAAAAAAAAAATAGAGAGAGCGGATAGACGGGCGATTGGACAAGCGTGTGATTGGCCAGAATCAGAGTTCAGGTGCGTGTGCCCTCGAGAACTCTTTTAGTGAACACGCATGCCACGGAGTGTGGACCCGAATGAAAGAAAAAAAAAGAGAGAGGGAAGCCCCTCTCTTTTACTCTCACACACACACAGAGATATAATTTTTGGACCACACACTCAGACTACTAGGCCTCGCCCTTCTCCCTCTCTCCCTCTCCTTCTCCTTTGCCTCACTCTCGGATCCTATTCCGACAGCCCATATTGAATTCGCCGTTGCTGCCGATTGTTGTCTTGAGTAATTGTTTTGGAGCCGGGTCCACGGTCCGGAGAACATGCAACAAACGCATTTTTTTTTTTAAAAAAAAAAAGACAGTAGAGTTCACTCTTTCTCTTCATTGAGGGTCGAACAGGTTTTCTTTTCTTTGTTTCTTTGTTCTTTGCTGTATTATTGTCTCTTCATTTTTGCAAAAAAAAAAAAAAAAAAAAAAAAAAAGGATGCCAAGATAGCCGAGGAGAACTACAAAGAGGATGCAAAAAAAAAAAAAAAAAAAACTGATACTAGAGAATAGAAATATATGGTACATGTCAATCGGTGGGTAGTGAGTAGTCGCTGTAATACTATGCAATGGTCGAAAGACCTTTTTTTTTTTTTTCTTCTTCTTCTTCTTCACGAGATCAATCTCGCGCGTGCCTTCGCCTCCGAAAGTCGATGGGGCTCTTCCAAGGATGGGTGGACTCCATCCCGACGGGCTGCTTTGACAGCATAGTGTCGCAACAAGGCATCCCGTCGAACAAACGGTCGGTGACAAAAATCGCATGGCCATGTCATCTCGTTATGCTTCGAAATTTGGTGTCGTTTCAGATCGTGTACCCTCCCAAACCTCTCTCCAGGACAATGCGCACATCGGAACCCTCCTTCCTCGTGAGGAATCACAGTGATCGTCGTCTTGACCCGATTGGCTAGACCACCGCTGTAATAGACCTTGGTCAACACACTGTTGGGCTTTTTGGTCGTGACTTCATCAGCAGCATTGCTCCCATGTTCATCTGAACTGGACTCTGTGCCTGACACAGAGGAGGGCGATAACAGAGACGATCCCTCCTCACCAGTCTCAGACGACTTGCATTTGGGTCTCCGTGGAGGATATACTTTGGGTGTCTTTTTGATTGGTGCCTTCCTAACTCTTGAGACGCGAGACTTGCCCGCCGACTTTGAGCCACGCATTGTCGATCGCGTAACTTCTGTCCCAACTGCACCTTCAATATCCATCATGTCTCTGCGAGAAGCAGTCGTAAAGGAGGCGCGCCTCTGCTTTGGCTCCACATAGTCTGAATCTTCGAGATCCTCCTCGGACACAACACTGATCGTTTCGTCTGACGACAACGACGAGGAGACGGTCGCCATTTGATCTTCATAATCACTGTCCTCAAACTGTGAACTTGACAAGGATGAAAGAGTTGACTGACTCAACAACTCTTGCGAGACCATGCTACTCATACTCATCTCGAGTGCAACATGATCCATGGGGCTAGCTCGCGAATTCTCTTCATCCTCTGAAAAGTCCTCCAAAAGGACTTTTCGGACATCTGGTGAGATCGAGTCCAGATTCTCAACGACAGGACCTGAAATAGGTAATAACTCGGCTGAAAGAAGCTCATCAATCGATGGGTGGAACAGGTCCGAGGGTGCAGCAGTGGTGGCATTGTTCAAGACTCCGTGATTCTGTTGATTCCTCTCAAAGTCCTGAACCTTTCGAGCGACAGACTTGACTGCAAACGCTGTGGTTCCCATGGGATGTCGCTTGGGTCGATGAAGGTGTTGCTCCTGTGGTTGCTGTGACTGCAAGTCATGTACATTGATGGTGTTCTCGGGTAAGCACTGATACAATGAGTTTGTGAAAAGTCTTTGGTCCATTCCCGCCACTGAATCCTGCTTCCTGTGGATAGCACTTTGGTCTTTTAGATCCGCGAGCGATGGAAACCAGGGCGATGCTGGAGGGCTTAGGCTATCCACAAGCATCGAGTCTTCCGACTCGGAGCAAGGGGTGCTCTGTGGTGTATAGATAGTAGAAGCGGCCGGCGATGGCAGGGCGGCCGGCGTGGTTGCAATAATACCACTCTCGGACGACGAGACCGATGTGCCTGGGAGAGTGTCGGGAAAGCTCGAAAAGGGAGGAACGCACAGAGGAGCCAACGCCGAATCGATTGTCGACTGGACTAGGGAATGGTCGGCATCCGTGACAATATGAACTGGGACTTGGGCCTGAAGATTGCTTGTCTTGATCCGCCAGAACGAGTCCGAGACGCCGATGGCTGTGTCCGAGGCCAGGTCCTGGTCAAAAAGAGTGGTGAACTGATCACAGAGAGAACGAGTGGTTTCTCTCTTGAGCGATGGTAATGCAACAGTGGCCATTGTAGGTTTGGAATCAGAACACGAGGAGAAGTGAAGAAGAGACAAAAGAAAAGAGTGGAGAATGAGAATGTGAAAGGGAATCAGAAAGAGAGAGAGTCGTTGAAAGCAAGCGTTTAGGCAAAAAGGTCAAAGGATAGAGAGAAAAGGCAAACGAAGAGGAGAAAGAGAAAGGGTGCGTCGGGGGGACACAGTGGCACTTTATTACTTTTTCCAGAGGGAGGGAGAGAAGAGAGAGCGTCAGGTGTCGATTGACGGACCGGTGTTGGACGGGGCTCTCCTCTCTTGCTCATCCTCATCCCCGAACCCTCCGCCCACACGCCCGAGAGTGATTCCATTCGCCATCAGGAGTCAACTGAGTCTGGATGCGAGGTCAAAAGCAGCCCTTAACCCAAACTTTGTGCCTCCCCCCTCTCCTTCTTCCTAATATTTTGACTCGCTGTCATCCAATCAGTTTGATATGTGCGTCTGTTGACATTGAGAAATGCAGGAAAAAATTCTCAGAGGACTGCTCTCATTTGGCGCATTTGCTATTCCCATCTGCTGGGCTCTCTGGCTTATTTGACGAACGAGCAATCGAAATATTCCCACTTCCTTCCCTCTCAAGTTTGCGTCCCAACATGAGTGCGCTCCAGTACTGTGCTAGGGTTGAACAAACAAACAAACCCCACCCAGCCCTGTTTGCACGTTGGAAGTAAACGCTTTTGGTCAAGGGTGAAGACTTGGAGACACCCAAGAGAGGATTATGGGGGATGGAAAAAAAAAGCTAACTTGGTGTGCTGTTGAACTGGACCTGAGAGACATCATAGCAAGGACGCGTGGTATTCGATGTAGAGTCAGAGGTGGCAAAAATGGCACCAGCACTGGAGGCCTGACTCGCCTTTAACCCTGTGAAGTAGGTCGACAAAGTATGATGTCCAGGAACTTTGGACCCGCACTGGGGCCACAAAGTGAGATGAATGCAAGAGAACCCAATGGCTAGACTGGAATGCATCATTGGCCATTGGCCAACATTCTTGGACTGAGGCAAAAACGGCTGAATAAAGGTTTGTTTTGACCTCGGGATATTCCCGCCAAATACAAGAGTAGACTAGCAGCCCAATGTCCACATTACAAACACACACACACACACGTGTACCTTCTCACCCGTGCCTTTTCTTTCTTTTTTGTGCCAATCTCATCTGTGTCCAGACCTCTCAGGTACCGAGGGAGTGGGAGTAACAAGTAACAAAAAAAAGCATTTATTTATGCTCAAACTGCCCTATCAAGAGAGTTCCTGACCCTAGTGCCCTTCATCGCTTCATCTGTTGCTTACGCTGTCCTCGTCTCGTCTCCCGGGCCGCTTGGCGTTGTTCTTGCTTTTCCGTGTGAGCCTTGGCCCATGCCAACGCCCTCTCAATCCTAGAATCATACTGCTGAGGGAAATGATGCCACAACCAATTGGTCCGCAATGGAATCGCCATAAAATGCTCCTTATCCGAAAACTCGATTCGAATCTCTTTCTTCTTGGATCCATTCTTGCGTGGCTTCTTGGTGGTATATATCTTTTCCTCTTCTTCATCCTCTTCATCCTCCTCATTGCCACTCTCCCCATTATATTCATCGCCATTGGGCTCGTCATCTCGAGTCGAGGAGCTTTGTCCATCCGACTCTGCTGCACGTTCCTTAGTGGACGACTGTGCTGGGGCGTTAACCGTCGCAGGAGTGGCAGTGGCAGCGTCTGGCTTGGTCTGATGATTTTCATCCAAAATGTGTTGCATTGCCAAAGTTCGCGCCTTGGATGTCCCCTCAAACTTGATCGGTTCTCCCAAGGTCTTGGTCACGGCAAGACCCTCTTCATGACGAGCTGGAGCAGGTTCTTTGCCAACACTAGATTCGCTTCCTTGGACTACACTCTTGTAGCTGCTGCTCGAGTCGCTCAACACTAGACTGATGGTACTCTCAAGTCGAACAGGGGGCTGGTCAGGCTGGTAAGGAGTCACTTTAGGAATCTTTGGGACTGTATTCCGTCTCATCTCCAATGAACCCGAGGACTCCTCCAACAGCCGTTGCGTAGAGTGATTCTTGAGACTGAGAGCGGTCGTGATGGCGGTCAAGGATCGCGCTAGTGCATTGCCTCCTTGGAGACCTCCCGCTGTGCTGACACTTGAACCACGCACGAGCTCTGAAGAGGTTTGATTCAAGGTCGTTTCGGGCTGTCCAAACTTGCTGCCTTGCGACTTGCTCTCGTTACGGATCACGGGCGTATCCTCATAGACCTTGTGAAGATAGGTTACCGTACCTCCTGTCACGAGTCGAGGAACATCATCCACTTCGGCCAGACTCTCTTGAGCCTTTTCAAGGACCTTCAAGATTCGCTCTAGTTTATCTTCCGAACTCAGTCCGTCATAGATTGGGTTTAGGGATTCGAGTGCGCCAATCTTGATCAGTTCTTTCAAATCCAATGCGTTTCCGTAACTGAGTCGGCAGACAATATCGTTTTCGTTAATGAATGCGATTTGCGTACGTTCCCACTCGGCGGCGAGATTTGGTGTGCAGATGGGTGGCGGCGCAAAAAGGTACGCTTTAATCTCAAGAGATTCTTTTGTCGTGTTGACAGTCGATGGGACGACATAGCCTTCAAAATGGTCCTGAAGAAGTGAGCACAACAAAGAGGCTGATCCTGCACCCAGCGAATGGCCAATGCTGATTTAAAAGGGAGAGAGAGAGAGAGAGAGAGAGAGAGAGAGAGAGAGAGAGAGCAGGATGAGAACCACATGCTTTGCATTGCTGATCAAATGGACTTTTTGCTCTTTGCTACGAAATACAATTTTTTTCTTTGCTTACCAGTAAACAGTCTTGAGATCAAACTTTAGTAGGGCGGCCTCGATATCCTTGATGCTGCGTTCGAGCACGAAACGAGCATTGTCCATGATACCCTTGTGAACAAGACCACCCTTGTAAGGATAATACTCACAGACCAAGTCGGTCATAGCATCCGTAATGCTCTATAAACAACCACCAGTCAACCAAATTGAGACCAAAGGAGGGGGAGGGGGAGGGAGGATAAAATTTGAGTAAGCACAATGGCTTGGTGAGGAGGAAGTTACTGAAACACTTTTTTTTTCTCCCTGAGGAAAGAGTAATGTAACAAAAAAAAAAAAAAAAAAAAAACCAACTTACAAAGGTACCACGGATAATAATACATAGGGCATTGAACCTGGGGTCGCGGACAATGTAATAACTTGGTACAAGTGCTGTCCGTTTATCGAAGTGCCAAACAATCATGTCCTCCTTCTTGAGCTTAAAATAGTCCATCACGTTCTTGCGGTCAGAATTGAACCGAATGAAATCTATATAAAAAAAATCGAGGGGAGGGAGAGCCAATTGGGTGAGACAAGTCGTTAGTGCCCAATATTTTTTTTTTTTTAACCCCAAAAACTGGTATACAAATCAGAGGTCCGTTTTTTTTTTTTTTTTTTTGGGTGGATCAAAAAAAGAGAATGGATTCCTTACTGAGCGGTGCCACCTTGAAGCTATAGCCAAAGTAAACCCATGGAAGAGAGCCATAAGATGCAATTGCTAGTCGAATAAAGTGGCGAGCCTTTTCGAGAACTTCAATATTATCGAATGCCTTGTTAGTAGTTGGTCTATTTTTTTTTTTTTTTTCCCAAAAAAAAAAAAAGGAGACGAAATTAGCAGCATGCGCGGAGGAAATGAAAAGAAACGAAGTGGTTTTTTTTTTAAAAAAAAAAAAAAAAAAAAGCCAGACCACATACGTTGGGTGCCTTGCATAGTATTGTTCCACGATATGGAAGCCTCTCCAGAACTCGGACCGCGTCAGATTCCATCCATGACCAAAAAAGGAACTATACATCAACTGAATATCCTTGAACGCCGATCGTGTCTTTTCAGAGAACAAACTGAACTTGGGCTTCTTGCCCTTGTGGCTCTGATGAGGATGTCCTGAAGAACCCTTTTGGTCCGACGTACGGTTCAGGTACTCCTTCTTTTTGGCCGGATCACCGTTGGCCATGATATTGGCCATCATCTCTTCTTCATGTCTTCGATCCGCTTCCGTAAGATGCTCACCCTTGACCTGGTTTGACTTCAAGACATTCTGAATGTCTTCGCCAAGTTCTGCATCCTCTCCGTCCACAAACCCGTCTCCATACTGTAGATCGGGTTCTTCCCAAGAAGTCGCGACACCCTGTGAAAGCGCACTGTCCGAGAGCCAATCAAAAGGGGATCCAGGTGGAGAGTTTGGAGACCCAGGTGAATGAAGAAACGTAGGCGACAATGGAGGTGAAATGGGTTGGCTGGCCATCTTTGGAGAGCTATAGTTCACAGAAACATTCGGTGGAGAAGCAGGTGTTGTAAGGACTCTACGTGACCGATCCGGAGACGATTCCGCAGTGGCGTCATGTGGAATGATGATCGGCGCTGACACGGCTTTTACAAGAGGCCCACCGATTTGGTCATGATCAGTAGGAGAGGGCGCCTGTGAGTTGTCAGAGAAGTAACCACTCGAGGTTTGACGGTGACTATCTCCAAGGGTGGAAGAGTCGGACGAAACAGTAGAATCCATGGATTGGTTGGTGTTCGATCTTGACTTTCTTGACCACGATCGCTCCAGCTTGTCTACAGGAGAGTTCATTGGACGACCGGTGCCTTTTCCGAGGTGAGAAAAGAGAGGGTTCTTTGTTTGGTCCTTGAAGTGGAGAGTAGCTTGGACAGTGACCATCCCCACTTCAATCCCGTTCAAGTCCATTTGAGCATACGAGTCTGTCCTCTCAGGTCGACGAGCGTGAGATACGACAGTTATATCCTCCTTGTCCTCTTTGCCTTTCGTAACAATAACGTCTTTTTCTTTTTTGCCCTTTGCTTGGTTATGTTGGTGGCGGCGGATACTTGAGGCGATATGGGTGTAAGAGCCATGCTTGTACAGCGGGAGGTCAAACTCAAATTCATCGTCATGTTGTTTACAAAAGGCTGTTGCATCAAATCGCTGCGAGAGCACCGACTGTTCCGGCTCGGTATTATCATTCCCGTCATTATCGTACTTGTTTCCGACCTTCTTTAGAAGCTCACGGAGTGGTAGGTAAGCTCGGCCGATCTTGGATGTCTGGCCAAAGGCCTTCTTGACGTCAAAAATGTCAAACTTGACAATGTCAAAGGTCATGTTGTGGACCGTTGTCGGGAAGTCAAAGACGTGTTTTGTATGGTCGCCAAGGTTCTTGGCTGGCTTGGTACTTTGGTGGACATTCTGAAGTTTGACTTGAACCTGGGTCTTGTCATGGAGACCATTACAAGAAACGCTGCGGAGGCGGAGGGAAATGTACTCTGCAGCAGAACAAAGGGCAGGAAACAAAAAAAAAAAAAAAAAAAAAAAAAAGGGACCTGTGTCAGGAGGACAATGCTCGGCATTGCACTGCAAAAGGAACGTGAGCATGCAGACTAAGAAATGCATTCTCTACTTACCGGGAACCACTGCACAGTCAAAAAAAAAAAAAAAAAAAATCACAGTGGGACAGCGGAAAGAGGCCAAAGCGAGGAACGGATGAGAATGGTCAGTGTCAGAGTGACCAGATGAAGAGGAAAGAAAATCGGGTCCTCTCCCAGTCAGTACTCTCAACACTTGAGGAAAAAAAAAAAAGGTCTTTCAGCTTACGTTCTACACAAAGACCAATACTTGTCGCCTGGCTAAGAAAGGAGGCGCCGCTGTCTGTCCTTGTGGAGAGTCCGCGGTGAAGCGTTGAACCTGTTTTTTTAGGGAACACAAAAGGGCACGAGAGCACAAGAGCATAGACCACTCATTAGATACTAGTTCAACACTACCGGCTCCCTTCTTCTTTGGATGGATGAATACAAATGCAAAGCGAGCACAAATTAGGCTTGTTCGCCAAAAAAGAAGAGAAAGAAAACAGCCAAAATAAACATTGAATGCTGAAAGAGATTTGTAAACAGGATTGTCAAGGCTGTGTAAGTGTGGGTATCTTCTTGCCTTGTGTTGGTGACACTGCTGGCCTGTTGGCGGCGCTCACAGGAGAGGCGGCTATCGCAACAGGTTCGGGTGTATGACTGATAGGAACGGGCAAAGAGACTGCGGCGGCGGCGGTCGTTGCCATTGCTTATCGAGATATGATGGGGAGAGGGGTATCAAAGGGGGTAGAAGGTCAAATGGTGGTTGTTGATCAGGAAGGGGTATACGATGCTCTACAGGGCGTCAGGTATCGTAGGGGGACTATTAAAGGGTGGGGTGGGGGGAAGAGGTTGACAGAATGGATTACTGAAGGGCGGAATTGTTGAAGGCGAATGAAAGGAGGACGTAGTGCGAGTCGAGGAGGAAGGAAGGAAGGAAAGGAAGCAATGACTCGGATGTAATGACTAATGAGGTCGATGGCGCAATGTGGAGAAGGAAGAATTGAATTCCCAGCCGAGAGAAGAGAAAGAGAAAGCGAAAGCGATAACCAAGGTGAAACGCCAGTCGGCTCGGGCAATGTCGCGCACAGGACAGTCGTTGCTCGAGTGCGGGAAAAAAAAAAAATGAGTCGTGGCAGTGATGGTGGCGATGGTCTCGGATTTGGAAAGGACAACTGCAACTGCCTCGGTGATGGTTCGGACACGGACAGCGATTCCAACTACAGAAGTGATATTGGGCACGGCTTGACCGACAGGTGTAGTAAATGGCGACGGTGTCTGGAAGGAGGAGGCAAGAGGGTGAGAGAGAGAAAGAGAGAAAAAGAGAGAGAGCGCGCGCGAAAAGAAAAGAAAAGGAGGGGAAATGGACAAGCGAGGTGAGGCTGACTTTATACACTCGGTGCTTATGATGCGCACATGTTCGCTAGGGAGAGCAGCTTCACATTGCGCCAACGGCCTCCACACTGGGTGCTCCGTAGCAGTCTCTATCCTCCACATTGAGCACAACACACGGCTCTCACCCAGAGAGCCATGGATGCATCGGCGGCTACCCATGGGTCATGAACATGCTCCCTCCACCTTGGTACTTTCGTTGCTGTGTGGACACATGTGCACACCCAAACCTTTCTCAACTACACCTTTCTCTGAATTCAGCCTCAATGGCCCAATGGTCGACGTTCAGGGGTGGCACAAGCAACGAACACTTAATTTTCTTCGTGTAAATTCATATGCCAGGCAAAAAGAAGCGAGGCGGTGCCTTTCTACTCAACATCTCCACTCAACTGTTCTCGTACTCCATGCCACCTTCCCCCTCCCCCCAAACGGATTTCAGACGATACGGTATTGAAACGAGATTCGACCCTCTAATACAAACACGCTGACAGCTCTCAATTCATGTCGCCGCCGCTAGTCTCGCTAGGATTCTGATATCCCAAGTCAAATAAAAATGGTCGCCGATCGCCCCAAAGTCGGTCTGCTCGGCTATCTGGATTCTTTGCCTGGTCAACGCGGCAATGATATCTTTCGCTCACCGGGGCCGTCCATCCTTTGGCAATACACTCCTGCATGGATATGCTCCACCTCTCCTGTGGAACCAGCAAAAAAGAGTGAGCTTTTTTTCTCCTCGCCCCACATGTCAGGCAGGTTCATACTCCTTTGAACCGCGATGCATGGATACGGCTCTGGCGACATAGTGGTGCATCAAGGAGCTGCACATGCATAGCGCTGGTATGTCCGCACCACATGTCCACCTGGGTCGAGACATGGTGGGACTCACAGAGATATCGAGAAGAAAAAAAGTTGGGCGTCGAAAGAGTCTTCTATGCATGCGCTGGGTCCCAACATGGGGGATTTTTTTTTTTTGTGACCCTCCCCTTCAAGTTCAGGCGCGCGAGCGCGAACCGAAAGGTCCTAAGATTTAGCCAAGAAAGAAAGAAAAAAGGGTCGATCCTTGTGTACTTTTGGCTAGACTTATTTCTGCAGTAATAAAGGAACAATCATGTGGACTCTTTGTTGGAACGGTGAATCTCGTTTTACTTGTCAGATCTTCTCCTGCAACTGACCAATGTTCGTACCTCTTTTGCATACGACAGGCATTGCTACGATTTTTTTCGGTCCTTGTGGCCTTGCTTCATGAGTTATTCCAGCAAACAAATAAAATAGAGCCAACCACGACTCAATTTTTGGTTTTCCGCTTGGCGCTTTCCTTATCTCCTCCATGTCTGTACTCTGCGCTGGGTAAATGTTTGGGTGGCCGCTTTATTTCAACCGAGGGAAAAGAATCTCTCTTCTTGGGGCCAGAGCAATGGTTCAACATCTCCAAGAGCCATTACTTTACAGAAAAATTAAAGGGGAGGAGGAAGGGGGCCTACTTGGCCTCACTGACAGAAAATAGAGATAGTAGAGTATGACCTTGAGACCCGTACATACTGCACTTGCACCAGAGTAACCAAGTAGCCTATCTATCCAAAAACGTACCTGAGCACAAGTGAGCCAAAGTACATACTATTCCTTTTTCGAAACAGGGTCTAACGCGTCAGACTATTTTTTTTTTTATTTCTTTCTAGTCCTAAGTGCTAGCATCTTTTTTTACAGCAAATTGTTTTTGCAAGAGAGACGATGGCTTCTGAGCCAGCTCTAATGCCGGACTTCCAGAGACCATAAAGACAAAAATGGCTATTGCAGCCCAGAGGTCAAGGTTTACTCTCTTTTAAAGCAGATATAAAGAAGCTCAATAGTCAACCTATTTTGCCCAGGACAGACCAAGGGCGGGCAAAAAGAAAATAAGGTGGTAGACCGCGTTCATTTGGCAGGGTGCAAGTCAATTGGTCATCGCGCATGGGGCTCCGAGGATTCGGCAAGGATAGGAACAAAAGGAACCGAGCAAAAGGACAAAAAGAAAGGCGGGTGTCCCGTGTGGGGAGGACAAGGACCATTACGACCCATGAGATGCATGCTCGGGGCTACGGCATGGCCGGAGCAACGCTATCAACACGGAGAAGGGGGCACGTCCCAAGCCAAAGGACGACGGACAAGGTGTCCAAAGGGCTCTTTATGCTTATTTGGCGCTGACTCAACGGGCCTCTTTCTCTTTTGTTTCTTCCACTTGCACAGAGTCTCTTTATTTTTTTTTTTTTATTTTTTTCTTCTCTCTCTCTGTCACTCTCTCCCACTCATTTAGCTGCCCGTCCGACTGATCAGCACAAACGCTCGATTCCATTGACATTAGAATATACGCGCCATGTTCATTGTCCGAACACGGATCGCTGGCCTTGTGCCGCCACACCATCAGTTGCGAGCCTCTACTGCCCATGGCCAAGGTTTTTGCACCACGCAGCTGTCACGGCCATCGAGGACGCTCTCGTCATCGAAGTCGTCGTCGTCGTCGTCGTGGTCCTTGTCGTCTTCGTCGCCACTGGAAAACACGTGTCGACTCCATTCGACGAATGCGCCGCCCCCTGTTGTCGTCCCCCAACAGAGCCCTCTCATCCCTAGACCCTGCTCCTCTCTCTCTTCTTCTCTGCATCCATCCTTGACTCGATCCTCTGCTGCTTCTCGCTCATCCTTGCACAAGCAACTACATCCTTCCTCTCATCTGTCCCTTGGTATCCCAGCCTCCTCTCGCTGGCTTCATTCCACTCGTGCCATCTCTTCTCTACCCCAACACCAGCCATCGACTGATCCTCTCTCCGGCGACGATCGAATTCGGATCTTTTCCCGCCCCATGCCTCGCTCCTACGCCGTAAGAAACCTCACGTCTGAAGAAGAAGAAAATACCTGTCGCTCTCCCATTCCTGCGCCCCTTCGCTACCTCTCTCCCTCTCTCTCTCTTTCTCATAACACGGACACTCTTACAGGTTCACATACTTACTGGTCACGCCTTTTTTTTTTTTTTTTTTTTTTGTAACAATGTATCTGTTTTGGACAACTCCTTAGGACGCCGTTGAGAAACTCAACGGCTTGCAGACCAACTTTGCAGTCCTGGACGCCGTCCGCAAGTCAGGAGGCAATTCCAACAAGAATTCGTTGCCCGAGATGATAGACTTTATCCGTCGCAGTGGCTACGATGTAAAGTACTTTCAAAAGCATGAAACAAAAGGCTCGTTGGAATAGGAGAAAGAGAGGCTCACAGAAGGGCCCTGCTATGAAGGAACTCTAGGATCCTGATCCGAGTCTCCCTTTTTTTTTTTTTTTTTTTTTTATCACCCTCGCTCACTTACTCACTCCCACTCCCACTCTCCCACTCCCTTTCTCTATCGTGCTATTCAGCCTGTAGACTTTGATGAGCTGAATCTGATCCATGTCACTGGAACCAAAGGCAAGGGTTCTACCTGTGCACTGACAGAATCGATCCTTCGCAACTACGAAGGAAAGAGAAAGATCAAGACTGGTAAGGGGAGAGACATGTCCAGCAGCATGACAAAGGAGGGTCAAGGCAGGGGGGTCCAATGCTCGATTTTTTTTTTTTTTTTTTTTTTTTTTTTTTTTTTTTTTGACCCTTTCGATACTATTTTGAGAATCGTTCAACCACAATCCTCCTCCTTGTTCTGTAAGATCCCTTTTGGAGAGAGAGAGAGAGAGGAAGAAAGAGAAAGAGCCGACACGCGTTGACTAACTCACACACACATTCTCTGATCTGTTCTGATCAATGCCTCTTTTCATATTCTTTCTCTCCAGGACTTTACACCTCGCCACATCTGATGGAGGTGAGAGAGAGAATCAGGATCGATGGGGCTCCCATCAGCCAGGAGCTCTTTGCAAAGTACTTTTTCGAAGTCTGGGATCGCCTTGATAACTCTGGAGTAAGTTTGTGCATGTGTGTATGCGATGTGTGAATGTGCGCGCGCCTGTTTTTTTTTTTTGTGGCCTGTGGACAATGCCGTTGACCATTGGAGGACAGACAATATTTTTGTGAGCTTTTTTTTTTTTTTTTTTTGAGCTTTTTAATACCACAATTGCGCCATTTTCTAACGTTTTCCTTGGGGGGGACTCATCATTGGATCAACTACAAAATAGGATGGATCCAAACCAGGTTACTTTAGGTACCTGACGGCGCTGGCACTTCACGTTTTTAAGCAGGAAAAGGTGGATGTGGCGATTCTAGAAGTTGGCATTGGCGGTGCTTATGACTCAACCAATATCATCCAAACGCCCATCGTCTGTGGCGTGGCAGCTCTTGGTATTGATCACGTCTCTGTCCTGGGATCAACATTGGGACAGATTGCATGGAACAAGAGTGGTATCTTTAAGGAGGGAGTCCCTGCTTTCACTTCTGAACAACCTGAAGAGGGCTTGACTGTCCTCCAGAGCAGGGCTGCGGAGCTTCATGTGAGTGTCCTGCTCTTTCACTTTTATTTCTCTCTCTCTCTCTCCATATTTTCTCGTATTACACTGATCAGGACACAACGTCGAAGATCAGGCAAAAGCTAATGCATTGTTCCATACTGTATTGACAGGCATCTGAACTCAAGGTCGTCTCCGAGTTCACAGCAGAGCAACTGAATGGTCTGACAATTGGACTTGCAGGAAAGCACCAGGTTGCCAACGCAGCTCTTGCATCAGCAATGTGCCGAGTCTGGATCGAGAAGGTGTTGGGAGAAAAGATTGATGTTGGATCTGGAGTACCCAAGGCATTTGCGAAAGGTTTGACGAGTGCGCGGTGGCCCGGACGTGGACAAATCATGGTTCGGGACAACAAACCAAAAATCACTTGGTTCTTTGATGGAGCCCATACTGCAGAGAGTATTCGTGTCTGTGCAGAATGGTTCAAGGATGCCAGCCAAAAAGATCAAAGGTGCGTACGGTTCTCTTTCTCTCTCTCTCTCTCTCTCTCTCTCTCTCTCTTTTTTTTTTTTTTCACAGATGGGACTCACCAAATAGTTTAAATCCTTTAGGAAAATCAAAAAAGTCTTGGTATTTAATTGCACAGGCCCTAGAGATGGTGACACATTGTTGGGACCTCTTGCCAAGATCCAGTCCGCGATCCACTTTGATCAAGCTCTGTTTACGCCCACAGTGACTTTTGCTTCCAACACATACCGAGGAGATCTTGTGAACAACAATGCAGCTTTGGATCTTGAGTTGACTACACAAAAGACCTTGGCCGCTTGTTGGGTCAAGCAGGTCGGACTGGCATCCGAGACCGAGTCACAGCAATCACCACCACCAAAGACGACGGTTCTACCATCGATTGAGCATTCCGTCAACTGGATTGATGATTATGTCAAGGCGACTTTGGAGAAGGGAGAAGCGGAGCATGTTCAGGTTCTTGTTACAGGAAGTTTGCATCTTGTTGGAGGCATTCAGAGTGTGCTAGAGTGCGATGTCATTTAGAAAAACAGCGGAAAGTAGGAAGGAAAAAAAAAAACCCCCCTCCCCGATACTTTTCATTTTTGCAATCACTTGTTCTTTTTTTTTCTTTCTTTTTCCTTTTCATTGCCAATTTCTCTGTATTGTGTCATTTCCAGTCCTTGTTTTCATTTCTCTCTCTCTCTCTCTCTCTCTCTCTCTCTCTCTCTCTCTCTCTCTCTCTCTCTCTCTCCCTTTCCTTACTTTTCTTTCTTTGATATCTGTTTATTTGTTCTCTATATTCAGCGCAATTATCATGTCATGTCCCCTCCTAATGAATGAAAGCAATGTCGGAATTCCCATTTGCCAAGTTCCCCTGTTGATATGTGACCGAAAAAAAAAATTACTCCCGAAATAATCCTCCTCTTTTTTTTTTATTATTTTTCCCCTTCTGGTTCTAGAAAGGAAGGGGTGCTCTTTGTCTTGACCCGCTCTGCAGCCTTGGCCTAAATTTTTTTTTTTTTTTTTTAAAAAAAAAAAAAGGAAAAAAGATAGTTGTTGAGTGAACTGATCAAAGGTTGTACTGCTCGAAAAGAGCGAAAGCGGTTATTTGATTCAGTTAATCAAACCCCATCTGTCACTCATTTCTCTCTCTCTCTCTCTCTCTCTCTCTCTCTCTCTCTCTCTCTCTCTC
Organism: Mortierella sp. BCC40632; assembly: GCA_011634665.1. Lineage (NCBI taxonomy): Eukaryota > Fungi > Mortierellomycota > Mortierellomycetes > Mortierellales > Mortierellaceae > Mortierella > Mortierella sp. BCC40632. Next base: position 2,829,953 of record WAEK01000006.1, read on the forward strand.
TCTCTCTCTCTCTCTCTCTCTCTCTCTCTCTCTCCCTCTCTCTCTCCAAGAACACTGATCCTGTCAAAATTTACCTGCTTCCAGGTCTCGACAGTCTTTGGCATGTCGGCAATGGCCTTGGCAATCTTTGCTTTCCTGTTGAGAGAGTAGTATGATAGTAGAAGAAAAAAAAAAAAAAAAAACTCTGTATCAGTCCCATATTGTCTTATATGCTGTTGCCACATCTTAAACTCTCTAAGCATGGATCCTCATCTTGGGGTCATCAGGCTCCTCATCTTGGGATCATCAGGCTCCTCCTCTTAAAAAAATGTACCTCTGGGGAGCAGTTCTGTCATGCTTGCGACCCTTGTCTGGCTTGCCCATACGGACCGTCTTTGTCGAGAGAGGCTTGGGTGGAGGCAAGTTGAGGTACTGAGCAGCAGGAACAGGGACACCCGTCTCTGGGTGAGTGGCGATCGAGATACCGGCGCGTTCGAGTCTGGCTACCTTCTTACGGATATCAGCCAATGTCCTGGCTGAGACCTTGGCCTGTTGCCAACGCATCCGGATCCGCTCTCCATTGGCATTCAATATTGAAGGGGCTGCTCCGGGGGCAGGTGTGGAAGAGGCGGCAGAGGCTTTGATAGGAGTGGCGACACCTGGGACAGGGACCCATTTATGTGAATAGTCGGAAGTAGGACGAACACGAAGACCAGTCAAGGTCTTGTTGAGCGCCTTTGGATGAGACAAGAGCTTGCGGATGCTGACGGCCGCATTCCTGGAAGATGTTGCTGCTGCTTGGGACGCCATGATTGCTTCGATGTTGATTCCTGAATGAGGGTCCCGCGAGGTTCGGTTCAACAATGAATGAATGCGTTAGGAAGAATGGCCACCCCTCTTCCTTGTTGTTGATCGGACCCGGCAAACGCCCTGTGGCTTGGGATAAATCAGGTGATAGCTCTCTCTCTTTCTTTTGACTATTGCATTCAACTCCAGGAGAGTGATCATGCAAGCATCCAAAAAAAAAAAAAAAAAAAAAAAAAAAAAAAAAAAAAAAAAAAAAAAAAGACCCCCACACTACACCCCATGTTCTCTTTGTCTTATTGACATGGGATTTGAATGATATCGAGGAGATAATTCAGGAAGTGGGTTATGAGAAAGAGAGTGCCTCATATCACGAGCTTGCCAGGCTCTAGGTCTGGCTGGTGATTGGGCAGAAAGGTGGAGCTAGCTCACAATCAAGGATATGCTCGAGCTTGAAGTTTTTTTTTCAAGTCTTTTGGGGATCAACGAGAAGGGCTTGGCATTGTTGTTGTTTTTTTCCCTTTTCCAGCTAAAGTTAACAGGCGATGGTTAAATAGGAGATGTATGTCGAGCTGAGTATACTGAAGGTTCCATCGCTCACCAATGATGACTGGTTGGGCAATATAGATGGATGACTGAGCAGCTTGTTGACTGCTATGCTAACTGCTAACTTTTACGATCCGTGAGGTTGTCCCGCAAGCATGTGTATATGGCTTGCTTAGCATGCACCTCTATCAAACTTCCCTAGGCACTGAGCTCATCATTGAAAATTGGAACTCTTGGCTGGGGACAAGGAGCTTTCAGGATTGGGTGACCTTGAAGCAAAAAAAAAAAAAAAAAAAAAAACCAATGAGGTTATTTGAGCTTCATGTGGTACCTATGGATCACGTCAGTTAGGCGCAGTAGACTAGGCGCGTTTTTCCTTCCATCGAGGAGGGTTCTCTCTTTCTTTCTTGGTCTGTCATTGTCTGCGCTGTTTGCAACAGTTGGATACATTTGCGACCTGATATCAAAGGCCCTGGACAGTCCCTGTTCCACAATGAACTTCTTGCAAAAGGTGCATGGATTACACAGACTTGCCCTTCCTCCTCTACATGTAGGCTTTTATTTTATCCGATCTAGTTAGTTCTATCTTTGCTGCCTGACGACGCCTTCCTTCCCTTAGTGTGAAAGTTGCGCCGCTCTATCCATTGTAGTGTGAATGGAGTTTGTAGTCTTTCAGGAAAGGGAGAAAAAAAAAAACCGCCAGTACTAGCATCACTGGAAGTCTAATATCGCAAGATGTTCGCCCGGATAGTCTACAGGCAAATGTGTTCAGAGTGCGATCAAAGATCCTAGTGGGAGGAGAGAGGGGGCTGCACCTACATTAAAGTGGAATGTCTGACCCAACTGAGAATGAAAAACGAAGGAATATCCTTCTCCTTCTCCTTCTCTCTTTCTCTTTTCCTCTCTATCCTTCGGATCCTCTCTTGGCACCAACTCGACCAGATATGGGGGACCTTGAGAAGTTCAACTTTCTCTTCCCTCCTTCTTCTCCCCTTTCCTCAGGTGAGACAAAGAATTCGTTGTCTCCGGGATATTGTGCGGATCGACGGTCTAGGAACCATTGTTGAACTCTAGGCTGCAAATATCAATAGAATCTAGAGTCTGGCTTTAGAAAGCAAACCCAACTGTTGAGTCTCCAACCTCCGCCTATTCAACAGCGTACACTGTATTCCGTCTCTTAAAAAAAAATAGAGAGGAGGTAGAAGAGTGAGGACCCGATAAAGTGTGGATGTGGGAAGGCCCAAGACGAGTATATATGGAGTAGAGTACAGTTCATCATTACACCAGACTATAAATGAGTGCGAAAAAAAAAAATAGATGGGACTGAACCAACCCCATGCATTCTAAATAACACTTGGTGCCCAATGGTTACATGTGCAGATTTTAATGGACCGCTCACACTTCCGCTCCGCCCATTGAACAAATGGTACGTCAGATAGATACGCGTTGTGAAAAAAGACAAGGAGAGAGGGAGGGGAGAGGGAAGAACGGACCGATCCTCAAAAGAGGACACCCGCATCTTGCCTTTTATGTCCTTTTTACGGCAGAGGTTCAATTGTTACAAATGCTCATTCATTCGCCTCCCCTCTTTTTTTTCTCACGGGCTGGGAAGAAAAAAGATTGAGACCCAGAGAAGTTGGTCGGTCAAGGTGGTCTAGAGTTACCAGAGTGTGGAATGGCGGTGACGATGACTGAGCCTCCGCCACTGCGCAATCGTTTCTTGGCAATTATGCATTTGAGGAGAAAGGGGGCGCCGGTGATCGTTCAGAACCATATGCTCCTTTACGCGTGGAGGGATAAGGTGAGCGACGAATTGCGTGTGAGAGGTTGGGCGGTGGCTGTTACAGGGCAGGTGCGTCTCTCACATCCTACCATTGAGAAAAACGGAGAGAAAAAGATCGGTGGGACTGTCACTCCAACGGGAGAACAATTACACGTGTGTTGCTTTGCGCGGGCCGTGAGTTCCTTTAGGCTTTACGTTTACTCTCCTCTCCCTCGCCTCCCGTCTGCCCTTCCCTCGCCTCCCTCTCCCCTTCCCAGCTCATTCCTCAGAACATGGTCAGTCTGCGACCGCAAGTGCCAAGACTACTATCAACAAAGTGTCAAGGGAGAAGCATCAGGGAGCAAGTGTTTTGAGCTCTATAGCAAACAACGCTGGATAAACATATTGCCTGGTGTTCATTTGCTCTCTCACTTTTCCTTCCCTTACATCTCTTTCTTTCTCTCTCTCTCTATTGATCGATCGAGCACAAAGGTTCATCCACTCATTATTTCGAGTATGAGTCTTTGCCTTTTGTTTCTCATCTTTCAATTGGGGACTAGTTGGTTTATTGACAACACCGTGGACTAAACTGCAGAGGGGATGATGTCAAAAAAGACGAGCGTCCTGTGCTGTGACACCTGAAGAATCAAAGAAAAAAAATGCCCGGAAGAATATGGAACACATCATCTGTGTCATTCTCTGTAACGTGTCAAGGGCTCGTGAAATGGAATCAAGCAGCATAAGGACCGTGCAAGAAATGTCACCCAAAAAAAAAAGAAAAATAGCAAAGCAATTTGTCCGCTCTTCTACAAAGCAATAAAAAAAATAGGACCAAGTGTATTCTGAAGAGGAAAGTAAAATAGTAGCAAACAGGAAACAAGGACCAGTTCGTATTATGGGTCCTGCCTATTGCTGGAAGAATAAGGGGGAGGGGGGCAAGGGCGGGATGACTAATTAGTGCGAGGGGGAGGAAAGTTCTGTTCGACCATCGATAATTGTGTGGGGCGGAGTGTGGACATTCACTGTCTAATGCCACGCTGTGGAACGGCAGAGCAGAGCACGACAGAGAAAAGAAGATGGGCGCCAAGAGAGCGCATGATGGGGGAACAGAGTATGAGCATTGTCCAGCATTTGGCTTTTGGAGAGCTTGGTGAGTATCCCGCTGAGAAATTGGGCCGGGAAGAGAGAGAGAGAGAGGGAGAGGGAGGTGGAAGATTCATATTGCCAGCCGAGTCGTCTTTTGCCTTGCTGGAGCCCGCGGCATTGTTCGGGCCAATGCGAACAGAGCCTAGAAAACAGACAGGGTAGAGGGATTAAAAAAAGAGGCCCACGCTGTTTACATCCTATCCATCACAACGAGAATGTTGTATACAAGATGTGTTAACAGACTCACTTCCGGCAACAATGCCGTACCTTCCCGGGCGACTGACTAAAAGGGGAATCAAGTGCGGACCCATTGTGTCATCGGACAGTACTTCCCCCAGTGGAGGAGGAAGGGGGAGAGGAGAGGAGAGGGTCAGCGACAGTTGACGAGGTCAAGGTCGAGAAATTCCCATCAATATGCTCATCCAGAGGTTGGTTCGCCAGGTCATCGGGTGTGGAGGACCGTAACCCAAAGCCACGTCACCCACGCTGGTCGACTCCTCCACCCACGACTCCAGTCGATCCAGTCAGTCCTATGGCATCCATCCTATTCGACCCAACCCGACTCACCTTGGTATTTTCTCTTTTCTCAAACCGTTGATTGCTTGGGCTTTTGCCTCACCTCTCTGCTCCCACAAACAAACATGTCAGGAGGACAGTCGTCAGGTCCTGGGCCGGATAGTGAGAAAGGCCAAGAAGAAGTCGACAAGGAGCAGGCTGCAGCAGCCAACCCGATTTCTCAAAAGGAAATTTTCTCTTTCTTCACTGTGCTCTTCTTTTTTTGACGGGGGTATCTTTAGGTTATTTTTTTTTTTTTTTTTTTTTTTTTGCAACGCCGCTCCTTTGTGTGTGTTTGTAGTCTTCATCTCGAGACTGTGTGGGTTTGTATATATTCAATGTGTTATACTGAGTACACATCCCTCATCGTTGCTGATGTATGGTGTCAAGTGTATATCGATGAATGCGAGTGTGTGTGTATGTGCAGCTGTTTGGAACGAGTCAGAGAGGAGATGAGCGAGTGAGAGAGCACAACGAACGCTCGGTACATGCAGCCAGGCTGTATTGATTTTCCCTCATCGTTCTCGTTTGTATGTCCTTTACTGGGGAGAAGGGCGAGACCCATGAAGGAGAAACACTGGGTGGGGAGGGGACAGACTGCCCACAACCTTTCTCGTTCCCCACTCCCCTGGCAGAGGCATTTGCTAGGATGCATAACCCTTGCGTGGCAGGGCAATGACCAGGCACCAAGAAGGCATGGGGGCCTGCTTTGCAGACAATTGAAGAGAGACGATTTGAGGACGACGGAGTATTTTTACATTTAGTTCAAGTTGGTTGTGTTTGACGGCATAGAAACTATGGTTGGAGAGGCGCATGGCCATTTTTTTCTCTTGGGCTTGGCGCACAGGGAGAAAAGTGACAAAGAAGGTCATGGAAAGAAGAGAAGGCGACAAAGACGCAGGGACGGTGACCCGCCAGAGAGGGACGCGTGTACTTTTGTCCTCCCCCCTCTTTTTTTTCTCTCTCACTGACTGCATACACAAGAAAAAATAATAAAATAAGGGCGCCTTCTCTATTCATAACTTTGTCATTACACCCGACGCTCACTCGACCACGATCTGCTGCTCTGTGTTCGATCCATCGCTTGAATTGTTCTTCCAGACCAGCTCTACGCCCTTCATCAAGGACCCAGGGAGAGTAGGGGGTTGGGTTGGTTGGAGGAAAGGGGCAGAAAATAAAACAACAAAGAAGAGGAGGTGCAACTATCCTCGCGTTTTCACAATTGTAGAGATGATCGTCCTTCTTGCACCATTCTCAGGGTTGGAAACTCATTGCTTTGTAAGCCAATTGCTGATTGAGATACAGGTTGGAGCACAATGCTTGATCGGGGATGGAGAATGAGAGAGACGAGAGAAAAGAAAAGAGAGAATGTGCGTGGTTGTATTATTAAGAGGGTAAGAGCTCTAAGGATGGTGTCAACATTATTCAGCACAGGTTGATTGAGGCAAACGTAGGTGAGAGAATGCCAGCCAACCTTAACAGCAGCCAAAACGAGCGAGCAATGTCTGTTTGCAAGGAACTCAAAAAAATGCATGGCTAGAGGAGAGCGGCGTCTCTGCAGAACTCGAGGCGTTGTGGAAGAGTAGTAGGACTTTTGGGTCGAGCCAAAAAGCATTAGATGACTGGTGTCATGGAGTTCAATCGCAACCAGGACGGTATGAGTGGTCGTGTCTGGTAAGCCATCTGTGGGGCTCACGAGCCAAGCCCTAGCTCTGGCACCGGCTTTATATGAATGGGGCGCGGCGGGCCGCGTGCTCCGCGCGCGAGAGCCATGCGAGAGACATTGGGGAAGGGGAGGAAGGGGGAGAGAGAGAGAGAGAGGAGAGAGAGAGAGTGAGTGAGTGAGAGAGCAATTAAGCTCCTCCCAGACAACAACAGAGTAGTGTACTACTACTTTACAATCGCCTTGGTCGAGTAGGAAGAAGGGAGAGACGGGTACGAGCCATTAATAATGGCGGCTGCTTAATAATCCCGTCTTCTGACGTGACCTATATACACAAAAGAGAGGAGGAAGGGGACCGACTGGAAGGACTGGCTCTCATTTTTTTTTTTTCTTGTTTTTGATCAGCCGCATGGGAGGAGGATACTCTGGCCCAGCAATTGGCCAAGTCTTTGGGCCTGCGTCGAGAGAGAGTGACTTCCTAATGGGGGTGCGTCGGTGTCACTTGCCGTCCTTGGAAAAAGTATAAAATCCGGCTTAGAAATCCTCTCCCGCACACGTTTCCCTCTCTTTCTTTTCCTTTCTTTTTCTTCTCTTCTCTTTCTCATTAGTCTCTCAGTTCTCTCCGTCACCTTTTTGACACCCGCGACTTTTTCTGTCTTCGACTGTCGACAAAACCTGAACGCACCAAACGAACAAACGAACAAACGAACAAACGAACAAACGAACGAACAACGAAACGAACAACCCAAAAGCAAAAAAGCACTACTACTCGACTGCATGCCCAGAGTGAACAACATTTTGTACAAGCCTCTCTTCCTGACCAACCCAGAGTAGCGCCATCTCCTCCACCTTTATCGCATCCTCCTTCTCTCTTCACGCCGGCTTGCCTTCAGCTCCTCTACCCACCTCAGTATATACCCGCTCCACTATTTCTGCACTGCCCATTCTTCACGCACCATAATGTAAGTAAACACCTCACCTTGAACCTTTTTTTCTTCTTCTTCCCCTGTGCCCCCTTCTTCCGTCCCTGGCGTCAGCGCAGTCAGTCCTTGGTCCCATTCCTTCCAGAGAGAGAGAGCGATCAACGAAGAGCAAGAGAGAGAAAGAGAGTTGTTGGAGCGACTGGACTCCGCAGTCAACTGTCATTGACGCACACAATGCACAACGGTGTTGGACAAGAACTCTTGACCAGCCAACCTCCTGGGCCAACTGCGCAGTTGCACCCTCTCCTGTTCGTTTTTTTTTTTTTTTTTTTTTTTTACTTTACTTTCCCACACATGTGCTCTTCTAATCCTCTTATTCTCTTTTGAACCCTTTTTGCCATCCCTTTTTTTTTTTTTTGTAATTTATCCCAGGCCCTTGTCTGCGTTCTGGTTTTTTTTGACCTTAGCCTCTCTTTTTTTTGCACCCCAATGCAATCAATCTTGTCCTCCTCTCTTGCTTGCTGCGGGCTTGCTGGGCTTTTTTCTCCTTTCCTTCCTGCTGCTGCTGCTGCCGCTACCGTCTCCTCTTCCTCCTCCTCATCCATCTCTTCCGGTTAAACCCTTTACCAGCCACCCGGGTGGCTAGTGTGCGTGTGGCTACCTCCTTTTCTGAGCAAATGCCCAGCCGCAAAATGTGAGTGCCTTAAAGGCCTATTGGTGTCTTGTAAATGTCTGCCAGTGAGGAAGGGGCGCAACGAGTCAGGCAATTGAATCAAGCACAACCTCCCCTGTTGTCATCCCTTGTCATGGCCCGTGTTGATTAATAATACACTGGATGGGAGGGAAGGGGGTTGGGCGGCGTTTGCTACCTCGACGGAAGTACTTCCGTCGATTGTGCCACTTGGCTTCCTTATCCGGCCGAGAGAGAAGGGGGACTCTTCTGTGAGAGAATTCCCGACCGTCTGAGCTTTCTTGTCTTTATCTTTTTTCCTCCATACACACACAAACACACAATCACACACACACACACACAAACACACACACACCCACACCTCTGCACTTTTCATCTCACAAGAGCTCTCCCTTCTAACCTCTCCTGCCTGATTGTTCCTGAACGAACATAGGCAAGCCAACGCCAACCTCATGTTCAACTCGCCCTTATCCAACTCGTCATCCTGCTCCTCTTCACCGTTCTCACCTTCCGAGACTGGCGCTGAAATCGATATTTTGGATATGCCAATGTTCTTCCCTAGCGAGACCTCCTCAATTTACCAACAGATTCTCGATATCGACCCTGCTAATTCACAGCAACAGCATCAATATCAGCTTGCTGCACTTGCGCTTCAACAGCAGCAACAGCATAAACAACAACAATTCCAATACGAGCTCGTCCAGATTGGTTTGGGAACACCTCCCACGTCTCCTGCCGCTCCTACCTTCCACAAGTATATCGGATCTGAAATTGGCACGATGTTCTACCCTGCCCAGTCCCAAGGCATCAACAACCCGTATGTGAGCAATGCTGGCCAACAGCAGGCCCTGTTGCAGCTTCAACAGCTTCAAGAAGAGCAACAGGCCTACCAGGTGTTGATGCAGCAATTTGATAACATCGAGAATTCTGTGTTTAGTCCTAGCCCCACCACTAGTAGCTGTAGCAGTAGTCTCAGCAACAGTCCCTACGCAGAGTCTCCGCTGGCGGCGACCATTACCTCTGACTTTGACCTTTTCCCCATGAACGGTCAGACGGCTTCGACGACCACGACGACGACCACGACGACCACGACACCTACCCCAACTGCCATGGCAGCACATCCGCCGACGGCCGGATATCCCTCCGCACCAGTGATGGCTCCTTCCTCTGCACCGGTGGCACAAGCAATGTATGGACAACAGGGCTATTACCATCAGATGACACCTCCCATGAATCAGCTGGATTTGGAGCGCGAGGTCTGCTCGTTGTTCCGTGGAGATACCAATATGCAACAGCCTCAGACGACAGAGCTTTCTTTACTCTGCCATTGCCCTGGCAAGTTCCCTTGTGGCGAGCAGTTGCCCGAGGTTGTCTATGAACCCATTACTCGATCTTCTTCACCATTGCCAGAGATTCGTGAGGATGAGATGATCTCAGAGTCCGAATCAGGTTCGGAAGAAGAGCAGGACTCGGATCCCACCTACATGCCTTCAACCTCAAGCACTCGATCCAACTCTATGCCCTTGAACATGAAGGGATCTCGCCATGGTTCATCCCGTCCAAAGTCCATGACGTATTCGACACCCTATGACTCGCCATTTTCCAAAGATCTTAATGAGGCGCCCGCTCGTCAGGATCGCCGTCGATCATCCTCAGGGGCATATTCATCATCAGGTCAATCTCAGCTCCTCGATCCCGAAAAGGTGCCCGAGATTACGGACATTCATGTCTGCCCCGTTTGTGCCCGTCGTTTCACGAGGCCTTTCAATCTCCGATCCCATCTCATGACCCATACCACCGCACGTCCCTTCCCATGCGACGAGTGCCACTGGAAGTTTACGAGACAACATGATCTGTTGCGCCACAAGCGAGCCAAGCATCCCAACTCGGTCGTGAGCGATCCCATCCCTGAGAAGGGTGCCGGGAAGAAGTCCAAGGGAGCCTCCGTCTCTATTGTCTGAGGAAGAATCCAAAGATGAAGAAGCAATAATCAAGAAAACCACAACAACATCAATCCAAAGAGGAGAAAAAAAAAAGAGGATGAGGGTAAAGGGAGAACAATCGTCATGTTCTTCCGCCTTCTACTCCCCAATCTCCGCTCTTATCCCACTGGATATTTTTGTGCTCTGCCGAGATACCCCCCCTCCAATCCCTCTGATTTGCTCTCGTCCTTCTCTCTCTCTTGACAAAAAACAAGATGAATTGGGAGAAAACAAGGATTGCAAAAGGATGATTTCCGGCTCGGTTCAATTTTTTTTTTTAAAAAAAAATGGCAAGGAAACGAACTACTTTCCAAGTCTCTTTTTTCTACCGTCCATCCCTACCTACCCCTCCTCTCCTTCCACATGACGCTTTCTGGCGACATTTGTCTATCCATGGACTATGAAGGAAGATGGAGGAGGCCTACAAGAAAAAAAAAAAAAAAAAAAAAAAAAAAAAAAAACTCCCTTTCTTTCTCCAAGGGAAGGGAGAAGGAAGGTTTCTCTTTCCGATATCCCCCCCCCCCCTCCTCAAGGTCGTCACAGTCGTCTCATTCGTCTCAGATCCGTCAAAAAAGCAAGAAAAAAACAACAACAACTAGTAGCCTCTTTCTTCTACTCAGTGTGCAATAAATAATAATTCATTCGCATTTAATCCTACTCAAAGAAAAACAATAACATAAAACAAACGATGCGGTCTTCTTTTTTATACTTTCCCGCCAAAAAAAAAAAAAAAAACGTTCCTCTCCTGTCACTTTTTTTTTTTTTTTTCCTTTTAATAGCAGGTATGGCGTGAGTACGAGCAAGTAAAAGAGCTAATCTGAGTTGTAGAGTTGAGTGGCGCGCGCGTGCGTGTGTGTGTGCTAAAGAGGGAGAGAGGAAAAAGGGAGTTACAGGTGTATATGCAAAAATATGCAAAAAAAAAAAAAAAAAGCCCCCTGGATCGCTTGGATGAGATGGAGAAATAAAAAGAAAAAAGGAGGGAAAAAAAGAGAGAGAAAGAGAATAAAAGAGAGAAGACGACGCTAATTACAGAAAGAAAAGAAAAAAGAAAAGAAAAGATGAAGAGTCTACGGAAAACAACACAATAAGAGTAGTACGAGATATATAAAAAAAGGTAACAATACAGTCGTGTCCACAAAGAAAAAAAGAAGAATAAAATAATAGTAATAATAATAATAAACTAGACTAGGCTCTTGGTCAGTAGATCGATCAGAGTAGAAGCATCTGACAAGGTCGTCGGGATAGAGTCGGACGATGGAGGGATGTTGCCTTGAGCAAGTGGAAGTCCAAGGGGAAGAGAGGGAGGAAGTGTTGGAGGGGGCGGCGGTTGGTTCATCGTTGTTGTTGTCGTCATTGGCGTCGCCAAAAGCACTGCCGATACCTGAGGCGGAGCAAGATCCTCTTCCATTGCAGTCACATCCAGAGTGGTCATGTCCATGGACTGCATCGGTGTAGGATCATTCAAAATGAGCACTGCTGCTGCTGCTGCTGGTGTTGTCGTTGTTGTTGGTGCTACAATGACTGGTGGCAGTGCTACAGTGACTGGTGCTGCAGCTGCAATGATTGGTGCTGCAGCTGACGTCGATTCGGTCCTCGGCGCTTGATCGTCAATCAACATTTCAGGGCCTGATTCGATAGGTCTCAGACTTGCTTCCATTGATTCTGCAGTGACAATCGGCTCTGTGCTCATCGCCATCGCGGTGGCTGTTGGGGGCATATCCTCAACAAGAACATTTTCCAGCTCGTAATAACCGGCGGATGGTCCGGGTACAGGTGCAGATGTAGGTACAGGTGCAGATGTAGGTGCAGGTGCAAGCAGAGTTGGCAGAAGTTCGACCGACGAAAGCGAAGCTTGAATAGGTTCCTCTGGGGGCGGTTCGGGTACGATCAAATTCTCGGTGGCTGAAGGCAATGGCAGTGGCAGTGGCGCTGGTGGCAAGAGCGATGAAGCATCGGCAGAAGTACTGGGAGCTGAAAGAACTATCTCGGATCTTTGATCCTGATATTCCTGTCCCGTGGACTGTGTCGCATGGTCCAACGACACAGGGATTGGAGGATCAAGTGGGTGGATCGACTCTGTCTCTGGACCCATCGATACAGCGAAGCTTGTGTCCATGGGTTGCTGAACCTGCAAAGGTGTCGTCGATGGTTGCGTTTGGTCTATGAGGGCGCCAATCATTGATTGCAATTGTCCCACCACCAACTCTGTTTGTGCCTTTTCATGTTCCATCGCCGTTCTGTTGGCTTTGACAGTTTCGCTCCGTTTCTGGAGTTCTTCTTTAGACTCCTGGTCCTGAGCTTCCAGATTGGCGAGCTGAGCCATCGACTCTTGGTAGCGTTCAGCCAATCGTCGATCCTGTTCATCCAACTCTCGTTTCTTGGCTGACAGAGCTGCATTGTCCCTTGAAAGACGGTCCTGAGCTTCCCTGGCCACAAGAAGAAGTCTTTGAATCTCTTGGATTGAGTTCATTGACTGAACCTCAAAGGGCTTGTCCAGAATATCGTCCGTCACCTGGACTGAAGAGACTACCTTCTTAGAGTCGTCAGGAGTAATATCCATGGCATCACTGTTCACAGTCTCTGGGCCCTGTTGCTGCTCAGCTCCATTGACAGCTTGATCCTTGTTGATCACTCTAGCGGCCATTTTTTGTTTCGTTGCCTGGTAGTGGCTCCACTTTTCCTTTTCCCATTCCAAACGAGCCTCCATCCGTTTAATATTCTCTTCTGAAATATCGACCGAAGACATATACAGAGTGGTCGATGCTCGAAACTGTAGACTGGCATTCGAGACCAATTCTCTTGTCTTCATGATCTCGCTGCGTAGAGAACGCACCGTCTCGGCAAGTTGACTATGCTGCTGTAGCAACGTGGTTTCATCTTCAGGCGCAGGTACCGAGGTTTTCGTTGGTGTCAGAGTTGGGCTGCTCATAACTAGTTCTGGGCTAGAGTTGGAGTCCTTTGGGGGATTCAACGAATGCAGGTGCTCCTTTTGAACATGGTCTGAAAGATCTTTCAAGGAGCCCAACAGCTGCCCACATTGCATCCATTCACATTTGAATGCGTCAGTCGGCTCTTTTGATTCTCTCAACTCGACGCCACCAATTTCCTGGGTCCCGTTGAGTGAACTTGAATGGATAGGTTCTGAAGTCCTTTCAGTCGAGTCAGTTGAGGTAAAGGGACTCTTTTCCGAGAAGGGTAATGGCGCTGAAGGTTGGAGTAGGACTGAGGCTATTGGAAAGATAAAGCTATCTTGGTTAATGCGATGGCAGGGAAAGAAGATGAAGCTGCTAATGGCTCCAACAGAAAAAAAAAAAAAAAAAAAAAAAAAGGTGATACATACCACCAACGTCGCCAGCCATGATCGACGACACGATGGATCGATCCGTGATCACAATTCCTTCTCCTGTCTGTCCCTTCCGAGTACTCTCCAAGAGTTGTTCTGGGATAAACATGGCCTTTACAATCCCGCTTGGTCTGTCCAATGCCAGAAAAAAACTTCCTGTTCCCCCTTTCTGTTTCTTGAGTTCAATCAACCAAGTCTCGGAACCAAGTAGGGAAGCTCCATTGACGAGACCTGATAGAAGGTCAATTCATGATTGGAAGGAAAAAAAAATATAGTGTCAAAAAAAAAAAAAAAATAGCAAATAACAAATGAAACACATTATTTGTCGTTTCACAAAGTACACGAGGAAAAGAAGAGAGGAAAAGAAAAGTTCGTACCTGGATTCTTTGGATCCCTCAAGAAAGAGATCATCTCTCGACGCAAAGAAGAATCCTTGACGATAGTCGACTTTTCAATCACGGTTCGGAAAAATGTCTTTTCAATCTCCAGATCCAGTTTGAGCGCTTTGATGGACGGTCCTGAATAAATTCCATTTCTTGTTATGGTCGAGGTTGATCCATCCTATTTTAAATGAGGAGCTTTCTGTTAGTATCTGGTCCTACATTATACCTTTTTGGTCATGCATGCTAAAAACCAAAAAAGAAGGGGAGAATAATAATAAACAAACAAACAAACAAACAAAAGAACATACCTTTATCCTCTTGGGTCCATCAAAACGACCGTTCGTTGCCAAATTATCACTGTTTGAGCTAGAGGCTCCTTTGGGAGGCTCTTGGGCCTGATCGGAGGATGACGTATTGGGGGTCACGTCCGTAATTTGCTCCGCTACTGCGCTGCCGTTTGTCAAAGACGCCTTTCGTTTCAGGGTAGACTGGTCGGTCGTATTGGCGTGGTTGGCTGTCGATGGTGACGATTGGGCGACAGGGGTTTTCCCAGAATATCCCATAGGATCCGGATGACCCATCGAATGATTCAATGGGTGACGCATGGTAGTAGGATAGGGAGGTGGGAAAGCCGATGGCGGTTGATACGTGGGATGAAATGGATAGTATCCTGGAGGTGGGCGCATATGAGGATGGTACCCGTAAGCCTGGTGAGGAGGAAGAGGAAGAGGAGGAGGGGGAGGATAGCCCTGGTATTTTATGCTGTCGTTGATGTCCTTTTGAGAGGAGGGTCGGTGCATGTCCTTGCTGTACCGATCGTCCAAAGATTCCCGTTGGTCAGTTCCACTGGCCCTACTGGAGGAGGTCGTAGTCCGCTTGCGATCACGAGGAACCCGTGGCGGAGCTTGCAGGGACCGTTCGAATTCCTCGATCAATTCCTCCCCAAGGACATTCTGCTCAGGTTCCCACGTGTCCTCGTATGCATTTCCTTGAGCATCACATCCTTGCCACCGGATCAGATAGAGAACTTGACCCGTGTCATTGCTGATGCGTTTGTCAAGGATCCTGTCTACCAAGCAGATGACCTGGGTTGGCTCATGCTCTGCCATAGCCCCTTTCCTTTTGCTTTGATCTGCAAAATAAAAATAAAATGTCGTGTAGGTTTCTCCTGGGGACCTTTTTAATTTTTCTTTCTTCCTCGGACGTCTCCTTGGTCAAACTGATCCTTCACCCGTGTGCGTGAGTGGTTGGGGAGAAGGGTTTTGTTGTTTTTGATGTTGTTGGAATCCTTTTTTTTTTTTTTTTTTTTTTTTTTTTGTTGGCTTGGTCAATGACGTGGGGCGGAGATGACTGAGGCTTTTGATTCTATTATTGAGGTAAAAGAGCAATTGGGACGATTTAGGTCAGGGCATTAATAAAAATTACTACACAGTGCACGAACTCGTGTCTGATATCATTTCGAATATAATCCTCACAGATACAGAAAGAGAGAAGGAAGGAAAGAAAACAATGCCCATTTTTGCAGGGAAAAAAAAAAAAAAAAAAAAAAAAAAAAAGGTTTTTTTTCCCAGAACCCAGAACGATAACAAATAGCTCGAAGGAAAGAGCCGGCAGAATTGTACAGGCATCCATTGCTTGTTGAGTAGAGACTAACCTGGGATCTGTTTTTTTTTTTCCCAAAAAAAAAATGATAAAAAAAAAAAAGAGTTCGAGGAACAAGACAAGTTTGTTGGACTAATGCCGGGTAAAGCGCAGCGACAACGATTAGTCGTCCCTGACAAAGGACTCTCAAACAAAAAAAAAAAAAAAAAAAAAAGAAAAAGAAGAAAAAAGACAAGAAAAGAATAGAAAAGAAAAGAAAAAAGCAAGGGCTGTAACAGCTAAGAGAAAGAAAAAAAGGAAGGAAAACGGTAAACTCAAGTCAAGGGGGTGGAGAAAGGAAGAGGAAGGGGTGGAGTGGAGTCAACTATTTGGAACAGGTGTTTGTCTAGTTCAAGGTGCCTTGAGGAGGCGTTTGATCGGTGGTGGGTATGAGAGAAAAGTGCGGGGATGCGAGATGGTTTAGGAGGGGACTCTCCAATAGTGGACGATGGATAGAATAGATTCAGGCAAAAGAGTGTAGAGCGGAGCGATGGGTAGAGATGAGTGAGAGGATGCGGATGGAGTAGGAGGAGATGAGTAGATGCGGTGTACAGCGATGATCGATGCAGCGGATGATGGCGGCTGGAGACTCGGCCTGTTCAAGATGCGTAGTCGAGGCTCGTAGAGAGGCTGTGAAAAGGGGAAAAGAGAGAGAGAGAGAGATAGAGAGGGGACAGAGAGGGACAGAAAAAAAGAGAGAGAAGGAGGGGGAATCCCACAGAATTGTGTGTGTGTGTCTGGTCTGTCTGTCTGGTCTATCTCTACGCCAGAACGCGGCGAAGGGGGGGCTTCCTTGTCCTCAATCACCTAGGAAAGTTAACTCGTACGATCAACATTTCCGTGACGCGTCATTTTTTTTTTCTTTCTCTTGTCAAGGGGGGAACGGATGCCCATATCCAGGTGGGATTGCTCTGCTTGCTCTATACTTCTATGGATACCCATTCATGCTGTCATGAAAAGATCAACTATTCAATACTTGTTCATATGCAGTGTCTTTTTCGATGTGTGAGTCCGTGATAATGAATGTGAATCCTTCCTCCTTTGTTCGTGTGTCTCCGGATGGATCTCTTCCTATTTCTGGGTGGAAGCAGCTTAGTCCATACCGTCTCTTTCTACGGAGTTTTTTTTTTTTTTTTTTGTCTCCTTCATGGTCATAGCCTCCAGGTAGAGAGGAAACTACAGGTGCTGGATGCGTATGCTGTCTTGAAGGGACGGAGATTTCAAGTGAAAGAAGCATGATAAAGCAAGATGTTGGCCAAAGTCCGAAAGGATGGAACCAAGAACACAGATACCAGGCACCGATAACAGATTCTGTCAATTTAGAAGAGATTAGACAAGTAGTAAAATAGGCGTGTCGTCATTGAGGCAGAGATAATGTAATGCAGAGGATCGTTAGTACCCTTGTTTCTCAAAGTTCGTAATCGTCTAATGCTTCGACGTGGGAATCCGACCACCAGTGCAGAGTTTGTAATTTTTTTTTTTTTAAATCAATACAGTTTACACAACAACGATATCAAGGCAGGATCCAAGGGCCCGAATGACGCGCGCACGTTCCATTGTGCACGGGCCCGTAGCATTGGTCTCTCTCTCTTCTACTCATGGTTGGGCACATCTAGGCTTGACTATCGTTGATGTAGAAAAGAAAAACCCCTTAATACAATGGTTTGATTTCCCAAGAAGAATCTAGCCAGAGAGAGAAGAGAGAGAGAGAGAACGAGAGAGAGAGAGCGATCCGTGTCGCCCTGCAACCCTTTTCCCGCTCTCTTTATCTCTCTCTCTTCTCTCTCAGCCTCTCAGTCTCTCTTTATCTCTCTTTCTTTCTCTCTCTTCTCTCGAGGAGAAACCCGAACTCACACACTTCTATTACACTGCATCGCACCGCATCTCACACCTTACGCCCATCCTATCTTGGAAGACACTCACAATATATATCAGTTCAACACACGGCGGTTCCACTCTTCGACACTCGCCCACCATTCTACCATCACACTTCTACTAGTCAGACAATACACAGCTGCAGCACACTGTTTTTCCTTTCGATGCAGAAAGATCCCTTCCAGCTCACACCTGCCCCCGTTCTCGGCGCAGGGGCCAAAGCCGGCGCTGTCGACGTTGCCGCTGCCGCTGTCCGCGTTGCCGCGGCTCATCCAGCCCCGACTAACGGCGTTCTCGCACCTATGCCATGTCTCGAACCACAGTCTGCATTCCGTCGGAGGAGCTTGTGCTCGATTGATCAGCCAGGCGTCGTGATGACCAAATTGCCACAAGGTACTTTTTTTGGGCCATTCATGCTTTCTTTCTCTCTCTTTCTCTCTTTCCTTCATTTCTCCTTTCTCCTTTATTATTATTTTCCCCATTGCCACCGAGGCACATTATTGCTCTACCTGCCCCGCCCCCAACCCCTTACACCCGCCACCATACACACACAATGACCATGCACAGCAACCGCCACGGCGGTAACCGTCGCTACCAACACCAACGTATTCACTCTGAATACCTTTTCGCCCAAATGACCATGTCACTCTCACTCTCTGCCGCAATAGAACTCGAGGATAGCCAACACGAGTTTGGCTCAAAATTAGTTGTCATCATGGGTAAGCCTTTTTTTTTTTTTTTTTTTTTTTTAATTGCTCATTCTGGACTGTTGGGAGGATGGACATTGTAACTCCAATGCATTCTGCCTCCCTTCCCCTTTTGCCCCACAGATTAGTCATTGCGACTCTAACACGGACCCCGGCATTTTGTTTGTTTTCTTTTTTTTCGTCCGACCCAGTGGGTCTGCCCGCACGAGGCAAGAGCTATCTGGTGAAGAAGCTACAGCGCTATCTGACCTGGCTGCAGTACGACACTAAGGTACAGTCGAGTTTTCCACGGAGCGGGAAAAAAGGGCGGTGGAGAGTAAATCAGTCAAAGAGAGAGAGAGAGAGATAAGCGATCTGCAGGCCCGAGAGTCTCTCGCTAGATTCTGTTTATGGGAGGCAAGAAAGGTCGGGGTTGTACGTCGAGCTGTGGGCCTTGCGGAGGAGAGAAGACAGGACTGATAAGCATGAACGCCCTCTACACACAGACAGGGGAGAGAAAGAGAGAAAGGTGGCACCAACAACAAGGCAGAGAGAATCGTGCCTTGCGCTCTGCTGACGCTGCGGGTTTGCCATTTTTTTCTTCTTCGTCTTCTTTTCTTTGCCCAGGTGTTGTGCGTGTGTGTGAGAGAGAGTGCGGGGAGCCCTTTCGCTTGCAACCTTTTCTGGTGCACATGCCGAACACACTCACACACACACCTCACACACACACCTCACACACACACCTCACACACACATATTGAATCGACGGCGGAGCAACCATTAAAAGAAATGAGGCACGGAGAACTCTATTGATCAAAGCCGACTTCGATTCGACAAGGCCTGTTCGCTGGGTCTCTCTCTCTCTCTCTCTTTTTTTTTTTTTTTTTTTTTTTTTTTTTTGGTTGATCTGCTGAGCAGTCGGGAGCTCGTTTCTCTCTCTCTCTCTCTCTCTCTCTCTCTCTCTTCTCTCTCCTTCTCTGGGCTGGACTGGTGATGCGCTCATAGATTATGCATGCTCTCTTTTCTCTTCCACGGCCTTTCTGTCCCTTGGCCATTCGGGGTAATCCATTTGGGCCGAATGCGCAACAACCCTTATCACTCAGCGGTGTCCTCAGATGTCCTGCTCTCTCTCTCTCTTTTGTGTACCCGCAAAAAAAAAGTGCTGACCCTCTCTCTGGGAACAATCCACCTTTCTACACCCACCCCTTTCCATTCACCTCTCTCCCTACTACTCGCCCACTTTACTTTCCTCTCCTACCCCGCCCTCCCCACTCTTTGTCCCCACTCACTCACTTTCTGTCTCTCACACATGCTCTCACGCGCGCTCTCTTTCTCCATTAGGTTTTCAATGTCGGTAACCGTCGCAGAATCGCCTCCAAGGGCGACAACAGGAACGGGACTAGTCATTCGCACGCCTTTTTCGACCCCCAAAACAGAGCAGCAAAGACCATCCGAGATGAACTAGCACTTGAAAGCCTAGAGGAGCTTATCTGCTGGCTCAAGCAAGGCGGGCGTGTCGGTATCCATGGTAAAAAGAAAGAAAGAAAAAAGAAAAAGCCTGATCTTTCTCTCAGGTACACACCCTTTTTAGCCGACATACCATTCCTGATACACTTTCTTATTTTTTTTTTTTTTTTTTTTTTTTTTTTTTTTTTCTCCTCCTCTTCCTCGGTGCAGACGCAACCAACTCTTCACGAGAGCGGAGAAAGATGCTCTTGAACCGACTTGCCTCGGAACCCAACTGCCGAGTCCTTTTTATCGAGTCAATATGTACGGATCCTGTCGTCGTTGCTCACAACATTAGCATGAAGCTCTCCTCACCCGACTACAAAGGCATCAATGAGACACAGGCGAGGGCTGATTTCAGGAAACGATTGGATAATTATGAAAAGGCGTATCAGACATTGGATGAGGAAGATGAAGAGGACGGGATCCAATACTGCAAGCTCATTAATGTCGGAAAGAAAGTATGTTTCCAATGGTCTTGAAGCAATTTTCCTCTCTTTCTTTGTTTTCTGTATTCTGTATTTTTGTTTTTATTCTTCGCATGGAGGGGTGTCGGGAGTCTGTTATGGACCACAATGATGGCGACGACGACAACTGACAGCTTTCTGGGATTCTTGCGTCCTTTTAGGTGATCGCATATAATATTCAAGGATATCTTGCAGGACAATGTATCTTTTATCTCATGAACTTTAACCTGTCACCAAGAAGCATTTGGCTCACTCGCCATGGAGAAAGCTTGGACAATGTCGTAGGGAAGATTGGTAAGCTAACAGCAGCAATCACAGCAACAGCAGCAAAGAAGGAAGGGCAGACATGCAGAGAATATCCTGGACCATCGTGTAGAGTATCTACCTGGACTGGATTAGCAGAACAATAGTCCCACCGCAGGAGCTAAATAGTATCTTTTTCTTGATCTTTTTTGTAGGAGGAGATGCACCGCTCTCGGCCAGAGGAAAAAGATATGGCGAATGTCTTTCAAGGTTCATCAAGTACCGTCGACAGGAGAATGAAAAGACACGGAGAGCAGAATACGAAGCGGGGATTGCCATGTCACCTCAACGAGAGCGAACCGTTGCGGTATGGACGAGTATGTTGACGAGGACCAAGGAGACTGTGGAGGAGTTTGATCCCAAGGAATACGACATTAAGCATATCCGATTTCTGAATGAGATTTATGCGGGTATTTGTGAAGAATTGACCTACGGTGAGATCAAGGAGCGATATCCCGAGGAATACGAGGCACGGAGGGTCAACAAATTGTTTTACCGGTATCCAGGTAAGGAAAGAAAAAAAGGGTTAAAATAGACTTAAAAATTCTGGAAAAGGAGGGTCGTCAATTATTAGAGTCGAGACAAACAACGAAACGCTGACTTTTTTTCTTTTTTCTTTTTCTTTTCTTTTGACATAGGTATGGGCGGAGAATCCTACTTGGATGTAATCCAACGATTGAATCCTCTCATTATCGAACTGGAACGGATGAATTCTGACCTGTTAATTGTGACGCACCGAGTGGTGATGCGTATTCTGCTCGGATACCTTTTGGACATTGATCGGTCACGGATGCCGGATATGGAGGTCCAACTCCACACACTGTACTGTGTGGAGCCCAAACCGCATGGCGTTGTGGTGAAAAAATATCGTTGGGTTGAGGACCAGGATTGGTTTGTGGAAGAGCCTCTGGATATGTGACTAGTAGAGGAAAATGAAGAAGAAAAAACAAAGAGGGCCCCTTTTTCCCCTTTTTTTCTCTTTTTCTCTTTTTTTCTATTAATTCTCTCTATCTGTGTGTCTCATTTCTGAAGGTCTCAATAAATCCCAGAGCTCTTCAGCCAAACGCCAAGCAAGACGCCAAAATACACAGCCATCCCCCCCCCCCACACACACACAAATATCAGCAGCACTCTTCGGCAGAGTACAAGACAAGGAAAAGTGAGAAAGTGAAGATACGACTCGGATAGGACTACGCGTTTTTTTTTAGATCTGTGCCACGGAATGCACCAAATGTCGAAAATGCAGTCCTCTCCCTTCAGGAACCAGCAGTAGGCACAAATTCATCCCAAGCGATTATAAAGGATATGTATTGTTGTATAAACTAGATAGAAAGAGGTGACTATAGAGTGAGAACGAGAACAAGAGAGCGAGAAAGAGAGAGGAAGAGAGGAAGAGAGAGGAAGAGAGAAAAGAGGGGGATAAAGAAAGAGAAAGAAATAGAGAGTGTTCTTTCTAGGGTGAGCTCTCCTCCCACCCCAGGAACCACGGCCGCTTTGGATCTTCTCTCACTCTCTTTCTCTCTTGAGAAAAAAAAAAAAAAAAAAGCGTTTGCACGTCTAGTAAGAAAAAAAGAAGAGGAGACTAACGATCTTCTACTGTTGACCATTCTCCTTCAAGGCCAAGAGCTGCTTCGAGCGGAAGCTCTCATAGTGGATCATGGCTGTGGTCTCGATCAGATCCTGGAGATGTGTGCGAGTCAAAAAGTTGCGAAGATGGATAAATTCGCAGTGGTTCTCGTTCTCGACTGTTTTTTTTGGGGGGTTATGGGAAAAAAAAAAATATATGATTTTTTGTTAGCAACAGATCATGTTGACGGTTTCTTTCCCAATTTAAATTCACAATAGACGAGTCGATTGTTTTTTTTTCCTCTCCATACCATTGATCACGCCCCAACGGTTCTGACGACCGCGGACAGTCTTGCCGTCAACGACAATCGTCTTCTCTGAACCAACAACAGCGAATGGGATCAAGTCCTGGATGCTCTCGTTCAATGCGCTGTCCTGCTCGTCATCCTCATCAGAAGCATAGGGGTATAGGTTGATGTTGTGGAACTTCATCTCCTCCTTGATCTAATAAAGGAGTCCAAAAAAAAAAAAAAAAAAAAATTGTCAGAAGAGCGAGAGGAAATTGTCAGAAGGATGTCAGATAGGAACCAACGGCATCTTATCGACCTTTTTTTTTTTCCATATCCAAGATTGCAACTTACGCGGTGCTTGAAGGCAATACGCTCCTCAATGGTCAAAGAGTCCGACTTGGCAATGACGGGGACAACGTTCACAACCTCGGTCAACTTCTTGAGGACGACAATGTCAATGGGCTTCAACCTACATTTACATACCAAAAACCAGACCAGATTAGTCAAAAAGGTAAATATAGATGTGTGACAACAAAGAAAATGGACAAAAAAAAAAAAAACGAGAGCATTTCCACCGATACGGTCGCAGAGGCCGGACGGGGGGGGGGGGGGGCAGGATATGCGTTGTCTTTGATTTTTTTTTTTTTAAAAAAAAAAAAAAAAAAAAAAAAAAAAAAAAAACAATAACAGTATATCGCACACACTTACGAGTGACCGGTAGGGGAGATGAAGAAGAGGCAGCAGTGGATACGGGTATCCTGGATGAAGCGGTCACGCATGGCGGTCAACTCCTTGCGAAGGAAGGACGAATGCTGGTCCTTGATGTACTTGATAATGGGCTCCCAGCTATTGCGTGTACGGGACAGGTAGAAAGAAAAAGTTTCAGGGACAATGCGTGCCTAGAATGAGTTATGCCTGTCCGTTTGACTGTCCCCTTCCAGGAATGTGGATCCTTTTCTTCATAGTGCATAGTTTATGGCATAGCGCATCAGAAAAGGAGAGAAAGATGCCCGTGATCATACCAGTTCTCGTTGTTCACCTGGTCGCCATATCCGGGAGTGTCGACAATGTTGAGTCTAAGCTTGACACCATTCTCGACAATAGCTAGTAGAGACATAAGAAAAGTACAGTAGGGTTAGAATTCCTTGTTCAGTATTAAATAAATAGAGTAGAGTAATAAACAGGGTCCAATCGTTCTGCTCTTAATGCCATCGCTGGTGCTCAGGCACTAAGAAGAGAGAGAGGATGTATGTCGTCTAGGAGCAACGGGCGATGGTGGTCATGGCAGTAGTAGAACGCGCATACAGAATGGGGGAGAGTAAGAGAGAATGAGAGGGGGAGAGGAAGTGAGAGAAAGAGAATGAGAGAGAGAGAGAGAGAGAGTGCGGCTCACAGGCTCCGACCCTCCTAGCTGTGGCTCCTTGCTCTCGTCTCTCTCAATCTCTCTCTTTCCGTCTGTTTGTCTTGTTCTGTCTCCTTCTCAATGTGTCTGGTCTCTCTCTTTCTCTCACTCTCTCTTCGAGCTGTGTGTGTGTTTATGTGTGTGTGTGTGTGTTTCCTGAATAGCTAGGCCACGTCCCAGTCCTGTTGTTGTGTGCTCCTGAATTCGTAGCGCCCTAAATCGACAGCTCTCTCTCTCTCTCTGTCTTGTTCTTATTCTTATTCTGTCTACCATTCTCCTTTCCTCTCTTCTTCCTCTCCTGGGACATCCCATTGAAACTCTCTCTCTCTCCTCTCCCTTGAAAAGAGATATCTCGTTTCCCTTTTTGGGTCGATGGGGTGTCATGTAGTGATGGTTCCTGGTGGGGTCATTTTTCAGGCCCCGGCAATCCGCCGACAGGGTCATTCCACTGGGCTCGGCAAGATCCGATGTTCAGCATTGCATGACCAGGCCCTGAGTCCATGAGAGAGAAATAGAGATGGAGATAGAGAGAAAGAAGTAGACCTCAGGCCTCTATCTCATTCTCTCTCTCTCTCTCTCTCTCTTTCTCTCTCTGGGCCATAACGGAGCGAATACACAAACAAGCATATTAAAGGCAGAGTGTAGAGCAATTAAGGCGATGGTGCAGAGCCCGTCGGAGGAGAGGTGAACAGGCAAACAAGATGGGATTTGCCCAAGAGCCAAAAGAGAAACCGTGTTCTGTCGACAGTGGAAAAAGAAAGAGAGAAGAAAGAAAGAGAGAGTAGCCTTACCCTCAGTGAACGAGTGGATCTCGACAGTCTGGCGCGAGGGCTCGTCGGCCTGGATGCGACCCTTGGAGTCGATGAGGTGCGAGGCAAAGATGGTGTTGATGAGCGTCGACTTGCCGAGACCGGATTGACCTGGAGAGAGAGATGGAGGGAAGGAAGGGAAAAAAAAGAGAGTTAGTCGCCATCCGTTCCACAGAATTAAACGGAGTCTTTCTTTTCTCTTTCTCGTTCTCTTTCAAGAGAATGAAGAGACAGGAGTGGTACTGTGCAACATACCGACGACCATGACATTGAACTGGAATCCGCGCTTGAGCAACTTCTTTTCGATCTGGGAGGTGATCGAGTCAAAGCCGACATAGCTCTGGAGAATGGGCTACACAAACGGTAATGCATAATACGACCAAAGATGTGGTTGTCGGAGGATTCATTGAAAGATGGGAGACATGTGTGTGGTGCGTAGTGTGTGTGCATGGGTGCGTGTGCGTGTGTGTGATGCAAAGAAAGGTGAGTTGATGATACAGATGCAGGATGTTGAACCGACGGAACCCATGGGGGAGCCAAGCAAGGTACAAAGCATAAGCATTGAGGAAACAAAATAGACGCAGGTGGTTAGACGGGATGGACGCCAGAGACACGGTCGAGCGAAGAAGAGGAGGCAGACATGGATAGTATTTACCTGGGAGTGCTCAGCTTCGATGCTCATGATGGGATTAGTAGATGAAGATGGGGGAGCGGAAAAGGGTAAGGGATACAAGCGAGGATGTGGAGAAGGATGAGATGGGATGAGATGGCGAGAGAGAAAGAGAAAGAGTAATGATGCAAGAGTGGCGGGAAGAAAGAGAGAAAGAGAGAGAGAGAGAGAGAGAGAAGGAGGATGCCGTGGATGCTCAGGTTTGATGAGATGAGTGGTCAGGTCGTGACTCTGCTCTCACTCTCACTCGCTCTCTCTCGCTCTCGCTCTTGCCTGACTGGTTTATCGTCCAGTCCTCCCAAGAAGTCCTTCAAGGCCTGTTCCCAGATAGCCTTGTTGTTGTTATCCTGGCTGGATGGGCTGGGCCCAGCCGCAGGCTAGTGCTGCCCAGCATGAGCCCAGAAGGGACCTGGTCCCTCTCTCCTCTCTCCTTAGCCCCGCGCGTCCTTGCAACCTTCTCCCTGCGCGCGTCTTTTTTTCCGCGCTTTGCTGTTTATTTGTCTTTCTTTCACTTGTTGCCCTTGTTCTCTCTATCTCTCTCTCTTTCTCTGATACTCATTTCCTCCCTGAACATCGCCACCTATCCAGGGACTATGCCACTCTGATGGACGCGTCCCTTACTCTTTCTCTCTTCATATATCAATTATCAATCCTTCTCTATCTCTATCTCTCCTCCCTAGAAAAAAGCTCCGTACTGGTTCCTCGCTTGATCATATCCGCTACTGCAACAACCACATCTCTCTCTCTCTCTCTCTCTCTCTCTCTCTCTCTCTCTCTCTCTCTCTCTCTCTCTCTCATCTTTGTCTCCTCTCTCAGGACATGATGGACAATGTTTCGACCGCCAACGGGAATCATGAGGAGGGAGGGAGCCGCCCACGACGCATACACCCAACCTTTGCCCTGTGCACTTGTCCCCTTAGCTCAAAAGAGTGAACGGGATGCAAGGCAGAAAGAGAGAGAGAGAAAAGCGCAGGGCGTGCCCCCGTCTCTCCCGAGCAAGCAAAGTGCAGCTATCGAGCATTTTCGCCCTTTTCCCAGCAACTTCATCTTTGTTGCCTCAAATGCGAACACCAGCACTCTCTGCCACCCTAATGAGAGCATTTATCCTTTACTCTTCTGCCTGCTTTCCCACCTTTTCTCTTTCTCCTGTCCTCGCTTGTTGACACTTCATCCTTTGATCGACTCATTCTCTTCCTCAACTTCCACAAGCATTTTCTTTCGTTCTTTTACGTCTCCCGCCTCCTTCACTTTCCTCATTTTCTCTTCACCCAACCTGCGTCCTTCCTAACGTTTTGCTGTCCCTGCGTTCTCAAAACACCCGTCAAACATGGAAGACCATGAACTTCAAGAGTTTCGTTCCTCCATCTCCACCTGGTGCTGCACACTACCCGTCAACTGTCGCTACTACATACAGGAAAGACTTCCCATTCTCAGATGGTACTGACAAAAAAGAAAAGAAAAAGACCATGTCCCGACATCTCCAACATAAAGTGTCACCCAACTCAGTCTCAACTTAAGAGGTTCAATGAAGAAGGAACTCTGACCCACTCCTGTAAATAAACTAGGCTTCCAAGATATAGCCGACAATGGATCGTCCGAGACTTTATTGCTGGTGTCACGGTCGGTCTAATCATCATCCCTCAAGCAATGTCCTACGCCAAAATCGCCACCCTCCCTGTGCAATATGGCCTCTACTCGGCCTACATTGGTGCTCTGTTCTATGTGTTAATGGGCACATCTCGAGAAATCGACATTGGTCCTACCTCAGTTATCTCCTTAATCACCGCCTCGCTTATTAGCCAGAATAACGCCAACCACACCAACAAGGATGGGGCTCCGATGGGTTTGGAGGGATATCAGCTCGCATCCCTATCATGTCTTGCATCGGGAGCAGTCGTGCTCTTCCTTGGTCTCTTCCGGCTGGGCATGGTACTTGACTTTATTCCAGAGACCGTCCTTGCAGGATTCACCACCGGCTCGGCCATCACCATCATGTCCTGCCAAGTCCCCAAATGGCTCGGTACCCATGGGGTCAGCAACCATGATCAACCCTTTGTTGTCCTCTTCAATTCTCTCCGAGCCATTCCAACGCTCTCTTGGGTGGATGCAGCCTTTGGGATCTCTTCTTTAATATGCCTTGTTCTCATTGGATGCATCGCAGATCGGTTGAGTCGACATGACCAGGCTTGGCTTCGGATGCTCAAAATCTCGAGATTTTTCATCGTAACAGCGTTGGCTACAGTAGTCTCGTTCATCATTTTGAGCAAGAGCACATCACCGCCTCAGATTGTCAGCCCTCCTACTGGCTTGAAAGGGAATGATGGCAGTAGCGGTGATGGCTTGACCAATCCTTTACCGGTTCCGTTGCTCTCCATCTTGAAAACAGTTCCCGCGGGTCTCCCTGCCCCATCCATTCCTCTCGTGGATTGGTTGATACTGCAGGAGCTGGCTCCCAAAGTGATTGCAATCGTTCTGATCATGGTTCTTGAACACATTGCAGTCGCCAAGTCATTTGCGCAACAGAGTCAGTACCAGATCGATACGAGTCAAGAGATGATGACACTGGGTTTAGCGAATATTACGGCGTCATTCTTTGGTGCTTATGCTGTTACAGGTGCCTTCTCGAGATCCGCTGTCAAGCATCAATGTTCTGTCAAGAGTCCACTGTCAGGTCTCTTTACCGCTTCCCTTGTCCTTGTCGCCATCCACTTTTTGACCCCGTTGTAAGTTTCGTTTTTTTTTTTTTTTTTTTTTTTTTTGGCTTTTGACAGCAAAGAAAGAGCATGTAGGGTGAAAAGAGAAGAGGAAGAATAAGGAGTGACATAAACGGGGAAATCAGTTACTAATGAGACAGGTCATCGGTTTAGATTCTACTATATTCCAGATTCCGCATTAGCAGCAGTGATCATCGTAGCCGTTTCCAACTTGATCCGTCACCCACGCGACTTTATTCATTTTTACAAAGTCAGTCTCTGCGATTTTCTTACTTCTCAAATTACTCTCTGGACAACACTCTTTGTCTCTGTCGAGATGGGGATCATAGTCGGGGTCGGATTTTCGCTTGTCGTGATGCTCTTTCGAATCGCGCGACCCAACTGTTATGGACTTCGACCTCTTCCCGATCGACCAGATGTTTTTGTTGACATGAGACGACTCTCCATCAAGGAGGACGACACCTTCCAAGATCACAATACTCCGCACGGAGTGCTTCATGATTCATTAGTCGAATCAACGGTCGTCTCCGTCTTTGACCCAAAGAACAGTAATGATATCCTCCCAGCCGGGGTTCTGGTGGTCAGGATAGATGAGGCAGCCTTGTTCCCCAGTATCAACATCTTTCGGTCGCTTGTCCTGGACGAGGTCTATCTCCATACCCGCTTTGGGGGATCGCCACGCAAACCAGAGGATCGGCTCTGGTCCGACAATCAGGAAGTTTACATTCAACGGCTTCGACAAACGGCAGCTCTCCGAGATAGGATTCATGACCATGAGACAACAAATGTGAATGACGAGAGTCTTGGATTACCACGACTGGCCGCAGTGATCATTGATTGCTCTGCCATGAACCACATTGACAGTTCCGGATTGGATGGTCTTGTGCGGCTACGAGATAGTCTTGAGGAATATGCAGGCATTCGAGACGATTCGGAGTTGTTCTTTGAGCTGCATTTTGTGGCGGTCAAGGCCAATGTCCTTCGAGTGCTTCGTCAGTCCACACTTTTGCAACGGAGTCGACTTATGGTCAACCGTCCGACCTTGCTACGAGACCAAAGGACATCAGATTGTGAAAATTCTGAATTCTCGAGTCAGTATCTATCTGATATAGATGAGAGTGGTTCTAAAAACGATCAGAAAGCGAGTCCAAGGAGAGAGGGTAGTATAGACAGCGGACATGTTCAAGACTATCAAGTGACAGCGGTAGAGTCGACTAGGATCCGTCGTGTCAGTAGAACTGTTCAGTCGAGCAGCACTGACATTGGGACGGGCGATTTGGTTCATTGGACCATTCGGGATGCGGTAGATGCCATCCTCGAGCATGGTCGTGAGTGGGCAGTGGCGCTTGGGATGGGGACCATTGTGGAGGACAGGGGAGAGGGCGAAGAGAGTAACCGTCTTGGAGGCCACGACTCGATGGAGAGTATCGATATTCCACAAAGGCACTACAACCTAAACTTGAAATAAAAGGAGCTAAGGAGGGGAAGGGGTTTGCCATCTTGCACAGTCCCGGAGCGCCACCAATTTTTTCTTTTTTCTTTTTTGCCACGCCACGGTGGCGAGATCATGAGACCGTGCACATTCATTGATGCCCTTACGCCATCAATTCTCATCCATTCTTTCCATCCATCCACCCCTCCAAGAATGTCGCTGTCATTGCCATTTCAAAAAGAGATTGTTGCCGAACTAGCGGCTGAGGATGCACTCCTCATCATCGCGCGTGGCCTCGGCCTCCGAAACATTCTCAGTGCATTTCTTCAGATATATTCACAACCCCAGAGCCTGGTTCTCTTGATCAACACCAGTCCAGACCAAGAGTCAGACCTTCGGGACGACCTCTGTGCCAGCACTAGTCAAAACCCCAATGGTCTCCATTTCAGGACGGTGACGAGTGAACTCGGAGTCAATGAGAGAGCGGACTTGTATCGGTTTGGTGGTGTCATGGCCATCACCTCTCGGATCTTGGTCATGGACCTCTTGACCAACCGTATCCCTATCCACCTTGTCACAGGAATTCTTGTCGCGAACGCTCATAGGTATCAGTGGCTCGAGATGCTTTTTTTTTTTTTATTTTTATTTTTATTTTTTTTTTCCAAAAAAACTATAATATGAAAACTGGAAGATGGGCCCATGTGTTGCATGACTGCGATGCAAGAGACTTATCTACTCTCGGTTGTCCATAGAGTGACAGCAACGTCGACCGAGGCGTTCATTCTAAGACTGTTCCGACAGGGCAACTCTCAAGGATTCATCAAAGCATTCAGTGACCAGCCTGAACACTTTGCGGCAGGATTTGCTACGTTGGAAAAGACGTTAAAGTTGCTCTATCTCCGAAAGGTCAACTTGTGGCCCAGGTAGTCATCCTGCTTTGTTTGGTTTGGTATTTACAGACATTACCAAGGCTCTTCAGACGTGATTTCGTTTAAACTTATGAATGTTTTTTTTTCTATCATGCGTGAACAGGTTCCATGTCACCGTCTCTGAGAGTTTGGAGTCACACACTGCAAACGTTATCGAGATCAGACAACCGTTGACCAAGGCGATGAAAGCAATTCAATCAGCGATCATTGAGTGTATGGATGTCTGCTTACAAGAACTCAGGCGATCTAGTTCTGCTGTAAGAAGAGCCTCCCTCTCTCTCTCTCTCCAAAAAAATACACGCGCTGCTTCTTTTGTACTTTGCATTTCTCGGCATTGTTTTGATGCATTTTCGACCCTTTGTTATTATTTTTCATATTGGTTAGATTGAGCTCGATATCGACGATCTCACAGTGGACAATGCTCTTTTCAAGTCCTTTGATGTCATTGTTCGGCGACAACTGGATCCCATCTGGCACAGAGTTAGCCCAAAGACTAAACAACTCGTAGGAGATTTAAAGACACTCCGGAGCTTGCTTGGGTATCTGGTGACATATGACTCGGTCAACTTTAATCTCTACCTGGAAACTATCTTGGCCACCTTCAATCCCAACTCTGGAAGCTATTGGATTATGACGGATCCTGCGGAGAAAATTTTTTCGGTACATTGTCCAGCCCATGAAGACCTCGATTTGTTGCGATGCATGCAGCCAAAGGATGTAGTGAATGACTTTCCCTATCTAATACTCTTCTCTTTTTCTTCTTCTCATCCACAGACAGCAAAGTCAAGAGTCTTTCTTAAGCAGGCAGGATATCAAGACCCTGACGATCCTGATCTTCCTCCTGGAATGAGACCCATCTTGGAGGAACTCCCAAAATGGAATCTACTATCCGAAATTATGGATGAAATTGAGATAGAGCTGTATCATGCCCCTCACTCAGAAGGTACAAGCACGCACATATACACACACCTCTTTTCTGATGGGATTTAATCCGTCGAATAGTTTCCGAGAGTGTCGCTTCTAACCGATTTATTGTGATGGGATGTGACAGGATTGGACTCGGTTCTTATCATGGCCGATGATCAGAGGACATGCTCCCAGCTGAAGAGATATCTTTCGACGCCCAAGTCGACAACGTCCACTCAAGGAAAACCTTTAATGAGAGGTCTGTTTCGTGGGTATTTGCAGTGGAAGTCAAATATGAAGCATTTCAAGGAAAATGTTGTTGTCAAGAAACCCACTTTACCTGCTATCTCAAACACAGGTATTTTATTTTCCTTCTCTTTGCCGATGAGTGTGTGAATCTGGGGAGGGAAAACAAAAAAAAGGCTAAGATGTTTGTAATTGTCCTATTCCCTACCTGGGATAATCTCAGGGCAACGTCGAAACATGCCACCCCCTAACAAACGCAGAAGAGTACGCGGAGGTGGAAACATCGCGATGGCTTCAACAAGACTCTCTGCCAACAGTACCTTTGATCAAGAAGCAGAAGTCATTGCATCCTTGTAAGTAGAGCGACTTTTATCTTTTCTTTTCTTTTTCTTTTTCTTTCTTCTTTAATGACTCGTCAACATTGTTCTAGTGTTCAAGCTCAGGACAAGGACGTCAACCCAGGGCCACTCATCCAAGACGAAGATCTCGAAGAAATTGACGATCCAGCCGATTATTTTGGTCTGGTGGATCCCAGATCGTTGGTCGTCCTGCACACTTATTCTGGTGAATCGGATGCCAAGTTGTTGGAAAGGATCCAGCCCCGGTTTATCATCATGTACGACCCAGATCCGACATTTGTCCGATGTGTGGAGGTCTACAAGGCCTGTAACCCAGGAAAGCAAGTCCGAGTCTATTTTATGGCATATGATAATTCTGTTGAAGAACAACTCTATCTGAGTCTACTTCGTAAGGAGAAAGATGCCTTTACTAAATTGATCCGTACCAAGTCGGTAAGAACAGCTCCCCCCCCCTCCCTTCTTTTTTCTCTTTGAGCTTGATGGATGGGCCAATTGGACAATAGGAGCCTTATTGTTAGGGTAAATACTCTCAGGCTTGTTCTCAAACTGACATTGGTTTTGATTTCGATTTAGGTGATGGTGTTGCCAATGGGAGACACGACTACTAAGCAACAAGTTCAGGATCAATCTCTGCTTCGAAACATTCATACTCGGATTGCAGGTGGTGGTAAAATTGGAGATGAACGTCCACCGCCCAAGGTGGTAGTAGATTCTCGTGAATTCCGAAGTTCTTTGCCTTCGATCTTACATTCTCAGGGGATGGTGTTGGATCCATGTACGATCACGGTTGGAGATTATGTGTTGTCGCCCAATATTTGTGTGGAGAGGAAAAGCATTTCGGATTTGATATCTTCATTTTCCTCTGGACGACTGTAGGTAGAAAGGAGGTTTTCTCTTCTTTTTTTATGCCCCCCCCCCCACCCTTTTTGAATTCTAGCATTCCAAGACGAAAGGATTGTTCTTTGGAGTCTAAGGGTTGACTGACAGGAAGAGGATATTGCACACTGAATAGATATACTCAGGTGGAAGCAATGACGGTCCATTACACTCGACCAGTGCTACTGATCGAGTTTGACCAGGACAAGTCATTTTCATTAATGGTAAGCATGTGTTTGTGTGTGTTTGCGTGTTTGAGCGAGTAATATGGCCTAAGGAAGAAAAAAAAAATCAACCCGCTTTTGAATTAAATCTCACTGGCGACTGGGTTTGCCTTTCCTGGACAATTGCTTTGTATATGATAAATGTGTATGTTTCTAGGACAAGTCGGATATCAAGAGTGAAATTTCGATTACAGAGATTTCGTCCAAGTTGGTGCTGTTGACATTGGCGTTCCCGACACTACAGTTGATCTGGTCCTCTTCTGTCCATGCAACTGTAGAGATTTTTGAAGATCTCAAGGTAAAGAGAGAGAGAGAGAGGGGAGGGGAGAGAGAGAGGAGAGGAGAGAGAAGAGCAGAAAGAGCGCTGATAATACTGAATGAAGTCGAGTTCCCTTATCTGACTAAAGAAACATCCCCCCTTTTTTTATACACGTGGGGGAGTAAAGAGGTCAGAGGAGGAACCCGACGCACAAAAGGCGCAAGCGGTGGGCGTAGATCCAGAGCAAGAGATTGACAGTGCGTACAACCTGACACCACAAGATATTCTCAGGAGCCTACCAGGGATCACTTCCAAGAACTACAAACATGTGATGAACAGTGTGGAGAACCTTCGAGAGCTGGCCAATCTGGATATTGGACGACTGTCAACAATCCTTGGCGAGGAGCCGGCCAAACGAATTTGGGCATTCTTTCATAAGGATTCGAGAATGGATATGATGGGATGAAAAGAGAGTTTGTGAAAAGCGAAAAGAAGATAAAAAATATGGAGATAAAGATAGAGTGTAAGAGAAGGAGAGAGAAAGGACGAAAGAAGAAAAAGAGAGATAAAAAGACGCCAATACCCTTCCATAAACAACACAAACACAATAAACCAGATCCCGTTTTGGGAAACGACAACAGGAAACAGCGACAACAAGAATTGACAATTGAGGGGTCAGTTAATATGTGGGTACTCCATGATCCGCAGAAGGGCGTCTTTACTGCGGCAAGCAAGACCTTCTTTTTGACCCTAAGACGGCCTGCTAGACTCAATCCGCAGTTAATGGAGTGGAACGGCGACTACGCGCTCTGATTTTAATTATTTCTCTCTCACTCTCTGCAGAGAGAGAGAAAATAAAAAGAAGATCGACAGATATATGAGAAAGGAACATTGGACCGTTATCGAGACAAAAGGGATCAGAGAAGCTGCGAGGGGTGCGTGTAAGTCGAGTGTCGAGTGGATGCTGACAGGAAGGTATTCAGCAACGTTCCCTGGAAGAAGCATACAAAATCAGGCGGGTTCCTTGAAGGAAGACTAATGCTTGGCAGGTGAAGAGAACCCAAAAGCAGGTGCGCGGACCCACAAATGCGGAAGAAGAACAGTGACTGCCCCGGGTGGGAGTGGAGGGGGGGGATCGTGGGGAGAAAGCGAGAGAGAGCAGAATAAAGTGAAGGAGGATGCTGCGGCTGGTAGGGATCCCCCTTTTAAAGAAGCCTGCTCGTCTTTCACTCTCACTCTCTCTCTTTTTTTTTCCCCCCCTCACTCTTCTCTCTCTCTCTTTTTATCTCTCTCCCACTCTCTCCCACTTTATCTAATTGCCCTTGCCAGGCATCATCAGAGTAGATCTCAAAGGATCAAGAGTCATCATTCCCACCCTCACAGCATCCCTTCATCCGGCATCTTCCTTCCTCATGGCGCGCGATAATCTTCCCATGTTTGCAGGCGACTCGATCCACGGCCAGACCCGAGCCTCGTTGATGAGGCTTCATCAACAGACGCTCGAAAAGACGCTCCAGTCCTCCATCACCAACATCCATCCTGATGACACGGACTCAACTCCCAACCAGCGGTACAAGAGAAAGAAGAAGAAATATTACCCTTGGGTTCAACGAGACTCACAGCGACAACGTGAAAAGATTGGTCTCGAGGGTAGTCGTCGACGAACTCGACACGACAATGGCAAGTCCTTCTTCTCCATGACCCTTCTCCCTCTTGGTCTTTCTTGACTGCGGCTGATCCCCTCCTCCTCCTCCTCCCCTCTATTTTCTTTTTCTTTTGCTCTTGACATGCGGGTGAGCAAGGGGGAGGTGAAGGGGAGGAGCGAGTTGGGCTTGAAAGAGTTGTCAAGAATGGAGAACCCTGTTACACATCCGTGTCTTCGTTTCTCTTTCTTTTTACAATGTTCTGGGGATATCAAATAGTGAAGGGGCCGAAGAAGAGAATGATGCCAAGGAACACATGAAGGGTTGATCAATGGTGATTGTACCTTTTTGGTGCACCTCTGGTTGTATCTTACGGGATGATCCTATCTGGAAGCTAGGCCGGATCATTGGCCCAGTCAGGGCAAGCCTTCGTTTTCTCTCTTTCTTTCTCGTTCATCTAGGATACACAAAATGGTTCCATACCTCTCATAATCCGCATGAACGCACGTTGACCGATTCGTTGGAGGGACGGCATTGCTGTGAACAGGCTCCGCCTCGTGCTTCGCCAATGTTCTTCCTATGGACAATGAACTGCTCTCTTTCCTATCCTATTCCAATTCAATTACTCTCTCTCTCTCTCTCTCTCTCTCTCTCTCTCTCTCTCTCTCTCTCTCTCTCTCTCTCTCTCTCTCTCTCTCTCTCTCTCTCTCTCTCTCTCTCTCTCTCTCTTCCCTCTCGCTCGGCCTTGCGAGAATCCTTTGACGCCGTTACTGTGCGATCGTTCATAATGAAGCCATCTCTTACACATGTCCTTCTCTCTTTCTCTCTCTTTCTCCACGGGCATGTGTATTCTTGTCCTATCGACTCCTCCTCTCCACTATGCCTCCCACCTCGTTGGGCCCCTCCCCAAAACAATATACATTCTTTTCTACTATCTCTGTTCAATAGACAAGTTTGTACATCACCCCTGTGCTGTCCTCTACCAGGTCGACTTGGCCTTCCCAGGGTATGGCCACAACATTCCTTCGTTCCATTGGAAGTACGATGCCATGATCGAGTCCTTGATCCGGAACAATCCTCCTGCATCACGACGATCGCGTGCCAAGGTCTATCGGACCGACCATGAGAGTGATACGGAGGAGGATGAGATTGAAGATGAGCTTGAAAAGGCCAGAGCTCACCGTCCCTCGACGGGTCATCATCGTCTCACACGTGCGCAACGTAAGGACATTAAAAAAGTCCATGTCCCCAAGGGCGTTGTCATGCAGTTTGAGGGTGAATTGGTCGAGTTTTTGGATCAGCTCACTCTGAACCATCCCGTGGAGGACAAGGACAAGGCCCTTGGAAGTGAAGAGAAGACTGTCCAAGAGAAGGAGGTCTTGACGACATTGGTTTCCGAGTTGACCTCGTCTCTAGAAAAGGTCGAGATTGGATCTGACGCTAAATCAAGTTGGGTCCTTGTAAAAAACCCAGAGACAGACATCTCGGAGCCAGAACTTGAGGTTCAGGCAGAAGTCGAGGTAGAAGAATCTAAAGGCCAAAAGGAAAAGATCCAGGAGGATGATCATGCATCTCAGATCTATTTGACCTGGGATATTCAAGATCAGTTCCTCCGCTTTGTTGCACATGCTCTGGTCTCTTTCTATGGCTTGGTCTCCTTTAGTAAGTGAAGTCTTTTTTTTTTTTTGTATATCTTGATCTCAGTGACATGAGAGGGGCACCTAGATTGACATGGCAATTTCTTTTCTCCTTGCGCTTTCTAGGCAAGACAGCAGTAGATGGCAAAAAGGTGCTCTATGTCTGTCATCCAACACATCTGGATTCGATCAGCGAGTTGACCTCGCCTAGTACCACGAGTCCTACTATCGCCACCACCACTACACCATCCTTACCTACTGTCGTATCCAAGTCTCCTTCTAAGTCTCAATCACGTCATCCTCCAAGGCGGCAACGGACTTTGGATCATGTTCAAGAGCTTCCACATCACGAATTGGATCAGTTGTGGAAACAGATCAAACCAACCAAGATCCCTGGCTGTCCTCGACCTGAGATGACCTTCTTTGAGTACCTTTACCCTTCAACCCGACCTATGTTCTAGTAAGGGGGGGAGTAATGAAAAGAAAAGAAAAGAAAAAGAAGTGAAAGCCTCTTTTTATTACCTTTTTTTTTCTGCAAGAGCGGATATCATAGGTTGTGTTCAGGAAGGGGAAAGAAGGAACTTGTTGTAATTCTCTCTACTATCCTGTTAATTTTCAGTAAATATTATGATGGTTACCAGCAGTCGTTGGGGGTGTGAAAGTATCGACTAGTTTTGTTGGAGTGGATAGTGTGTAAACTACCTAGTGAATCCTCTCTCCTTGTTTTCATTTCTACAAAGGTAATGACTGGGAGAAGGAGAGCTCAGGTTTTGGCGAGTTATGAATGTCGAGAACAAAGTCAACAATGAAGGAGCAGGTACAGCAGAAATAGTGCCACCGAATGAGGACTCACTCTCATCTCCGCGGATCTCGGTGAGCGATTGCCCGTCAATACAACTGGATCGCCATCACTCATCATAGATTGATAGAGATTTGACAGAGAGTGTGTCGAAGATCTGAAAGTGCCAGCAACTTGTCACTCCACTTGACAGGGTGCGCAACAGATGTTGACATTGTTAGGGCACAACTTGTGGAAAGACTCCACGTGCGCCTTATTTTTGGGAGATGAGACTGTGCTGAGTGCCTCATTACAGTCCTTCTCCGATATGTTGGACGACCCTTGATGCAGCTTCGTCTGCACAGAAAACAGGTGCCAACTGAACACCATCGATCCAAATGAAGAAAACCAAGTCTGGTCCCGACGGCTTGGACTTGGCAAAGAAAAATGGAGCGACAGGTATGTTTTTGCGAGCCGACTAACGGTTGACATGAGCGTCCATGATCAGCTCTCCACAGCCTTGGAAACGAAGGACTCGTCCAAGACAGTAGTAGCCTTACCCGAGGTGATTTTGATCCGACAAAACGTATGCTCCACCAACTGAGGGTCTAGCTCCTTGAGGACAAGGTTGTGACTCCTAAGCATGCAACGCTAGTACATTGGGAGGCCAAGCATGATATAGAAAGAGTCCACAGGTTGATCCTTGTCTTTGTTGTGCTTATCATGAAGGCGAGAGATTTCATAGCACTAGTTGTCTTTGATGTATCTATTTGCCCAAGATACTGTAGTGTAGTAAATGCGCTGGGAAGATCTTCCGGCCCTTTGAGCCCTATTCGGGGGGGGGGAGGGTATATAAAAGGCACCCCTCCACAGCATTTTATAAAGACAGTCTTTTTTTTTCTTCCTCTTCCTTTTCTCGATCCGTTAGTTTGAATACTTACCTTCTAGAGCAGGTTCGCCTATTAGCTCGCCCCACAGGCGAGACCCTGCAGCTAGATATCGTTCATTTACGAGTCTTTTGTATTGCTTTGTTCCTTTCTTTCCCCTCTTTTCATGGAAATTGGGGGGATGCGCATTGGTTGGATTGTCCCCCTTATCCCCTTCCCCAATCTGGTCTAACAACCGTGCCTTCCAAGCGGCGCGAGTTGTTTTCCCTTGTGCTTGTTCACTATTTTGTAATACCAGCCAATCCTCAGCATCCTCGATGGTCTTCATCCACGCATCAGGGTTTTCGACAGTCCTTTCTATAAACGGAAAGACAATACAGCAGCAAATACTCAACGTACTATTCGTGTTCATTACAACCCTGAAGAAATTATCTCGGAGGTGCTAAAGCAATAAATTTGTCCTGTCTGCAGTATTAGAGGGTTTAGATCGAGGACCGGCATACTTGGTCACACCAAGGCCATCTGGAAGCAGGAGCTACAAGGAACGGATATGAGTATTCTATCTCTTTGGGCATCTTCAAAACAGTCAAGGCGTCGGATCAGCACTATGGGTCGCATTCTGAACACAAAGGAGTTGTCGACGACTTGACTGCGGATGCAACAAGGAATGCGGATTATCTGAGGCAAGTTAAAATAGAGCTTGGTCTTACCACCAAAAATGCACACCACTCCGACTGTTTGTTCTCCATGGCAGTTCCTTTCAAGGTTACTCATGCAAGTGGAGCAACCTCATTAGCACTCCTGACGCATGGGGTGGGGTAGCCAAGCGAGCATCTTCTGACCCTATCATACGCCTGGACCTGATCAAACGACTGAGAGCACAGACTTGTATCGAATCTACAGACATTGAGATTGTCCTATCCATAAGTCAATATCGGGCAATTGTCGATATCATGGACTATAAGCCATTGGAGCCTTCATTTTCCCTACAAGACTACAAGTTCGAAATACCACAAATGCTTGCAGGAGCCATGATTCACACCAGGACTTGCGGATCAAATTCTTTATTGGTGCCCTGTGAAAGAAAAGGGACTGATGATGAGAAGATTAAAGAAAAGAAAAAGATCTGAATGCTTTAATGACGGCAGGATGGAAGCTTTGGGTCATATAAATAAATATATAAAAGGGGGGCGGTAAGAACCAGAATAGGAAAAAGAAAAGAAAAGAAAAGAAAAAAAAGAGTCTATGCTACTAAATGTTATATAAAGGGATTAGATATCGAAAGAAAGAAAGGAAAAGAGGACAATGTATTACGCGGATAATTTGTTGCAGAGATGAAGAAAAAGAAAAGAAAATGAAAATGAAAATGAAAAAGTAGGTGTCAAAGAAAGAGAGAAAAAAATAAAATAGAAGCCAGGTTAACTCTCCCCTCCTCTATCATCATCACAGAGGTGGAGTACGCCCGACGTAGTTAGAAGGAAAGACACCATGCAATTGTTGACCCGTCACCGAATCTTGAATCACACCCATCCACCAGATGTCATCACTCATATCTACCACCAAGATCCTTTCTCCTGCCTTGAATCCCAATTCACCAATCTCTCGTGCTCGGAATGGGTATTTCGCATAATAAATCATGCCACTGTTCGTCTCGGTTCCCGTGGGTGGTTGGCTCGTCGTATCACCGGCTCCTAATATTTGTCCTCCAGCCCCTGGAGAGGTCATTGTCGTCGCAGGAGATGTGGGTGCATTCGAAACAGAGGCCGATGGGCTGGCTCCTGTGGTATTGGCGGCCGCCAACAAGGATGCAAACCGTGCCTGAGACGCTGGATTGGTGAGATCACTACTGCTCGAATCTCTTTCTGGCTGGTGAATGTCTATTTTTTTGATATCAAGAAGAAGAAAGTCAATAAAAGCAACAGAAAAAGGTTCGATAAAAAAAAAAAAAAAAACCGACTTACTGCTGCTCTGTGCTGGGATCGAAGAATGTCGGGATTTTTTGCTCCGTCGGTCAGGCGATGGAGGTGCCTCAGGATCCTTCTCCTTATCAGATCCCGTCCTAGAAATGGGCTGTGATCTTTGAGAACTGGCACCAGACACTCTGTTCGGGTGTCGAGCCACTGCCGCTGCCGCTGCCGCGCCTGTGTTTCCATTGACAGCCGTTGTGGCCGCTCGTTGCTGCTGTCCGCGTGATCGTACAAACTCGGTAACGAGAGCTACATTGGCCTCTTCAATGGTCGAGTTGGGTCGGTACACCACTGGTCCAGGACCCAGGTGGGCTTGACTACCATTGCTGTCCCGGATTGGATCACCCACTCCACCACCACCACCGCCGACTCCTGCTCCACTACGACGTCGACCACTGCTCTCGCTGCCCAATTTCTCACTACTAC
The DNA here is from genome assembly GCA_011634665.1 of Mortierella sp. BCC40632. NCBI lineage: Eukaryota > Fungi > Mortierellomycota > Mortierellomycetes > Mortierellales > Mortierellaceae > Mortierella > Mortierella sp. BCC40632. The sequence goes on from WAEK01000006.1 coordinate 2,870,228, forward strand.
CACTAGCGCGTACTTGACGATTTTGATTCGAGTTGCTTCGGAACAATTTCGAATCAAGAGCGCTCGTCACGCCAAGAGATGTCAACAAGGCTGAGGCGTTGTCCGGTCCTTTGTCCAACCCTTTGTCCAACCCTTTGTCCCGTCCAGACTTGGATCGATTGGCCAATGTCCCATTTTTCTTTTCATCCAAAGGACCCGTCACCGCCTGCCCTGTACCGGCCAAGAATGCCGCACCTTGGGCAGTTCCGTACGTGTCATTAAAGTAGACGCTGCTACCTCGTCGCTTTCCCCACAACATGGCCATCTCAGGAGATCCATCTTCGATAAAGGAAGTACCCAGTCGTGGTCGCACTGCTTGGGGTTTCTTGGAAAGTCGTTTCTTGAGCCAGACATACAAGAAGCCCACTGCGACAATCAAGCCGATTAACCCCAAGGAGATGGCCACCGAGATCAAAATCACATAAGGCAACGAGAGGTATTCGCGAGCAATGATCCTAGGGAGGTGAGCAATCGCCAATGCACGGAACACACCTTGGTCCCGGACACGAGCAGGCAGCATGGCCAAGGCAGAAGCTGTAATTGGTCGACCATTCAGGGCCATGGTACTTTTGGCGCCTGTCAAGACATTGGTAGTCGAAACGGGTGTTGTCAAGAACGATAGCGCCGACGCATCAGCCCGCGAACCATTCCGTGAGCTCTGCAAGTAAGGGTACCAGGATTGTCCATCAAAAAAGGCTAGACTAGATTCTTGATGGCCGTTGCTTAGAGTTTGGGAGGGGTCTCCGAGGACGACCTTTCCTGCGACGAGGAGAACGAAACCCTGTTCGAGGAGGTAAGTTGTATCGTTGGGGTCGACTTCACCACTTGCGGAGGGGCTAGATGCAGCCGATGCCAAAGAGGATGGGTTACTGTGGTCACCCAGAGTATTGGTGTCGGTTGGACTGGGGGTAGGAGATGCCCGAACAGGTGCATTGGCGGATGCTGGGAGAATTTCTATCCGATGGATTTCACTCGTTGGCATAAACTCGGGTGCTTTAAAGAGAAAGAAAATAAATAAAATGATGGGGGTTTTTTTTTTCGATCGGAGAAAAGAAATATATGAGGTATCAAGGTACCATGCTTTCCTTTGACACTTACAAACACTGATAAATTGGCTTCCGTTCCACTTTTTAAAGTATGCCGATCCATCCACTGAACTCCTATTAAAACAATAGAACAGGGGAGAAAGAAGGGAAGACAAGGAAATTCAGTAACACTACATTATTTCGAGACGGATCAAAAGATCATTCGCATTTTACCCCATTTCATGCTTTAAAAAAAATGTACAAACATATACCTTCCAGCAACAAAAAATTGGTGAAATTGTGAATCGTGAGCAATCGCTGTGGCGGGTCCTGGCAAAGTATCAGGGTTCAAGGAGTGAACAGTATTGCTGGCCGAAGAGGAAGAGGAGTTGCTGAGGATGGACCCAAAGGGTGTCCATCTGCCATGATCAAAGTTGAAACTAGCAACTCCGCACGCAACCCCATTCACGACCAGGTCCCCTGCTACATACATGTTCTTGTCCTACAGATGATAACCGCCATCAGAAAGATGTCAGGATAAAATAAAATAAAATCATGTCTTGCATTCAAATCAACCACAAAACGAAAAGAAAAAGAAGTATACTCACATCTTCAAAGGCCAGGTCATAGACGACTCCCTTAAGTACTCCGAGACGCTTCTTGTCCGAAGCTCCTGTTCCATCACCATACAACGACCGAAAGCTCGACTCGAGCGAATGTTGTTTATCGATCGCCTCTCGTGCGTGTGAAGGGGTCCAAAGACAAATCAACTCGCACATCACTTCCTTTCCTACTCCTGAAAAAGCGCCTGCTACAACCAAGGTTCCCTTGTTCGGATGACTCTTGATCGCATGGATTACTGTCTCTTGCCCAGAAACTCCGCGCATGGCAGGCATCAACGGAGCAGGAACAAGTTGATCGGATTTCATATCATAGATCGCCACCGCACTCACAAGTGCTCCTGGAGTACTGACCCCACTACCTCCACCTCCACCTCCTCGGAAACGGCCACCAATCAAAATCAAATCATTTCCAGAATCTTTGGAACCAATCCCACTGACATCATCCTTGTTCACTCCCAAGGCAAGGATCTCGCCTGTGATTGAGGGAGTGGTTGCCAGGTTCAGTTCTCGATAGTGAAGCTCGTTGTTCGCTTCCTGAGTCGCCAGGGGCACTGCAGGCGCATGGAAGACCCCCGCACCAATGGTACCATCTGAATGAGCACCTCCGACCACCGTGAGCCATTGTTGACTATTGGGATTAAAATAAATTAACCCAGCATTTGTCTTGGGCAACACAGGTGGGTCAGGGATCTTGAGCGTGGCCGGAGTAGAGCTGGGTTCGATATTGATGGCAGGCATCAAATTCATGGTCTTGAGTTTCCCCGCATTATTGAGCCAAGCCATATTGTTTGGATCCTTTACCTGGTACATATCAAATGAATCGATCTGACCCGCAACAAGGACTACAGATGTGGAGGCCGTATTGTTGCTGGTCGAACCAGGGATCCGATTCAGATACGAGAGTTGACCACGAAGAAATCCATACGCAAAATCATTGTGAATTTCATTGGATGGATTCCGGATCCAGGTCTGTGTCAAAAGATCCCAGAGAGCCACTGATTCTGTCGTTGTTTCACCCTGCCATGTAAAATTGCCTCCGATCATCAACAAAGCTCGCCCATCAGACCCTGTCGAGAGTTGGATAGAATCGAATTGAGCTCCAGGCATAAAGTGGATGGTTGTGTTTCCAAAGGGAGACCAAACCCCTGTCAGGATAGAGTAAGTCGCGAGCCCTCCAGGCAAGGCCACGGATCCAGAGGGACCTGAACCATAGGATTGCTTAAAGCGGCCTGTGATGTAGACCGTTGAATCCACCAGAATCATTCCTGTGACTCGTCCATCCAACCCTGCCAAGGACGAAGAACGTTTCTCCTGGCCCAATGGTTCAAAGGATGAACCGTCCCATGAAACAATATTGATATAATCCTTTCCCTGGAACTCGCCTCCAATAATCAAGAGCGAAGATGGTGATGAGGACGATCGCATGGAGCCTGTATAGGTTACCAATGCAGTTACAAGTGCTCCGGATGGCAATTGAGTCGGCAGGTTCCCCCAAGTTGAAGCGTCCAGTCCTTCAACTTTACTAGTAGATATAACGCCATGCGACGATGCTCCTGAGCCTGTACCTCCTGTCTCCGATGACCCTGGTCGATAAAACAAAAGACTGTTGGTACTGTTCAATGTTGCTTGTTTGACAAACTGCACAGAGTCGACAATCACTGTCTGAGAGTGACCTCCTCCACTCACTTCTGTAACGGATACGGAAGGTCGGACGACCACATGGGGCTTCAAGTTGGCTGTGGATCTTTGAACCATTCCTGAATAAATCTTGTCGTACTTGTCCACAGTATTGGTTTGGGAGACAGTCATGGTCATGACATTGTCGGGCGATCCAAAATATACACTGACATCTACTGAACCTCGGTTGGAACAAGCGTTTGACGGCTCAGTGCCATTGTTGTTCAGATCCTGAGTCTTTGAGGTGCTGCAGGCTGGTGTGTACAAATAGACATCATACATTCCCGATTCCTGCAAAAAGGGAATCAGATCGACTGATGCCTGTTGTCGCGCTCCTAAATCGGTGGTCGAAATATCAACAGCAAGGACCGTTTGCCATCCATCCTGCATTTTGACTGTCTTCCAATCGGCCCCTTGAGGGCTCGAGTAGGCTGTGAAATCATGACTGGGGTCGGTTGGGTTGGAGGCATCGCAGGTGGGGACATAGTTGAGGGCTTGGACAGCACGAACAAAGATTTCGGATTGAAAGACTTCAAACCCACCAAGCCCTCCACCTAGCCCTTGCCATGCGGTGATATCAATCTGAACAGCGTGTAACAAAACAGGGTTGACCACGACGAAATCCTGGTGTTCTTGATATGGCAGTGCAGTGGTAGTTCGAGGGGCAAGTGGACAGACGGTGCAGTATTCCTTCTTGTGCGTGATAGGATCAATATAACTCAGGTTGAGCAGTTGGTTGGTCGGTTGAGCCATGATGGAAAAGTTTTGTGTCTCCCGATCCTCTGCTCCTGGTTGAGAGGTGTCGATATTCCAGAGTCGGAAAAGAGTTGGGGTGATGTAAAGTGGGAACTGGACACGCCAATAACCAGGCATGTTGTCCCGAAGAAGCCAGTTTCCTTTGCTGGAGGAGGAAGTGTCGCAAATGATATTACTATCCTGTTTGCTGTCGAGACCATTTCCTGAAGAGATCTAGAAGAATAAACAAATTTATGAAAAAGGTGCTGGTGTTAATCGGGAACACGCTTTTTTTACCAAAATGAACGGTACCGGGAAAAAAAAAAAAACAGCGAGTTACCTGAATATTTGTCATATGAACGGGCTGAGTATCCGGAGCACTGAATGATTCGCCATCTGTAGTGGTATCAAACTGTCCACCAAAATAAAATGTACCATCCATAGTCTTGATCACCGACTGAACAATTCCATTAACCCCTTTGAATGGAAGAGCACTCCAATGACCTGAAGCCTGCGTGAGTGATGATGTAGAGTCCTGTTCAGGAAGATGTTTCCAGATCGCTGCCCCTCCTCCATAGGGTCCTAGGAATTGGTAGACACTGTTTTTGCTGTCACCGGCTCTGGTCGCTGGGGCGAGGGTTGGGTCTCGGAGGGGGGCACGGAACTGGCCTACGACATAGACCTGGTTTGTGGTCGAGTCACAAACAAGGTCATTCACAGGACCATCGAGTCCACTCTCCAAGGCTAGAAACCGTTTTTGCTTCGAGTCATAAACACCAATGTAATTGAGTCCTGCTTTCGAGCTGGGGGCATTGGTGGTACCGTTGACACTATCTTGACTGAATGTAGATGTTGCTGTCGCAGCTGTCGCAGCGGAGATTTGATTAAAGAAACCTCCGATATACACTTGGTGGGGTGCGCTCTCTAGGACACAAGTCGTCGTGATCCCCATCGACTTTTGACTTGTAGGCACTCGAGCATTTCCCGAGGGAGTATCAACTGTAAAACTCGCCAGTAGTATAGGGACAGTTAAGAACTTTCCCAAAAGGTCACTGCTGTTGTTATTATTGTTGGCATCAGGGACTCTTAAAAGTTCAAGGATCGAAAAGGTATTGCTCTCAAATGTGTTTTGTTGACCCTGGGTGACAATCGGTGTGAGGCCATCAAAGTCCCCAAGGACAGCCATTTGTCCAAGCGACGAAAAGTCGATGGGTGGAGACATCATGCTAGTGCGCATAAAGGATGGGACAGAGGTGGAATCCTTGCGAGCCATACTCGAGTTAGGGACTCGTGGAGGCAGGGAGGTGCCCGTCGCTGCAGCGGCCTCTGTCCGGGGCACGATGACTGCGGATAGGAGGAAGAGGAGCAAGAAGGAAAGGAGAGCATGCGAGGAGGCAGCGGCAGGAGAGGGTGAAAGGGCAAGGAGAGAAAGGCGAGAGGGCCTTTTTCTGTGAAAGCATGGGCAACGACATGGGTAGTCAAGCAGGTCGAGTCTATGAATTCTCGTCAAGTAATCCTCTGGCGGAGACTTTAACCGCGACCAGGGCGAGGAGAGACCTTTTGCCGATGCTGTCGCAGGAGTTCGTAGAGCATGGTCCTGTTTGTGTGTAGGTGTAGGTATGGATGCTGGTGTGATTATGGGTTCGAGTGCAAGGGATGATGCCGAAAGCAAAACTGGAGACGCGTGAGTATCGGATGGGACTGCTCTCGGGGACGAGAGTGGCGTCGCGGGGGTCGAATGGCAGGCAGCCATTGGCGACGGGGAAGAGGAGGCTGTGTTGTGTCTGTTGCGAGAGGCGAGTGATTGTGTCAATGATAGCGAGAGAGAGAGAGAGAGAGAGAGAGAGAGAGAGAGAGAGAGAGAGAGAGAGAGAGAGAGAAAGAGAGATGCACGGGACAGAGAAGAGGAAGACGCGTCCCAGTCCAACTCTGACTGAGCCCGAGTCGCCTTTTTTTTTTTTTTTTTTTTTTTTGGGCGGAGTGAGTGGCCGGGGAATGGGAGGGGCGCCGCTGCTCGACAGAAATACGCGTCCCCTTTTCTTGACTGGCTTGCTTTTATTTTTTTATTTTGGTTCCTTTCTCCTTCGGGTCCCTAGAGTGAAGGAGGAGCAAAAAGAGATGGCACTCGTCAGTGTGCGAGCGGCTACTACTTTCTTTGTGAAAGGTTGAGCAGCGTAATGTTTGAATGGGTGTGGGACGAATAAATCCCAGCAGGGAGATGTCGCACAGCGCTCGAGCCCAAGAGTAAAGTTAAAGCACAAGGTTGCGTAGAGCGAAAGAGAAAGAGCGTTGTGGAGGAGCGAACATGAAAGTGTGGTCAAAGAAAAGGAAGGGCAAGGGTGAAGCCAGGGGTTTGGGAGAAAGAGAGAGAGAGAGAGAGAGAGAGAGAGAGAGAGAAATAGAGAGAGAGAGAGAAATAGAGAGAGAGAGAGAAATAGAGATTGAGAAAGAGTGGGCAAGGGATGAGAAGAATACAACGGTTTCGAGGTATCCAGACAAATGGTCTGTTGGCGAGAAAGAAGGACCAGAACGCTGTGCATGGTTCGCATTCAGCATGGAGTGAAGACCAATGCCCTTACAAGATCAAGTCTGCATTCAGCAATGGGCCTGATCAAGTTCAACAGAGATGAGAAACAGAGAATAAGAGGTTGTTCTCTGAGCGCCAGAGAAAATTAAAGATGCCAAGGTGGGCTGAAAGTGAGGGTGAGGATCAGTAGAGGGAATTCGATGCGATTGAATGAAGGAATTCGGCGGGCGGTAGATTCAATGCGGACGCGAGATGTGCATGGCGAGGTTGGAGTCGAGCCATGCATTCGCACAGACACATACACCAGAGAGAGAGAAAGAGAAAGAGAGCGAGAGAGAGAGTGTGTGTGTATGAAAGCTGAAGTAAAAAAAAAAGGGCTGGAACACGCCAGAGCAGGAGCCAAGAGCGGTCAGAGCTGGAGAAGGTGTCGAGAAAGAAAGAGCGACAGAGAGAGAACCGAAGACGCTGAGCGACAAAGGGGATGAGAGCGACGGTGAGGAGCAGAGAGGAAGGAAGGAAGGAAGGAAGAGAGAGAGAGAGAGAGAGAGAGAGAGAGAGAGAGAGAGGGAGAGAGAGAGAGAGGCGGCCAGATAAAAAAGCAAAGAGTAGGACATGGTCACTTCATTAGCGCCTGCGCTGAATCGGTCATTGCCCAGAGGTACCAGCACCAGTATTCGCTAAAAGGACGGTCAGTTTCCACTGCTCAGTACCGACACCCTTTCATGTCGGAAGGCACACACTGGCCAAAGGGATGCAGCTGTTACTCTTTCTCTTTTCTTCTACTTGGTGATACCGCTGAAATTATGGTGGAGGAGGAGGAAGAAGAGGGAGGTCAAATGTCCACAACACAACATGCAGCTGTGGTCCTTTTTTTTCCTCCCCCGGTCATCTCACATCTCTGGCGAATGTTTGCTTCGCCTCGACTCCCCCCCCCCCAGTTTTCTGCTTCCCGCGTCGGGACTTGACAAAGCGTCTCAGGATTGGGATTCGCCTTTTTTCAGATCGACTCACGGGCAATGGTCTTTCCTTTGCGTGCTCATGAACGGTCGATGCAGAGCAAAATGACTTGTTCGTTGAGAACCATCTCTCATCCCTTTGGGACTCTAATTGCGAATCCGCAGGAACGAGGGAGGAGCCGTGGCAGGAGACCATCTCTGAATGGACAGGCAGGCGAAAGGCATCCCAAAAGCTGACCAACTGACCAGCTGATCCATTGACTTGCATGCCACTGCCCTGGGAACATCCCCAGAAAGGGTCTCTCAATGCCGGACCATAGTGTAAAAAAAGAAAGAGATAGAAGGGGAGTCATCAGGGAAGAAGAAAGGCGAGAGGGTGCAATTCAAAGAAAGGAGTTTTTTTGCCAGTAAAATGAAATAGGAAACAGTAAGGGGTTTCTTTCTTTTCTCTCTCTCTCTCTCTCCGTCTTTTCCCTTGTCACTCACAGCCGCTCTATGCCATAGAACAAGATCGACCCCGCCAACACTACAGCCAGGCGGTGGGTTGCGTCCCAACTCAAGATGGAGATGTCATGAAACGCGATTATGTCAAAGGCTGCTCATGTGCTCATCTTATGTTCGCTCGTCTTTACTCTAAAGTTGCTGTCTATACGTTCTTGGTACGTTCTTTCACTTTGACCTTTCTGCGCGTCGCCATCCCCCTCGATTGCTCTCTCTCGATGCACCGTCTGAACTATCTTTTCTTTTTTTTTTTTTTTTTTTACCGTGCCTTGCATTCCTCACGATCTCCGCTCTGACCAGGAACCCTGATGTCCTTTCCACATGGGAGCAGAGAGTGGGAACAGTTTCTTTTCATCTCCTCCAAACCACCCCTTCTTCCTCCTTCTCCTCTTCCCCCTGACAGACTCCTCGTTTCCGCAGAAGGAACGGTTCAACCAAGGCGATTACAGTCCCGTCACGTCGATTCGAGGAGGAAGAAAGTTCGTTGAGCGTACCGCTAGGTTTCCTCTCTGCTCCTCTACACAGAAACAGGCACCGGAAAAAAAAGTGTTTCGACTGCAATCAAGATAGACCGAGTTATACCTTTGGACCTCACTCTGAGCAAAAGCCGAGAGGAGCCCAGGATGATACCAAGTTATCCGTTTTCCAGCGTATGCTTCCACTATCCTCTACATTTTGCTTAACAGGTCCGAACTGCCTCGGGATCTTTGTTTTGTCGACGGGAGATCATCTATGTCATTGATTTTGCGCATGCCAGCATCGATTGGCTACGAATGTATACCACCATGCCCATGTCGCGTAGCATTCCTCATCTTACCCTTCTCCTTCAGCATGGGTGTAAGCTATCGTGTAACCAAAGATGTGCATGTGAGAAGAAGTCTTAGACGGACGGGACAGATTTGTCACCTTTGCGTCTCTGTTTTTCTCTCTGTATCTATGGAGGACCTGTCGTCATGATGGGAAACTTCATTGGCGTGAATCTGTATGTCTCTCGGCCAACTATTGTTCGGCGCTCGTTCCCAGTTAGGGGGGGTATAAATGTGTCCCGAGTGCCTTAATCACAAAGAAAGTCCCTCTCCACGCCCTAAGACAAGACAGCATAAGAAGGTTAATCTAGATTTTTGCAGCTCAAGACCTAAAATGACATGGATCGGAATGTAGAACGGGAGCATTGAATAGTTGTGCCTCACAGGTCCAGGACTATGGCAGCAGGAGAACAGTCCCCACATAGTCGCGTCCCTTGGTTCCACAGGGGCTGGTGAAGTGACATAAAAGTGCTGCTCCACTGAGAAGATTAAGATTGCCAAGACTTTGCTAGTCCGCATTCGCGCGGACGTTAGTGACTGTGGTTCCGCCACAGAGGATGTCGCCACGTCCTGAGACCAACGTCGCATTCGCATTTTTTTTTCTTGGTCTCTTCGATCTGCATATATATCCGGCACCTACATCATTCTCTCTCTTTTCTCCAGTCTCGGTTTTGTTTTTTTTCCCTTTTTCCTTTTCACTTTCTCTTACGCTCAGCCCGCATCAAGAAGATGAACATCTTTAGCTCTCTCGGTAAGCTGATCTGGGGCAACAACTCCAACCCGGAGCTAGTTCAAATCTCCTCGGGTCAGTTCTATGTCTACAAGCCAAGCAGCAGCACCAATAACAAACAGAAAAGAACTCGCGAATGCATGTAAGTCTGCAAAAAAAGGCAGCACGAATAATAATCATTTTTGGCTCATGCGTTCACCTAATGCAAACCATTTTGTGGGATGGGTTCTTCATTCCTCATTAGATTCATCGACTCGATGGCGACCATTCGTCGGACTTCACAACCATTCCAATACATGCTGGCCGTCAACCGCGTTTTTGAGGAGGGCGAAGAAGGCTTACAGGACGAAGAGTTAGAACGTATGCTAATATTTTTAATTTCTTTGCAGGTTTTCGACAGTGTTGAGGTGTCGATTTAATGCCGTCAACAAAGCAGCTGCACTAGCTAACGGTCAACTCTGTCTTTTTTTTTTTTTTTTTGTGGGAAAAATTTTGAACCATAGTGGATGACGAAAGGCTATTCTTGATTGATGGAGCGATGAGGTTCAGGAAGGGTGTCTCGGCAGGATCTTCAACCTTTTTATGGATTGGACTCACTCCAGTAAGTGTCTATTCTTTTGGAGCCGACTCTTTGCTAATAATGGAAAAACAAAAGTATTCTCCTTCACATACCCTGTTTGCTATCTCTCTTACCAATCATCCTACCAACAAACAAAATAAAAATGATGACCATAGGAAGACGTAGGTTTCGAGTACGAGTTTGTGTGCGATGACGACACGACTGTGTATACGGCCAACAACTTTGAGATCACTGCGTACCACTGCATGTATGAACGAAAGCACAATAAATCCCACTTTGGAGCAGAAGAAAATGCCGTCAACGAATTCAAACTCAGGTAAGTTGTCTCCTTCCCCTAAAAAGAGTCTATCGAGAGTTTCTCGTCTAATCATCGGGGATCATCCAAAGTAACCATTTTTTCTCTCTCTCTTTTCTTATGGGTTTATCGGTATTGAAGTGAGGAACAGCCTCCTAAACCGGGTCCCTCCAAATCCCCAAATCGCAAGTCAAAGGAAACCGAAAAGACAACACCAAAATCCAAGGACAACAAGGAGGACAAGAAAAAGCCTGAAGAACTCTTTATCACCAAGCCGTCTCTTCGCCCTGTTCCTGTGGACCACGAGGAGGTTATTGAGAGTTCATGCGAACTCAACTTGTATGACCCCACCACAGGTCTTTTCATGAAGCAGGAAGAAAATGTCCGCTGCCAGCTCGTCCGTACTGACAAATACTCATGTAAGCCGAGTTTTTTTTTTTTTTTTTTTTTTTTTTTTTTGGAGGGAAGAAGAGAGCGTGTTTTGTTTCTAGATGGCCCTTCTCCTCACCATACCTTTATGATACTTTAGACTGGATTGTGGTCAAATCAGCTACAGGAAAGTCTCAACTTTCACAGCCCATTGAACCAAGGATCAACCCCGTCTTTAGCGGCGTAAGTGGAAGCACCATCAATGAGAACACCAACATGTGAGGAGCTAATAGCCTTTTCTATATACTGGATGAATGGACCTTATTGACGTTTCCGTATTCCATGACTTCTCCTACAATATAGAACCACCTCTCGTTCATTTGGAACTATTTCGATGACGATCAGGGCGTCTTTTCATGGCTGATCCGTTTCCCAACAAAGGAGGAATTCAATAAGTTTCAGGCCGTGTTTGGTCAGTGCATGTATGAGACTTTGAATCATCAAGCATGGAGCAAGGTTGCAGTAAGTTTTTTTTTTTTTTCAAATGACGACTGGTAACAGCGGGATACCAAGAATATTTCATACAGAACTAAATCAACTCCCCTCCCCTATGTTGAACGATAGCCTTCGGATCAGGAATACATGATTCGAACGTACCAAGAAGACGCAGAGATGAGCGAAGGTGACGATGCGGGATCACAGCAGGGCGATGACGGAGAGGACGAAGAGAGCGAAGAGTACTCAGACGAGGAGGGCTCTGTAAGCGGTGACGGAGATCAGAGTGAGGAAGAAGACGTTGACGAGGAAGACGAGTATGATGAAGATAATGTCGACAACGAGTTCTCTGGCCGAGGACAAAGCACCGCAACCAATAGTCAACTTGCTGTGGGAAGCAATGGTCGATCGTTTGTAGTTCGCGGTAACATGATTGGAGTGTTTCGTCATAACGAGCAGGATGGTCTTGATTTCGACACAACTATCAAGAAAGTCTCTGATTCAAAGGGTCAAGAGATTAATCCTTCCCGAGTATGTGTTTCCCCCAGCTAACGATTCTTGATTGTGGGCTTACTTTTTTTTTTACCGTCAACTAACTACTGTGATCCCCCCCTCCCCCACCTTTCCTTTTATCATTTGCCGTATGTTCCTCTAATTTCAGGTTGTACTTCAGGATCGAGACTCTTCGATGGTAATGATGGATCCTCGAAACTTGGACAAGGCATACAAAATGGATCTGGAATACGGAAAAGTGGTTGAAGAGTGGGAACTGCCTGGCACATCAGGTGTCATCAATTTGATTGGAGACTCGAAATACTCTCATCTAAAGGACTCCAGGACTATGATTGGCCATTCTCACAATGCCATGTTCCGAGTTGATCCACGGTTGTCGGGCTCCAAGATTGTTGATTCACAATTTAAGCAGTATGCACGGGGTACCGACTTCACATGTGCAGCCACAACAGCGGATGGTTCTCTGGCGATTGCGGGATCTAAAGGAGATATCAAGTTGTTGAATGTGGTTGGAAAGAGCGCCAAGACGGCAATTCCTGGACTGGGAGATCCGATCATTGGAATTGATGTTACTGGCCATGGACGGTATGTGATCGCCACTTGCAAGACCTACATTCTGCTCATTGATGTTCTGAATCCGGAGAACAAGAAGCTCGGCTTTGACATGAGTTTCCCAGCAACCGAGAAGGTAATGGAACCATATTCATTTTTTAGGGTGAAGGAGTAAGAATTATCTCTTTTTTGTTTCTAACACCTGGCTGACATTGTGTATTCCGCACGATAATAGCCGAAGCCTGTTAAGCTTCAACTTAAGCCGGAGCACGTAGCCATGATGAATCGTCAAGTCTCGTTTACACCTGCGCGGTTCAATGCAGGCGAGAACGAAGAAGAAAAGTCGATCGTGACGAGTACAGGACCCTTCGTGATTACCTGGAACTTCCGGCGTGTCAAGAATGGGCATTACGACTATATGATCAAGGAATACAACGACAATGTAGTGGCTGACAACTTTAAATATGGTCAGGATCGGTCCATCATTGTTACGCTACCGAACGATGGTACGTAGAAAAATAAGGGTTTGTTTGTGCGACGGTATACAGAGTTTGTTTTCGCGGGGTTGTTTGGGCTGTTGTGTTTAACCATGGTTTACTTTTTGTTTGTATGTTTGTTAGTTACTGCCACTGCAAAGAGGAACTTGACGACTCCGGTAGCAGCCCTTTCCAAGGTAAGTTACCGCTTTGGCAGCGCTTTCTGAAAAGTTTAAAGAGGCTTTGATACTCAACAGAAGAGTATTTTCTCTCTTTTCATGGTCGTATCTTTCCAAAGCTCAAGAAGGAAAGAAAGTAGGCAATCAGGGGTTTTTTAGGCTTGTTCAGATAGCACACAAGGTCGTATATCCACACGACATGATCGCAATACCTCTGACTACTCTCCAAGCACTAGCATTCACTCTACGTAGAACCCAAAAAAAAAAAGAGACAAAAGATGAATAAACAAAAGAATTCAAATGGCAAGGAAACGTGGTTTCTTCTTCCTTGGGGGGACCTTGTTTTTCATGCCTTTGGTCCAGAAACACAACTTGATCCTGGATGACAGGGTGAACCGAAACATATCTTTTGTCATATTGATTTCATAAAGTCAAAATCATAAAGAGTACAATCAATTTTGAGATCATCCTAATGCGTGAACACTGAAGAGTATGACTTAGACTCCTCCAAAATGAACCGGTTAGGGAATGAAGGGGCAAGAGGGCTATATTTCCTCATTCCCTTCGGCAGACCAGAGAATGAAGCGCATGGTACGGCGAAAATATCTTGTCACCACAGGCAGTGTATTAAAGAGTCCCACGCAGTCGTTATTGATTAGAGCGTCTACTGCCTCGCCCGTGGGAACCCTTTATCCAAGTGGTTGAACAAGAGGTCGACAAGGGTGACAAGACCTGTTTCGCGAGGTCGTCTCCACTATGGAGACACTCAGTCATTGAGGATATCCCATTACAAATCGACGCCACGGTAATGTCGAGTCGATATGACCATGTTGTGGATAGAGGATCCTGATGTTCGAGCAATGCCACAAAATGTTCCTCAGACGCCATTCGAGATTGAAGAATCCATTCGCCTCTAAAGTCTAAAGGGTAATTGCAGGACAAAAGTAACCAGATAATTCATCATTGGATCCTGCGTGTGAATCAAAACGCATGGATGATGCCTGCTCTTGTTGTTGGTGAAGCCATCGAAGCCATCTATTGCCACTGGCACTCCCGAATTGATTTGGAGTCGCTGAGGACAGGTTCATCCAAATGGACTATCGAGCTCCAGCAGATGAAAGCTGGATTGACAAGGCGACCAACGCACGAGTTTGCGCCACACCTTCAGAATATGTTAAGAAAAGCCACGGGAGCAACCATTCGAATAGATCAGCACTGCAAGAAAGCTGTGTTGGTTCAGATTTTGCGCTACTTTTTTGTACGCTGTGAGAACTTCTATTTATGATTAGCGCAGTTCTCTGGGTTCAAGGACCGGCGTCAACCCAAGGGTCACTGCCTCACTGGGCATGTCCGGATGATAGGGAGTACTGACAGCATACGATCACCACCACAACGGATGTGCATTTTGCGAATAAGCTTTGTCCCATGTGTGTTTCCGCTGGGCTGTAAGGTCTGCAGTGAAATCAACAAAACCGTATAAAAAGCTTTAAGTCTTTCCAATGCGATACAGTACGCGGTAAAGCTGTGAACACTGTGAACAGCGGATTCTATCAACCCGCAGGTCGGCGTTAGCCTGCATTTCGCGGTACACAAGACATGAAAACCAATTAGCATCTGCTGGTGCAGTCCCACTCGTGTCCAGATTTCGGTAGTAGAAATCATGAGCGCTCCCACCCCGGGACATCCAAAGGTGGATCTTGATCGTTGAAGTCATTGTGGTGATGACAGAGACCAAGACTGAGCAATTGGATGCCTAGATTCACCGTTGGTAATGGGAACCGGGGGGAGAGGGACTAATACCAGCACAGTTGGTGGCAACTACCACCAGGATAGTGGCTGTAAGCATGGTCTCATGTTGTCCGACGTACACATTGGACAGGGCTGGAAAAGAAAAAGTTTGTTGAGGCAAACAAGAGGATGCGGATGATGGATATCATTGGAAGAGGGGGTGAGAGGGGAGATTAATCCTCGGCGCCTCTTCCCTTCCTTCCATTTTAAGGGTTTATTCCGCAGGCAACGGCTCGCTGAATCCTATTCGTCCCCTTTCCGCCTTGCTCTGTTTTTTGCTCTCTCTCTCTCTCTCTCTCTCTCTCTCTCTCTTCCACGGTTCCACCACAATATCAGTTTCTCTCTTTTCCATCTTCCTTTCTGCTTCTTTCCTTCGCTTTCCTTGCTTGCCACTCTCCATAACCCCCCCCCTTTCTTTCCCGTACCCTACTCAAGAGAGAGAGAGAAAAACAACAACAATGGCACCCATCCGATCGATACTCGCCTCGAGGGCTGTGACAACCACCCTTGTCTTCTTGGCATGTCTGGGACTCTTTTACACCACACTGAACCATGGCCGCCCCTCAGTAACACACGAGACCCATATTGGGATGGAACCCTCCAGCAATGTTCACCCAGCCTTCCGAGGCCGACCTGCCAGAACTACCAAAGCGATTCTTGAGCAATCGGAGAAGTTTTATAGTCGAATCCTTGCCCAACGCAAGCAGTGGCTCGCAGAGAACCATTATGGTACCAGGTGAGTACAGAGAGAGAGAGAGAGAGAGAAAAGAAAAGAGAGCGAGGAAGAGAGAAAGAAGGAAGCCTCACCAACTGAACAAGCAATGCTCTGACCATGTTTTTTTTCTCTTCATCTCCTTGCTTGTTGTAGTTCTTTTGATCCTTGGGCAAACCTTTATTGGTGGTGGTACTTCCCCGCTAGTTTCAACTGCCCTCATGACATTCAACGAGTGGGGCCATTGTCAGATGGTGGCAAGTGGGTTTGTGGTCTGAGTTTGTATGAGGAAAAGCCAAGAGCCAAATGTGTCATCTACTCATTTGGTGTGAATTACGAGACTCGATTCGAAGGCGAGATGCTGGATCGAACCGACTGCGAGATCTGGGCATACGATGCTTCCGTCACCCAGATGGGACCAGGTATTTTTTCTTTTCTTTTCTTTTTTGTAGATGATGAGTTGAGATGGGATGATGAGATGAAATATGAACTGAGCTGAACTGAGCTGAGATGACAACTACAGGCAGGGTCTGATGACCAAAAATAGTTCAGATGACTAACGATGGAGTATCTTTTTCCCTCATCCTATTTTTTTTTTTTTTTCTCTTTTTCTTTTTTCGCCTTGTAGAGTCTCATGGACGACCCAAGGCCCACTTCAAGCCATACTTTGTGGGAGACCGTAACTACGTTGACACTGCGGGTACCCAATGGAAAACCCTCAAGACACTCATGGCCGAGAACGGTCACGATTGGATCGATATCCTCAAGGTCGATATTGAAGGCTCCGAGTACATTACCTTCAACGCCATTATGGACGACTTTAAGGATGTGCTGCCCTTTTCTCAACTTCAGATTGAGTTCCATGTTGATACGAGCCATACAACGTTTGACAACTTCAAGAAATGGTGGGAGCGACTCGAGTCCTTCGGAGTGAGACCCTTCTGGACCGAGGTCAATCTTTTCCCTGCCATTAACTTCAAGACACCCTGGGCCAACGAATACTGCTTCATCAACCTTCGCGGTGGTGCCAAGAACCTTCTGCTCCAGGAGTATGACAGGAATAACTAAGAGATAGAAGTAACTGGATAATTTTGCTCGGGACGTATTGACAGGATAGTGAAGTTTCTTTTTTTAAAAAAAAAAATAAATAAATAAAAAAAATATTAATATAAAGGCGTTGTGTAATGACCCACTAGAAAGAGTTACCCAGGGCTTGAGGGCAAGGGAAACAGGCAAACATCCCCTCCCCCCAGAGAGCCTTGATTTTCTATCACGTTCCTGTTGTGAGGCAGTCCAATGGGAGAGGGAAAGGAGAATGAAAGTGGGGCGGTATTTGCCTTTTGCTCCCGCCCTCTAACCTCTACTCCTGAGAGAGGGGGCCCTATTTCTCTTCTACGTACCTACCCGTTGACTTGTGTAACATTCACGAGAGCGATTGGTGTCGTGAAAGAAATGAGTTGGAAAAAAAAAACAGCCTCCACTTTTGCAGCATGAGCTAATGAAAGGACGTAAAGCGTATTTTTTATCTCGCAGGCGTCAACCGATCCATGATGTGTGATATCCCCTTTTTGCCCATAGAGGAGTGTAGTTGCTTTTGCGCCAAAAAGGTTACTGTATGGAGTCATCCTTTGAAAGGACAAAAAAAAAAGGAAGGAAGGAAGGAAGGAAGGAAGAGGGGGCGTGAGAGATGGTAATCTGTAAAACGGAGCTCGTGTTTAGGAAGAGGTCTGTTGGAAAGGAGATGAAGTCCATGTTTTGGAGAGGGAGAGAGGATGGTCCCACTGGCGTTTTGCTTTGATGTTATGACCACTACAACACGCACAGGATAGTCGGTGTTCTTCACTTTCGTAGAAGGGGCAGATCGATCCGCTCCATCGCACTAATCGTGAAGACAATGAGTAAGGTCAACCTTGTGAAGAGTTTGTGTTGCTCTACAAGCCTAATTTACGATTCTACTCTTTTCCTCGCTTGGTCATGATCCTGATACACACCCTCAGCTCATCTCTTGCGCCTCTGCTGCCCTCCACCCCTTCCCCCCCTCTTTTTTTGTCACTAAGGGTTCTTGTGCGCATACACTGATTGGCTTCTAGGCGAGAACGAGCCAACAGATTTCGACTGTCACGCCTCAACTCTCGGATTTTTTTTACCACTACATTGGGTCCACTGGACGTGTGTGAGTTGGCCAGACGGGTTCCAGCCAGAATATCCAAAGAATGAAAGACGGCTTCTGTTCTTGATGTTCGAGCTGAAAAAGAGGATAGCTCGGGAATAGGTGCTCCTGAGAAGACCTTAAGGGTGTTGAGTTCGAGAAGACTGACTTTCCATCCGCCTCCGGCGGCTTCTCCGACAAAGGAACTGTAATTCATCAATTGAGCGCGTCCGTTTCTCTTTTTTTTTCTTTCCTTTTTTTTTGCTTCTCAGCTCTTCTCGACATCTCCGGGTCATGACGAACGGACTAATTATAAAGTCCAGTTAATACCTCTCAAATCAATTGGACACCTCTCTCCCTCTCTCCCTCTTTTCTTTTCACACACACACACACATATATATATATATATGTGCCCCATTTCCCTCGGACCACTCCACATCCCTTTAACCTGGAATGTCTCTTGACTCATCCTTTTTGATTTGTAAAAATAACAGAGTGTAAATGTGCAGTAAACTATACAAAGCGAAAGTTATTGGAGAGAGAGCTCAGCAAGAGGACTTTTTTGTTTTCCCGCCCAAGGTGGTTCCAATGATTTGCAATAACAATTTGCTTCGAGACATGTTGCTCATTGGAGCGCAGTCCCTATGGTGAAGGAAGAGGAAGAAAGAAGAAGACATGACGGCTAGTAAAAATGGATTCCTTCCTTCCTTCTTGCTTTCTTTGCATCGGCTGGATAATCGGTCAGACATTTTTATGGAGTGGCTGTGGATGGTTCGATACCACTGGACCTCCCTATTTTCATTGAGTCTGAAGATGTGTCACCGCTGCCCTGAGTATCAAAGGAGAGAAAGTGCTTCCTGACCAACGTGAATAGAGCAAAAAGGCAGGGAGAGGAGGAGATGGAGCAGTTCCTTGGTGGAGCAAAAAGAGAGGTCCAATCAGGGGTGCTCGAGTCACCTTATACTTTTCTCATCATCCAAGGATCGGGGGTCACTCCTATTGACTTCCCTTTTTTTCCCTTTTTGTTTCCGTAATGCTTCTGTTGCTATTTACCCATTTTGTGTTTGATTGTTGTCAATGGCGTCGACACCCGTTCCGTTGCTGTTTGTCTTTTTCTTGGCGCCATCCTTCGTTGGTTCAAGGGAACTGGTGATGTTTTGCTCCTGCGGCATGCCTAGCGCCATCAGCCCCCTGTTCAAGCCAGACGCAATCCCATCCCCTTCCTCACCTACTTTCTCCCACCCCACCCCCCACCCCTTGTGAGACTCCAAAGAGCGCGCTCTTGACAGAGGGAGGGGCTGCTCTGTCCTTGCTACAAGTCTCCGCCCTCCACCCATTAACTTCTTTACATGGTCGCGCGTATGAAAGCAGAAACACAAACATACGCGCTGCGCGCATGCGATCAAGACCTTTTCATTCGAGGTCAGTTCACTCTCTTGAGCAGAGAAGCAAGCAGCTAGCGTCCATCCATCGATAACAGAGTTAGTAATCTGACCGATGTTTTGCTCCGCTCTATCCTACTTGCTCCTCGTCCGGATAGCATGTCGTGTTCAGTGACCAATGGTCCTCTCTTCAGAAGAAGGCCTTGTGTGAGTGGACTGAGCAGCAAGCAAAGAAAGAAGGGAGTCATCTCGAAATCTTAGAGGGGGAGGTTGGAGGTTAATGACGCACGTAACACTGATTCCCCGCAGCCCTCTCTTCATGCTATGCATCTGCATATGTCTGGGAGTGAGCTCGAAACGAGCAGAGCGGGCGGAGGAAACATTGGACTGGGAGACGAGGACGGGGCCCCAGTTTAAGTTATGGGTTTTGTAACCATGCAAGTGTTTACCTTTTTGTTGTTGTTGCTTTTGAACTCGGATCGTAATCAACCCCTCGCCCTTCTCCAATGTCTTTATCATTTCTCTTTACATTTCTTTATTTCTCTCATTCTCTCTCTCTTTTTCTTTCTTTTTATTTTCTGTTCAATTACCCTCTTTGATTCTCCCGTATTCTTGGCAAGGATATGGGTCTGCGTGGGATTATAGTATTGACCCAGGTGAAGAGACTCTTACCTCTTCGGTTGCATAGAATATTGGTATTCATCTGGGTATCCGTATCAACAACCTCTTTTTTTTTATTTTTTTTTCTAGCAGAAAAAAAGAGCGAGGACAAACCCCCCTTGAGGTTTTGTGCATGGGTCAAGGCACGGTCGAAACTCTTGAATGTTTAAGCACCTGAGTCACATCAACGAGCACATGTGGAAAAAAAAACAAAGGAAAAGAAAAGAAAAGAAAAAAGATACGCATCCGCGTAGGGTGATGAAGCATAGTGTAGGAGTGAATTGGGTGAGCAAGTGAGTAAGTGAACGAGTGAGTGAGTGAGAGGGCAAGAATTAGGGGGTTTAGGTGGTGAGGACGGGAGTGGATGTCGGTGCAATATGGATGCAGGACCATGGAGCACAGGAGCGGAGCAGCGCGGGACTGTTCGCAAGCGGGGCTAATGAGGATGCACCCCCGCAGCCGCAGGGCACGCATTATCGCGCGCCCGCACAAACGGGCCAGAACAAACGGGCCAGAACAAATAGACAGAGAGCTGGTAGTGAAGAGTGGGGCGAGCAAGCAGAACAGGATAGGCAAGACAGTGGAACAAAACAAGGAGAAAAGTGCAGTGCAGTGCAAGGCAGGTGTAGGCAACCAGAGAAAGTGAAAGTGGGAGAGAGAGAAAGGAAGAGAGAGAAAGAGAGAAGAGAGAGAGAGAGAGGACCTGTAAGAGAGAGAGAAGAGAGAGAGAGAGGAGAGAGTCGCTCACTGAGAGAGAGAGAGAGAGAGAGAGAGAGAGAGATATAGAGAAAGAAAGAGAGACAGGATCTCTCTATCTCTCTCTCTCTCTCTCTCTCTCTCTCTCTCGCTCTCTCTCTCTCTCTCTCTCTCTCTCTCTCTCTCTCTCTCTCTCTCTCTCTCTCTCTCTCTCTCTCTCTCTCTTCTTCTCTCTTCTTTCTTCTCTCACAGCCAGACGGCCCCAGCCCTGCCTTGCTATTCGCCTATTCCTACGACCGTCACCGACCGACCTAGTCGTTTTCTCTGATTCCATTCATCTCATTCCTCGATCCGCATCCGATTCCGCTCCCTCTCCTCCGCGCCGAGGTAACGTTGTCTTGGCTGCCGCACCCTTTTTTTTTCTACCTTCAGCTCCCCTGATATCTGGCGCTCTCTCGGCCCTGCACCATGCATGATTCTCCCTGACCTGAACTGCCGCACTGCATTCCTCGGATCGCTCCTCCCCCCTCTCATCGCATGTCAACATGGAAATGTCATGTCGCCCATTCTCCTCCCGCATGCTTCCATCCTTTTTTTCTTCATTTTTTCATTTCTTTTCTTTCTTTTTCATTTTTTCCCTTTCTTTTTCATTTTTTCATGCCTTCTTGCCAGGTTCTCTTGACCCTGCTCCTTGATATCCATGTTCCTCGGATCTCTTATTCTTGATTACTACTATGGCTACTGCTGCTTGCCTATCCTGCCTTTCTTGTCTACCTACCCTATCAACCAACATGCGCGTCAGCCATGCAGGGTCCCCTGTTTCTATTCTGTCCGTCGGTCCGTCGTTTCGTTCGACTACTTACTCGAGTCAACGCAGGACAGACATATTTTTTTCTCTACTTTCTCTCTCCCTTTCGCTCTCTCTCTATCTCTGGTGCAACACCCACTCCCGCGTCCTCGCCTTCCCTAATTGCTGCTCACCGGAGCACACGCCCCACTCCCATACCCATGCCACGCCCACGCCCATGCAGCCGCCCAACCTCCTTGCCGCGACCAAACCACCCTGCTCATCAGAGCTGCACCTCGCTGAGTCTTAACTTACGATGGTTACCTCTCATCTCTCTCGCTCTCCCCTCGCTTTTGGATGTACTTTTCCCAACGGACAAGCTCTTTTGTGTTTACATTGGGCAAAAGATGGAGTCAATGATTCAGAGTCCCTCAATCTCTGTCCTCCCCTCTCTATCTCCACCAGAGCAATGTACAATGTCCACGCCACCAGCCATTCCGAACAGGATCAGAGGAAGGATGAAAGGAAAAGGCGGGGACGGGCCGGGGGAGAGGGAAGAGGGGGGGGGGGATGAAAATTTCCAACTCGCATATCGTCGCCTTCTCACCTCCCCTCCCCCCGTTTTCTCTCACACAAAGCGCGGGACGTGACACGCGTGCATTTGGTGTCAGAGATGGACTGTCGTCCGTTTGTACACGAGTGCTAGAATTTGTGGTATGTGGGGCAAGGATAAGCGTAAAAAAAAAAAAAAAAAAAAAAAAAAGAGAGAGAGAGAGAGAGAGAGAGAGAGAGAGAGAGGGCGAATGTGCAAAGAGGAAAGGCACGATGCGCTCGTTCATCCATTGCTCTGGTCAGGTATGGCTGTGAGGCGGACACCGAACGCTATCGTACAAGATTTCTGGAGAAAGATCGAGATGGTGCCCCGGGAGAGTGGAATTGGACGAGTGACACGGCTCCGCGTTGGAGAACACAATACACACACACGCACACACGCACACACGCACACGCACACACACAAATCACAAACATAATCATTCACATATTTCACCCACACATCAGTCGAGACTTTTACGCAACCGGACCATCCACATGCAATGCTGATCATTGCACTCTCCTCTTCTCTCCTCACTCTCCTCCACTCTCCTTCTCTTTCTCTCTCATTCAATCACTCACTCCCCCCGAATAGACCCTGGACTGTGCTAGATATTGGCCAATCGCGCCGCGCCCTTGTCCACGCCATCGCCACCTTCACCAACCGCCACTGCGCCACCTCAAGGTCACCCCTCGTTTTTTTTTTTTTTTTTTTTTTTTTGTATGTACCTCTCCTTTCTCTCGGTCTCTGTCTCTCTCTTTCTTTCTTTCTCTCTGTCTCTCTGTCTCTCTGTCTCTCTGTCTCTCTCTCTTTCTTTCTTTCTTTCTCTCTTTCTCTCTCTCTCTCTGTCTCGCTTCCTCTCTTTCTCTCTTTCTCCCGCTCTCTCGTTCTCTCATTCTCTCATTCTCTCTCTCTCTCTCTCTCTCTCTCTCTCTCTCTCTCTCTCTCTCTCTCTCTCTCTCTCTGATCTTGCCGCCGCGTGAGCCACTCCTGTATCTTGACGCCATGCAGACACGGGACACAGCTCTCATCTGTTAGTCAATCATTAGGCTCATCTTTTGTTGACTTTGTGCTCTTTCTCGTATGTCCCACCAGCCTACTCTTAATCTTCTCGCGCCCCTTCCCCCCCCCCCTTACTCTCCTTTTCCCCTGCCCCATTCTGGCCCACATTCCTTACCTGTCGTGCAGCCGTCAATTGTGTTTGTCGACATCTCTGCATACGTCTTGCCAATGTTTGTAAGAGTATGTGCTCTTTTTGTTGTTGCTGTTAGAGTTATCTTGTTGTCATCTCCTCCTTCCTCTCCCTTGCTCATCTTGACATTATCTCTCTCTCTTTTCCACTTTGCCTCCATTTCAGCCAGTTCTCCCTCTCTCCCTCTCTCTCTCTTTCTCTTTCTCTCTCTTTCTCTCTCTCTGTCTCTGTCTCTTTTCATTTGCATTGCTCCCCTGTTCCCATGTTTCGGGTTGATCTACACTCGCGATATATATGCGCGTTTTAGGCACATTCATGCTCTCTCATTGTCCTTTTTTTTTCTTTCTTTCTCTCTTTCTTTTTTCGTCCAAGCATGCCCTCCATGTCTAAGCGTCTCCTTTTCTTTATTTGACCCGCATTCTCCACGGCAGTATGTTGCAAAAACCCGCATGCTTTTTTTTTTTTTTTTTTTTTTATACTTTCTCCTTTACTTGCGTCACTCCCGCCCCGAGAATTTGGCTCCTCAGTTGCTCCTGGGTCCTGTTTCCCCTTTGGGCCAATTGGAGAAGAAAGCTATTAGGTCGACCTGGGTTTTATTATTACTTCGCTGCCGACACGCCCTCTCTCTCTTTCCGCTCTGATATCTTGTTCGAAACTCGTGGTGTCTAAACAAAAAAAGGTGATGTGCAGGGGATTTGGCCCGATAGTGATACGGTCCAGGTCACACTAGGAGAAAACACATTTGGGCCGAGAAACAAGGGCGGGAAGAAAAGAAAAAAAACACCGACCCCGAACCTCGGCCCTGTCGGCTCAATCCGGGCCACAGACTGTGTGTGCGGTACAAAAGTCAAATATTCATGACCGCTCATGCCAGAGCCTTGTCGCTGGCCCGTCAGGCATATTCCACGAAAGCACCTACCCTCTCTCTCTTCTCTTCTCTCTCTATTCTCTTATTCTCTTTTTCTCATGGCAGTCTATATCATTACCTCAGCTGCCACGCGGCTTCCATTATCAGATATGGCATTAGGACTGGGGTGGGATCTACTGAATCCTAAAATGATTGTGGCACGGTCACACTGTGTCGCACAGGCGCAGTACGACACTTTGTCTTTTCTTTCCCCTTCTCTTCTCTTTCTCTTTCTCTTTCTCTTTCTCTTTCTCTTTCTCTTTCTCTTTCTCTTTCTCTCTCTCTTTTTTTTTTTTTTTTTTTTTTTTTTTTTTGCATAAAGACAGACTTTGCTCATCCGACTCCTTTTCCTCCCTTCCCCAACGGTTAGTCTTTCCTTACAAAAGCCAACTCCAGATCCCTTGCTCAAGGACATTGTCCAAGGACCTTCTGGACACACGGCAGGCAGTCATCGGCGCCCGACTGTTGGATGTGTCGGCCTGTGGCTCGAGGGGCTAAAAAATTAATAATAAGAGAGAGAAAAAAAAAAAAAAAAAAAAAAAAAAAAAAGGTGCCCAGTGTATTCTTCAAGGCAGTCAGGTCATTTTGTTCCAAATCCAGGTTCTTTCACACTCATCATAGAGACTGACGCCATTGCCATAAGAAAACGTAATGGAGCAGCGGCCAGACCAGAGGTAAGTCTGCATATTCACCCTGCATCCCTCCGATAGATCTCCTCTTGTTTGTTGGTTCATCTACCCCTAAAACAAAAAAAAAAAAAAAAAAAAAAAAAAAACTTGCACAAGCGCGCGTGCATGGGTGCAACAGGTGAGATAGGATAAAATGGAGGTCTTCAGAAAAGAAAAATGGTGTCGAGAAGAGTACCAGCTAGGTGACCCCAAAAGTGCAGACGTGGATGACCATAGCTACAGACACATCTCCTGTTAGATCGGCTGATTCAAAGACGAGGTTTTTTTTTAAGTCATCCTGGGAGTGGGAGTAATAAGCACCATGTTAACTTCAGTAACAAAATGCCAAGTGGAGGGAGAGGGGGGTTGCTGTTGTGAGGAGAGCTCTTTTGCACACCCGTTATATAAACTTTCTTTCCCCTTCTTACCTTCCTTTCCTTTTTTTTTTTTTTTTTTTTTTTTCGCAACTTTTCTTCCTCTTTTCACTTTTCCTTCCCCTTCGGCCCCATTGCTGCATAATCGTTCTCTAGTCGCCTTTGAATCGCCCACGTCTCCTCTTCCCACCTCAGCATCGTCATCCCATCACTGTCAAACTCTCTTCCACCATCTGCGTTTCTTTCTTTTTCTCGCCCAGTTCATCATCCTCTCCTTTCTCGTTCCCCTGACAAAGAACCAATCTGGCCATAGCAACCCCCAATCGCCTTTTTTTTTCTTTCTTTCTTTCTTTACTCATCCCTAGTTTTTGTTTCGCACTTGAAGATTCCTGCAAACTCGACTCTTGTGTCCACACTCTTGCTCCCTTGACTCTTTTATAAATCTAGTCAGGGCCAGGAACTTTCACTGCCCCGCTCTTTCTCTTACTCCCTCTTCTTTTCTCGATTTTTTTTTCTTTCTTCTTCATTCTCTCTCACCTGCTTCTCTGTTTGTCTTGTCTATGCTGCTATGACTATTCCATCGACAAACAGATCATATGAGCTACAAATGGCCCAAAATCCCATTCGTGCAAGAATGTGTGGGTTTGGCGAAAAGGTAGGCGAACTTAAGACAACAGCTACAACAACAAAAGCAGCAACAATCCCGACCCTCGTCCTTTCCTCTCTCTCTCTCTCTTTAGTTTCTCTCGTATCCTGACTTCAAAATGCCAAACACCCCCTTGCGATGACATGAGCAAACTCTTCACTTCTTCCTCTTTCCCCTCCCGATGTTATTCGGGAGAGAGATCGGTCCTACCTACTTGCTCTTTCATTCTTGCCCTTCCATTACTCCTTACTTCTCTGCCGTGAGACCTCGTGGGATCGTGACGGCCCATCAAGCTTGCATTGAATGTCAGCAGAGGAACCCTGATTTCCTGACGAACAATGACCACTCTTCTTCTTTACTTGACATGAATACAACTACCTTCATGGCTGGTTCTTCAGGATAGAAGGCCAATGGACCCCCCACCAATACTCAAGCTTGTTGTCCGGAATGAAGATGGAACTCTTGCCGATGTGAGGTAAGGGCCTGCAGGACTCATTCGCTCCTTCCCTTTCTTCACTTTCTCTCTCTCTCTCTCTTTCTCTCTCTCTCTCATTCTCCACGAATATCAGTCCAGAAAAAGTGAAAAAGACTGGTCTGCAGACCCGGCAACTCGGCCACTAAAATGCTTCGACAGTGGATCAAGGATGTCCAAATGGCTCGTCCTGTGGAAGATGGTGAGACCTCACTCTCACTTCTTCCAGACACGCGGACCCTGTTCACCCTGTTCACCTTGTACCGGACAACGGGTCGCGGTTGGACACGCTTCATTCTTTTTCCTCGTATTGTCTCTTTCCTGGGTTCTCCGGTTCCTTCCTCCTCCTCCTCCTCTTCCTCTTCCTCCTCCTCTTCCTCTTCTCAGTCCCTTTGCCCACAGACCAAAGCTGGAGTTCGCGATCAGATTCCCGTCGACTCAGACCTATCGCTGTCCCTCAATCCATCGCTCTCCAGGTTGGGTCTCCGACCACCGCTATTCGGAATGATCTCTTTCTCTCTCTCCCCAACAGGCCTTGTCCCCAGCCTCTGAGAAGCAGAGTAGGACTCCAGGGAAGGACCAGGTTCCCATGGAAATGGACCCCGCTCTAGGTCCATTTTTTCTATTTTTTTTTATTTTATTTTTATGTCTATTTGTTATTTCTGTTCTCTCTTTATTATTATTGTTATTCTTTTCACAAATATTTGCCTCGTTTTTTTCAACAGTATCACCAGTTATCCAACATTCCATCGGATTCTTGTTGGAGGAAAGAAAGTCGAATGGTTTACTTTTGTTTCTTTTTATTGGCACACCTATCGAGTCGGATCCGTCCCGAGAGAAAACTCTCTTCTTCTCTTTGAGTGTTCATTTCACCCGTCGGTTCCATGTCTTTCCGTAATAGACCTAGACCTTAATCGATTCGTCGGTGCGGCCTGATAAATGTGTCAAAAGGCGGACCCGAGTAACGAGAGAAAGAGAAAGAGAAAGAGAGAAAGAAAGAGAGAGAGGAAGAGGAAGAGGAAGAGAAAGAAGAAAAGAGAGACTGGAGATCAAAGGAATAAGAAGGCACGAAGGGGAGAGAAAGAGAAAGAGAACGTCCTGAAGTGGAGCCAGAAAACGAGGGTTCGCGGAAGTGGTGACTCAAAACACTCCACAAACACAATTAGACAACACAATAGTTTTCCCGCTCTAACAGACATTGGTTCTTTTTTTACCTTTTGAATTCGATCGGGGCGGGTGGTTGCTGTCAATAGCCAAATGGACGTGAACTTTTACATGGTCATAGCAGATATCTACTCCGCTGACAAGAAAACGCCCTGTACACTTGTCACGAACCCGTCCAGCTCCGCTCCGCCATCATCTTCGAGCAGTAGTATCCAGACAATAGGGGATTCGAGTATGTCGGTCCTTACCCTTTCTTCGGCCACGCCCACCGCGAGTCGGAATCTCACAGGTTCGACGGTTGCCTCGGGAAACCTGCTCTTTAATCTTGAGAATGAACTCGGAGTCTATTTTGTCTTTCAAGACATTAGTGTCCGGAGTGAAGGCACATTCACACTCAAGTTTTCGTTCACGCTGCCACCAACGTAGGTTAAGAAAAAAAAAGGAAAAAAGAAGAGTGGAGGAGATGAGATTCGATCAGGATTTGAACACGTCCCGAAAGAGAGCATCTCATGCTGGGTTCATTTTGGCGACGGACTAAAAATGTCTCGAGGTGTCGACGTACTTTTTTTTTTTTTTTGACTCCCCTGTTGTGCTTTGAATAGACCAGACAGTCCTCCGTCGACCGTAATGACCGATGTATTTTCGGAACCGTTTACGATTTACTCGGCGAAGCGGTTCCCAGGAATGACTGGTAACGTGATTGCCCTTCCAGTAGTTGTCTGTTCATGGAGAAGGTGGTTCCCTTTTTTTTTTTTTTTTTTTCCGCTCCAACTAACCCTTGCGATTCACTTGACCCATTAGAATCAACCGCATTATCCAAATGTTTTGCCAAGCAAGGTATCAAAATTCCAATCCGCAAAGAGCCAAGAATCACTCGCAACAAGCGTCTACAAGGACAGACGACATCGTCGACAGCTGTGGAGGGTGGAATAGGAGGGACGGAACAGCCCCAGTCTTCATCGTCGTCCAAAGACCCACCAAATAACACGAGCCAGGAGACGAGCGAGAGCGAAGACGATGAGGGATATTAGGTTCTGAAACCAGACAAAAGGCCACTTTACCTAAGTGATCCTTCCCCATGACAGCGTCCACTACGTGTGTAATACCAAAAAAGAAAAAAGAAAAGGAAAAGGAAAAGGAAAAGACGGCGACCCAGCGGCTGTTGACAGCGTGGGTTTGCTTGGCAACTACTCTCACTCCCTAATGAACATAGACTATCTTTCTCCTTTCTCTACCTTTCTCTGTATAAGAAAAGAAAAGAAAAAGAACAAGAAAAGAAAGAAAAGAAAAAAGAAAAGAAGAAGAACGGCGACTTCAATGTGTGAGTATGTCTCTCCCTCTTACTCGCTCTCTGACTCTCTCTCACCTAATCACATTCGACCCCTTAAGGCACGTGCAGATGAGACCTGATCGCCATCATCTTGTTCCATTCAACTCCTCCACGCTAGTCTCTTCATTTTCATCCCCTGTCTGTCTGTCCCTGTCCTTCTAGAGTGGCATCGTCTCCTGGCTCTCTCTCTTGCTCTCTTGTTCTCTCGGTCTCTATTTCTCTCGGTCTCTCGTTCTCTCTCTCTTTCACTTCCCCCCCCTTCGCGTCTCTTGCGATCATATGGCCGATGGCCTGACAGCTGACAGCCGCGCCACCTCCTCGCCGTCTGCCTACGCTCATTCATTCACTCTCGCTCTCGGGCCCTTCTTTTATATTTCTCTCTCTGTCTGTCTGTCTTTCTCTCTTTCTCTTTCTCATCTCCGTTTCTTTCCTCATCTGGCCATCTCTGAACACACACACACACACACACACACACACACACACACACATCCCTTTCCTCTCCTCCTCATACACACACAGACACAGCTCTTTCTCTCTCTCTCATTCTCATTCTCATTCTCTCCCTCTTCCCTTTCCCAACTAAACCCCATCTCCGACTGCAAGGATGATCCGAGGGGAACATCCAGATGCCATGCGCAAGCCCAATGGCCAGTGGCAACCGTCATCTTCACCATACCTCCAACAGGGACCTTCTTCACTACAACAACGACAGCCTTCTGCAGGCTCCCTAGGCAACCGTCCAGCCTCCCCACCTCCCTCCTCTCCTGTGAGTCCTGGTGGCGGCAGTAACTCGAACATGCTGATCAACACGGGTGGACAAGGACCCAATGGTTCCCAGAGTGGGAGCGGTGCAGGATCACGGTCGAACCCATCCTCGCCTTCTGTAGCCGGCAATGCAATGGATATTGCTGCGAGGCATTATGAAGCCCTGCAACAGTACCTTTTGGCACATATCCTCAAAGGTACGTTGGCGATTTGAGTGGAAGAGAGAGAGCGAAAGAGAGAGAGATAGAGAGATAGAGAGAGACAGAAAATGGGATAAGGATCTTCCAGATGCTTTTTTTTTTTTTTTTTTTTCTCATTTCTCTAACTTTCAATTCATGCTACCAGAGTGCTCACTCTTCTTAATGCTTGGTCCTCTTGGACAAGTGAGGTCAAGGCTTTCATCTGTCGGCCACTTTTGTCTTTTTTTTTTTTTTAAAAAAAAAAAAAAAATAAGGGGGGAGGGGGTTAGAAAGGATGAATGCGAGAGAGACTTTTTTTTTTTTTCGTTCCGACCATATATTAATTAATACCTTCGAACCCAACCTTATAATAGAGAAACACGGCGTGAGCGAACAACGGATTGCGGCCCGAGAAAAGCTTTCGAGATTGTTGCAGAACCAGCTCCAGGATCTTTCGACAGATGTCTATGATGAACTTAAGCGAAGAACCGACGGTGCATTGGGTAAAAACAAAACAAAAACAAAAACAAAAAAACAGAAAAAAAAAATGTTTGCTTCATCGATTCATTTATTATTATTGCTGTTGTTATCTTGTCCTCCCCCTCCTGGGGATTGGGGATTGGGGAGGGGGGGACGATGTTGTTCCTTGGCCCGGCTATTTGGGCCTACTCTGCCCATCGGTCTGGTAGAATCATTAAGGAAGAGAAGTCTCAGAACCCCGATAAGATTCATTGCAGAAAGACGGAACGGTTGCACGACGGATTGGATTGTGTCCTGCACTGCCTTCAAGAGCAAGTGCCAACAACCACAGCAGCAGCACATTTCCGCAGGGAGAGAGAGTGAGAAAGAGAGAGAAAGAGAGAGAGAGAGAGAGAATGAAAAGAGAGAAGAAAGAACGGAAACACCGCTGTAATTGCTCTCAAAAAAAAAAAAAAAAAAAAAAAAAAAAAATAGTTTTTATTTATTTTTTTCTTGCCCTTCTCCAGGAGTCCCATCGGCAAATTGCTTCCGTTAAACTAACGGCCTTTCTTTTTTTTTTTCTTTATCCTTCCTGTTAGTCCCCTTCTTGGCTGTACGAGATGATTTCCACCCAAAGCGTAACCAGGCCCGACAGAAACTCGCCACTCTGCCTCAGAACCGATTCAAGGATCTGGCCAGTGATGTCTATGTTCAGCTGGAGCGAATGTTCCCTGCATTGTTGGACATGTTCCCGGTAAGGAATCCTGAGATTTTGCTCCTCTTGGCCTTTGGATCCAATCCTCCCTCTTTGGGCGCCTATTCTATCCTTTGTACACTTTGGAAGTCATCCCCCCCCCCCAATGAGGTTTCAAGTTATTTGGGGCAGGAAAAGAAAGAAAGAGAGAGAAAGATACTAACGGATTAGTATGCTCCAAACATACCCTTGATATTTTTTTTTTCTCTTTTCCTTTTTGCCCCGGGCGTACTTCGATTTCTTCTTTTCCCTCTTCTGCATGATTAGCTCAAGGCTCTGGAAGAAAAAGAGTTCCTGTCTCAGGCACCACCCACGCCTCAACAACAACAGCCACCAGAGGCCTCTGCGCCTGCTGTCCAACAATCGAGCGTGGTGCCCAACGTGGCCACTTTCACTATCCAGGACAGTTCGAATGCGGAAGAAGAGACCTATTACCGAGCACCTGGTCAGGGTCCTGCCACTCCCTCTGCATTGGACGGTAATGTCAACTTTGCGAGCCTGGATAGTCTAATGGCCGACCTAGGCAATATTGTGAGCAAGGATGGCTCTGATCCCTCCAAGACTGGCTCACCTTCATCCAACAATAATACCTTTGGCAGCCGGCCTGCTGACAAGAATGGATTGGGGATCGATTCTGGTTCGGTAATGGACGCTGTTGTTTCTGGCTTTTTCATTACTGTTCCCTTGACCGCACTTGATCCCATTTCACATATCTTACTCATCTCTTTTCTCTCTCTCTCTCTCTCTCTTTATGTGTGTGTGTATGTGTCTCCTTCTCTGTCACCCCTTGCATACGGCTGTTTTAAACCCAACGCCCTATGCAATATATTGCTCTCGGCTTTTTTTTTTTTTTTTTTTTTCACTCTTCTGTGGTTCAAAATGGATGCAAAACCAACATCAACAATAACAACAAACAACAAACAAAAAAAAAAAAGGCTGATCCAATGCGACAAGAATATGAAAGCCGTATTGCTGCACTCTGCAAGCGACTCCAGCATTTGGAAAGTGAGGTTGGGGATTCTATCAACCGTCCCGAGGGAACACGCCTTGCTCAAGTGGAGCGTCAACTGGCCAAACAAACCGAACTTTATAATGAGCAGTGTACCCGTGCGTCCAAATTGCAGTTCGAGTACAACAAAGTGTTGAACGACTACAATGCTCAGCTTGAGGTTTTTTTTAATATTGGTTTGAACCAAGAGATGCAGGAGCATGGCTCTCAATTTAACGCCTTCTCTCTCTTTCTCCCTCTCCCCCTCTCTCGTTCAATTGCACAGACCGTTGACATGGTCAACCAGGAGGTCAAGGCGCTATTGATGGAGATCAAGACTCAGAAGCAGCGCAATCAGGATGCAGAGGATGAACTCCAACAGGCCTATACCCGGATCAAGAACCTTGAAGACGAAAACGGCGATCTCAAGGCAGATCTGGATGACTCTCGACGGGATGTAGATGATCTTAAACAAGATCTCAAGAAGGCTGAAGATGAGGCCGTCTCTGCACGTGCGGCTGCCAAGGATGCCGCTTCTGCTGCTGCTGCTGCTGCGGCAGCTGCTGCTTCAGCCACACCTGCATCCTCAGTCCCTCCAACGCCAATGTCTGCACCAACAGCTCCAATGAACAGTAGCTCATTTGGCGGACCCAAGGATTATTCGAACAACTATCTTGTCAACGATAACCAACATCACCAGGATAAGGGGCTCGGAAACAATAGTAGCAACTTGAGCAATGTGAGTGCTATTGCCAGCAATGTCAGCAACAGCATCATTAACAACAACAGCAATAGCAACAACATCAGCAACAACATCAGCAGCAACATCAACACTGGCAGCAGCAACATCAACAGCGGCAGCATCAGTAACGCCATTGGCAGTACTATTGGCAACAACGTCAACAACAGCATTAGCAATAGCAATAGCAACAGCAGCAATATTGCGAACAGCAATATCAGCAATGCCCCCGCTACAAACAATATTACCCCCGCCAGCAGCAACAATATTAACAACAGCAACAATAACAACAACAGCAACATTGTCAATAACAGCAGCAGCAGTATCAAAGATGACAATGATGATGATGATGACAGCTGGACCCAGGACCGTCAACAGAACCGTGACAGTGTTATGGCGAACCCTACGTCAGTCGTTCATCTTGACAACTTGAACTCGTTCCGAAACGCTGTCGATGATCTCTTGGCCGCTGGAAGGTAAGACTCGAGATGGTCCTATTAGAGGGAACGGATACTTGATAGTGGCAATGAGGAGACTGAAAAGAGGATAAGGAATGACAGGACTCGTACTCATCATTATTATTTTTTCTTATTCTTCTTGATTAGGTCGGACTCTTCATCGTCTGTGCTCTTGGGTATGAAGTCGGTGGTGATTGCCTGCAAGGCCGTGACGGAGGATGTGGATGATTATGAGCTCGATGAGCCTCAGGATGATAGTTTTGCGGATCTGAAGCAAGAGTTGTCTTCGGGACTTACGCAATTGATGACGGCAGCCAAGGCACATTCCAACAACTTTGACGAGGATGAGGATGAGTTTGAGAGGACATTGACAGACCTCGAGTCGGCAGCGGATCAATTGGAGGCGATTGTGATGGATATTGTCAATGTTCCCAAGCGAGTCCGGGGTGGCAAGATGATGGATGGAGGTAATGGGGGAGCCAATAATAATAAGGGCTACATGGAGAAGGGAGGACGGGACGATGAGGAGTCTGATCACGACGATTTGCCTCGTAAGGGCATGAATGACAACAGGGGACACAAGGCGACCCTTGACGACCCTATGGATGCACTTGATCTCAAGGTACAACATTATTCGCTGATTTCTATTTCTTTTTGCTTTGGAGGAAAAAAGACCATCTTATGAGCAATGGCGTGCGCGTTTATTTTTGTCCAACTGAGAACTAACTGGGATCTTTTTTTTTTTTTTTTTTTTTTTTTCTAATCCCCAAAACGTGATGATATCAAACAAAACCTTAGATCTACCTCGAGACTCAGACAGGATTGATCGTTTCTTCGATTCAGACTTTATTGACGTCGCTTCGATCGAGCTCGGATTCCAGAGATATTAGTGATGCCTCGGACGAGATTACCAAGATTGTGGATGAAGTGATCCGGACCACGCGTTTGACCTTGAACACACCTGATTGTATTTCTGCCCCACAAGCAGTTGAGCTAAAGTCTCAGGGAGACATGGTGTTGGAGGACTTGGAGAACTCGTTGGATCTGTTGAACGAGATGAAAGAACAACTCGAGGCCGAGCCTGAGTTGGCTCATTCGTCTTCGGCCGAAGCCAAGATGGTGAAGCAAAAGTTGGCAAGTGCCAGCTTTGATATTGCCAAGTATACAAAGGAATTGGTCAGCTTGATCGACGAGTAATCTCCTCCTTCTAGGCTCCTTTCTCTCAACTTTTTCTCGCCTCCCTCGCCCTCCTCTTCTTCTTTCCTCTCCTGCTCTCTCTCCCCTCCTCCGAGCGAGTGGAAGAGAGAGAGAGAGGGAGAGGGGGAGAGGGAGAGGGAGAGAAACGAACCACAACAACATTATTTTGAGTTCATCTCATTTGATTGATCGGCTCCCTTTCCGGTATTGGTCCGACCACCCGACCCGTGGCCACCTGGCCCATTGGTTGACAAACCAGTTAGACAGACCACACATACACACACATACACATACACATGCACTCTCTCTCTCCTTCGCACAACTCGCAGCACTAATACACCTATTATTTATACACACTTTTATGCTCACGCTCACTCCATACTACACCACTCTTGTTGTTGTTGTTGTTTTTATCAGAAGGAAATCTACTCACATCCCAATAGGACCTTTTTATTCTCCTCTCTCAGATGATTTGATGACTCGTTCCCCGTTTTTTTTTTTTTTTTTTCTACCACCACTTTTTCTTCTCCACTACCCACTCTTCTTTTTATTGCCACTCGCGCAAAACAACAATAACAACAACGACAAGAAAAAACAAATATGCATCTTCTGTAATACAGCTTTTGCCACCACTTTTTTTTTTTTTTTTTTTTTTTTTTTTTGTTTTTTGGGCCAATGGAGGAAAGCATTGGGTTTATGTTTTTTTTTATTTTTTTTCTCTACTGTTCATTTGGTGGTGACGAGATGGTCGTTATTATTATTTATTGTGTTGGCGTAAAAAAGGTCCTCTTTTTTAGGTAGGTCATACGGAAAGGAGGGAGGGAGGAGGAAAGGAGAGAGAGCAGGCTTTTTTTTTTTTTTTTTTTTTTGGTGCAAAAAAGAACCAAGAGAGTGTGTTCTGAGAGAGAGAGAGAGAGAGAGAGAGAGAGAGACTATGGAGAAGGGTGAAATAGGGAGAGTGACAGGGAAGAGGAACACACTCACTTGTGTTAACTCTTTGCTCTCTCTCTCATTCTCTCTTACTAGTTTTTTTTTCTTACTATAATCCTCTGTGCTACATTCAGTCTCCTTCTCTTTCTCTTTCTTTCTCTCTCTCTCTCTCTCTCTCCAAATGCGCGCCAAATCGGCACAAGACCCTCCTCCCCCTCCAAAGGACAAAGTCGAAAAATAAAAAAAATAAAAGTCGATTGGTTTCAATATAGCCGCGCAGCTACCCACAAACAAAAACGTTATTATTGAATAAAAACGCCGTTTTTTCTCTTTAAAGAAAAAAAAAAGGGAAAGTACGGTACGCTCCCATGAGAAAAGTCTTTTCTGTGAATGGACGGTAACACGACTAGCTCGTGAACAAGCTTTTTTCAAAGGGAAGGGAAGGAGGTAAAAAAAAAAAAAAAGAAGCGGAGGAAATGTGTAAGCAAATAAACATTGCTCCGAAAGGAAAGTGAGAGAGAAGATAAACTTTTCTAACTTTCTCTCTCTCTCTCTCTCTCTCTTTTTTACTCAGTAAAAAAAAAAAAAAAAAAAAGCAACAACAAAGGCACAAAGTCTTTTTTTTTTTAATTAACATCATCAAAGGGTATAGCAAGTTAAGAGAAAATGTCTTTCTTTTCAAGCAAAGGAAGGCCATGGAGAGAAGGCAAAGTGAGAGAGAAACATTACATCGATCCAAGAAAAAAAAAAAAAAAAAAAAAGGTTATGAAGAAAACCATGGAACGTGGAAAGAAAAGAAAAAAAAGGGGAGGGAGGGGGGGGGGGGGGATATATACATCGAGAGTGTGTGTTGGTGACAATGCAGAATAAGAATAAATAAATGAAGCAGCAAAGGTGAAGAAGGAGGCCCAGAGTCAAGCATAGGGGCTAGGGCTGAGCAGAGCAGAGCATGAGTGTGAGCATAAACATGAACTAAACAGAGAAAAAAGTGGAGGTCTATCTACAAAAAAGAAAGAAAGAAAGAAAAAAAAAGGGGGGGATGGATTCTGATGTAGGAAAAAAAAAAAAAAAAAAAAAAAAAAAAGAGAGAGAGAGGGAGAGAAAAGGTCTCTCTTTCTCTACTCTCTCTTTCTCTCTTTCTCTCCTACAATCTCATTTAAAAAGAGAAAAAGGCTCTCAGTTGTGGTTCTCCAGGCGTCGGTGTCGCTGAAGCGCGTCACTTCGACCAAACCGTGAAGAACATTGCGAACAAGCATAGGGCTTGTTAGCCATGTGCTTCGACTTGACATGTCGGTCCAAATCATGTCTTCGCACAAAATCCCAGTCGCATCCTTCAGCTGGACACTTGTGGGGTCGCTCTCCATTGTGAGTGTTCAAGTGCGATCGAAGATTGAAGGCCCGTGTAAATGACTTGGAACAACCTTCGAACGTGCAAGGGTGCATCCGCTTCTCTACCGTTTCGGCTACCGGTCGACCATTCGCTGCCTTGCCTGGGCTCATCGAAGAGGACGAAGAACCAGGAGAGGCCGAGGAACCTGCCAGATCGACTGAAGCTGACGATTGGCTGTGTGTCGAAGACATGGAGCTCGTGCGGGAGTGATTAGTGCCGATCATCGAACCATCGACTCTTGACCGCTTGGCTCCCGGTTGTTGTTGTTGCTGTTGTTGTTGTTGCGATTGGAAGGACTGATAGGCGACGGCGCCAAAAGACTCGCCCGCCTCATCGCGTCCATGTTTCTGACCTCGGGTTGAACGGCGAGAGGAACGCATAGGGGGCGACAAGGGTGGCACATTTGAATCATCCACATAACCACCCACGAGACCATAGGACGATGCCTCCAGACCGG
Source organism: Mortierella sp. BCC40632 (assembly GCA_011634665.1). Classification (NCBI taxonomy): domain Eukaryota; kingdom Fungi; phylum Mortierellomycota; class Mortierellomycetes; order Mortierellales; family Mortierellaceae; genus Mortierella; species Mortierella sp. BCC40632. Next base: position 2,907,141 of record WAEK01000006.1, read on the forward strand.
TTGCCAACGTTGCCGTGTTCATTCCATTCGGGATCTCATCTGCCGCCTCAAAGTCGCGGCTGTCGTTCTCATCATCGTTCTCGTCATCATCATCTTCGTCATCATCGTCCTCTGAGTCGTCCTCGGGGTTCTCGACGACAGAGCCAAAAGGAGCAGGCTGACCTGCACCAGCGGCAGCAAAGACAGAGCTCGACATGGAGGCCATTGGCAACATACCCGCACCCGTCATACTGGCTACCTCACGCTTGCGCTCAAGCAAAAAGTCACCCTGCGGGTAAAACATGTTAGCGGTGTTACCGAGCCAGGGGTAGCCGTAGCTGGCCGAGGACGAGGCAGCAGCACCTGCAGAGGAAGGACCTGAAGAAGATCCTGCTGAGGAGGAACCGGAACCGGAACCTGAACCAATAGAAGGGTCAAAGTAGCCTTGGTGGAGCTGTTGTTGTTGTTGCTGCTGCTGCTGTTGCTGTTGCTGTTGCTGCTGCTGTTGCTGTTGTTGTTGCTGCTGCTGCTGCTGTTGTTGTTGTTGGTACGAGGGTTGAGTGGGGAGCGAAGGGATAAAGGCACCGTATTGCGAAAAAGCATCGCTGAAAAAGGTACCCGTCGTTCCGCCAAAGCTCAACGTCTCCCCAAAGGCCGAAGGATCAATGGCCGTCGGGTCACCACAACCTTGTTGAAGGACCGAATAAGGCATCGAGTCAAAAAAGTGGCCATCCAACAAAAGATTGTACTGCATCAACTCAAGAGGTTGCATGTCCCCCATCAAGTTGTAGGGGCTTCCGATCTCTTGCAGCGCGGCTGCGGTCGACGCTGCCGCTGCCGCTGCTGCTGCTGCTGCTGACGCGGCAGTCGACGGAGATGAAGTAGGCACGGCATGCGTAGTGCTTTCAGCAGCAGGCTGCTGTGGAGACTTGAAGCCAAAATCAAAGTCGTGCTGTGGTTGCGGCTGCTGTTGTTGTTGATGTTGTTGCTGAGCAAGCAACAATTGATGTTCTTGAACCATATAATCGAGAATATAGTTGCCGTCGTCCTGGAAAACGCGCTGTTGTTGTTGGGACTGGGGCTGAGGTTGTGGCTGTGAGGTAGGCGGGTCAAGCATGGACTGAGTGGCGACTTGTTCGAGTTGCCGCTGGTCTTGAGTAAAGGCTAGCATATTGGCCATACCAGGAAACCCTTCGCGGACAAGGGCCTCGGCAATGAGTGGATAGACAAGCGGCAACGACATTGTGTCCGAGGCCGAGGAGGCAGCGGTAGAAGAAGAAGCCGAGGAAGAAGAAGCTGAAGAAGAAGAAGCGTAAGAACTATAATCGACAGCGACAGCACTTGTAGGAGTGGTAGCGGTGGCAGAAGAAGAGACAGGAGAGTGGTGATGTACGGGAGAGTGCGCGTGAGAGTGCGAGTGCGCGTGAGAGTGTGAGTGTGGATGTGAGTGAGAGTGAGAGTGTGAGTGCGAGTGAGAGTGTGGGTGAGAGTGAGAGTGAGAGTGAGAGTGTGCGTGTGAGAGGTGAGAGAGGTGGTGGGAGGAAGGGTGGCTGGGAGGGTCCATGGCAGCGAACTTGGTCAGGGCCGGTGAGGAGAGTGTGTGTGAGTGAGAGGCGAGGATGGTATCGGAGGATGGGTCGGCAGTGGTGGTGGAAGTAGCCGAGGTTGGAGGAGACTGTTGCTGGAACTGGAGTGACTCGAAGGTCGAGAGACAGGTCTCGAAAAGGGCCTTGGCCGAGGGTGGGTCTTGATAGCGAGGCGAGTGTCGAGGCAGGTCCATGAGGGTGGGAGCAGGAGAAAGAGCCGGAGAAGAAGCCGGGGAGAAAGTCGGAGAAGAGGAAGAGGAAGAAGAGGGATAGTTGGAGAATGGAATCAGATGATGATGATGATGATGATGAGAAGGATGAAGAAGAGAAGGAGAAGAAAGAGGAGGATGGGCCTGAGAAGGAAGGAGTGAAGAAGAAAGAGATGTACTGCGGGTGGAGTGCAGTGAGGCCATATAAAGGATAGAGCAAGAAAGAATGGACAGACAGACGGATAACGAGAGAGAGAGAGAGAGAGAGAAAAAAAAAAAAAAAAAAAAAAAAAAAAAAAGGTTCTGGCCTGGGGCAAAGAGCAAAAAAAAAAAAATAAGAGTGAGCACCCGTCTTTGTCGCCCGTCACTCGGGTACAGGGACAGACACACCCAGGGACACTCTACAGGAAGTTGCAGGTAGAAAGAGGAATGCAAAGGGCGCCAGGAGTTGGGTGCCCGATAAGCTGAGATTTGAAGTCGTGGAAGTGATCAAGAAGCAAAAATGGCCGTGCAGAAGAGAAAGAGTCTCGTCGTTTTGGGTCACAGGAGAGAGAGAGAGAGAGAGAGAGAGAGAGAGAGAGAAAGAGAGAGAGAGAGAAAGACGATGAGAAGGAAAGTGAAAAAAATATTTTATATATATAAAAAAAAAAAAAAAAAAAAAAAAAAAGTAAATCAGAGTCAGGGCATGAAAGAGAACAGAGAGAGAGAGAGAGAGAGTAAAAGCGAGAACAAGAGGGGGGCGAGACCTCGGTTTTTATGGCATCCGCGTGGACGTGTGAGAGCTGGTCAACCCGCGCGGGCCTCACACCCGACCAGCCCTGCCTTGTCCACATTTGCTCTCTTGCTCTTTCTCACTTTCTCTTATTCTTTTGTTCTCTCTTTCTTCTCGTTCTTTCTTTCTTTCTTTCTCTCTCTCTCTCTCTCTCTCAATCGCCCAACCCGATGAGACTCGAATCCAGGACGACGCACCAACCAGCAGGCCTGTCTACCTTAGCGTGTGCTGTGGGTTCCCGGCTCTCGCCCACTCGCTCTGGCCTTCTCGTTATTGACTTTTTTTTCTTTTTTTTTTCTCTCCCGTCCTGTCCTTAATTCAAACAGAGTTGGAGGGCTGCTCCGGATCTTACTTCTGAACAAGGTGCGATCGGGGCAGTGGCATGCTGCGAATTTTGCTTTGTTCATATTTTTCTTTCTTTTTTCCACTATGATTGCAAATGAGAAGGAGGCTGCAGCAAGGGATGAGCGGCAACGGGCATGAGAGACAGAAAGAAAGAGGGAAAAAAAAAAAAAAAAAGAGAGAGAGAGAGAGAGAGAGAGAGAGAAAGAGAGAGAGATCAAAAAAACAGATGGGTGTGCAGGGCGTACGAGGAGCGGGATATGGATATGCAGGCGATGAATAATAGGGTGTCTGTTTGTTGTGGTATTCATAGACGGGTGCAGCACTTGCGCCGTCGCCGCCTCCCCGGCCGTCCAAGGGGGGAGGGAGGGTTTCTTTATTTTTCTATTCTATTCTTTATTTTTCTCTTTCTTTTCTCATGCTCAGCGTTTCCCAAATACAGAAAAAAGAGAGTATGAGAAAGAGAGAGAGAGAAAGAGAGCAGTGCAGCGCATCGCAACCTTGTTGCACGATGCAAGCGCAGCACTTGCGAGTCCCAGGAGTTCAGTGGCAAACGTGTTGGACAAGGGACGTTGATGACCTGCATGATGTTTTGCAACAAAGAGAGAGAGAGAACAGAGAACAGACAGAGCGAGGAGAGCATGAGAGTCTATCTCTCGAGCTAGTCTATCGGTCATAAAAAGTCTATTAAATTCACCATCGTAGTCTATCCGTCTTTTTTCTCTCACTCCCTCTCACTTACTCACACATACACACACACACTCTCTCTCTGTGCGTCTCTGTGTAATCAATGTCAAAAAGGAGAGAGAGAGCCGTGTGAGTGAGGTGAGTGAATGAGCATGCAGCGCACGGCGAGCATCCCAAGCGAGCGTTCTAGGTCCAGTCCGATTCCGTCCCTGTCGGCTCTCTCGGAACAGCCTCTCTCTCTCTCTCTCTCTCTCCCCCCCCCTCTCAATCCTCACCCTCCTCGTCCCCTTCTTCCTCCGCCAAAGCGCGTGCAAACCCAATTTAGTCGCCGTCCACAGACACGCCCGAGAATCCCCTTCCGAATTAAGCCCGCGGGAAAGATGGCCCAATGCCGTTGTCGTCGTTTCCTTCCTCTCCTCTCCCTATTCCTCTCTCCTGGTGCTCCTCCTTATTAAAAGCCGGGTTGGAATGCCACGAAAACTTGCCCCACCCACTCTAGGGAGGGGGCTCTCTAGTGATTTAGCTGGAGCGGGCGCCGAAGAGCCGGGGAAAGAGACTCGGTTGTAGTGAACGTTTTTTATCCAAGCGGCAAACATCCTGTGGGGCCTCCTCCAAGCCCCCTACCTGCGGGGAGTGGACAGGGATATCCGTTGCCGCTGTAGCGAGTCAGTGTGGAAGAAATAGAGAAGGAATCACCGACACGACACGAATGACCCTCGTGAGGTTCAATCTTGCCACGCACTCGGCACGCCTGCCGGGAAACAGTGACTTGGAGCCATTGGAGCCGACGGGACAGTGCTCCAGGGAATAGCAGATACCACGGATCTTCCCCACACCCACGGGAGATGAAGGAGGCCAAAAAAAGAAAGGGGAGGGGAGAAAGACGAGCAGAGGAAGCCCGCATGACGACTAACAGACAAGCTCCATGCATTACTTTCTTGACCACACTAGGCAAGAAAAGGAGCCGGCAAGAGCGGCCCGGCATGGCCAGTGCTCTGTGGTTACTGCGCTGGCGTCAACTGGGTTGAGCGGCCAGCAAGAAAGTGAGGCGCCTGCAGTAAAAAAAAAAAAAAAAAGGGCCGGTGCTTATTCTCTTGCGCCCAAGATGGCCCCTCGGCCCGTTTGAGCAAGTCGCTGTCTACTTTCCAACGGCTCATGCCGCGCACTAGTCTCTGCGCAACGGATAAAGATGCGTCTGTCTACCTTCGTCACTCCGAGACCTTGGTGTGGTCATTGTCTATATGACATTAGATAGAAACTATTTCGTCATGGCAAGACGAGGTCCAGAATGGCTAGAAGTTGTCTACAATGACTTGCCATGATCGACAATGGCTAGTGGGTAGCCAGCAATAGTGGCCAACCGCCTTGGGCGCCCTCGTCAGAGCAATGACGCGCTCGGTCATGTCAGGCCGAGCTTGTTTTTTTGTTTCTTCGTTTTCTCGCGACGCTCTTCTCCTGATCTGCATTCTTTGCGGGACAACACTGCCACTGTGGCCGCAGCAGTATTTGTCATTCCCCCGACGCAAACAAGCAAATGGATCGCTTGGAGCCGGTTCAGAGAGCAACAGGAGAAAGGGGCGTCGAGGGTCCGAAAACCCAAAAATACCTTCTGTGGCAGTGCGGCTAGTTTGCTCTTGGCCTATCCGCAACGACAATTGAGTTGGTTGTGACAACCTCCTGGGGAGGACTTCTGCACATGGCGAATCAGCCTGCAGGCATGGCATGTCTGAACAAACAATCAACAACAACACACTCGGGAGGGACAATTGACAAGACGACTCACAAGGGTCAACAAAAAAAAAAGTTTTGAATGGGCAAGGTGCATCCGGGCCTGTTATTTTTACCCACTACTGTTCGAGAACCTACATGTTCTTTCCAGCTTGATGAAATGAAGGCGCGGACAAAACAAAAATGGGCGGGAGACCCAAAAGCAAAGAACGAAAGAAGAATGAGGGCCTCTCTCATCACAAAGAGTTTGGTCGAATGCCACTTGAGTACACATCCACCAGCTTCTTCTTAACCTAACCAACTATTTTTATGGCCTCAAGAAAGAATCGAAGCCTTCCTCCTCCTCCTCCCCTTCCTCGGCTGTCTGGTGGCCCTTTCGCGCTCATTACTGTCACTCTTCATCCCTTCTGCGCTCGCGCTCCCGCGCGCCCAGTCTTTTTTGATTTGGCTCTGTCGGCTTCGTCATCTTTCTCTTGTCGTCCACTCTTCTTGAAGCACCCTCACACACGCCAACACAGATTTCACTCTTTCTCTCACTTACTCCTAGATCATGTCCACTCTCCTCCTCTCCTCCACATATGTAAAAATAGGGAAATGACTCAATGGAGCACAAGGTGTTGCCGAACAAGGGAGGGGGCGTTTTTGTCCTACGCAAAAAAACAAAAACAAGGAACAACGTGCAGGTCCTTGTTCGTATCTTTCTCTCTCTCTCGTTTCTTTTCCCTAATGCGCTGGCTTGTTTCCTTTCCTCAAAGCTCAGAGTCGACTGCATGCATTCGTTCCTGTTTAGTTCAGGTGTAGTGAGGCCGACTCTTGTTCATCGACCCCTCATATGCAATTAGACAATGGGCACTGCCACATGAATTACAATGAATAGACATTCAATAGGCTCGTCGATGCTTCTCTCTCCTCTTCCTCGATGCTCTTGTGAGCATTTCTGGTCAGATGTAAACAGTGCGTTGTGTAATGAACTCTCCATGCGTGCTGCCTGTTTGCCATGCTTAGGACCAAGTGCAGGGATGTGAAAGCGTCACGAGAGAGAGAAGAGAGACATCATGGCATAACCTCACACGCACGCACACACGCACACACGCACGCACGCACAAACAGCTTTCCTGTCCACTGAGCGAGATGAGTGAGCTGAGAAGGCTGCGAGGAAAGCTGGAGAAAGGAGTTGATGAGGATTCTTCGAGAATGAGCTGGGTCCTTCTCTAAGCATCAATGCACCAATTTCTCTCGCTCTCTGTCTCTCTCTCTCTCTCTCTCGCTCGCTCTTTCGCTCATTTTCTCTCTTTCTCACTTTCCATTGTGTTGTGCCCTGGTCCACTTTGCTGGGGTGGAGGGAATCGTGTATCTCTCTCTGTATCTCACGTATCAAGGTCATAATACTGTCTCGACTTGCGCGGTGCCTGAATCCCCCTTTTTGCCCCTGCCTTTCTGCGCCTCTTCAATTCCGATCGACAAGGAAAAAAAGAAAGAAACTCAATTTCAAACACGGTTGTCCCAAGATCACTTTTTTGGGTGGATTGAGACATTCTCTTCTTTGACCTGACCCCGAAACTCGCCTGTGGAGGAGACAGAGATAGCATAGGCCACTAAACGTGTCCAGGTGGCCCTCTGGATTCGGGTTTCCTCCTCGGCACCCCCTCCCCCCCTCGATTTTTTTTTTTTTGCCTAAAGGCCGCCTTTCGCAATCTGTGATCCCTCGGCACGAATGGCCCGTTCCCAAAGGCTTTCCCATGCGACACAGCGACCGCTCACTTGTGCTGGACCAATGCAGTGAACGGACGTGCACGAGTTTTTTTTTTTTTTTTTCTCTTTTTTAGTTTTGGAACCCAATGATGGCGGCTCGATCGTATCCGAGTGCAAATGAGAGAGTCTGTGCTCGCTGGCCCTTTTTTTTTTTTTTTTTTTTTCCGCCAGTCACAGTCTTAGTTTTCACTGCTCCTCTTTCTTCTTAATATCTACTTCTCCTCGGCCTTATTTCTCTCCTACATTCCCTCCGCGGAACGTCCCTTTCGCCTCCCTGACGGGTACTCGATCAAAGTGCTCTTGGTTAGTCTACAACACGGCCAGTTGGAAGTAGCAATAAAGACCATGATTAGGGGGGAGGGGAAAGAGAGAGAGAGAGAGGGGACGATAGTCAAGAATGACTAGGGATGGGCTGGAGTGGAAGTGTGAGAAGGAAGGGATAACGAGCAGGGGGGACTACGGAAACACCCACGGACTGCGCGTTTTTGCTAAGAGCAAATTATATTACGCGCAAAGTAAATACATACCGACCAAAAGATGTACACCCCAAGTCCAGAAATCCGAACCCCGCGCGCCAAGAGGAAAAAAAAAAAGAAAAGAAGGAAAGAAGGAAAGAAAAAGGAGAGGGAGAGAGGGAGCAGGGCCAGACCTACAATATCTGTCGGTGTCTCCGAGATTGGTTTGGTTACACTTTCTTGGAAGGCGTTTTTTTTTTTTTTTGTTTTTTTTTTATGGAAGATGGATCTCGATCAAACGCCACGCTATTCATAACCTAAGTTTAGGGCAAATGACAAATGACAAGGACATTTTCATGGTGGAGGAAGAATCCCTTCATGAAATTATTTGCAACACGAACACCCAAAAAAAAAAAAAAAAAGACCCCCTCCCCCACCCAAGTCGGACCTTTGATATCTGGAACATGAACCAAGAAATTCAAATGAGCTTGAGCTTGAGAGTAGCAAACCTGACTTCAAAGTGTAAGAGAACGCAGGGTCCTGTTGCGCCAGAATATGTTCCTTGATCGAAAAAAAAAAAAAAAAAAAAAAGAGTAATAGATTGATGACTTGGTAAATGGGGGCCTCACCATTGGGCTTACCTTCCCCAACCCAACTGTCATTTGAAGCACCTACGAAAAGCCAGGCTCATGCATTAGTGCGAATGAACAGGACTCATTATGATATGGAGTGTACTGTCGAATTAAAGCAAGACATGTCTTTTTTGCCAAGAGAGCAACGCGGAACAGGATCGACATACAAATATCCTCCTCTTTGCCATATTATAAAAAAAAAAAAGAAAAAAAACAGGCTCAAAATGTTACCTATGGAATATACACTACAGTTGAAGAGCTTGATGTCGAACTGGACAAGGGCATTATCAATTGAGCAGAAACCTGGACGAGACGAGAGGAGGGTTTTTTTCTTCCGAGAGTCCTATTCTCCGCTCAACAGGCACGGACATGATAGCCAATAGTACAAAAAAAAAAAAAAAAAAAAACAAGGGACCCCACATAAAGCAGATATGACCGATGGCCTATTGATTTCTTCTTCTTTCTTCTTCTTCAACGACACTGGAATGTGATTCGATAGCTCCTTTTGTTTCGCAAAGGCAACCTGGTACTACTTTCCAAGACGAAATCACAACTCGTTCTGTTCATGACACTCTTGTGGGTAGTTGCCCTTTTTTGGACTTGCCACCGTGACCAAAGTTGACAAGTCATAACTAACTTGTGCAAAAGTAGCGGGGGACAAAAAACAAAAAAAAACAATAAGGCACACTCATTTGTTCCAGTCATTTTTCTTTTATTCTTTATTACAAGCTCACTTGTATCTCGAAGGACAACAGACAACAACAGAGGTGTGTGTATGTTTGTGTGTGTGTGTGTGTGTGTGTGTGTGTGTGTGTGGGTGTGAGTGAATGTGTTGTTGCCCCACCTTATCACTTTTAACTTCATCCCCGATTGAATGTCGATCGGGGGTGGGGCAAGGTAGCCAAGGGCAAAAGGGCTCCTCACATTAGCCAGGTCAAAGGTCAAACACGTCCATCCCATGGGTTAAAAGGGCGGATCGCAACCAAAAAAAGACAAAAAAGAAAAAAAAAAGAAGAAGAAGAAGAAAAAATCTAATGGTGGCAAAGATCACGGACAACATCATAACAAAAACTGTACTGAGCAGCAGTCTGGACCATTAACATTCGGTCTTGTCGGAAAGATTCCAATACCTCAAAGATGATGTCCCGATCCCCTTCCACGTCGTACCAACGATCTCTCTTGTCCACAGCCACGGTGGTAGCTGTAGTGGAGGAGGAAACCGAGCCCATTCTCAGGTCCGTTGCTGCATGCACGATTTTGCCACCATCACCCGCGGCGCCAATGCTCTTCTCCATCGTGTCTGACAAACTGGCCAGTGACAATGACGACAAGGATGGCGTAAAAGGAGCAACAAGGTGTGGATATTGAACATGTTCTAAAACCGAGAGCACTGTATCAATCACACAAAAGGTGCCTGTTCGGCCACACCCTGCACTACAATGAACCACCGTTGGTCCAAACACTGCTGGCTCTGATCGAGTCTTGGCCTGTTGGGTCTGCATCGCCTTCCAGACTCGAATCTCATGCAAAATATTACGGAGGTCTGTTGATTGCGTAGGTACACCATGATCGGGCCATCCCTGGTAATGAACCAAAAGTACTTCTTTTCCTGGTCCGTGTGGCTGTTGCTGCTGTGGCTGTGACGATGACGACGCGTCTTCTTGGATCCAGTGATGTACAGAAAGATGCCGGTATATGACCTGTTGGTTCTGAAAATCTTCCTTGTCATCATTCTTGACCACAATCTTCAACTTTTTTGACCCCGCTGAATTGAATTCATAGGTATCTGATTGACCTGCCTTGGGCCAGTATCGTTCCGCCTTGGGTCCTCGATGACGCCGATCCTCCGAAACTGTAGTAAGGCAAACAATGACCCGTACATTTTGTTCCACCACCATTCTCCAAAATTTGGGATGAGTTATAGGGAGAGGGGCCTGAGTCGCAATGTATCCACTCCAATCGTGTGGAAGAGAGCTCTTTAGGGTTCTTGGACTCGAGATAAAGTTGGCATTGATGTAGGTCTCTTCCGAGGAGAGAGTTGAGGTTTGACTTCCAGAGGGTGGGGCGGTGATCCGTGTGGTGGTTGGGGTGCTCGAGGTTTGGGGTGGATCCAGTCCGACCTTGACTTGAGAGTGAGCATAGGGTAAGATGTTTGAGTCTAGGGAACCAAAAAGGAAAACGCCACAACGGGACCGTGAGCGACCGAGGATAAATAATAATAATAATAATAGCAGCTGTGGGGAGGGGATCCAGGAAATGTGGGATGGAAATGAAATGAATAGATGCACAGCAAAAATGAAAAATAAATAAATAAATAAAGGGTCTTCAATTACACCGATTCAAGTCTTGGACTTGGCCCTCGACGGCATGTGCCAAGTTGAATGGAGCATTCGGTTGAAGGGCCTTTTGGAGTCGTTCGCGTTCAACTCGATCGAGTTGTCGAAAAAGGTGATGCTGAAATTCAGATGCCCGAGTGGAGGAAGGGGAAGGTCGCAGAAATCCTGGGAGCCTTGATGTAGAGGAAGACACGGACATGGTATGGGTTGGATCTAGATTTTGGGTATGAATGAGCGTGTTGAGCGTCGGCGCCCTGTTTAGTGTGCGTGTGTGTGTGTGTGTGTGGAAGGAGCGGAGGAAGGAGGAGAAAAAGGATATTTTTTACTCAATCTACAGCTGTTTTTAAAATATTGAGAAGAAAACCCCATTTTGTTAGCACATTTTTGTCAGATATTTTGGCACATTTTTGTCAGATATTTTGGTCATTTTTTGAGTCTTGCCGCTCACCTTTGTGTATCCCTCTCAGAGGGGCCCCCATGGCTCCGCATTGGGAGTTGAGGGCGGGTTTTGGATCCAGCAATTAGCGACTGGTGTTCATGTTGATATGGCCTGAAAGGTCGAATAGGCTTTCGGCCCCGCTTTGGCTTGGGACTCTTGGCCTCCTTCACCTCCATACTTTCTTCCTCCTTCTTTTCCTCCTCATCCACTTCCATATTTTTCTCAATCACCTCCTCTTTCCCCATCATTTCCTCCTCGCCGTTCTCCTCACCTAACCCCAGAGCAGTGAATCCTGCGATAGCAATGTTCATGCTCGCTTGGCCGTCCCGAGGCCTCACCGTGTACCCGGCCAGAAAGCCACAGCATGCAGGGTTGATACACTCGACCGCACCATGGATCCGAACTATCTTGGACTTGCCATCGATCAGTCTACGCTGGCGCGCGAGCCTCGTTTTCTGAAAACACAGGTGGCAAGTTTTCGAAGTCATAAATTCGTCAGTGATGCACACTACACTGTGCTGCCTGTGCTCCGCGCGGATCTTGGTGCCCCCTCTGCGGGCGTGGCCTCCCAAGCGTGATCCAACAGCAGATCCCGCCGCACCAACAAATCCGACATATCGCACGTCAGGCCGGGTCTTCGTGCAGTAGCCTGGGTGGCAGAACCTTGTCGATGAGTTTTTCTGAAACTCAAACCGGGAACAGCGGCTGCAATAGCCACTGTCTTTGTCGACCGAGGTCAGACCATGTGCCTGAGGTGGTAGCGATTGGATGGCACGTTCAGCTGCCTGACGCCGTACAGCACTGCAGAGTGCTGCTTGGGCCCTTCTGGAGAAAATGGCCTGAGTCTTCTTGGCCTTGACGAGAGATCGGGTCTGGTTAAATTCACGCAATGTCGCCGACACCGATGCTCTGGCTGCTTGGGCAGTCTCCACAGCGCTTATTGTCGAGGCGTTTGCAAACGATGCATCTATGGAAGAAATGCTGTCCAGTGCCTGTTGTACAAGCTCACTCTTCTTGTGTTTCAAGAGATCCTGTCGGACTTGGGCGAGTTTTCGGGTCCTTGACATCTCGTTCAGTTGTCGGGCAGTGATGGTGATGGTGTCGGGCAATTTCAACGCCTTTGCCTCCTTCCGGACCTGCTTTTTCTCCTCCAGAGTTCTTGGCATAGGTGGTGGAAGATTAATGTCGCTATCCACCAAACCTAAAAAGAGAAGTAAGCAGAATGAGAATGGGCTTGAAATTGGCAAAACAACTATTGGTGTATTCTCTTTGCATAAACTTACTTTCCAAAACGTGGAAGCGGCTCACTGCGACCTGGATTTCGGGAATAGTCACTGGTAAGTTTTCCGACATCTTGACCAGCCCAGGATCTTCGGCCCATGTGGCCACCACTCGAGTCCTTCCTGCTTGCGACTTTGTCCCGTGTGATGACGCCAAGTCAGAGATATCAATGCCTTGAGGTGTGTCCTCTGCTCGACTGTGGTCCCAAGTCGAGATGGTAAGGGTCGGTTTGTTGGGGTTCATCGCAGTCTTGCTTTTAGATGAGTTAGAAGCAGTACTCTTGGCCCCGGTAAGGACCCGGGACCAATAGTTCAAATACTTTTTCGCTTGTGCATAAGCGTCCTCCAGCTTCATGAGCTTTTTTTGCTCTTCGATCCGCAGTTGATACTGTTGGTCCTTGAGTTGTCCGAGCTGATGATGGCGCTCTTCCGGTGAACTCTGCCTAAAGGCGCGTGCGGCGACAGTGCAACGTCTCCGCAAGGTGCGAACAATCTTTCTTGGATCATCCAGTGTCTTTTTCAGATCATTGATACTCGATTTTGTTGTGTCGATCTTGGCCTCGACCTCCTCCTTCGTGAGACCACATTGTACGAATGCTCGCTTCCATCGACCAGTGTCTACAGTGCCTCTGGTAACTTTGATTTTGTGTTCATATGTGCTGACGACAGGTTGCCGTGTGCCACCGGCAGGGATCTGCGGACCAGAGAGCTGAATCATGCCTTTGTTGATGTACACCATGCTACAATGAGAGAGAAAGCGTGTGAGTGTAAAAGTTAATTGGACTGCTCGTAACAAGAGAACGTGCTCAGAGTAACAAAAAAAGCTCTCGGTGCATACCGTTTGCCAAACCTGAAACCGTGGTCCACACAGGCCTTTTCTATCTTGTGCCAGTCAAAGAATGATTTGAATACCTGTGACTTGTTCGACTCTGGGCTTGTAACATTCTGAACATTGGTGAGAGGCTGTCCCTGGACGTCTAAAATATCAAAATGGCCTGCCTTCTTGTTGCATAGTGTCTCGAATAGCTGTTGTGCGCCTAGAAGAAGGCCATGAAGGCTTCCTGTCGCCATGTGCGGGCAAATCTTGCGTGCGTAATCCTTATGACCCAATAATCCAAGTATTGCATTTGAGATTAAGATCAGAGGCGCGTCGAGTGCAACATGTTGAGTGTGTGGACGGTAATTCCCTTCGACTGGACCTTTGTATCGCTTAGGGACGTAAGGTCGGAGGCAATTAACGATTCTCGTTACTACGGAGAGCTCTTTGTCGGTAAAATCCTTGTCTTCAAAGGCAGATTCACGGACATGCTCAAGGGAGTAGTTAGTCCTGGTCGACGGCGACTCCAATAAGACTTTAGCTAATGCCTGTAGCGATGCGAGGCGTTTGCGATCTGGCTCCATGACTTTTGTGTCAACAGCGGTCGGGTTTGCGAGGATACTAGGTGCTTCAACATCCATGAGCTGGTCTTGTGCAACTTGCATGTCTAACTCAAGCATCCTGAGCTCATATTCTCCATCCAGATCACTCGGTTCTTGCTCGTCCAACTCTTCCAACTCTTGTTCGTCAAGCATGTCTTCGTCAGTAGTCATTTCGGGCATCGGCGGTAGAGGCTTGATTAGTGATGTGTCGCCCCCGCTCGGTGCAGTCTTAATGTCGTTCAGTCGTTGGATGTTGAGAATAAAGCGCCTGATGGCCGTATCCTGACTCTTCTGAAGACTGTCACACAGATGGTCGCACTCCTTCTTCATAGCATGTCGCCAGTGGGAGGCTGTCAGGCCTGACTGCTTCCTCTGCATCTCCTTCTTCGCCTTCTTTTTTTTTTTCTTCTTCTCTACGAATTTGGACTTATTCGCTTTTTGTTGCTGGCCGCTCGGTTCGGTGCAAGATGATACCTGAATAAGAACCTTAAAAGGTGGTCGAGGCTTTTGTTGAATCCGACTCCTTCCCACATGTTCGAGATCATGGTAGCGCACTGGCGAAGATGAGCTTCCATAAGCTTTGTTGTACCCTCTCTTGCCGTGAATAGTGGGCGATGGTCAGATTCACGGGACAGTGACATAGAGAGATTGCTCCACTGCGGGTGGTCAGTACTGTCCTTGCGTGAGATGAGAGGGCCATTCTCAGCTGCTGTCGGGCCAGATGAGGATGATGAGATATTGACAACCTTACGATCAGTGAAATGGGTGACAACTTTGGACAGGTGGTTTTGGGAAAACAGGTCCATAATGTCTTTATGAAAGTTTCCTTTGCCCGCCTCAATCGTGTCTTGAAGGCCCATGGGGAGAGGAGACACATCAAGGTACCTCTCCTCCTCTGGAACGGAGACCCCTTCTGGAAGCAGTTCAGACAGGTCGAGGCGGCCTGTTGTGCCATACAGATCCCCCCGGGCCACCTACAAGGAGTTAAGTAAAAATCAGTCACTACCTTACACCATGGCCATGTCGAATGTTAACAGCGATAGACAGATGTGGAAGGTGTAACTTACTATCAAAGTCATCTTGTGCACTGTCGAATACATTTGCTCGACCATGTCCGACGTTGAGCGTTGCTGCGCGTCAAGCAGTTCAACAATGTGTTGCGTCCAGTTCTCCGAGTCATCTACTGCCATTTCATTGTCGCCATCGACATCGAAATCGTCTCGGAGAACTTGCCCCAGCGACACGGAACATGACCTCCAATTTTTGGTGTCGGGCTCGTCATCATCGTCACCGGCGGTACCTGACGGAGCCAGTGGTCCAGTTTTTGCAATTTTCTTTCCAGTGGCCCTTACCGTCTCTGATTCCCTCATATCAAATGCGGCTGTCCAAATTGCATCGGCGTTGTTCTCCACTGTGGCTCGCCATAAAGTGATCACATCACTGTCAGCTGCAGCCCTCATGTCATTCTTTCAAATTTACCGAAGATCGCGAAATGATATCAGCGATGTTGTTCCGGTAGTAATCCTCCGCAAAAACGTCATCGTCCTTCTGGGGAGGACAGCCAAAGCGAGCTGAGTTTCCTTGAATGCGCTCTGGCGTTGTGATGAGGCTGCATCTCGGGTGTTCTTGTCTTGGTTGTTGACTGGAAGAACTTTGTGATGTCTGCTACTGCGTCCTCTTGAAGGCGCCGTAAGCTATTTTCAAGAGTCGATGAGAGAGTCAGTGGGCAGTGGTACAATTTTTATGTTTTGTATGAGAGGTGAGAGTGGATTCTGCCTTACCATCCTTGTTTCAGAGCTTCAATCATGCTCGCTTTAGTGTCATCTGCCAACTTTCTCTTTTGTCGCAGCGGTTCCTTCCTCGCGTGGTCGCGATATGTCGCGCTTCTTCCCGGGTGAGGCGATACTGCGCTGTTCCTGCAGGGGGACGGTGACAACTGTGGTGAATTAAAAACTCGTTGTATGCGCCTCGTTGTTGCACGGTTGGTGAATTCTAAAACCAGGTACTCGCTTGTTCCGGCAATGCTATCTATGCAATGGAATAGGGCGCAGACCTTGGTGGGTTGGGGTGACACGCCAGAGACGGCAGGTCGAAAGACGCGTGGTTTCGCGCGATTCGAGAATAGGAAAATGGTGTACCCGAGATTCTCGGCTACAAACTTGAATAAGAGGAGTGTCTTTGGCGGCACCAGAATTGGTTCTACCTCAGGGTCGTCCGTTGTGAGTCGCAAGTTGTAGGCTGGTGGCCCTGGCGTCAGGAAGGTGTCCACTAAGAATCGCCCAAGGGAATTCTGATTGCCAGTGTTCACGAAGACTCCGTGGTCCAGCAGACCTTTCAGGGCGCCATTGGTGTTCTCGCGACAAACAAATCGCTGTCGACCAAGGCATGCTCTAGACGATCCAAAAAAAACTCTTTTGGGAACGGGAGTCGCGCCCATTTGGCGATTGCTGCTTTCACCACCCGGCCATGGAGGAGGGTCGGCTCCTGGATTAATATTTGTCATCACAGGAACGATTTCGATGGTGACTGACATGATGGTACGTGGTGGGAGGGTGGTGGGAGGGTGGTGGAAGAGCGATAGATGGAGAGTGATAGATGGAGAGTGATAGATGAGGATGGAGGAGGAGGAAGAAGTGATGTAATGGAGGAGGAATGATGGAAGAAGAGTGATGGACGAGGAGTTATATAGACGACTGTGGACACACAAACCTTGATGACCACGCTATTGATTTGAGTACAGCAAAAAATTTTTTTTTTGCTGAAAAACATAAGAAGTTCAGCAAAAAAAATTGAGTTGAAAAATATAAGCGGGGTAATCTAAAATGTTTGGTGGAAATAAGTGCTCTCATCCCATGCTTTCCCCCCCCCTCGGATTGCTGAAAATGCTGAAAATGCTGAAAATGCTGAAAATCTACTGCAGAAAAGAGTCTTTATTATTACCCCTATCTACCATCTTTTCAAAATCATATCGAAAGAGTAGTTCTTTCAGCTCTTCTCGTAGTGCTTTATCCACGCAGCGTTTATCTCTCACCGCCTCGAGTCCCTTAAAGATACTGTCCCATTTCTCTGGGGTTGTATTGACGCTTGAGATCGCCTCACGTTCGGGGGTAATATTTCTCATTAAAGTGATCTTGGCCTCTTCGATGGCCAGCTCTTGTTCTGTGGGTTGGTAGTGGCCATTTCCGATAACCTCGCCTTTGACTTTTGCTACAATCTGTTCAAAAAATGCCTTCTCTAATTTCTCCAGTTTAATATTAACTTGAGGCTCCACTGGACGATGGGCCTCTTCTCCTTCAGAGATAGGCCACTGACGAAGCCTCTTCTTCAATGCATCAGAGATGGTAGGCGTCTTCGCCCAGCAATGCCGGACAGTTGTTGGTTTGATGTGGGTCCACGCATAGGGAATCAACGTCCATGCCTCGCCACTTGAAGGATTTTTTTTTTTTCGACCATGCGGGCAATGGATGTACGGCGGGTAAGAGACTTCAGGTAAAAGTGCTTGAAGACAGCAATGATCCCTTGATCAAGCGGCTGTGTAATAGCAGTAGAGTTGGGAGGGAGTCGTTCGACTCTAAGATGAGTCCAATTCCTTCCCTCGTACCAATTGACTTCTCCATCTTTATGTTGAGGTGCCGAGTCCATAAGCAGGAGAGCTTTTTTTGTTAGTTGGCTATCAAACTTATCGAGCCATTTTATGAAGGTAGGACTTGTCATCCATCCGCTATCTGTCTTGTGCACCGCCATCGGTACTCGTTCGTCGTGAATGATATTCCTAGCAATGTGCTTTTGCTACTCGGTGGTGTTAGCAATTGTTTTAAGACCCAACAATTTGAACTATTGCGCACATATTGGCCGGTATGACTTACAAATGATGAGCGGTTGCAGTGAATCCATCTCTTTCTGCTTTAATAGCGACGAGCCCGTTGCGTTAAACACAAAAACATGGCAGTTACCCTCGAGTTCCTTGCTGGTTTGCTACCAGCTTTAAACTCGGGTGTCGTGAGAGACCGCGTGACAAGCTCTGTCAGATGGAACCCGCACTCGTCGCAATTGTAGATGTCTTCTGGGTCATATTGGTCACAGATATCTCGAAGCTCTTGAAGCCGAGGCTGGATTGCAGGAACGTCTACGGAGCCTGCTTGACCATGGAGTTGGACGTATGCAACATCGTATTTCTCTTTGAAAGCCGTGAAAAAAAGAACTGGATAGCGATTTGGTATTTTTTCAGTGTTTGGTGGCCATCTTCTCGCAAAATAATTAGAAACAGGTTGCCGGCATCCTTTAAAGACGTTCCGTTGACGGGTAGATTTTGTTTGCGTTGGCAGATGAGCCATTCGTAAAGAGACTCCATTAGTAGTTCATCTTTTGATTTGACCACATTGAGTGCGCCTGAAGGGAGACGGCGCGAGGCTTCGGATATCTCTTTGTGGTTTCTCAACCAAACAGAAAACGTCGTCTGTTTAATGTTGTAAAGCTTGCAAAAGGTTTCTTGACTCCAGGCCCGCAAAGTTTTAGGATCCTCAGAGGCACGCCTGTTGTGGGCCAGGAACTGGGCCACCAAAGCAGTTTTTTCCTCGAGCGAATATCTAACCTTGGAGGAGGCGTGCGTTGCAGCGGGTACTATGATATCCTGGAGTTGTCGGTTCTTCTTTGCATCTTCAATCTGCCAAGCAACCAGCTGAGCTCGTCGTTCTTGGAATACACTGAGGTCTGCTTGTGAGAGCTCTTTCTCGCTGACAGGCGCAAGCGCGCGAGCTCGCTTAGTACTGTAAGATTCGGTCTGCTGTTTTTTGGTCATCTGGTAGCAGATGAGGGTGAGGGTGATGAAGACTGTTGGAATGCAATGACAATGAGGGAGGGGATGAGAGCACTTATTTCCACCAAACATTTTAGATTACCCCGCTTATATTTTTCAACTCAATTTTTTTTGCTGAACTTCTTATGTTTTTCAGCAAAAAAAAAAATTTTTGCTGTACATGGTTTGTGTTTTCCTTTCTTTGTTACGTTGTCCGGTTCCACCCAAGCACCTTTCCACATCCCTTTTTTCACCCGCTCTTCGACTATCCACAGTCTTCCCTTGGAATAGCTAACAATGGAGCGGTTAGGGCCGTACCCTATCAAGGACTGTAGCCACTGTAATGATTGACTCCTCGGTTTGAGATGTGAGGGGCCACTCGCCAAGGAACGATTTCAAAAACAGTTCTTGGTAACATATGTTTGAACGCTCTGGATGAACTTCTAATTATAGTTTCTACAAATGTTGTTCTCTAGCGAGGCACTTCGGGAAAAACGACAGGGAATGCATGATCCAGCCGTGAATATTCTCCGTGGTGATGGACCTCAAAGATTCTTTGATGCGACTCTCTACCGTCTCCGTCTTGTTGATTACACGACTCCCAAAACAGGACTTGACCTTGGACCAGCATTCCTCAATAGGATTCAAAAATGGTGAGTATCGTGACAAAGGGAGGCACCGATATCCACGCTGCTGAATGATGTCTGCAACACCATTGTGGATGGGCGCATTATCCATCACCAAGGTGCAGCCCTTCATCTCGGTTTTGTCCAATTGGTCCATGAGGCTAAAAACAAAGGCCCGAAAGCGCTTGGCTGTGGTTCCCTTTCGTTCATTTTCCGAACCAGTCCTCAATCTACTCTTCTTGCTCGTCGAAGCCGACTTTGGTAGAACAACAGTCATGTCAACGATACCCTGCACACAAATGGCTCCGATGACCGTGTAATTCTTGCCCTTGCTGTTTGGGACAAGCTGTGTTGCTCGCTCACCCTCTCTAGCCCATCCCACGCGACGAATGGTGTGCATGTTGAACCCTGCCTCGTCAATAAAGATACAGCGATTGACAAAATCGTTGTAATGGCCTGTCCATGCCTCGACCCAGTTGTATCGCTCATTGATGACACTCGGGTCGTTCCTGATCTGAGGAATCTTGATAACACGTTTCAAGGATAAGCGACACTCATTCCTCATATGCGTGTAAATCGTTGATTTTGACACTTTCAAGGCTTGGAACTTCTCATTCAGGGTTTTATGAATGCTCTCAACTGTCAGGGTCGCCTGGTTTGCGACCAGTGACAGAATGAACTCTGTGTGCTCTTGTGTCAACTGCCTTTCGGGCTTCTTCGTCCTGGGGTTTCTCTTCAGCATCATTGAAAGCTCGACATCTGGGTTGTCCAGATAGCATCTAATGAATCGATATGCGGTGCTCCTAGGCAGGTTTGCGCGCCTTGCTGCCTTGTCCACCGACAAATCTTTGATCATGAATGCCTCGATCAGCGACTCAAGTTGCTTCTCTGAGGCTTTAGTGTACGTAGATCGAGGGCCACACTTTTTATCTTTGGAGCTTGATCGGACGCCTTCTCCCTCCGACTACTAGGGTCAGAGGCAGAGGTGTTTTTGTGCTGGGCAGCCTGGAAGTCGTGTAAATCCATCAATGACCGCAGACGACTGTCATTCCTGGAGGTGTTGGAGTCAGCATTATGCTCAACGCCGGTGCCTTGGGACTGGATGAGCTGTGGTGCTGGGAAGGCCATTTCTAAAGTGATAAAGTTGTGCTCTTGCTCCTCCAAATTCTCTTATATTTCCCAAATTCCTTTATCGGACATCCCAAATATCTATGTTGGACATTCCAATTTTTCGAATCAACCATCCCAAAGAAAAAAAAATGCAGTAGGTCACGGTCCTTGATTGCCCCCCCCTAAAAAGGCGTCTTCTAAGAGAAACTCTTATATTTCCTGGCCCTCACCTCTTGTCCTTTTGATTTGAACTTCTCTCCCCTCCCCGTCTAACACATACGCGCTTATCTTTCTTGATATTGCTGGTAGCGCCACTACTCTATAGTCCTCTCAAGCTGTTCAAATAGGAACAGTAAAAAGGTAATGTGGCAATATGACCGTGCACTTTTTTTTTTTTTTTAGTTCCAACGGCTATGGGATCATTTGCTGAGGGGAATCAGGTACATTAAAAGGATATTAATCAGTGCGGATCAAATTGAGTGAACGGTTCCACTTTATAAGAAAAAAAAAAAAGACGAGACAAGAAACATTGACTACGACCGCGAGCCGCCGCTACCACCTGTAAAAACAGGCACACTCATGTTACTATATTGATTGAGCGCACTCCTGTTCTTTTCATGATGGGCTCGAAGGTTACTCTTGTACGGCATCGCCCCCATCGGTGAAGTCGATCTTCCTGCACCACCAGGGGGAGGGGTATCTCTGGTTTCACTAAAGGGTGAACCCGTCCGTGATGGAGTCGAGGTCGAAGCGACTGTTGAGGCTCCAGTAAAAGTAGCGAAATCCATAATGGGAATCGGGGATTCATGACCTTGTGATGCTGGGCTTTGTCGATGCGATGAGTTCACGGGTGGTGGTCTAGGGGTACTATAAGTAGGCGTTGGTGAGCGGTTGATACTAGAGCTGCCGTTGGTATATATTGGATTCTGGCCAGAGGCAGTTCGTGATCGACCCAGAGTGGATGCAGAGGAACCACGGTCAATAATTCGATTGAAGAACATATTAAAAGCGATCGATGTTGAAGAATTGGGCATAAACTCGGATGGAGCAATAGCACAGAGTGTAATGGCCTCTCCATCGTATTTCGTCGCTAGGTCATTGGTCGTGGCAGTTGATAATCCAGATTGGTCATAGTTGGGCGCGAGATCCTTTTTTGTTCCGACAACCATCAGAGGCACACCGAGTCCATTGTCAAAATAGCCACCACCACTTGTATAGCTATAGTTGCCAGGCCCTGCAGCGGACCGTGAGCTCTCCATGTAGTCGCTGATCCACTTCCAGAGGTTATCGTAGCTCCTCCGGTTACACAAATCGTGGACAAGGATGATTCCATGGTAAGACACTCCGCTGTAGAATGCGTTCCTGGACTTGGGATGCCGCACTGCCGGAGATCCTGAGACGTCGTAAAATTCTATAAATGATAGCGACTGCGACTGTTGCTGTTGTTGTTGCTGCTGTTGCTGTGACATGGATGGATCTACAGCGCTATTGTTTCGATAGAGGAGTGAAGGGAGTGCTGAACGGATTGATGCTGTTGCTGGAGCGGAAGGTGCCGCATTGGAGTGCAGGCGAACGTCCATATTACAGCCGACGGTTGGGTTGGGTACCCGCAAGGGTTCATTGTGACAGAGAATATGAACGAGGCTCGACTTGCCCTATAAAGCAAGAAAGAAAATACGACGACAAAGAGTATTGCGATGAGCTTTCACCTACTTTCTGTGGTAAGTTTGTTATAAGGAAATAGATGGGAGCAAATAATAGTAAAAGTTACCACACCAGAGTCGCCAAGGACTAGTATCTTGACCGAGTTATCAATATCCATTGAGAGGGGAAGAGGCTTGAAGGTGAAGGAGAGCGCGTGGGTGAGGAGGCTGGTCGGTCAAATAGTTTCAAGAGCAAGGGTAAAAGAGGAATGACAATTGCAGGGAATTGGTGCCTTGGACGATGGAAGGGAGATGAAGAAAGAAAAGTGACAGATGATGCCCAAAAGAGATGCTCCATGAGAGAAACTCCTATTAGATTCTAAACGTCAACTTCAACACAGCCACTGGCTTGC
Source organism: Mortierella sp. BCC40632 (assembly GCA_011634665.1). Classification (NCBI taxonomy): domain Eukaryota; kingdom Fungi; phylum Mortierellomycota; class Mortierellomycetes; order Mortierellales; family Mortierellaceae; genus Mortierella; species Mortierella sp. BCC40632. The sequence goes on from WAEK01000006.1 coordinate 2,929,344, forward strand.
ACTTTGCGACTCCTCCTACAAATCAAGTTCAAGCAAGCATTCAAGTTTGCTGTTCGACGGACACCTTTCCCTTTTCTTGGCTGAACAAGGTGCGGAGCATGAATATTGGCTGGAGGAAGGATCCTTTTGCTTAGCCTTCCAGAGACTATCTCTGACCTAGTCTCATGTAGGCCTCTTTTTTTTTTTTTTTTTTTTTTCACCACAGCAATCGTTGACATATCCTTGGCCTGCATTTCTTCTTCTTCTTTGCATTTGATGCTGCCTTGCAACTGTAGTTCCTGGGACCGAAAATGTGAGAGGTGTTTGGAATTGCTCCTTTGAGCCATGGGGTAGATCCGTAGGTTCTTCTTCCTTGCGCCTATTCTCCTGACCTTGTCCATAGCCATCGCACACTTTGACACCTCATTTTTGACGAGATAAAAATTATCCACTTGACTGAATCGTTGCTTTTGGGCTTAGGAGGATTCGTTTGAAAGAGACGTCTGTTCACGGGTTGACCCATTTCTCGAACTCGTCAAGCTGCATCCATAAATGCGCAGACTATCTATCGAAAGAAAATTCTCCAGAGCTTGAGAAAGAAAAAAGTCAATACTCTGCAACGTGTCCCCAATCATTACCTCTGGTTGGCAAAAGTCGATCCATTGCACCCTTGTCAGTCCAAAAAAAAAAAAAAAAAATCAAGTGAGATTTCAGCTCTCCATTTTTCTGGTTTTCTTTTCGTTTCTTGGCAGTGATGACAATCATGTGGGGTTAGCCTAGGATAACAGAGAGCAAGAAGATTAACAAGAGAGTATGTGGATATCGTTGCCGCAGCTTTCTACTTCAATATAGCCATCCTTTGGGGTTGGTTGCGACCCTCTTCCGCCTCTTCTCTCAGCAGAAATCACGTGTGTGACCACTCGCCTCTCTGGGACAGCGGTTTTTTTAAGCTTTTACGACGAAGCATGGAATGGAACAAGAAACTTGCTCCATGTCCTCTTCTTCTTCGTGTTGACTCGACTCCTTCTCCAGTCCGCACAAGGGATACGCATTGATGGACGACTTTGACAACTTTGAGTTCATCGACTACACGACGTCGGGACCATGGGAGAGATTCATCTCTCAAATCGAGGATACATTACGGTCATGGGGTTTAGTCGATGGCGCCCTTGGAGTTTTTGATCCCCAGTTCGTCGCCGCCTCCGCCGCTGCAGCTGAAAGAGTCGCGACCGAGGATATCCGCCAGGGAGACAACACTCATCTCCACGGAGGAAGTAAACAGAAGCGACGCGGCTCTACTATCCTCCTTTCGCCCAAAGCTACCTCTCTTCCCCGGAATACACATCAGGTCAAAGAGATGCTTAGTCTAGACGACGCTACCTATGCATTCTCCTACCAGTACCATCCTGCGGGTGCAAGACTGGCCGAGGGTCAAGAGGGCATCGATCTAGAGTTTTTACCGACCACACTGGATGGCGTGCAGCACCATGTTCTTCACCGATGGACATCTTTGACCCACATCCTCATCATCTCTCCTGTAACGATCTCAGATATCTTTGCGTCGTCTTCTATGTCTTCTTCTGGAACCTCAGCCGTCATTGATCTCGGCAGCGCAAAAATGCTCCTGTCATCTTTTGCCATCGCCTTTCAAAACACAGGTTGTAGTATCCCTGTTTTTGTACCAACAGGACAACCTTGGAACATGACTTTTGCAGGACTTGGTATCAGTCCGCAGCTTTATTCGTCAGTCCTGACCATCGATGGACAAGAGACTATGCTGGATGTCATGGAGGAGCTTGACTCGGACCAGGCCACTGAGATTCGATTCAATACTGTCCTCATCCCTTACCCACCTGTCCAATATTCCCATCTGAGTGGTCTCCTGGATCTTTTTATAGAGCGCATGGAGATTAAGGACACAGACGCGTCGCTCCTTTCAAGCGGTCGGTCTCTTAGGGAGCGAATCCGGGTGGCAGGACTTGTCAGCTACGATCTTGTGAACTGGAACGATGATGACTGGAAACGCTGGAAGCAGCCCGCAGATACCTCCGAGCGAGCACAGTCTAGAATTCAACAGGATGACGGCCGGGATGGTGCCATTGCGAGTAGCCCGCAGCTTAATGAAGACATGGAAAGTTCGCTCGAGACACCTCATGCTGAGATGGATATGGAGGATATCAAGACAGAAGGGAGACGACTATCAACTTTGCCTATACCCGTACTCCCCTTTGGCCCAGTACAGGATCCGCTAGATTCGTTAAAATTGACTGCACGGTTTGGTAGGTTGTCCCACGTGGCATGGGTGGCATTAGGTGGGGTCACTACATACGACAAATTAATGAGCGGACATAATTAACCTAACCTCTTGATTTTTTTTTTTTTTTTTTTTTTTGCTAAATAGCCACTGCACCAAGCACGTTCTACATAGATAGTGGAAGCCTCACCGAAATGGATGCTGGTCATGCCAAAATCTGGCTCCTCCTGGCCTCGTTCAAGTCGGATGACTATGGAGTCTTGTTTGGCATCCTAGAGGACGCGATTGGCTCTTGGAGCTCGGAGGATCGAGGCCACAGTACAAACGGCGATCCATCCGAGTCCCATCGATCGTATGGGTCTTTACTTAGCAAGAGAGCCAGACCTGTCCAAAGCATCGTCACCATGGTTGATGCATTGGACGTAGAAAACATTTTAGAGGCTCTCTTTGATCCACTGGCCGCAGCCGTGCCCCAACCGCAACCTTCGCCTTTACACTTCCGTCTACAAGTAGAAAAGGAGCGGCTACGTCTGATTCCTGCCGAGGAACTTGGACTCCAATTCCGACATGCTACTACGGTTCCATTCAACTCTTTTCTTTGGAGAATGCTCCAGTACTTGTTGGATGTGATCTCTCCTAATTCTGAAATCGCATATGCGACTTCTGTCATGGGCTTTATGAAAGTGCTCTGGTCCGAGCTTCTGAAAAAATTCTATTCTCACTGGGAAAACAGTCAGTTGATTCCGTTGGTCGACATTTATGGCGAGTGTCTCCCTGGTGGCCAGTTCAAATGTCAGGACCATGGATCGGAAGAAAAGAAGCCAGTGGCCATTGATCACCGCTACAGTCTGCTCCACCAAAAATTAACTATGCTCAATTGCTGTATCGCTCGGCAGATATCACGCAATAAGGAGTCTCCCGGGGCTATTCACCCTATCCAGAGGCGTCCTTTGGATGATCCTAGCCCTCTTCAAGAAGACCTCACTTCTTCCACCTCGACTATCTCTCCCACGACCTCACCAGCGTCCGAGACTGGCTATGGTGCTCATCTCCAAAACCTGCTGCATGGCCTCTCGGACATTTCTCGACCAAGATCTGCAGATGTTGTGCCGATGGCGAAACGGTTAATACAGTCTGTGAAGAACAAGCGAGCAAGCTCTCCTGCAGGCTTTGGTTTTGGTGGTTCGCGCTTACCTTCTGATCATTTAACAATGATGACCGACTCAACAGAGCCAGCCTTCTCCATGATCCCCTCAGTCCCAATACCACAGAGAAACAGGCATCTCCAACGAATCGGCAGTAGTTCACGGAACCAAAACAATCTTCGTCGGCGGTCCATGTCGTCGGCCGTGATAATGGCCAGTGATGATGAAGATGAAGATGTGTTTTATGATACGATGGAGCCTATCGAGATTAGCGAGTCGATTCTAGAGCATCCAGGGGACATGCCATCGTTTTCGGAAGCCCAACGTCGAGCGCAATCGTTGACCGAGTCGTTTGTGACCCTCAAATACTCTTCGAGTGCTGACTCTCATTCTGGGGTTCTTGTGAACGATTTGGATCAGACGACGGTGAGTTCGAGTGGACCTGATCCGAAGGAAGTGAAGGGAGAAGGAGAGAGTGAAGGAGGATTAAGACCGTTGAAGGATCTGAAGCTTCTCAAGACGGGAGCGCCGTTGATGATTCCTAAGTTGCAAGAGTCTGGGTTTATGACGGACGATATGATTCAGCAACAGGCAGAGTTGTTTGAGACGCTTGGGTCGTCATCAGATGGAGCCAAGATGCGTGCCAAGATACAATCGAAGCAGCTTATCTCAGGTGAGTGCTTTTTCCCCTTTTTTACTTGACTCTAATGTTGATACGAGGACCTTTTTATTTGGGACTGTGTCGGTATTGTGTACGTGTGTGAATAGATATGGAGGCCTTCAAGGCAGCCAACCCAGGCTGTGTCCTGGGAGACTTTATTCGATGGCATTCACCCAAGGATTGGGTCGAGGACCGTAACGAGATTAGTGCCAGAATGGCAGATGCTGGAAACTATTGGCAAGAACTGTGGGCGGTAAGGTTTTGCTATTGCTGTTGCTGTTGATCAAGGGATTGATAGGAGCCTATCTAACGATTCTCTCTTTCTTTCTTTCTTTTTCTTTTTTTTTTTTTTTTTTTTTAAAAAAAAAAAAAAAAAAAAATAGAACGCAAAACGCATCCCCGTGTCTCGACAGACACCACTGTTTAACCACAATCAGGAAGCAGCCAAGGTCTTGTTCTACCTCGATAGTCTTTCCAACAGCCAGCTCTTTCTCCAGTAGGTGACTATCCTTTCCTTGTCTCGTATCCCATGATCGCCCCTCCTCCTCCTTGAAAATCCTGTCGATCTAGGTTTTATCTCTTTACTATTTTTTTTTGTTATATCAATCTGACAATTAATTTCTTTTCTCCTTCCTTGTAGACTTTTGCCTTCCATGTGTTTGCTTGCATACGACACGCTTGTTTCTCATCCAGTTGCTTCGTGTATCCGGCCTGTGGCAGAGAGTCTTCGAGAACTGGCGCATGAACTCAAGTCATTTCCGTGGAATGAGCTCACGGATGAGGATAATTTGACGTTGGATATTATCCTAGACAAGTTTTGTGATGTCGAGCTTCTTATGGGAAGAGCCATCGCTCTTGTGCGGAAGGTAAGATTTCTTTAGGCCTTTGACTCTTTTCCTTTTTTTTTGTTTTTATTCTTCAAGACGGACTCATCATTATTTTTCTCTCTCTCTCTCTCTCTTTTTTTTTTGCCCTGTAAATTGCAATCTAGTTTCCGGAGCAGTATAGTCTGGTGGAACGGATACTGATATCCCAGGAGACAGTGATCCAAGACGGTCCAGAGCGAGAGAGTGCTTACGATCTGTTTTCCTTGGGAGGTAAAAAAAAAAAAACTCGTTAGCAGTTCTTTACCTCTATGGAGTCTACTTTCTTTCTTTTCTTACTAATTTGACCTCTACATATTCTGTTCACCCCCATTGGCATTTAGGATCGTTACACTCTTCATTCCCACAACCCACCTCTCGTGAATATGTGATCGAGATTGAAGACCCTCCAGCAACGGTTCTGGATTCTTCTGTGATTGCTGGTCCCGAAGAGACAGACGAGATGACTTCTTCCACTTTTCTTCCTTGGAGCGCGAGACCATTGCGTCGTCGCATGTATACCTGTTTCAAAGAGTCTGAAGTCCGGATCTTCGAGTCGATTGTCAAAGACGGCTTGTATATGTAGCCTTTTCCCCAATTTTTTTTTTCTTTTCTTTTCTTTCACTTGCTTGTTTTTTTTTTATAGCCAGGAAAAAAAAAAATACTTTTTTTTCCAATAAGAAAAAGTGACGAGTTTATTACATGGTTTCCTGAGGAGAAGGAGTAGGAGAGGAGGATTTTTTTTTTTTTTGGGGGGGAGAGGATTCTTGTCTACATTGATATATATTGTCTTTTCTTTCTTTCTTTCTTTCTTTCTTGCTTTCTTAAACAGCACCATATCGTCGCATGATCCAGATCTTGTCCTCGACTTGGACCTGGAATGGGCTACATCCCTTCCAGAGCTGGGCCCAAGACTCTTTGGCCAACAGAGAAACATTCTCTGGAGACTGAACTGCCGCAGTACAGGTCTGCTTGACTTGACTCAAGGCAACACGTCCAATGCCTGCATAACCAGGAACAGCCTCAATGACCTCAAAGTCATTCTTGTGATACTCGGGAGTCGAAGTCAACAAATGGGTGTAATGGAGATAATCCTTGGGAGAGGTGTGCGACTCAATCTTGGAATAGGTCCAGGGCAATGTCTTTTCATTTGATCCAATCTCGCCAAACCGACTGCATCCTGTCTCGGCTGCGACTCCATCAATATGAACATAGGCTATAGCATGTTTGTAAAGAAAAAAATAAGGAGGGGGGGGGAGCGAATAGGAAGAGAAAAGGTGGTGTGAGTATTCTACCAGCTATGTTTCAAAAGAGCCGTCGTTGTCGATTTCTTTTTCTTTTTCAAACCAGGGAACATGTATTGAAATCAAAGAAGGAAAGAGAGAGGGAGAGGAAAAAAAAAAAAAAAAAAAAAAATTACCAGCTGTGAAATGAGGCAACTCCAGTTCATGAAGTCGCTTCAATGCTTGTCCTCCGGGATAATTTTCGCTCGAAACGATGGCCTGTAGCACACTGGTCACAAAGTTGAGGCCCAACAAGGCAAAGAGTCCCACAGCCAAGATGCGGTAAGCAATCGTCTTGCGCTTTAGACTGGTTCAAAGGGAAATGAGAGCGTCTCACCAAATGTTAGTCTTTTTACATTCACATCTCTTTCTAGAGAGAAAAAAACTTACACCCAAGAAAGAGTAACGGCAGCACCAAGGTTCAGGATTGGGACGACATAGATCACAAATCGCCACTCCTTATGACCAAGGAACGAATAAAGCGAGACAAAGATCGTGGCAGGCAACATGTATCTTCGGAATCGTTGTTCAACCACCAAGGCAGCCAACGCAAGTGGCAAGGCCACTCCCGTAATCTTGGGCAACAAGGTAGTAAAATAGGCATGCCAGGGACTGACTCCCCAAGCCGAGGACTTGCCCTCCACAGCATTAAACCAAAACACAACTCCCTCAGCCCAAATCCATCGTCGCCAGAACCAAGAGTCAACTGCCACGGCCAATCCGACACTGACAAGACCAGCCTTGATTCCCTCGACCACTGTTTCCCAGAACCAGATACGGGTCATGGCCAATTCGAGCAAGACAATGGGACCCAAGAGAATGACCAGTTCGGATCGGAAGAGGACAGTTGCAAAGACAAGGCAATCAATCATGCGCATCAGTTGACGCTCGGTCTCGTACTTGGTCACGGATCCGTTTGTGGGTGCTGAAGCCCGCATCCAGTACGAATAAGCCAAGTTGACTAACGGGAGGAAAATTGTATGGGTTGTATAAATATCGCATAAAACGGGATGTATGAGTGTTTTTGTGAGCAACTCCAAGGTCGAGTTGGTTTTTGAAAGACCTTGTCCAATGCCATTTTCGGCTGTCCATATTTAAAAGAAGAAAGAAAGAAAGAAAAAAAATGAATAGAGATCTTACCAAGACCAAGGGCAAAGATGTTGGGCAATGTCCTGCCAGCATAGAACATCCAATGGAACTGACAGCTCGAGACGACCATGAAGAGCAAACGAACATTTTTTCCAAATTGATGCTGAATCCCCTTTCCGAGTTGACGCCAGCCAAAGTATGTGTAGAATCCCAAGACAAGGCGGACTGATAAGATAGAGGAGAAGGAGGAGAGTGTGTGAGATGTAGAGAAGGGAAAAGAGAGACAATGGCAAGTATCTTTTTTTTGTTCTATGTTCTCTTGTTCTCATGGATCAAGGTTCATCAGGTATCCCATTCAAAGTCATTTTGTTGAGAGAAAAGAGAAAGAGACACTCACCAATGACTTGTCCAGCAATGCTCTTGGGGAGAGCCAGGGCAGGAGAAAGGATCTTGGCCAGAGCCATGAAGGGCCAACTAGAGACAGCCAACAGCAAGGGACCGACAAATGTCCTTGGTACCGCGCCTGGGAAGAATAGATGGTCGTACTACACAGTTCCGAATAAAAATATATATTTATAAAAAAAAACCACACACCAATGGGTAGATGGTAGATGACCCCATTCAAGGATAGAGAGAGAGAGAGAGAGAGAGACAGAGCATATCGCGTAAGCGTGTGGAATGCGGAATGCGCAGGTTGATCGGACTAGCAAAAAAAAAAAAAAAAAGCTTTTTTTTTCTCTCTCCCCGCCGAGCGGGAAGAAAAGAGAAAGAAAGAAAGAAAAAAAAAAGACGTTGAAAGGTGTACAGGACTAAAAAAGACAAAGGGGAGGAAACAAAAGGACACACACACACATTCACACATAATCACATACCTGCTGCACATTCTCGCGCGATACTCCAAGGGTCAAGATATCATGCGTCGCCTGGAGATTAAAGCTTTCCTCAACCTTGGTAAAAGGTGCCACCAGGACATGAAGCACAATCAACAAAAGCAATCCCGACTCGACCACCTTTGCCAAGGTCTCTTCCCGTCTTGATCGAGGCTCCTGCTTGACTTGATCCTCCGTCTGTGAATCCAAGTCAAATTTGGAAAAGGAAGAGGTTGAAGAGCTGGTCGAGACAGTGGAAGAGGACTTTCCTGAACTGGTCCTCGTGATGGTCGTCGTGGTTGTCGTGACAACTCCGTGAGCAGTCGAACCTACTCGACGATGAACAATACGAGGTCCACTTTCATTCTCACTTCCGTTGTTACTGCCGCCGCTATTGCTGCTACTGCTACTGCTACTGGTGATGACACTGTAACGCTTGACTGTCGTGCCACCGTTTTGAGTTCCGTTGGTGGACTTTGATGAATGCATGGCCTCGGCTGGATGAGCCTGCTCTTTCATCTCGCTCGTAGTCATTTTGATCTTTTTTTTTTTCTTCTTCTGTCTCTGAATCTCCTCTCTCTCTGTTTCTTGGTCGAGGTTTTCCCTAGAGTGTTTCCTATTGAATGGTTGGGGAAGGTGTTGGGATGGAATTCCTACGGAGAGGGGGAGGGGGTTAGGATGAGGAGCCGGATGAGTGGCGACTGGGAGTGGCAGAATGGGGCGCGGGAGGAAAGAGAGAGAAAGAGAAAGAGAGAAAGAGAGAAAGAGAGAGAGAGAAAGAAGGCGAAATGAAAGAGAGAGAGAGAGAGGCGCTCTTAAAGCCCCGAAGCCTATCAAAGAGTGTGAACTGAAAGGAACAAGGGACGGGAAGGAAACAGACGCGGTCGGGTCAACCCATCAACCCATCAACAGCAAAGCAGAGAGCATGGGCGACATCTCTCTTTCTCTCTTTCTCTCTATCTCTCTATCCACTCCACCCGACTACAACTGTCCCGTTTCTGAAGAACGCACAGGCATCTCTCCTCCTCCTCCTCCTTCTCCATCAGGCACAGAAACACACACAGCAAAGGTACTCTTCATCCAATGGGTCCCTCTTCCCTTCTACATACCTTTCTCTCAATTACTCTTTCCACTCCATCTCTCTGTGTATACTTTTTTTCATCCACCCACTTTTCTGTCTCTCTTAGAGCCTATCCTTCCATCCACTGGCTGGCACGCGTTCCCATTGTCCGTCCCACTCTCCCCCTCCTTCTCCGCTGCCTCCACGTCAGTCGACAGCTCCTGGGTGTGTGGTCTTTTTTTTTTTTTTCTCTCTCTCTCTCACACACACACACACACACACACGCACAACGCATACACAGACACACCCCTTGTTGTTTATGCGCATGCTCCGTCCACTCCACTTTTTGCTGTTGTCACACATGCTGGTTGTATGTTGCAACATACAGCAACATACAGCAACATACAGCTGAATATTGCAGATAGTAGTCCATCGTAAGTGTGTGTGTTTGTTTGTGTGTGTGGGGGGGAGGAGGAGGAGGAGGAGGAAGAGGAAGAGAGGAGTGCTCAAAAGTAGACCACAAAGGGCGGGAGGAGAGTTTTCCCTTTATCTTTTTGAAAGGAAAGGGGAGAGGAAAAAGAGGACGGAAAAAAAAAAAAAAAAAAAAAAAAAGAGAGATGGTTGAGATGGTTTTCTTTTTCCTCACTCCTTTCCTTTTTTTTTTTCCTACTCCACGTCAAGGCAACCAAATGTCTATGCATGTTGAAAGGAACATGCAGCTGTTACTCCAGAGGAAAAGAGAGAGAGAGAGAGAGAGAGAGAGAGAGAGAGAGAGAGAGAGACAACAACACAACCCTGGTCTTTTTTTGCTTTTTTCTTTTTTCTCATCTTTTGAGCTTTTTTTCTTTTTATCAAGTGAGAAAGGGTTCTACATATACTGGAAAAGGAGGGTGCTGTTGATACAAGGCTACATGGAGGGAAAGGGAAGGAAACTTTTTTTTTTGCTTCCAAGATTCGTCGGTCTTTTTTTTTGTTGTTTTCTTGCTAGTCGATTTGGTCTTTCGCCATCATCTTTTTCTTGGGAAGGGGGGTTTTCTTTTTCATTTTCATTTTCTTTTTTTTTTTTCTTGCTCCAATTTTTTGTTTTTTCATTTTTCTTCAGCCCTGTGCTGCCGCTACAGGTTCACTCGCTGTTGTTGTTGTCGTCGCCGCTGTTGTTGTCGCTGTTGCTGTCGCTGTTGCTGTTGCTGTCGCTGTCATCGTCGTGGTTGTTGTCGGTTCCTTGACTTCATGCTCTTCATCAGACTCTTCGGCCTCTGCAGCAACCGTCGATAAAGCTAAAGCTGAGGAAGGTGTGGAAGGTGTTCCTGATCGAACCGGAGTCACCCCTTCTGCTTCGCCCACCATCACCTCCAAACTAGAAGAAGAAGAGGTAGATGGCAATGGAGGAGGCTGTCCAGAAGAAAGAGTGGATCCTTTAAATAACCCCTTGGACTCTTTCTCCCTATCCTTCTCATACAACAACATCGCTGGGCGAAGTGAAATCGAGGTCCCCGCTGACGAGGTGGAAGCAGATCGTCCCTTCAACATTCGATGACTCTCTGTCAATGCTCCCATACTCGTCGCACCTAGTCCAACATGCATTGGAGCTGTCTCCCGATTAGGGGTCGGGACCTCACTCACGGTTGGTTGAATCGGACAAAAGAATTGGAGACGTTTCTCAATCTCTTCTCGTGTCACGGGCTTGACCATCATATAGTCAAAGATCTGAGCAGCCAAATCCGGGAATGCTGTGACGGCCACGATCGGTGTCAACGAATTGGTGTTTTGAGTGGACTTGATCATTCGAGTCGCTGTCTCTCCATCGACTAAAAGAAGAAAATGTATCCGTTTGTTAGTATCCTGTTGATCCGTGTGAGAGGAATCCAAAAAGGTTTACAAACAAACAAACAAACAAACAAACAAACAAAGCACAAGGCGCTTTTCTTCATAAAAGGAAAAGGATAAATGAAAAAAAAAAAAAACTTACTGATAGGCATGCGAATGTCCATAAAAATAATGTCAAACTTGACACTTCCCATAGCACATCGGATCGCCTCTGCTCCATTCCGGACAACAACACATCGACAATGCAATCGCGTCAAAATCGTTTCCAGAATCTTGGCACTAATCGGGTTATCATCCACCACCAAACAATCCCTTGATCGATTCGCCTTACGAATCGCTCCCTTGGCCGTCGATCGCAACGTCGCCGTCGCCTTGAGAGAGTGTCTACTAGATCGAAGTCCCGTTGCACTGCTGGTACTACCACTTCGTCGATCTCGCGTATGGTTAACCTGTGGCAAGTTCTTGACAGGTCCTGTCGGAGACGTGGGCGAATTGGTATTGCCCGGGATCACAAATGGATGGATCTCTGTATGACTCGAACTATGCGTCCTTGGTCTCAAAGGCATCGAAGACCGTCGTGTCGCTTGGATCTGCTCCGAAGGTGTTATCACATCCTTGGACGGATCCTCTCCAAACGCCACAGGCACTGAGGCAGACCGCTGGGGATGGTACTCTGTCGGTTCCTGAGGAGTCCCTCCACCTCCATCTGTCGTTCCTGGAAGCTGACTACCAAGTGTTCCACCCGATCCCGAGGATGAGGGAGAATCCTTGGGCGAATACGTAAAGTAGTTCTTGCCCTCGAATCGCAATGGTGGGGTATTGGCGAGCGTTGTCATGGATCGATGCTTGTTCCTGGCAACTCCACCAGTACCACTGCCATTACCAATCGCTGGATTACTTACTCCAACCATGGCATGACTCGATCCAGGTGTACCAGGAGTCTCTGTCGAGAATTCCGAAATTGACGAAGACAAACTGCTGCCACTGTTGGAGGCAAAGGCATTGTCGGATCTCAGTTTACGAATCACATCGTTATTAGCCTTTTCAAGAACAGGCAAATTAATGAACGCAAACGTTCCAAAGTCTGCCGTCGCATCATCCTTGGAAGAGGACTCGGGTTCTTTTTCATCTCCCAGAGTCGATGGTGTTTGGGCCCTAGGCGTCGCTGTCGCGTCCGTCTTTTGAATATCTAGAGAAAGTCCCATCGGCGTAGTGCTAGACTCTTCTGTCGCTGCTGGAGTCACTGCTTGAGATGAGGTTGTAGTAGAGATGGTGCTGTCTCTCTTGGCAATAGCATTGGCCATGGCTGGGATATCCTTCAGATCCGGAACATCGTCGCCAAAAGATCCCATCTTGGCTCCTCTCACGTCAAAGTAATCCGTGTCCTCAATGTCCGCGGGAGCAGGCACAAAAGCAGGTCGTTCCGACAAAAGTGTATCCCAGTTGATACCCTTGAAGAATGGATGGTTCTTGACTTCTTCAGCGCCATTGTAACCAAGTCGACGTTCGACATCGGTACTGAGAAGACGTTCCATAAAGTCGCGTGCCTCTGGAGAAATCTCGAGCTCAGATTCGTGCCAGTCAATATCACGAGATAGAATGTTTTCAAACACCTGCTCGGGTGTCTCTCCATGGAATGGAGGGCATCCATACAGAAACTCGTAGCAGATAACACCAAGAGCCCACTGACGTAGAAAAATAATAATAATAACAATCATTGCGGAAGATACATTTTGGTTAGTCCAGCTCTCTCTTACAAATAATGTTTGTCACTCTGACATTGCGGAGGAAATTCTAATAGGTTCAACTTACCCAGTCTACCATGGCATCTTGACTCATTCCCAAGACACACTCTGGTGCAAGATAATCCGGAGTACCCACACACTTTTCAGGCGCCTCCTCCTTGAGATCACTCAACAAAAACGAAGGGGGCATCAGGGGCGAGTTGCTATGAGAAACCTTGGGCGACATGGTGTTGAGTTGGTGCATCGCTCCAGACAAGAACGAGCTCGATGATTTGACACTGCTTTCCGAAAGGGGGAACGGTGCGTTCGAAGAGTTGGCCAAAACGGCAGCGGCTGGCATCCTTGGCATTTCGGCATTCGGGATGCTGATCGCTACGGATCGCGCATCAAACGAGGTCGAGCTTGCATTTGACGAACGTCTACTGCGCTCACCCCAATTAAAGTAGGATGGTTGAGAAGGTCCAAGCTTTGGAGTTGGGATCATGGGGATGGTACCACCCGAGCCATGGCTAGAGTCCATCGCCTGAGAGAACAGAAAAGGCGACATGGGCCGTGATTCTGGGAACGGGAAGGGTGAGGGGATGGGGATCTTGCCTCGTCTTTCTGTCTGTGCCTGTCGTCCCAAGAATCCAACACGTGAAAGTCCAAAGTCGGTCAGCTTGAGGTGTCCATTCTGGTCGATCAAGAGATTGTCAGGTTTTAGATCGCTAATAAAATATGTAAAAAAAAGTAGAGACAAGAGTACACATATACAAAAGGGTACCCAGCATTAGAACACTAGAATCGAGCGCAGTCAATGTACATCCAAGTAAAGAGAGCAAATAAAGAAAAAAGAAAAAAGAAAAAAGACTCACCGGTGAACAATGCCAGCGTTGTGCAGATACTCCAGTCCAAGAACCACCTCTCCAAGATAATTCCTCGCCCAATCTTCAGGCAAACGAGAAATCGCCTTGATCAAAGCCATGCAGTCCCCTCCATTCAGATACTCCATCACCAAATAAAGATACTCTTTGCTCTGGAAGGAGAAATAGAGATTGACCACAAAGGGAGAATCCGTTTGGTTCATCAGGATCATTCGCTCGGCTTTGACGTTTGTCACCTGATTCTTGGCCACCATGTCCGACTTTTTCAACACCTTGATGGCATAGTAATCTCCTGTCGCTCGCTTCTTGGCCAAAAAGACTGAACCAAAAGCACCTTTGGAAATAGGTTTGACAAAGTCAAAGTCCTTAATGCTCGGTGGTGTAGGTCGGGTCAGTGGCGTCGGCTGAGGGAACGATGGTGACAAGGGAGACTTTAGCAAAGCTGACAGAGAAATGTTTTCCGTAGGAGATCCATCCACGGACTGAGGAACCAACAATCGACTTGCTGTTTGAGGCGAAAGATGCGCCTCTGGGAAAAAGGAAGAGGCAGATTGAATGTCGACAAAAGATGGACGATGCTTGCGGGTCGTCGGAGACATGGCCGTGGCAGGTCTTTCAACCTTTTCCATCTTGACAGCTGTCGCAGAGGACTCTGCAGAATCAGAGGCGCCTGTTCCATGATCAGAAGATGCCGAGGTCGTACGAGAAAGCTCGATCGAGGAACGATCCAAGGGCTCATCCACGGGCGAAGCCTGTTGTTCCACAACTTCGGGAACGTTGACACACTCGAGGTTACACGAAGGGACCAACCCTTCTTCAATTCCGTATCCGCGCTTGCGTTCACGGTCATCCTCTTCTGCAATCTGTCGCATTTGTGTGACAAAGGCAGTCTTGTGATGGATCGCCGCATCCACACGCTCAACCACTGCCATAACGGATGCATCATTGCACAGAGGAGCAACCCAGCGAAAGACTTCAGACATTCTGGACTCGGATGCGGGTGATTGGATGGCAACACCACTCTCTGGGTCCTCTGCTGACTTGTCCTCAGTATCGGCATCCCGTCCTGGTGTAGAGATGGCGAGTGCTGTACGGCAGATTGCTTGAAGTCCGTTCAGAATCGTCAAATCTTGAGGATCTGGAGAATCACCCTCGGATGAATCTGACTTGGTACCATGTGTCTCCTTGAGGCTGTTAATGTGCGAGATCAACTCTCGTAACAAATCATTGCAAAGCTGAAGCTCCATCTCGATCTTGTGCCATTCGGAGCAAATCTTGGAGTGCTTCTCGAAATACAAAGAAATGATGAGCTGCTCGCAAATATTACAGCGAACCTCTTGGATAGGGATTACGGGTGCATGAACTGATGCATTATCCATGGCAGCTCGTTGAGAGGATTCCTCATCGTCATATTCATCCATTGGCTCGTCGCCATCCTCGAGCTGCTCCATCTCCTCTTCTGAATTTTCCGAGAGAGCAGACATGACAGAGTTGGAAGAGGACAAAGTTGTCTCTTCGGGTCCCAGGTAAGGTTGAATGGCCCACATGGTCCGTGTGGGCACTAATGACGTTCGGTCATAGATGAGCATTCCACGTCCAATCATCTTGAGGAAATGGGCCGACTCACCCTGGACAGAGATCCCCTGGATATAAGTAAAATGTTCCGACTGACTGGAGCTAGTCTCATCAAACGACGATGGAGGACTGTACTCGGAGAGAATATGAAAAGTGAGCTCAAGTGTACTCTGGTCATCGTCCAAGAGTCGTTGAGTTGCGTCCCTGAAAATATTGACTTCATCCTCCATCAAAAAGTCACAGATCGGTGTCTCCATGAGGCACTGCCAATCCGATCTAGCAAAGGCCAAAAGCAGAACAGACAAAAAAAAAAAAAAAAAAAAAAAAAAGTCGGTTAATTCAGGCTCCTGAGCACAAGACCAATCAAGACGGTGTGCGTCAAATTTCATGATATGAAGTTACCCTAGTAGGTCAGACCAACTTGGACTGAGATAGAGGACCCTGATTTCATCCATTTCCAGACTGAGCTCCATGACAATGTTCTTGCTTTGACCACGCTCAGTCTCTCGCTTCAACTGCTGAATATCATCCTTGGTCAACCGCGCTTGTGAATCTGAGCCCTTTTCAAAAATCTCTGCCAAAGTGTCGATACTCACAAGTGCCATCGCGTCCTCTTCACTGTCACGAACCTCGGCCGCTGCATCAACATCCAGCCTCAACACCGACTGGTCCTTCATGGCCACTCCTTGTGTATCTTCCTCTTCCTCTTCCTCCTCAATCCTCCTCTCATCCTTCAACAGACCATGAGAGGCTTCGTCTTTGGAAACGGGAACCACTTGATCCAAAGAATCTTCTGTAGCAACTACGCCCGTACCAGCCTCTGCTTCTTGCTTTCGATCCTGAGCAGCATTGGCTTCCTCGGGTTTGATAGCATAGATGCTGGTAGGTCGGGACACGTCTCGAGATTTGATCGGGATGTTGGCACTCTGCGTCCAGTGATTCCTCTCTACTTCCCACCATTGAACCACACGAGCAAGTCCCGCCACAGCCAACAGTGCCTTCACATACCAGGCTCGACAAGGCCAGTCGCGATTATAATCCCAGGCCTTGCCAATTACCTGTAGTTTCGTCACAAAGTTGGTACAGGCGCCCTTGTTGTCTAGAATGGTCTTCAAGGGTGTATCCAACATCAGCTGTGCCACTGAGATCAACTCCTGGAGCGTTAAAATAAAGGGCGTTGGTTGGTACGAATCCTCAGAGATCAAGGTGATGTTGGCATTCGGTGACGAGGTAGCAGGAGTTCCAGGAGAAAACGAAGAGTTGGACACATGTCGACGAGTAAGAGACGGCATACGAGACTGAGACCGATGAAGACTATCTCGAGTCATCTTACGATGCAAGGGAATACTTCCACCATTCCATGAAGGGGAGGGGGACCAATCGCCCGAGTTCCTCGCTGAACGTTCTTTGCGTTCAACCTCCATGGGTGACTCATTGTCAGAGACTTCTGGAAAGTATCCCTCACTAAACTCTTGAGGTCCATGTGGATAATCAGATCGAGGGGTCCGGTCTTCTTCATAGGATTCGGGTGTATCAACACCCCCATCCAGTCGACGCCGTGCTGCATCTTCTTCCATCTCCATCTGACTATTCTCAATCCAACCTTCAATCTCCTCCACCTCGTTTTGATCCAGTTGCTGGGCAGTAAAATCAGGGACATTGTCGATGTCCTCTACATAATTCAATCCCTTTTCGACAAATTCATTGAGCCCATTAATGATCTTGCGCATCTCCTCATCGCAGTCTGCTTTGCATTGCTCCAACATGCTCCTGATCGTCTTGGTGGACCGCTCAGGTCCTGCCTGGTGAGGGCTGTGATCCGGTGCGTTGGCCGAGTTGATTCCAGCAGAATAGGAGGAGGTCCTGGCCATGACCGATCCGCGACGGACAATCGGTGGTGATGGGTTCACTTGAATCGAAAGACTTGGCTTCTCACGAGGGGAGGTTTTCGATCCCGGTGAAGACTTGGAGGATGGACTTGGAGGTTCTTGTGTCAAAGCTGTGGTCAACATGAGCGGCTTCTGTCGAGTTCCTTCTGGTGGCTTCTCAAACATTGAATGAGACACAACCGGTAGCTCCTTGACAGGAGGGCTAGGATGAACGGTGGTATGTTGGACCATAGGAGGAATAGGAGGAAGCTCTCGCTGAGGTGTGGGAGGTCGAGCCGATTTTTTCCCTTGGGGAATACGCTCAAGAGGCTCCATATGGGGCATAGGAGGCTCACCAGATTTCTTTGGCTGAACAAGAGACATTGACTTTCTTCTGACAGACTTCCACCAGTTGACGAGCTTGGGACCGAGGCCTCCTTTAATCGACTGTTGACTCTTTTGACTCGATATCGATATTCCAGACGGGGACCTTGAGCTGATTCGGAGACCATAGGGTGGTTTAGAGCGCCGACTATTAGGTGAAAGAGAATCGGTCGAATGAATAGATCCGGGTGACGTTGAGGGACCAGGGGGTGGAGTCGTGTGGACCGGAGATGAATCCGACTGCTTGAGCGTCGGAAGATCATTCAAGCTGTGGTCCTTGGATGGCGGAGACACAGACAAAGAAAGCGTTGGTGTCAGACATTGATCCTTTAGAGCCATCCGCGCCATTTTTTGCTCTTGATATTCCTCGAGCCAATCCACCCAAACGATTTTAGTTGGATTGGCGATCGAGACCCGTTTGATTTTCTGATCTGGTGAAGTCGAAGAAGCAACGCTAGCATCGATACTTTTCTGGTCCAGATCTGGTCGCCACTTTTCCAGTTTGGCTCTCCTGGTCTGAGCAATGATCTCCGCATGAACAAGCGAAGGGTCGATCGAGTCCACAGAACGTCTTCGGAAGGGTTTTGCCTGTGTAGGTTCGGGTATCTTGGCAATCCCCTGGTTTTTGACTGGTTCAGTATGAGAAGAAGAATATAAAGGATTCAAACAGGAGATGGTTAATAATGATTTTCCTTTTTTTCTTTTTTCTCTCTTGCCTCCAATGTACATTCCGACAGTACGACCAAAAGCTAGACATAAAGAATAAGATGTACAAGAGAAGAAGACAGATAGAGATGGAGAAAGAGAAAAAATTGTGTGAGAGAGGGAGAGAGAGAACTTACATGCGTTGACAAAATCTACAGTTTCAAGATAGTTGGAATGCGGAAGTTCCGGAACAGAGGTATTGTTATCCGTCGGTCGGGCTCCAGTGACCGCCTGCGCAGTGGTGAGTCCACTCAGGGCTGATCCTGAAGCTTTGATCCCTTGATTCTTCCCACCCTGTCCTCCACCGACTCGAGGTGTATCCAGCGACAGATCGTCGACATCACCATCGTCGTCCTCTTTGGGTTCTTCTGCATGCGCAACAGGTTGGAATCCAGACTCATAGTGGAAACGAGCTCCTGCTTGTCGTCGTAGTCGTCGCTCATGTGCATCCACATCTGTGATCGATGCCTGTCGGGAATGTCCATGTCGAGGGCCTGGGGGTGCGAGGATCGGCGATGGCTTGTCAGAGATGGTGATTCCAGTCAGGGCTGGTCCTGCAAGTGGACTCGAGGCAGAGGATCTCACCACAGGCATGATCTTTGGAGAACCCTTGGGTGAACTCTTGGGTGAAATATTGGGAGAGCGGGCAAGGAGTGGTGTTCTCATGCTAGCACTTAGTAACGAAGTGCCTGGAGCAATGATATGGTGCATCGATGGCTGTTGCTGAGGATGCTCATACTCTTGCGCGACATTCATGTCGATAAAGGAAGCCTTCCTCGACTTTACGAGATACCGGCCCGAGACGGACGAGCTCCGGGAGATGGATGGGGAAGGAGTATCTCTGTCTCTTTCCTTGTCCGAGTTACGATCCCGTGCAGTGTCGCTCGAGGCTGGACTCCGGAGATTCTCGAATGGGTTGTTAAGAGAGGCGCTCTCCATCAGAGAGGTAATGCTGTGACCCGTGTTGGGGGATCCAGATCGGGATATCCGCTCCTGAGCCATGTACTGTGCAAACGATCCAGTCGGGATCGAGGTTGAATACGTGTTCAGCGAGGGCGACCCTTGGTTCCTGGGGGACCATTCATCTAGTGAGAGTTCATCCGTGATTGAAGCTCGACGTGATCGTGCGAGTCGTCCAATGGGCTTTGGCGAAGATGGCATTGATCCATGCTCAGAGTGTCCTCCAGCATCAATCCAGGATGTTCTCCTCGAGCGAATGAGATACTTGCCGCCACTGCCTAGACTAATATGTCCTGCACTCGCTCCACCACTGCTACTGCTGCCTCCTGCATCTGCGGGGGGTTTTGCCAAGAACGGTGTTTGGTCCCAATCGCTGAGGCTGTTTGAGACAGAGGTGGCAAGATTGGAAGGTCGACGGCTCGAAGTGCCAGTCCTAGGATGATGAAATGATCGGGGTGATTCAGGGATAGGTAGAGTATTGCTTGCAGTTCGGTAGTGGTGGAGAGAATGGGAGAGGATGTCGTCAGAGTCGTTCGAGGAGACAGAAGAACGACTGGAACGCCGGGTGAGAAGCGGTTGCGGGATCGGGATGCTTTTGAACTTTGAGTTGGAAGAGCCGGTGGTGTTTCCTTGATCGCCTACACTTGAGCTGGAGGTGGATCCAGAGGCGGTGGTGCTGGTGCTCCCATGATGAGCGTGACCGTGGTGAGGATGGCTGAGATGATGGAGGTGATGGAGTTGCCCTGACCCTGACCCTGACGAAGAAAGAGGAAGAGGTGGTGGTGGTGGTGGAGTAGAAGTAGCAGAGGAAGGAAGGCCTTGTTGCGCAGGGGGATGAGAAGAATGGGCTTGATAGGACGAATTGAACTGATCCGACGGTCTTCTTGGAATTCTGGAGGACTCGAACGACGACGCCGCTGAGGAGGTACCAGAGGTTGACCCCAGGTTATCAAAAGAACTCTTGCGCCGTGAAGGGATCGCCGTCGCTGCTGCTGTCGTTGATGTTGCCGTTGTTGCTGTCGCTGCTGTTATTGCTGCTGTAGTCGAAGAAGTCGGAAATCGCCCTGTGCCAGGTCTCGGAGAAGAGTCTCTGCTCGTTTTGGCCGTGCTGGCATTGCTCTGCAACGAGTCCGAGTGGTGGAGAGAATGGAGCCGGGAGAGACTGGAGCTACTAGTGCTTCTGCTGCTACTACCAACGCCTTGGTGGCTGGCAAAGCCAATGGTGATGGACGACATCTTGGGTGTCGCTGCTGGCATGAGGATCCGATCGCGCGCTGAATTGCTTTGGCTACCGTTGCTGCTACTACCACTGCTGATGGAACCGGTGTGACCGGTCCTTCCCCTGACATTAGCGGAGCCAAGGGTGGCGCCGGTGATGGCGAGTGCTGCTGCTGGAGCGGTGGTGGCGGGCGGAAGCTGGTCCGGTGTCTCGACTGACGGGGTTGCAGGCGAGAAAGTCAGTGAGGGGCTGCTGTCGGCTACATTGTGTAGCCACGAGAGAATTTGGAGGACAAGGTTCACACAAGTTAGTGGATGGCATCGATGCGTTGCGACCAGAGGTTCGGGGAAAGTGATTGCTGATCGTTGAGTTGGAGGAGGAGGAGAAGGAAAAAAGGAAAAGAAAGAGAACAAGAGAGAGAAAAGTGGAGTAGAAAGAGGAGGAGAAAGTGGGAGTGAGAGTGAGAACTGGGTCGCGATTGGTTAGGCATTCTTACAGACGGCATTCTCGTCGCGGTTGACCGAGTCGTGGCTGGGGCGGGGGTGTGGAGTGGGATGCTGACTGGTGTCGCTCTCGTCATCGCTGTCGAGGTCGTCTAAGTGCGGGCCGTGTGTTGTTGTGTGGGCGGGCGAGGAGTTTGGGTTGAGGGGAGAGGAGCGTTTGGTCTTGAGCTTCTCGGCGATCTTCATGCTTGCAGCGGTAATAGCTGCACTGGCATGTGCATGGACGCAAGGAAAGGTGCGATCGTGGGTAGAGTAGTGGACGAACGGACAAAGGAGATGCGTTGGACAAGGCGGATTGACAGGATGGGATTAGTTTTTTTTTTGGCGAGAGTAGGGATGGCGCGTGGAAGGACGGGTGGGAGGAGGAAGAGTGGATCGGATGCGGATCGGAAAATGACAATGAGAACTATGTGTCGATGGGTAGGAGAAGGAGAGAAGGAGAGGGAGAGAGAGAGAAAGAAAGGAGCGAGCGAGCGAGCGAGCAAGAGAAAGAGAGAAAGACGAGAGGCGAGAGAGAGAGAGAGAAGAGAGAGAGAGAGAGAGAGAGAGAGAGAGAGAAAGAGCGACCAGTGAGTGGAAAAAAAAAAAAAAAAAAAAAAAAAAGAGAGAGAGAGCGAGTGAGACGCAGAGGGGGGTATTGGCTGCAGTGGTACCAGCAATAACATCAACAGCAACAACCAACAAACACTAGCAACAGCAACAGCACTAGCAATACCAATGCCAACAGCAACAGCAATAGCATTGTTGTTCAGACCCCACACACCACTTGCCCCGCCCTGCCCTTCACTGTTTCCCCCCACAGACACACACAGAGTGAGAGAGAGAGACACACACACACGCATTCATGGCTCCACACGCACCGCCTCCTGACCAGGACCCTAGAACAGTCCATCGCTGTCTTCATTCCATTCCCATTCCTCCGCTCAAAGCACAGGGGAGAGGAAGAAGAAGAAGAGGAGATCATTCTTTTTTTTTTTTTTTTTCTCCATCACCAAGAAAAGCAGGAAAGTGCGGCTGAAGGGGCGTTCAGTTAGGTCTGGACAATGTCATGCCCGCCTGTCTATCTGTTCTGTCCTGCCTTCTTGCCTACCTGTCTGCCCGCGATACAAACCCCGACCTGCTGCCCATGCATGCGCCTGCTCACCTTTCTCTTTCTCTCTCTCTTTTCTCTCACTCTCACTCTCACTGCATATCCTTTTTGCGTTGCCCATCGGTGCTCTCTTTCTCTTTCTTTGGCCTTGTCTCCTCTCTCCAGGTCCAATCTCCATATCCATCAATATG
Organism: Mortierella sp. BCC40632; assembly: GCA_011634665.1. NCBI lineage: Eukaryota > Fungi > Mortierellomycota > Mortierellomycetes > Mortierellales > Mortierellaceae > Mortierella > Mortierella sp. BCC40632. Next base: position 2,951,477 of record WAEK01000006.1, read on the forward strand.
TCCATCTGTCTCCACTCTCCCATCCCCCAAGACCCTCCTCTTCCCACTGTCTCTGCCAAACACTGCCTGGCCGCGGCATGCATGGTCACTCGCGCACACGCTCTCTCTCTCTCTCTCTCTCTCTCTCTCTCTCTTTCTCACTCACTCGCCTCGTATCCTAAGATAAGACTCTTCTTCCTCTCCATCCCCTCCCCAAACCTTTGACCTATAGAGTTGGCTATCATCCCCCCCCCTTCCCCGACATGGTACATTGGAGTCTAATAGTGCATGCAGCGTTTAATAGTGCTCATCGACTTAATTCTCTTCGGCGAGCATGCTCTCGTCGCGCTCCTTTCCTCACTTTCTCTCTTTTACTTTCTCTCTCTCTTCTCCCCCCTCCCCTGCGCGCTGCCACTTTTTTTTTTCATTTTATATTTTTTTTCTATATGGCTCTTCATAAATGGCATAGCATCTGTATGGTTTGAAGCTCATCCTTCTCCAAGGAGTTGCTTGACCTTTTTTATTTTTTTGAAGTCCCTTGCATGGTACATGCTGACAGGACACTGCTTCAACGGTCCTTTTTACTACCCCCAAATATGTGTTCCTCCTTCCCATTATCTCCCTCATATACTCACACACTCTCTCTCTTCCTCCCATTGCTGCAAAGTGATACATCCCGAGAAGGGAGGCAGGGGTGTCTCCTCTCGAAACCAGACAGTTGTTTTTTCGGTCGAGGCTGCCCCGATTGGCTCTTCCGAGAGTAGCAGCCGCAGATGCCCTTTGTGTTTTTTTTTTTTTTTTTTTTTACAGACCTATGTGGCCTATGGGCAGCGATGAAATGAACAAAGGACGAGAGACAGTCCTTCTGCTCTGGCTTACTAAAAGGGCCTGTTTGTCTGGACGCAGACCGTTGGCGATGTCTGTCTTTTTTTAAAAGGCTCATCACGCGTCAACGTCAGTCAACGTCAGACGAAAAAAAAAAAAGGGACTGAAGAAAAAAAAAAGAAGAGAGAGTGGAGATACACTCTTCCCAAAAAGGGTCCGTGCCTTCATTGCCTCGCCTGGGCAGGAGGTGACCAATGAAAGGAATCCACTCTCTCTTCTTCTCTCTCTCGGGGTGACTCTTCTTTTAGCGTTGTTAGACTACAACGGTCCTCTCTCTCTCTCTCTCTCTCTCACACACACACACACTTTCTCTCTCGTACATTTCTCCTACCCTTTTTTTCTTTTTTCTTTCTTTCTTTCATATTTAGCATAGAATGGAACAATCACAGGATTTGCTAGGTCGATCGAGCCACGGAAACCTGGGATAGAATTGGATTTGCTCAACCTTCTTGAAGACAGTCTCGACAGGGACACTGATGACTGCACTGTAGGACAATTTTGACTTTTTTTTCTTTCTGAACATCAAACTTGTGTGTCTCCCAATGATCGCCACTAAAAAAAAAAAAAAAAACCAATTTGCCCATTCTTTTTTGGACTGTCCCACAAACACTCCTAACACAACAACAACAACAATAACAGAAATTTGCTTGCCTCTTCTCTTTCTCTCTTTCTCTCTCTTACACACACACACACACACACACACACACACACACACACACGCTACAACAGATTGTTCATGCTCTGTGGTTGTTCGGTTATTGCTACCTTTTTCATTCATTTCTCTCAGCTGACTCGAACCATGGGCAAAATACCTATTGTTTCACTGAACAGTTCCAACCCACCTATTATCCACATGCTCGTCTGCATGTCTCGTACATCGCTCCGACTCAAAAAAAAAAAAAAAAAAAGTTCTATCTGATGCGGATCCGAACGCAGAAACGCCCAGTTTAGAGAATGATGGCAAAGGGAAAAAAAGAGTGAGCCCTCACAGGCGACTCTCCAAAAAAAAAAAAAAAAATGCCCTATAGGCGCTGTGTGTCCCTGAGCCTCTCAGTCGCTTCAGCCACGGACTCGAGAATTTCATCCGCAAAACGTGAGATGGTCTACTTGGGGAAGGTCCCTGTCATGGTTTGTGGCGTCTACTAATTTCAATCTCTTTTTTTTTCTTTTTTTCTTTTTTTTTTTTTTTTTTTTTTTTTCCGTTCTCACTCACTCGCTCACTCACTTTACAAACCTCATTGACACGTTGATAGACTGGGACCGATAAGCGCCTTTTCCCTTCAATTGTATGTTTTTTTCCCCCTCATTTTTTAGACGTTTTTGGGTTCATTTTAGACATCAATGGCGCTTTGAGACCCGGATACAAAGAATTCTCTTCCTTCCCAGATCTGTTGATTCACTAGCTCATGTCACTCCAATTTGTCAGAGAAACAACAAATAAGACTGAACCTAGCCGAGATCAAGCCTAGGAACTGCATGAACTATGTAAGGCGTGACGAAAGAAGAAGAAAAAAAAAGGTACCACGCGTCGCCCTCCCTCACTTCTAGAATAAGCCGCTAATGACGAGGTCTCTCCGGCTAGGTCTTATCGAGACAATAGCAATAGCAATAACAACAGCAAAATAGGGAGGGGAAGTGCTAGGATAACACCTCTATGAGACCTGACTAGCAAGAGTGGGAAGGAGAAGGAAAACGCGTTTCCTATCTCTTTACATGGCTAAATCGACCTAATAATACAGGAGCTAAAAGAAAAGACAAGGAAAAGGAAAAGAATGTGGGATGTCACCGCGTTAACTCTGCCGATGGTCTGTGTGTATTTGAACAGTAGGGGTAGGGGGGATTGGTGGCAATGCCATTAAGGGGAGAGAAAAAGACAAGCTGAATGGGCTGCATGGAGTCCATGGTGATGCTCATGGACATGGCGTCAAAGTAGCAACTCGACCGTAAATCAACCTAACGACACCTTTTTCGGTAAGCTTCTGGAGACAACAAAAAGAAAGGAAAGAATGAGCTCAATTATTGTCAACAGTCATGATTATCCAGGACAGAGGATCACAAGCTCAAGCGTAGAGAGAGAAGGAGAGAGAGAGAGAGAGAAAAAAAAATAGAGTGTGAGTGTTTTTAGGCCAGAAGGGAAAGGTTTTCCCATTTTGTGTTGCTCCACCTGTTCATCTTTGCTGGGCTCCTGGTGGCCAATCAGATTCAATAGATCGTGGGAATCAGTTCAGGGCATCATTGGGCCACTTCTCTACTCGTTGGCCCAGAAGAGAGAAGAGAAAAACGCGATCACTGGGTCATGGCTCGAAAGCACGCCACAAAATAGGTGGCCCAGTTCAGCTCAACTGGCTGTCGTCAGCGCTTTTTTTTTATTCTCCCCCTTCTCGTCTGTTTCCACGCACACACATTCGTCTCTTTCTTCTTTTCCTTTCTCCCACCACCATCACCATCACCACCACCACCACCCTTCCTACCTCCTCATCTCTTTTTCTCTCTCTCTTTCTTTCATCCTTTCTCGCGTCACTTGTCTCCTGCCCAACGTCTTGCAATTACCATTAGCGTTTCTGTATATAATTCTGCCATTTGCCTTCATTCGGAAATGACCGCGCTCAAGACAATCCGACCCATTCCAGAGTTTCCTCTCCAAGGCATCCTTCCCAAGGAGGTAAGACTTTTTTCTAACAGTTTTATTCTTCGCGACTCGAACTCTTATGTTTTTCCTCTCTCCTTAGTGACTCGCCTGTACCCCTGTCCTGACCATGTTTTTTTTTTTTTTTTTTTTTTTTTACTAGGAAACCGAGGCGATTTCGTTCTTGAAGAAAAACCCCACCTATGACGGTCGTAACACCATCATTGCCATCCTCGATACAGGTGTCGATCCTGGCGCTGCTGGACTTCAGGTGACCTCTGACGGAAAGCACAAGATCGTTGACATTGTTGATTGCTCTGGCTCAGGGGATATTCCCACGACCACGATCGTCAAACCAACAGAAGATGAGGACGGCTTCCCTGTCGTCACTGGTTTGAGTGGCAGGAAACTGAAGCTGGGCAAGGAATGGGAGAACCCCTCGGGAGAGTACCGATTGGGTATCAAGCGCGCATATGATCTCTTCCCCGATGATCTCCAGGACCGTATTAAGCAGGTAATTGGGGGGGGGGGTTCGGAGAAGAACGATTCCTCATGGGAAAAATGCTGTGAGCAGCCAATGAAAGAAAAGAACATTAAGAACATGGGAGCCTTGCACTCTGACAAGCTTCCCTTTTGTGGAAATGTACAGGCGCCGCTTGATACGTTGACTAACTTTTTTCTTGTTTTTTTTTTCTTTTACGCCTCTTGTTTATATGAACCAAAATAACAGGAGCGTCTTGTAGAGTTCCAGAAGAAGCACTTTTTGCTTGTTTCTCAGGTCCAGGAAGAGCTTGCCGAGTTCCTCAAGGCTCATCCAACTCTCTCAGAGAAGCAGCAACGCACCAAGGATGATTTCAATGCACGCTTGGAGGTGTTGAAGGAGAACATGAAGAACCACTCGGATCCCGGCCCAATCTATGACTGCGTTGTCTTTCACGATGGCAATGTCTGGCGCGCCGCGGTCGATGCCAAGGAGAATGGAGACTTGAGTGGTAAGATGAATTCTTTTTTTTTTTTTGTTTTGTGGAATTTGCGTACGCCCAATACCACACGATCTGCACCGCATCGCCATACGTGTGCTTTTGTTAGTCTACCACCCCCCAAAATACGCTTGTATATATTGCGCAAACCTTTTTCTTTTCTAACCTCCAATCTTTCACGTACCTGCATTTGTACGAAAATCCTTTTTTAGATGCTCCTCTGCTCACGGACTACAAGATCGAACACCAGTATGCCACCTTCAGCAACCAGGACAAGTGCAACTACAGCGTCAACATCTATGACAACGGTAACATCCTTTCCATCGTTGTCATTGCCGGTTCGCATGGTACTCACGTCGCCGCCATCACTGCCGCCAATCATCCAGAAGAACCCGCTCTGAACGGTGTTGCCCCTGGCGCTCAAATCGTCTCTATCAAGATTGGTGATTCTCGTCTTGGAAGCATTGAAACCCAGCATGCTCTCACACGTGCCGTCAAGGTCATCATCGATGACAAGTGTGATCTTGCCAACATGTCCTATGGTGAAGCAGCAAGCTACCCTAACATTGGTCGCTTTATTGAGTTGATCCGTGAAGAGGCTGTTGGTCGTCATGGATGCATCTTTGTCTCTTCTGCTGGTAATGCTGGTCCAGCATTGAGCACTGTCGGTGCTCCCGGCGGTACCTCTTCGGGTATTTTGGGTGTCGGTGCCTACCAGAGTCAGTCGATGCAACAATCCGAGTATGCCTTGTTCGAGTCTGTGCCCGAGAGACCCTACACATGGTCCTCTCGTGGACCTACGCTGGACGGTGATGTGGGTGTGAACTTTTATGCTCCTGGTGCTGCCATTACATCGATCCCCGAGTATGAGCTTTCCAAGTTCCAGCGCATGAACGGTACCTCGATGAGTTCGCCCAATGCCTGTGGTTGCATTTCCCTTATCCTTTCGGGTTTGAAGGCCGAGAAGAAGGCGTACACACCTTACCGAGTCCACCGTGCTCTTGTCAATGCTTCCAAGGATATCCAGGATCAATTCCATGTGGGTTTCCTTCAGGTTGAAAAGACCTTTGAGCACCTGATTACCTACCATGCCTATGAGGAGCAGGATGTGGACTACAAGGTCCAGATTGTTGAACGGGACAATGCTCGAGGAGTGTACTTGAGAGAATGGGAAGAGTGCAACAAGGCTCATACCTTGACCGTGAAGGTTGAGCCCAAGTTTATGAAGGATCTTGACTATGATAAGCCCGACATCAATGAGAAGAAGCTTAACTTTGAGTGCCGTATTGCTCTGATTGCTTCTGAGACCTGGATCCGTACTCCCGAGTTCTTGTTCATGAGCGGAGCAGGTAAAAGCGAATAGCTTTTCTGATGTTTTGATATCTTGGTTTTGAAGATGGAATACGAGTGCAGGATCGTTTTTTAACGCTTTTCTCTCTTCTTTTAGCCCGCATGTTCGAGATCAAGGTTGATCCTACGCAGTTGACTCCTGGACAGCTTCACATTGGAGAGATTCAGGCTTTCGATTCGACTTGCCCCGGTCGTGGTCCCGTCTTCAGCATCTATGTCACCGTTGCCAAGCCTCTCGAGTTGACGACTCAGTCCTACATCAAGTTTGAGAACGTTCAGTTTGGACCTGGTCATATTGAACGTCGTCTCATCCGCGTCCCCGCTGGTGCCACCCATGCTGAGGCCACTATCCGTAGCACAAGCGGAGTGAATGTGGCCTCGCTTGCGGCCAAGTTTGTTGTCTATGTGGCCCAGATCCTTCCTCAACTCCGCTATGACCACACCAACCGAGGTTACATGATCCGTCTCGGCAAGGGAAGCTATGGTGAGGCTGGTGCTGAGGAACAGAACGAGACCAAGCGCTTTGCTGTTTATGGTGATCGTACATTGGAACTCTGCATGGCTCAGTACTGGGACAGCCCTGGTGCCCACTCGGTGACCGTTGATCTCACCTTCCACGGTATCCAGGTCTCGGGATCGACCAACGGCCCTAGAACCGTGTTTGTGAATGGCAACAACCATGTGACCAAGCTTCATGTCTCGGCCCCGATCCGTCGTGAGGAGGGTCTTGCTCCAAGCATCTCGCTCGATAACCTTCGCCGCGCCATCCGTCCCTCCGAGAGTGTGATCAAGGCCTTGGGCCGTGACCGTGATACCCTTCCCAACTCTCGTTTGATGTACAACTTGATCTCGACCTATCCCTTCAAGGTGGAGGCCAGTGGCAAGGACACTGTCTCGGTGTCTCCTCGCTTCCCAAGTCTCTTTGATCTGTTGTACGACTCGCCTGTGGAGATTCTGTTGAGCATCTCGGATGTGAACAACAAGGTCGTTGGATATGGAGATGTCTATGTCAAAAAGTTCAAGCTCCCCAAGGGTGACTATACCTTGCGTCTCCAAATCCGTCATGAGAGTGAGGCGGTCCTGGAAAAGTTGCGTCATCTTCCTGGTCTCTTTGACTTTGGTCTGTCCAAGTCTCAGTCATTGGAGATTTCTGGATCCTGGCCTGATGCTTTGGTTGGCAAGAAGAACGCGTTTGCTACTGTCTTGGAGCGTGGAGAGACTCGGGCTGCCTATGTGGTCTCGAACACGGAATACCCCAAGGGAGCCAAGCCCGGTGATTTGTTGGTGGGTGAGTTCAAGTGGACGTCGACCAAGGTTGATGGAGCACCCATTGCCAGGGTGGTGTATGCAATCCCACCAGAGCAGATCCCTATCAAGGAGGATACGGTCGAGTTGGAGGAAGAGATTGATGTGGCCAAGCAGTTGGCGGAGCAGGTTCGGGATGCACAGATTGCTTGGTTGAAGAAGAGTGCGACTGCTTACAAGACCGACAAGGACAAGGCTGCAGCGATTGAGGTTCGCGAAGCCTTGGTGGCTCAATTGGAGGAAGCAGGATACGACAAGCATTTGCCTGCATTGTTGGCCCAGCTGGATGTTGCTCTGGCCTTGGCCGAGAATGCCGAGGAAGGAGAGAAGGAAGAAAAGTGGCAGGATGTCATCTCGGTTGCTGACAAGATCGTTGCTGTGATTGACCAGAACGAGTTGGCCCAGTACTTTGGACTGAAGCAGGTTCGTCTTCATGGAAAGGCCGAGGCCGAGCAAAAGAAGATCAAGAAGGAGAAGGAGGATTCCAAGCAGGCTTTGGTATCGGCGCTCAGGGCACGTTGCCTTGCTCTGGTTGCCTTGAAGGAGGATTCGGACGAGGCTTACTTCAAGTTGAGTCAATGGTGCGAGGGTACTGGAGTAACAGACTGGAAGTCCGTTGGTGTGTACATTGAGCGTGAGCGTAGCCATGGACGTTTCGGACTTGCCCTCCAGAGGGTCAACACTTGGTTGAGTGAGCAAGGAGGTGGTAGCCGCGACGGTGCTGGTCACATCAAGAGTGCGCTTGCACTCCGACGGGACTTGCTCCGCGAGCTCCACTGGACCGTGTGGGAGGAGTATGAGCTCTCATGGGACGGCATCCGTCTGCCCAAGGGACCAGCACCATTTTAAATTTGTTCTTTAGTAGATGATTGTAATGAACCGTAGCAGTGGCTCTTTAGTAAGATTGTGTTTGTGTGTGTTAGTGAGTGAGTGAGTGCGTGTGTGTGTAGTGAGTGAGAGAAGAGAGAGAGAGAGAAGAAGCAGAGTAAAGTGATCCATGATGTGGTGTGGGGGAGGTGGCGGTAGTTGTATCATTCGATTTGAGATCGCATCATCCTTCACACAGCAGAGGGCGAGATTGTCTGCGCACGGGGGACAGTGGAGTAGAGTAGATTGAGAAGGGTTTCTTCTCTTGCCTTTGACTGACTGGGAGAAGAAAGAAAGGGTCACTCTCACACACACTTTCTCGATGGATGGATGAACGGCAAAAAAAAAAAAAACGTTTTTTTTTAGAGTTGGGCAGCAGCAGACCACAGACAGAGAGAAATGAAAATCCCGCATCTCTCTCTCTCTTGGATCGTTGGGTCGGACGAGAGAGAGTAATAGCGTGAGAGCGACGACGGACCTCTTTTACCGGGGACTAAGAGATGCACTTTTCTCGTCTCTCTGTTTTTTACCAGGGGAACACGAAATACAACCTCTCTCTCTGTCTCTTGTATACACACACACACACACACACACGATAACCATTCTTCTCGTCAGGCACCACGCGTCTTTTTTTTTTTTTTTTTTTCTACTCTCTCTCTCGGCCCTGAGGTTTTCCCTCTGTACCTGCACCTGTCTACGAAGAGAAACCTGGGCCAGTCTAGTCTAGTCGTGTGCGCCCCCTGACAGAAAAAAAAAACGGCCGATCGTTCCTCCTGGCTACTGCCAGGCTCTGGTCGAAGGACTCCTTCTCGGACTTATGACGACGTCTTTCTTTGAGCGGTCATTGGGACAAGAGTATGAACGAGAGAAGGAATGAACGAAAGAGAGAGAGAGAGAGAAGAGACGGGACCAGCCCAACATAGTTTATTTAGCAGAGAGAAAGAAGGGTTGACGGGGGCAAGGGGGAGGAGAATGCAAAGCTGGCTGGCTGGCTGGGTTGAGTGATATTCAGGGCGGGGAGTCTGTCGAGACTATAACATGCATTGGTTCAAGTGTGTCTTTTTTTTTTTTTTTTTCTCTTTCTTCTTCTTCTTCTTTTCTCATCTTCCTCATTCTCTCATCTTTCCCATTCTCCCACATTCACACACGACCCATCTTCATCACCATGTCAGTCATCGGTCAGGAAATCGAAATCAAGGAGGCCTTTGCTCTCTTCGACCCCACCAACTCTGGTTATATCCAGCCTCAGGTCTTCCAGGACTTTATCACTGCAAGTACCCCCTCTATCTTTCTCTTTCTTACTCTTGCTCGTTCTCATTCCCTTCCCTCTTTTGACACTCTTCCATTCCTTTGAGCACATCTCCATCTGTCATCATGTCTCTTTTTCCCCATCTCATTGCTTCGCGAGACTTGCTCCCTTGTCAAGGAGGGACGACTCTTTTTTTTTTTTTGTGTTCCTGAACATATTCCTCTCCTACATCGACTCCACCCCCTTTCTCTCTACCACTCTCCCACTCCGCGCGTTCGTTCGTTGTGTTCCTGAACACCTTATTTTATTCAGAGTGTCTATCAATCTATCAATCTCCCACTCTCCGCACCAACAGGAAGCAGAGGATGTGGTGGCCATCGGAGCGAACAGACAGCAACGATCTCTTGATCTCTCTCTCTCTTTCTGTGTGTGTGTGTGTGTGTGTGTGTGTGTCTGCGAGTGATATCCTGGCCTGTGTTGCTCCCGCGCCTTCCCCTGGTGCAGCTCGTCTCGCTCTGTGCATCCCATCCTTGTTATTTTTATGGGTCGGGGCAGAGAGCTCTGGGCAACTCTCTCCTTTCCTTTCCTGCTCTTCCAGATATCTCTCTCATCCCGACTTTCCTATCGATTCACCTGAACAACAAGGTCCCAAAAAAACTAACCAGACACTTGCTTCCATCTTTCTCTATCTGCATGGCGCAATTCCACTCAATTTAGCAACTCGATAACCCCGAGTTCGCCAAGGGCATCAAACTCCCCAGCCAGCCTTTGGACTTCAAGGCCTTCTCTGCCCTCCTCAACAAGGGCTTCAAGGGTCCCGAGACCGGCGATGAGGCTTATGCTGCTCTTTTCCGCTCCATTAACAAGGATGGCTCTGGCCACATCTCGGCCGCCGACCTTTCCGCTGCTCTCCAGCACTTTGGCAACGGCTCGTTGTCCGAGGTAAGCCTTACTTACTCACTTGCTCTCTCTTTCTCATTCACACACACACTCTCTCTCTTATCCTTTTCTCAAAAGGAGTCGGGATAAACTCGATCTGACCTCCTAACGAATTCGTTCTTGTCATTGTCTTGATAGGCCGATGTTGACGAGATTGTCCACGAGGCCGATGTCTCTGGCGATGGCCGTATCACCCTTGAGGAGTTCTTGAAGATCTTGCACAAGTCCGAGAAGAAGCTCCGTGGCGAGCATGTCCTGTAAAAATATCAACAACAACAAACAGATATCGTCGATCCTATGCGAGATCTCTTTCTTTCTCTCTACTCCATCTCTCTTTTTCTCTTGATACAGTGTATTCCCCCCTCCCCCATCTTCTAATAAAAAAGAAAAAAAAGAGAAAGCGACAAGCTTGTATTAACACATCCATCCGAGGAAAAAAACGGTATGAGCTCTTCCACATCCGGAAGGTGTGGGTATGCGGGGGAGAGGTGCAAGTGAGAGATTTTTTTTTCTTTTCCTAAGGCGAGCTTCGGTTCTCGAGAGCTTGAAGCATCTCTCTCTCTCTCTCTGTCCAGTCAGGTTTTTCGTATCGCTCAAGCTTTGCATGATCAGGGCCATCTCTCTCTCTTTTTCTCTCTTTCATTCTCATTCACTCTCGTCCTTGTTCTCTATTTTTCTCTTTCTCTCTCTCCCCACAACATAACTCACGCAATACACGCGAAACCTTTTTGCTATTCCTCCCTCCCCCCACAACTGCCTTTCATTGTTTCCCCGCGTCGACTGTCGACTGTTTGTATTACCTGGGTTAAAAAAACAACAACAAAAACGGATGGATTGTGCGGACGGAATGAATATCCTCCAGATTTGGTGTGGGGAAAAAGGAAGAAAAAGGAAGATAGGAAAAAGAGAGAAATGGGGCCAGGTTCTTCTCTTTCTTCTTTTTGTATTTGTATACTGAAGGACTACCAGGGAAGGAGAAAGAGAGAGAGAGAGAGAGAGAGAGAGAGAGAGAGAGAGAGAGAGAGAGAGAGAGAGAGAGAGAGAGACACTCCAGAGATATGGTGGAACACTCTCGATAGATACACTCCCCTCTCTCTCGTCATTGCGCTCATAACTCCACATTCGCCGTTTCAGTGCCATATATATTACTGAATGAGATGCAGAATTTAGTTGGATCGGAATCGGCGCAGACAGCAACTTTATTGTATTTTTTTTTTATGTCTGTGGTGCCTTGACAACCACTTCAAAGCACGAGGAGTACTCTTCTCCTACAGGGTTCTGGTCAAAGGGCCACCACCAGACCAATTGATATTTTCCAGGTCGAGTCTTTTTGGGGATCTTGACTCGACCACGACACACCGTGTTCGGGTTCGAGGGTTCATCACAATTGCCTGTCGTCGCAAAAGGCATCGACGCCAATCGATGAACAGCCGTCAATTCATCACGCGTTCGAAGAATCTTTTCTTGAGCAGGAACCTTGGACCAATAGACATGAGCATAAGTTGCATTCTGGTCATTGAAATGACCATTCGCTTGCCAGGTCAGTCGAAGACTTTGACCAGCAGTAATGGTAGCAGATGGAAACTCCCTGGATGGGAGTGCGGTCAAGATATCTTGACGACCTGGCTGACAGACAGGTGCATTCGTAGGACGACCTTCGACTCGGTAGGTGTAAAGAGTATTGATGTCCGGGTTGGCGCGGGAAGGGTAGCCAAGAGAGTAGCCAGCACAGGCACCAGAGGAGTGCATGTTAGTGCAGTCGAGCCATGAGTGGGCTTGGACGACCCCCGATGCCCAAAGAAGGGCCAAGAGGACCGAAGAAGGCTGGGAGGAGAGGATTGCAAGGCTGGGAAACATGCTTGGTTGACAGACTGGAGTGAGGAATGGGGGGGGGGGAACAAGGAAAGGTTTATTGTAGAGGCCCCCGAGGGAAAGAGGGATCTCTTTTATAACCAAGTGGCCACTCTCCATTTCTTTCTCATTTCACCAGAATATATTGTGGGAATGATCCCAAGGGAGGAAATGGAGAGGAAAGGTCTAGGGAGGAGGATTATTCTTGTTAATGGCGGGGTGCGCTATGGCCTATTTCATGCGAGGTACCTCTGGGAAATGAAGCCAGTCTCGATCATAACCGCGGCGGCGACGGACACCCCTGAAATGAAATTACAATAGCGGAATAGGGTGAGCATGAGAACGGCCACCATAGCAATACAAATATCGGGTTATTCGTTTCATACTCCATTCCATACGTAGACGACGCGTCTCATTGGTCAAGACCAAAGCCAGCCGAGCCTCTTTGATGGCCTCAAATGGGGGCGATGATCAACAAGGGATCCGTTATTTCGGTAATCAAAATCACTCCCTTTGCCTCACTCTGGGTCCCCTCGGAAGAAGAAAAAAAGGCCAAAAGGCCTAGTGTAGGTGGAATGAGAAGCGTAGGAGACGCGTTGACCCCGTAGAATGGGTGCCAGTGCCAAGGTCTCTTCCTTTTCTGCTGCTCCCCCTCTCCTGTTCAGCGGGGCACAGCCAATGGCCGTTAGAAAACCAGTTGGGCTGATGCCCAGAGAAGAACTCTCTCTCGCAACAGATAATTGACAGTTGTAGCAAGCGACACAAGGAACGAACAGCCCATTTGAACGGCAGAAAGTCACGTGTATAATATGACGATCTCTCGTTCACTCATACTCCGCTCTTTTTTTTCTTGTTCTCGTATGCGCAACTGTCATGCTCTCTCTCTCGCTCGACTTTACTCTCTCTCTCTCTCTCTCTCTCTCTCTCTCTCTCTCTCTCTCTTCTGTCGCCTTCTTCTTCCCCAGTCGCTTCTCCTTCCTCCTTCTCCTCTTATTCTCCTTCTTCTCTCTTTTCTCCTCTCTCTTTCTCTTGCTTCTGCATTGTCCATTCCTTTTCCCTTTTTTTTTTTCCGTCCTCATTTCACACCCTTCTCCCGCCTATTCTTCTTTTCCCAGGCATACCTCACACGCCTTATCCTTCTCCCTGTCATCATAGCCAACCATGGTTGTCCATAACTCGGCGCTTCTCGCCAAAAAGTTCCCCCAGCTCCCCGCCACGGATGTTGACCGTCTGGTTTCCCAGTTCGGGTAAGTTATTTAGCCCTCTTTTTTTTTTTTTTTTTTATTTTATTTTATTTCGTAAACGGCGGGCGGTGGCAATATTTCCGTTTGCTACTCCTGTGGCAACCATAGTAAACTAAACGGTTCGCGCTTCCTTCCTTCTTTTTTTTTTTTTTTTTTTTTTTTCCTTTTCATTCGTGGAAACCTTCAACTCATTGCAGTCGCTTCGACATTGATGGTCGTGGACAGATTGATCAAAAGGACTTGGTCAAGGTCATTCAGGAGATTGGCGAGGGCCAGTCATATGATCAGATTCGTTCTGCCATCAGAGCCGTCGACATTAACGCAACAGGCAAGGTCGAGGTTGACGAGTTTCTCGAGGTAAAGAGAGAAAGAAGACAAGAAAAGAAAGAGAAAAGAAAAGAACATGAAAAAAAAAAAAAAAAAGGAAAAGGGTCTTGGACCGTGTCTGTGTGTCTGTGGGAGAGCAGGACAGAGCAAGACAAAAGGCGCGAGATTCGTTGGGGGATAGGGAGTGTGTGAGAAGAAGAAAAAGAAAAAGAAACTGAGATGTGAGTGTTCACACACACACACACATACACACACCCACACACTTTCATCCTCCTGGACCTACGTCGTGTCCTACATCCCTTTTGTCAGTTGTTCCGAGCGGCCTGCCTCGTGGCCAGGCATCTCTGTGTCATCATCACGCAGAGACCTTTGTTCTCGCCCCCATCTCCAATACTAGGGTTGTCCCTTTTTTTTTTTTTTACTGTCCGCAAGACCAGCGTTAGACTAACAGCACCCGCTTTCTCTTTCTCCCTTCTCTCACCTGTCTTCAAGATCGTCTCCAAACTGCGCGACAGTGGGTCTGGTGGAATCACGTCCGGCAAGAAGCTCATCACGGTCGAGGGCGCCAACGAGAACATCAGACACTCGATGAACGACGATGAACGATCAGAATTCACTTCACATATCAACTCGGTCCTCGCCGGCGACCCCCATATCGGTGACAGAATCCCTATCCCAACACACACAATGCAGGTCTTTGACGAGTGCAGAGGTAAGCCTCCCTATAATCTGGTGACCAGGGCGTTTGGAGGAAAAGGAGGAGCCGTTGCCTTTTTTCTCTTTTTCTTCGAAACACGCAAAAAGAGGAATACAGATAATAAATGGCTGGAGAGTGAGAGGAAACAGTGACGTTAGGAAGAACGGGTTTTGTTCTTGTTCACTAACGAGCCCTATTGCGCTTCGGGACGGCGTCTTGCTCACACCTCTTTTCTTTGCCTGTAGATGGTCTTTTGCTCTGCAAGCTCATCAACGACTCGGTGCCAGACACGATCGATGAGCGTGTACTGAACGTCAAGAACAAACTCTCCAACTTCCAGATCATTGAGAACAACAATGTGGCCATCAACTCGGCCAAGGCCATTGGATGTTCCGTCATCAACATTGGACCCCAGGATATCATGGACGGACGTGAGCATTTGATCTTGGGACTCATCTGGCAGATCATCAAGGCCGGTTTGCTGTCCAAGATTGATATCCGTCTCCACCCAGAATTGTATCGACTCTTGGAGGAGGACGAGTCTCTGGAAAAGTTTTTGCGTCTCCCCCCAGAGCAGATTCTTCTCCGATGGTTCAATTATCATTTGAAGGCTGCTGGCTGGCACCGCACGTAAGTTGAATTAACCCTTTTTTTTTTTTTTTTTTGGCATGCAAAAAAAAAAAAAAAAAAAGAGCAGGCGGGAGGAGAAAAAAAAGAGAGTTGTCAGCTTTAGCTTTCAGAGCATTGCTAGTCTTTTTTGCTATTTATTTTACGTTTTTTACTCCCTATCTGAGCTGACCTCGATGTTATGTCCACGCGCTCACATTGCATTTCTTTTCTTTTCTTTCCATTTGCTCATGACTCCAGAGTCTCGAACTTTAGCGTCGACGTCAAGGACGGCGAGAACTATACCGTTTTGCTGAACCAACTTGCCCCTAATCTTTGTTCGAGAGCACCCCTCCAGGAGCGTGATCTCTATTCTCGTGCTGAGATGGTCCTTCAGAATGCCGAAAAGCTCAACTGCAGAAAGTATCTTTCGCCCCAGTCAATGGTTGCTGGTAACCCCAAGCTGAACCTTGCCTTTGTCGCCAACCTTTTCAACAACCATCCCGGTCTTGATCCCCTGGAGGAGGAAGTTGAGCGCCCCGAGTTGCCCGATATTGAGGGTGATCGAGAGGCTCGAGGTAGGTTTTTCTTTTCCTTTTCTTTTTCTTCTCCTTTTCTTTTTCTTCTCCCAAAGTGAATCCATGTAATGGCAAAAAGGGCTCTGCGTTCTATTCGTGAATGGCAATGATTTTGCTCACATGTTTGGCAAACGACTTGTCTCTATTGGTTCCTTGTAGTTTTCGCACTTTGGCTCAACAGCTTGGATGTGGATCCCTTTGTCAACAACTTGTACACGGATCTTCAGGATGGTGTTGTTCTTCTCCAGGCCTTTGATAAGATGCACCCAGGAATTGTTGACTGGAAACGCGTCAGCCGTCGTCTGCCCTTGAACCGTTTCAAGCAGGTCGAGAACACCAACTATGCCATTATGATCGGACAGCACCTTCGTTACACATTGGTCAACATGCAGGGTGCTGATATTGTGGATGGAAGCCCTACCTTGACTCTTGGAATTGTCTGGCAGATGATGCGTGAGAACGTGACGCAGACCATGAAGAAGTTGTCCAAGTCTGGAAGAGACATTACGGATATGGAGATGATCCGCTGGGCGAACGAGGCCGTACAAAGAGGAGGCAAGACCAGCAAGGTGTCAAGTTTCAAGGATTCTTCGTTCAGCTCTGGTGTCTACATTTGTGATGTCTTGAACGGTGTTCGTCCCGGTTGTGTGGACTATGCGATGGTGACACGCGGTTCCAACCAGGAGGACGCGACCATGAATGCCAAATATGCTATTTCCGTTGCAAGAAAGATTGGTGCTGTGATCTTTGTTTTGCCAGAGGATATCATTGCATGCCGTTCCAAGCTGGTAAGCCATCTAGGTTCTGAGAGAGAAGAAATATATCTGTCAGCCTCACGAACACGTTTTTTAACCTCTCTTGCTTTCTCTTTTTTCTAGATTTTGACATTCATTGGTTCTTTGATGGCCATTGACACTGCTGGAAGGAAATAAGTCTGATCTTTCCTTCTTCCCCACTTCGTCTTGCTCCCCCCGTTTTGTAATTACTCTTCCTTTTGTTCTCGATGAATAAAAGACAAGCCCATTCCAACACTGAATCACTTTATCCCTTCCCTCCTCTTTCAACTTGTGGACGAGGACAGTAACCAAACAGTGTATCATTAATAGCTGGAAGTTTGTAGTTTAGTAGGGCATCAGAGTGATTTTAAGCGACCTCGTATATGTAACGCAGTGGCCAAACGACTATAACACCCTCCATTATGCCTCTATAGCCATACTTCAACATAACTTGATTTGGGTTGGGTCAAGGATAGATGAGGTCTCTTTAGTGAAGAGACCTTTGGTCTATTTATCTGCTCTGGTTACCTTTGTACCATGGATTCTTGAGTAGGATATCGCTTGAATTTACCACCGTGACTGACAACGTGGAGACAGATATGAATATCATAGACTTGTAGACTTGGTAAACGTGCAGGTGCCATATGGCCAGATTTTTTTTTTTATGTGGAGTGTGACGTATTAGTAGATTCTAATAGGCGTGTGGACTACAAGAGTCCAAGAAGTGGAGCTGCAATCAGACATCACCCTTTTCAGACCTCCATTACCCCCCGTTGCATCCATTTTTGACGCGACAACAACACCACTCTTTCAACGATATCAGGTAATGGTAGTTTCTGAAAGAGAGAGAGAGATCTACGGGAACATGGCGTTATTATTATAATTTCGTATATTATCTGGGCACGGCATTCGAGTATGAGCGTGAGCAGAGTCCTCCTTGGGTCCATGAAAAGGGCATTGTAGACTCTTTTTTAAGCTAGGGCGCTGGTCTACCTGGGAAACGTATCAACTATCCCAACCCTTTTCCAAATGACCTCTCCATTATGGCCAGGGTATTCCAACCTTGATCATTTGGTGGTGCTGGATATTGGCTACCATAGCTGGAAAAAAAAAAAGATGCTCCTTGGGTTCATGAGATGGACAGGTAGACAATAGCTAGGGCGCTGGTCTACGTGGGGTCGAGGCTGTAAAAAGCCTTCCTCCTCCAACCTCTCCATAAGACCTCTCGACTTTCCCCCCCCCCCCCCTTTTGGTTTGTTCGGTGGGTTTGCATCTCCAGCTTGGTACTCGTTCGTCAGTCTCGTGGGTCCATGAGAGTGGGGCGGTGAGAAGAAAGAAGACGCTCTCCAAATGACCTCGGTCACACTCGGATGCCACTCCTCATCAGGACGAGCAGGGATCCATATCGCACTCGGTGTCAAAGGCTAGCTTCTTGGGTCCATGGGTTAGATGTGTAGATAATAGCTAGGGCGCTGGTCTACGTGGGTCGAGGGTGTTGAAGCTCTCCTCCCTACTCTCTCCACATGGCCTCCCCAAGATGATGTTATTATCTTTTTGCTTGCCTTGGCACTGTTTTGCATCTAGTTCTATGCTCCTTGGGTCCATGAGACGGAAATGTAGACAATAGCTAGGGCGCTAGTCTACGGTGAGGGGGGACGTAAGAAACCCTTCCAGCCTCTCCATATGACCTCGTCCACAACCTTAACAGGGTTGCGGTAGTGGAGCAAGACTGGAGCTATCTCTTCTGGATGGCTATGTTGATCAGAAGTCTCGTACTGGTTGCGATTGTTTTCACTGTTGAGTGAAAGGGATCTCCAAGTAGTTTGGGTTAATAGCATCAAGGGAGTTGTGCAGTTGTGTTTCCTTTGTAGCTCTCTGTCCACTAACCATTACCTCCCCCTCCCCTTTCTACAAAAAAGAACACAACAACCTGCTCACGACTCGAGAGACTTGACAGGAAGAGTTAATGGACTACAGCAACAAAGGACACATTGTTTTTTCTATGGATTCTCGAGGATGAGCTTAGATTCTAGACTTGAATCTATACAAAAGCGCAACCATGGAACTATGCGATCGAAAAAAAAAAAAAAAAAAAAAAAAAAAGACGCAGTATTGCGTTGCGTTCCAGGTTTGACAATCTCTCCGCTCACCACCCCCACCATCATCAGAATGGAGAAGCAGACTTTGATCTCATCTCGAAATCCATGTCTGGGGAAGGGGGGGCTTTCAAGAGATTATCCCTTCTCATATGAATGCGATCTGATTGTTGATTGTGAACGTCTGAGGTAAGTGTCCTGTCCCTCTGTCATTTGCAAATGATTCTGAACTCGATTAGTTTCTCAGTATGAAGGTAAGGAGTGAATATCTATATATACTAGCTAGTCGATAATGAAAACGTTGATCTATTAAAAAGAGTGTCGATCATTGTAGATGCTAGTGAAGGATAGGGTGTAATAGCCATTTCCTTTTGACAGGGAGAGGAAAAAAGTGGATAGTGAACAAAAGATCGTGAGAGTGATCTCCTCAGAACAGCTGCCCTTTGAGTACCCATTATTTGTTTTCTTGTTAACATATTTGTCGGGGCTGACTAGCCTCACGAAAGTATCAATATTATCAATGTCAAGTGGGTGCTGAATTGACTCTACCTGTGGGGCTTGAATAATGTGTTGGTGGTAACCAGATCATACACTTTTTTTTTTGTTCTTGATGGCAAGCAGTACCCGTGGATCGCCTGTTCAGTGTTTTAGGTGATATCAGCAGAATAGTATGACTTTTGTAGATGATTGGAAGATTAGACATGATCAATAAAAAGCTACACTCATGGGGATCAATTCAGTTTGCTGAAAGCATTCATGGTAGTGGTGGTAGTCGAGCAGAATCTTGAAGGGGGGAAGTCGTGGATGTGATTCGTAGTAGCTAGGAATTTTGTCCGCAGAACTGACAAGTAATTTTTATTTATTTATTTCTATTGAAGTGGCCATGCCATTGTTGCAGAGTATGGCTCCTCCAGCTATCAGGAGGTTACAAGTAGTCAGTGGCAAGCACTTGGAGTTGGTGGCGAGGGTATCACAAGCCAAGGGCTTTTTTTTCTATACTGACGATACAGCTGTTAAATCGGTCCCTCTTTATCTAACTTTGTGAGGTTGGCCTCTGAAATGTAGTGATTGTGAGCGGCACCTTCTGATGAGGATGAGAAAAAAAAAAAAAAAAAAAAAAAAAAAGGTCGGATAGATAAAGTACTTGATATATTCATGGGCAGGGACCGGTGTTTATACTGGTCCTCTAGGCCACACTAGAAATAGTAATAGTGCAATCACTCCTTTCCAATAGCATAAAACCATCTCTCCTGGCTCTCTATTCCTATTGTTTGGAATCAACTAGAACATGTTGTGGTCTACAACATCTTCTATTCTGTTTGACATGACAATCCAAACAGTCTTTCGGCATCATGTTTCTGACTTTTAGTTTGGTAAGGTTCACAAGCTCCACCAGTGCACTCGGTAGATGTCGTCCATTATTGGGTGGGCCAGGTTGGAAAGGACACTTCAGGCAAACTGGCACTGTCAGCGAGGATTGTTTTGTTTCCTCTCTTCCTCCTCAGTAACCCTGGCTGAAGTCGTTGCGCCCTCCATCACACTTCCTTAGTCATATCTCAACAGTGTGTAGGCCGAGGTTACTAGAGACTCGCCAAAGGGCATCTCAGTCCGGTCAGATATGAGGCACAGGTTGTGGGAGCTTACAGTAAGTGGGTTGCGCCTTTAATTTTTCTCTGTTTAGTTATATACATTGATCTGACCATTTGCTTTTTCTTGTTCATGTGGTCTCCTTACTCCTGCTGGTTCATCCTCTCAACCTGATTCAAGATTGTCTTTATCATGTTGCGCAAAGAGGCGTACGTGTCGATCTCCTGTAGAGTAGTGTTTCTCGAGATTATCGAGTTTTTTTTTCGAGTCGAGCCGACCTCCTGGCTCGACTCGAGTTGGTTCGAGATAAATTAGGCCCATAATGAAGACATGAGACTATAGAATTCAAGCCAGCTCGAGTCAACTCAACCTGCTCGTGAGAAACACCATGTCCAAGTCAAATATATTGACAGCAAGTCCAATCTCATAAAAAAACAAATCGCAAACCAATGGAGAGACACTGTATCTTGTCGTCTAAACACACTCTTGATCGGTATCCATTGCGCTCCATTGAAGTTATTTTTGGCTGATTGCAGTCAAACAGAACGTGATACACAGGTATTCATAGACTTGAAGATGATAAAGAGACGAGTAGAGCTATGGGGCCGATCCAGTGGTAGAATTGGTTGGACGGAGTCTTGGAGAAGTCGTGGGTGTCGTGGTAGTAGCGGGGAGTTTTGTCCGCAGAGCTGTACCAGGTGGAGGAGGCAGCTGAAAGTCCACATCTGTCATATCGCCAATCATAGCCGCCATTGTCAGTACCTGACGCCGGAAGCACAGCAGGAAGGAAAGGACAGAGAGGATCGTCTTGGTATTACGGCCATTGGACATCCAAACAGCAGGTAGAGATACAGTACCGTGGCAAAAAAGTTGATAGAAGCGGCCACGCTGGTGCTGCAGAGAATAAAAGGAGATGGTTCCTCCAGCGATCAGGAGGCCATAGGTAGTCAGTGGCAAGTGGCTGGTGTTCGATGACGGTGAACCAGCCAAGATGCTTTCTATGTTGGTGGTGCAGCTATCACAAATCTTGTCAAACTGATCCTTCATTGTCTTGGAGAGCTTGAGCGTGTCCTCGAGAGCCTTTGTCGAATTTGGCCCTACATGATCAGACTTTGCTGCCTCCATTGCACCGAGTTCCAGCTCTGGTGATACACACAAGACGACACCATCTGTCTTTCGTCCCTGCTGCTGCTTCTCTTGTGGAGATTTTCGTTTGGTGTTTTTTCGTTGTCCGGATGCGTGTGAGCAATGTTCTCCTGGTAGGTATTGGATCAACTCTTCAGCATTCAGCAGCTCATGAAGGATAACCCAGACATTCTCCCGATACCAGGATTCCGACTTGTGGTTTGGCAAGGTCCACTGGTTTCGCTGGTACATCCGGTAGATGCTATTTACTAGCTGGTGGGCCAGGTCGCAAAACGACTCATCGGGCAGACCGGCACTATCGGTGGGTATTGCTTGCTTCTCCTCTCCCTCCTCATTGGCCCTGGCTGTTGCTGTGGTGCCCTCCATCACGCCTCCATAGCCATGCTTCATCATGGTTTGCAACATTGCAGGAGACTTGTTGTACCGGCGTAGGTACTGCTCCTCGGATTCTGGAAGTTTCCAGAGTGCCTCGTTTCGAGGTCGACCCAAGGCCTGACTCAATGCCTCTTTGTCCCTTGGGTCGGCAGCCAGCTGCACAATCTCCTCGATATCATTGATAATGCATGAATGTGCTGCTGACTCGAAAGGGAGTCTCAGGACATGCTCCTTGAACATTTCATCCAAGGTTGCCCCGGATGGTAATGTCCAAGTCTCACCTTGGAAGGCTTCCCAGTTGGTCTGGAATGCTAACCACAGATTTGCCAGCGCTGCCGGACTGATGCTTCCACTGCTGCTCTTACTACTGTCAGTACAGCTTGAGCGGGTATTGTTGCTGGAGGAACTCCTTTCTGACTGACTACGATCTCTAATCTCCTTCTCTTGCTTGAACTCTTGTTGCCGATCTAGTTGCTCTCTTTCTCTTTCCTCTTCCACTTCCTTCCCATCGTTTTTGCTGAAAAAAGAAGTGGCCTGGAAAGACACAATCATCTTGTCAACATCCATTAGGCCCCGGAGGGCCTCGTAGTGCTTTCCATATTCGGCACTACCGTCAAAAAACCTTTTCATCTTGTTCCACGATCGATGCATAGCGCTGGTTTCTGCTGTTGGGAGCTCAGATTTGACGCGAGCTAAAAACACTAAAGCATCGGCTTGCGGGTCCACGCTCATTTCCACGACATATTCAATTGCTAACCGTTCGACCGATGTTTTTCGCGTTGGATAGAGCATCTTACCCAGAATCTTGGCCAGTTCTTCGTTCTAGAAAAGAAAAGGAAAAATGTTGCAAAGAAAAAGAGTTGACGTGAGGAGGTGAGCTGCTTGAATGTGGGCGAGGACCTATTTTTTTTTTTTTTTTTTTTTTTTTTTTAGCAACTTGGGTAACTTGGAGTCATACCTTTTCATCATCGACATCTTTTCTCTTGTGCTTCAAGGAGCGAGATGCACTCGCAACAGGCTCCTCGGAAGAAGGACCTGTGACCATACCTATCAGTTTTGGATAATAGATGATCAAGATCGTCTGGTCAGTGAGATGCTTCATATCCGTGTGGATCCAATTCAAACCTGACTTCTCTAGTCCTTTCCAATCACGAACAGACGCTAGTAGTTCAACTCTTTTTGTTCGTTCGTTTTTCTTTCTTTTCTTTTCTTTCTTAAAAAAAAAAAAAAAAAAAAAAAAAAAAGGCCATGGCAACTTTGCTCTTCTAACATTGCGCGTCTTTGTGCATCACACTCTCCTCCACGACTCAAAACCCATCAAGATGCTATACTCGCATACCTACTGTGATCTTTGCCTAGGTTTTGATGCAACACGCTATGATGGCAAATGGGAGGATGATGGTGGGCAATGGACCAAATGATCTGTGACCCCTTCTCTCCCCCTCTCCAGATATTATTTCTCTGGTTGCTTCCTTCCATGTCAATTGACGACATTACGTCCAACCTAAAATTTCTCCCCCTGTGTCCTCCCTCCCCTCACTGCTGCTAACGGACATGACCAAAAAAAAAAAAAAAAAAAAAAAAAAAATCCATTTGGGAAAAAAGATAGGCCAGACAAGACACAGTGTATCGGATACAAAGGAAGGTGGCTCTGCGCTTCTAGTTCTCCAATTCCAACCAATTGGACTTTTTTTTTCTCCCTCTTTTTTGTTTCCCCCCACAAGAAAGAGATTTCCCCTGGATCAAAAACCTGGATCAAAAAGTTGAACCCAGGCTTTCTTCCAGAGTATCCTATGAATATTAAAAGTCAAAATTCTCCTTTGAACGCAGACTCGGTTCAGTTTCTGTTCGAGGCAAAGAATGTTGAAGGTTTACTGATAGTCTGGCTGTGGTCCTCAAGATCAAATCCTTTTTTTTTCTTCTTTCTTTTCTTTTCTTTTCTTTTCTTTTCTAGACGACAAAAGATGTTTTATAGACTCTCATAATCTCGGCCCTCATTTCTTCTTCTTGTGACGACAATCGTAATCAGCAGCTGAATCGATTTCAAGTACTGTCCAGATTCGCAGATCCATGTATCAAGTAGCATCCAACTATACCACAATCTAGGTTGCATGGACAAAATGAAATTTTGAGCTCTTCACTAGGCTGTGTATTTTTTTGTCTATTGAGGATAAAATTAAAGTAAGAGAGAGAGAGAAAGGGAATAGGCGCTGGGCGTTGGATTCTACTGGTGATCTATGAAATCGAGCACTTGTCCTTGTCCTTGTTCTTCGAATTGGAGGAGCCAGAGCTCATTGTTGCTCTCTTCGTTGCTGCTTGTGCTACTCTACTACTCCTGGCTGATTGACCATTGGTTTGAGATCCGTTGGCGTAGCTAGGTCTCGGGTTTGAGTTTTGTCCGCCTCCCAACGGCTTCTTCTTGGGAGCTGAAGATGAACTTTGTAATGAAGAACAAGCATGTTCGCTCTCGAGCCTGTGTTTAAGACAATAGTTGAGTCGACACTTTTGACAAACAATTGGGATCGCAGATCGGTTTTTGCAGGCCTTGAAGTTACACGAGTTGGTATAGATGGGTTTGGAGATGGTGGTGGCGGGTTCGGGGCATCCTGCAGAGATGTGTTGTTCCATCCGGAGATTTGGGTCTTCGCCCTTTTTGATAGGAACGGGTTTGTTGCAGAGTGGACAGACAGGAACACGTTGATCCTGCTGAGCGGCGGATTCATGGTTAGGGCAGGTGTGGCCTTCTAGCCTCCAATGGTCCTGGCTATGTTATGAAAGAATGCAATGGGTTATGGTTAGGCATCATCATTGTTTTTTTTTTTTTTCCTTGGAGAGTAGAATATCATGGCTGGCTGAGGTGGAGACTCGTACCAGTAAATCTTTTTACAGTGCGGACATGTGTAAGGCAAAAAGTCTATGGTAGTCAAAATGGGCAGGATGAAGTTTTTTTTTTTTTCTGGTTGGTTTTGAGCTCGGGATAAATGGAAGAGGAGGAAGAGTGGGAGCGAGACGAAGGGTGATGGAGCTTTTACCAAGCTGGGAGCAAGTTGACTCCGAGCAATGCTTGCCGATGGATGGGAGTTCCATGATGGGGCGAAGAAAGAGCGCAGGCTAATGAGAATGGTGGCAAGGAAGGGGGAAAGTGGCAGTGAGATTGTTGAGAGACTGTTGGGGATGGCGGCAAGGGACAAAGTGGGCGGGATTGATTCGATGGAATGATGGAATGAATGGAGGAATGGACGTTTATAAAAAAGTAAGTCTGCACGTGATGCAGAAGGAAGGAAGGCATGGAGTCGTCGAGCTCCTTCCATCAACCATATTCCTTCTCTGTGTCAACACGTCAGCACAGCTTGCGTGGGCTGTGAAATTGTTGTCATTTCCCCGCCAAAGCTATTTTGCAACGCCTTCTCCACTCTATCCCCTTTCTCTTAATATCCCCAGACCTGGACTGTCATTGTCTTTTTTCTGCCTGTCTGAATAGCTCTCGGGTTGGACAAAGGAGCTCTGAAGGGATATAGCGCAATAACAAAGATCGAGAGTAGCTCTCCTTGGGTTGCATCGTGTGCAGGATGCGGAAGAAAGTCAAGGCTTTCAGGTCAAGAAAGATAGCCGGTTGACACCCGGTGAGTTTAGTCAGCATTGGATGTGCCTGGTTGTTGGCTGCCAGCAGGGCCAACTGGGCTTTGCCCAGTTTTGCTTCTGAACCAAAAAAAAAAAAAAACGTGACATGAGCATTATCACGTTTTTTTATATTTCAGCTCAATCGGTCTTGGTTGCAGCACTTGGCAACAGCCACGCCAATGACTCTCAAACTCTGGCTTTTTTTTTTCGCCTCTGCTCCTTGACCATCCTTCCGCCTGCATCTCGGAACTTTCTTGCTTTCAGCATTCATAAAAAAAAAAAAAAAAAAAACTCTCCTGGTCTGTGTGCAGGCAACAGCAGCAGGACCCTGGTATCACGAACAGCCTCGGATGGTCATCCTAGTCTGATTTAATTCATCTCTGTCAACGGCTCCTTCACACACACACACCCGTCAAGCTAGGCGGTCGCCGCGTCTTTTTTTTTTTTTTTTCCTCTCCTCCTCCATTACAACAGCAGCACTCCTCCCATCACACACATTCACACATACATTCTCACACACTCACATACACTTTCCCTCTCTCCCGAATATACACCTGCGCAGAGAGCGTCGCGCCCCCTTCCCTCCTCTCCTTTCCAACCCCCTCCCGTACATTTTTTTTTTTATTTATTCTCCAGCCCTCTCGTCCCGGCAAGAGTTATACCTAAACGATCATGCCGCGCATGCGCAGGGTAGCACTGGTATGCTGTTTCTTCACCATCTGCATCGTCTTTATTGGGCGACTGCCATCCAAGGGTCTGCTCTCTGGGATCCTTGATGTCGACCCGCAGGATGCTGAAAGGATCATGATGGAGCGGTATGCGCACAGTCTTCAGTTTAAAGGAAACGTCAGGATAAAGTCACTCGCCTCTGCATTCGACGACGACCATGGCGACGACGTAGAGATTCTCCCAAAGCGTTTGACAAAGAAGGAGCGGAGCACCACCATCTACTTTCCACCGTCCTGCAGGAATGGTCGCCATTGGCAGATCTGCAAAAAGATCGTCCCAAGCTTCATGATTGCTGGCGCAGAACACAGTGCAGCCGATGTGCTCTATGAAGCTTTCAAGACCCACCCGCAGGTGTGGGATCTAGTAAAGTCCAACAACATGTATGAGAGGTGAGTTACTCACTCCCAAGTCTCTGTTGTCTCTTTTCAGCTCTCTTCACAAACTCGCATAAACACACATACACAGATATAGACAGGCCTTTTCTGAAAAGAGACCAATCTATTAACGCCATCCACCCCTTATCCTCTTCAACCCGTTCATGGCTCAATTCTTCAATACCCAGGACTGGAAACACCTCCCTGCTGGACATTCCCGATACTCAGGATGCGCCGTTTTTCGGATCTCAGAGCTACAATGACATCGAACCATCAACTAAGAACCTCGAATGGTATCTACGATACTTTCCCTCGATCAAGGACATTCCTGTTGTGCCCCACAATCCTGTCTTCTCTGGAGAGTCTCTACCCCACATCCAGCACTACGGTCTTGGACATGTCAATATGGAACAACAGGAAGCACCTACTTACAACGAACAAAAGATCCTAGTAGGCGAGTGTGCACCGAGCTATCTCCACCTAGACGGCGCAAGCAAAAGGATCGCCAACACTATGCCAGAGATCAAAGCCGTCTTTATCTTTCGAGACCCAATTGACCGTGCATATCTCAACTATCTCGAACAGAGTATGTGAACTATCCTCTCTCTCAAACACACAAAGCTAATTGGACTGTCATGTGTAGCCCCCTGGGTCTGAGCAATTGCATGCTGACGTTCCTTGTGCTCCGGTCCATCTCCTCACTATAGAACAATATGCTGCGGGATTTAGCTTTGAAGAGATTGTCGCTGAAGAGCTACTGATCCTCAAGGAATGTATTTCACGCCCAGGAAGCAAAAAATGGACCGAGTTCCTACGATGTCATTCCGAAGAGGCAAAGAAAAGTAAGTGCACTCTCTGCTATGTGAAGAGAGGAAAGGGAGAGAAGAGGAAAGAGAAGAAGGAGGGCCTTTTGATTCTTGTTCCGTGGTCACTATGCGGCAATACCTGTTTGACGCACACAGCACCCTAAAACAAACAACAACGACAACATATTACTTATCAACTGTCCCCCTCCCCCTTGTCCTACCCTAGCTGCGAAACGTATGGGATTGCCCAACCGGCCAAGACCATCCAACGCTCGAGGTAACTTGAAGGAAAAGAAAAGAAAAGAAAAAAAAAAACTTTATTCCAAAGTCCTCCAGTCCTGTTTCAACCCGAAATGAAAGATGAAGGGTTAAAAAAAAAATAATCTCTCACTAACCTCTACCCACTCAAACAAACTTGACCGTTGATCGGCCAGACCCTCCAAGCCCTTTATTAGATCTTGTCGTGAAAGGGCTCTACTACTCACAACTGCACGAATTTGTCAAGTATGTTCCATTTACAAAGATTCTCGTGCTCCGGACAGAAGACCTCTATGATCGAAAGTCGACTGTCTCAACCATGGTGCGACTCTGTCATTTCCTCAACCTGGATCCAGCACCGTTTATGAATTACCCGATTGAGATTGGAACGGACCCCATGGCTCCTCTGAGATATGGACATGGTTATGTCCGTGCCTTTGGAAATGACGGGATTGTAATTCAGGATGAGGATGATGTTTCTGACTCTAATGAAAACATGGAGCTAGAGTATGAACAACAACAACAGCAACAACAACAACAACAACAACAACAACAACATCAACATCAAACTCATAGGACCACCTATGTACCTGCTAGTGGAAGTGGCCATGGTGGCCATGGTGGACAAGGTACCTTCACAGACCCACCTCTGGACTTGGCCACGAGGTTCCGACTTCAAAGAGTATTTGAACCTTTTAATCAGAAACTCGTTGATATGTTTGAGCGTCGTCAGGACTTTCCAGGATGGGAGTATGTGTGTATGTGTGCTCCTGGCTTCAGTGAAATGCGCCTAGGCTAGCTCCTCCTCAAACGCGCTCTCCTCGTACACCCCTCAACTATCATCCCTGTCTCGTTCTCTCTTTTACGTGCACACCCCCTCATGCTCCGCCTTCTACGTAGAGTGTCCTGTTGATATAAAATGGCGCATTCCCTGAACGCTTGAAGACAGTAACTTTCACAAAGATCAGCCCCTCCTGTAATGACGCTTCTCTAGGGCGTCATAATTGTTTGTTCAGACGACAAGGGAGATAGTCTGATAGATAGAAAAATTTTATTTGGTATCGCATTGTGAGTTAATTGGTGGTCTGCTTTGGCTATTGGTGGTGCCCATTTTTTTTTTTGTCAACAACTTTGTCTTGAGCCATCTATTATCAGGTTTCCAACCTCCTAATACTCAGGTCGGTTTCCACTGTTGGTCCTCAACACTGGTCCTGTACGACCTGGAAGTATTTGAGGCTGGTCATCTTGGCCTGCCCAACCATTCGTATCTCTTCCAGGAGCACTTGTACTCATCTTATCACCGTGATGGTCACCATGCATTTGGGACGATGCCATTTCAGTAATCCTTTTTTCGGCATGATTGTCATCCTCAATCGAGCCTGATCGACCCATAAACCATTTCTTGAAAAAGGAACCAAGATAAAAAGATAAAGATGGCACCCAGGAGAGCTACCCAGATATAGTAAAAGATCCAGACCCCTTCGTTACCCATCGGCCATGCATCATACAACGTCATGCCCAAATGGACCTGGACCAAGCCGAGGATCAAGACCGAGTATCCCCAAAGACGATGCATCCATGTCGGGATCACATAGCTGGGTGGATCACGGTCAGGGTTGAAGGTCACAAAGATGAACACACCCAAAGCGACCTGAAACACGACCGCACAGACGAGAATGATACCAATGACAGCATGAGCAGATCCTGAGAAATGACTACGGGAACTTGAGGAGACAGCGACAATAGCACAGATAAAGGCAGCCAGGGCAAGAAGGAACCCAGTCACCTGAACTGGGCGATGAAATCGGAAGACTTTTTGGACATGGCCAAAGAATCTCACCAGCATGGCACCCAATGGCAGGATCAGTAGGAACGTCAATGCCATCATTACGCCTAGTGTAGTTCCGTAGAGATTCGAAAGGGCGATACAAAAGCCCATAGATTGGTTAGATAACCACGCGCTTTTTCTTTTTTGTTCTGTAGAATAAAAGGAAGATTGGTCTTTTTTTTTTTGTTTTTTTACCATGGGCCCTGATCAGTTGAGCAGCTCGTTCTTGTCTGGCAATAGCATCATCGACACTACCGGGATTGGTTGTTCCCGGGTTGGTAGGCGTTGTGACCGGATTGTCCGAACTAGAACCATCCTTTCTTTGGATCGTCAAGGAGCCCGTGCCTGTGAACGCATGCTTGCGAAGAGAAGCCGTCTGAGGATCTTCACCTCCTTCCACAGGAACCAACCCCACAGCATAAATCACATTGATGCTCGAGGCCGTTGCCGAGATGGGTGATTGGGTCAAGTTCAACGGACGTGTGAACGTACAGGTAAATTGATCTGCACTGGTCAAGAACCCGGACTTGGGAGCTTGGACCTGGAATGGTACGGGTCCCGCGACAACCGTTGGCAAGGTATTTCTTGGTGCCATGCGGCGCGAGATCACTGCCCTGGAATTCACTGGCCAGCAAATCTAACAGTCGGTGAAGAGAACGATAACAAAAGGTCATTTTAGTGGTGGGGTCATTGACTGATCAGAACAGTATTGCACCAAAAGCTTCATGTCGAAGGTGAAATAGAAAAGACAAAACGGTGGGAGTGGAGAGTGAGTGGAGAGTGAGTGAAAGAGATAGTGAGAGAAAGAGAGAGAAAGATAGAGAGAGATAGAGAGAGAGAGAGGGAGAAACAGGGTGGGAGAGAGAGAAGAGAGGAGAGGAAGGGGGAAGAGATAGAGAGAGAAGACTTACAGCGAGATCGTTGTTGGCCATAGTTGTAGGACTTCCACCCATGCCAACGGCAATCCAACCAGCTGTCACTCTGGAGGAAAGACTAAACTCGATCATGTTTGGTTGATTGGAAAAGATAGTGGCCGAGATGCAGAGCTGAGATGAGCAAAGCTGCTGCTGGGCCTGTGCTTGCACGGGAGTAATAGCATTATTCAGGAGTACTGCAGCTATGTAATAGAATAGAAGAAAGAGAGAAAGAGAAAGAGGGGAAGGGTCAATCAAGGAGAATCGATAGAAGAACAGGTACATTGCACTTCTTTATAAGAAAAAAAAGAAAAAGGAAAAAAAGGAAAAGGTCTCAGTGTGCGACGCTCGGAAAGTTACACACACGGCGGGGGTACGTGTGTAAACAGGACCTCGCTCTAGACCCTGGTGAGCCTACAACCATTAAGCTAGGCAACGGTCATTGTGAGACAGGAGGCTGTTGGATGAGCCCTTTTGGAGAATGGGGGTAAGGGCAAGGGCATGTGGCTGCCACTGTCCGAAAGATGACCCACGGAGGTGCACACTGTTCACTGCCTCATTGTTTTGATCCAACAAAGTCCCTGTACTGGTTCGGAGATGTGATGTCCGAGGTCGGCTATCCCGTCGAAAAAAGCATATCCATGGGTAAAAAAAAAAAAAAAAAAAAAAAGAGAGAGAAGAACCACATGCCATTTTTCTCTCTCCACCACCAGCTCAAAAAGCACAATCAGGAACACAGAAGACATTCCCCAGCAGACAGATTCAGCTCATGACAACAGAGCAAAATGATCCTTTCACTGGGTCCCCTGTCGCGATGTTGTGTTCCAACCAGGTCGGGAACCATGACGCTGACCGTTTCTTTCATTTATAGTGGTAGTTGGTCCCCGAGACGCGAGCTGGCCCCCCTATGACGACCCGCTACTTGGTCCACACAAGCTTTTTTATGTTCTCCCCGGACACTTGTAGATTCAAATATGCCCCTTCCTCCCCCTCCTCCCTCGCAGTCTTTTCTCTTATTTCAAGGGCCAACCCTTTCTGTAGCCAGAGATGTGGAACGGAGGATGGAACGAGCGAGGAAGGGGAAGGTGTTTGTGTGTAGGGAGGGAGAGAAGAAAATGTTCTTTCCACTCGCCCTCTCCTCCTTCCCCTTTTCTCTCTCGTAGATCGCAAGGTACTCAAATAATGAAGAGGAAGGGTATTTAGGAGGTGGGTGCCTGCGTTCATGAATCCAAGGATGTAAGGAGGTGAAGAGTGCTCTGGCCTGAAAGAAGACTCCCCTTGGTCAAATGAACAAAGCAAAGGTACTGTTTGTCTACCTGGAAGAATGGATAGTGCGGCAAGTAAGCGTTTTGTCTTTGTAGACGCCGCCATCCAAGATGGAGCCATGGTGAGAGTTTTTTAAGGAGGGGCTGGCGGTGTTCTTCGGAATACGTTTGTTAGCAAAGGAGAGTGCGAAAAGGTGAGAGAGGAAGTATGTGTGAGGCGATTTAAGTGAGATCGAGGAAAGGAGACAAGTGCGAGCAGGATAGAGCAAGGGCGAATGAAGAACGAGCAACTAGTGAAAGAGAAAGAGAGAGAAGCAAAGAAGAAAAGAAAGATGAGAAAGAAAGATGAGAAAGAAAGATGAGAAAGAAAAGAAAGAGAGGAGCGTGTTGTGGGAGAGAAGAAATAGGGATGGCCGGAAAACTTGTGGCACCTCGGCTTTTTTTTAAATTGAAAGGTCCGCGCCCCAATGACCTCGGTGGCCTCGCGGGAAGGGACTCTTCCATCCTTTGACGTTCACTAGCCCTTTGTCTCTACTCACTCGCCAAAGTACCTTCCAGTCATGTAGTACGGTTCACCTTGACTATGACGGTTGGTTGTTGCATATTCTTTTAACCTACTGTTGTATGTCTAAGATGGTTAGTCTACAGTAGGCAAGGGCTCCCCCCTCGGTAACACAACTTCTTGACACAATCGCGTCTAGAGAGTCTGTTAATCCGGAAAATGCGGGCAATAGACCCTGTTCCGCTCAGGACAGGGTCTTCCTATTAGCCTGCCCATCATAACCCTTTCTCTCGCCCTCTTTATTCGTATCATGTCTGATTTGGACTGAAAAGCATGTTGGGATGAAGGCGCCATAAATCTCTACCCGGGTTTGCACACAAGGGTGCGGGCAAAGGTCAGTGCGGAGCAGGGGTGAAGGACGGGCTGTTTTGTTTGTGTCCACGTTTTCTTGGTCGGGTTCGAGCAAGCTTGGGAGAACATTCTGTCTTTGGACCCTTTCTTTTCAAATGCATAATTAAAAGAACAGGTGACGACAGACGCACCCTATGAATAGGCAGGGCTGGATGGCAGGTTGTTACCCCTAGTCTGATCAGAGCCAGTCGGAGAAACTATTCAAAGGGTTCCAAGCCTCATTTTCAAACATATCCTTTGGACAGTGGCCCTTGTAACGTTTGTCTGACCCGTGTTAGCCTCATTCCCGGTGAACCACCCTGGAGCTACGGGTTGTATGAACGCGAGAAACATTTGCGTTCATCCAAGAGGGTCATTTGGAGGGTTGCAGAGGGTGCTCATGAACACGGACTGATGAGAGTATGAGGACGAGACATAGCGAGGATATCAATCCAGGGAAAAACTACGGGATGTCTTCGTCGATTAACCTCTCCCAATTTACGAGGTCTCATGCAGGACCCTCTTGTGGGAGATAATTTTCATCTTGGACCAAGTGTGACAGGACTATCCATTTGTTACAAAAGATACATGGTTTTTCTAGGTATTTTATTAGGTGATGTACTAGTATGCAGAGCGGTTGTCTGCGGGGAATCTCCAGCAGTTGACAACAGTGACACGGGAGGGGGGAGGGAGAGAGAGGTAGGAAGGGGTTCGTCAAGGTATGTATAGAAGAGAGAGAGAGAGAGAGAAAACAAAACAAAACAAAAAAGACCAAGGCGAACGAGAGCACGAGAGAGAGAGCCATCTATAACTCGAGAGCCAGAAATATCCTGGAAAGAGCTCTTTCTTTGCGCGCGTGTGGCTGTCCTTAGTATCTTTCCCCACTCGTTCCACTGAGTCCCTTCTGGTTTGGCTTCATGGCCCTTGATTGCTTAGGAGACAATGCCAGCAATGCAGGCCGAGATCAAGGTCGAGACTGAACCGGCAAGACAGGCCGAGAACGAGAGACGGGCAATAGCGTCAGCACGGTCAGGGGCCAAAGTAAGGAAAAGCGAGATCTGGGTACCGATCGATCCAATGTTGGCGAAACTGGCCATGGCATAGGTCGTCAACAAAGCAGTACGGGGGTTCAAACTTCCTTGGATCTTGGCGAACTGGGCAAAGGCAGCAAACTCATTGAGGATGAACTTGATACCCATGGCCTCAGCGGCAGGCATCAGGTCTGCACTGGGGATACCAATCAACCAGGCCAAGGGGTAGAGGATCCAGGAGGCAATCTTCTCGATCGAGATATCGACACCGTAGAAGGCAAAGATCCAGCCCAAGAGTCCGTTCGCGAGACCAAGGAGCGAAATAACGGCCAAGAGCACAGCAATAATGACAATGCAAAGCTTGATACCGAAGATAGCACCGTTCGAGACAGCGTGAATGCAGTTCGACTCGCGGTCCTTGTAGGCGGGGGCAACGGCCGAACCCTTAGTCAATGGCTCCTCCTCTTCGGGGAAGCGAATCTTGGAGATAACAATGGCGCAGGGAACGGACATCATGCAGCAGGTCAAGAGCGCCGTCGCATCAGCACCCAAGGTCAAGAGACCAAGGAAGACGGAGCCGGAGATGGTAGCAAAACCGGAGGTCAGGACCTGGTGCAACTCAGCCTCGGTCATCTCTGAGACGAAGGGACCAACCAACATGGAGGCCTCTGACATGCCGACGAAGGGAGCAGCGCAGGCAGCAACACACTCGACACCGGAAATGTCGATAATGTGAATGACCATGGAAGCCATAGAAGCGACAACGGACTGGACAATGTTGTAGTAGTACAGGGCTTGGATAACGGCGGCGAAGAGGATAATAGCAGGCAAGACCGAGATGGCAAACGAGCCCTCAAGATTGACCCGCTCGTTATTGAGCATGAACGAGTTAGGTCCAAAGATGAACTCGCGACCCTGTGCGGCATAGGAAAGGAAGTTCTCAGCCTGCTGGGCAATGAACCGGAAGACCTCGTAACCAACCGACCAGCGGATGATCAAGAGTCCAAGGATGTACTGCATAAAGATGCCGGTCCATACGATCGACCACGAGATAGCACGGCGGTTCTATTGTTTGTTTGTTTTTTAGGCACAGCGAATAAGTAAAAAAGAATGAGTTCCTCTTGCTCTATTGCAGGTTGTTGCAGCAACCATTGGGGGAGCAACGCTTGCGAGAAGGGTCTGTGTGTATGGGGGGATGACGTGAGGATATGCATGGCAGCCACAAGAGAGTGCGATCTGATGGACAATGCAGATGACGGATGACTGATGAGCCAACCGGACGCCAGTTCCTGCATGGGTTGTCTGGGGTGGATCGGCCAGAGGAACAGAGTGCCGTTGCAGAGTCCGATCGATGCTTTCCTGTGCAGCTCAAATTTAGAAGGATGACAGAGGAGAGAAAGAGAGGAAAAAGGGCCAAAGGCCAATTGAGCGCCCCTTTTGGACCGACTGGCGTGTACTATGGCACGAGAGAGAGGGGTGGAGAGGAAGCGAGGTCCTTGGGCTGGTGGGGGAGAGGAAAAAGGGAGAGAGAGGTTGGAGGATGCTCACCTTGGAGAAGAGGATAGTAACGCAGAGAAGGACAACAAGTCCCAGGCACGAAATCAAACGCTGGACACGGGTGCCGTTGGCATCGTCAGCGCGGAGGGCAGCAGTGAGAATCAGGGCAACTGGGGGAATGCCATAACCAATGACACGAACGACGATTTTGGGCATCCTCTCGATCACCTTCGCACCCAAGTTCCAGAGAACACGGATAGGCTTCGAGGCAGTGCCCGAGGGCAAGTTCCTGACAATGAGCCACCAGACGATGGCACCATAGAGAAGAGAGAGAACAAGGACGTTACCCTCCTTGCGCATGATGACAGCGGGGATAAAGAGACCAGTGGAGACGAGGAAGAAGATCAAGTGGTTGATTGCAGTGCGATGTCTGTGAAGGAAGGGGAATCGACCGTGGTACGAGACCTCAGAGCGAGCATCATCGTCATCCTCGACGTGGTTCTCATGCTGCTGCTCCTCATCGCCAAAGGCCTGGGTACGGTCTTTATCGTCGTGATAATACTCCATATCTTCCCGATGTGTGGATGCAGCCTTTTGACTTGTCATGGCTGCCTGTAAGATGGAGATGGGACGAGTGAGAGTGGAAAGGCGGAGGGTGTGACGCTGGAGGTAGGTGGAGCGTGAGGATGTGGTCAAAGGTGAGGAAGAGAAAGATTGGGCGGGGTGAGAGAAGGTGTATGATCGGCGCGGTGAGGAAGAGGGGGTCGAGTGGCCTGGGGGAGAACGGCAAGTGTGGGGGTCTGGACGGGGCAGCCAGGAGCAGGAGGAGAAAAAAGAGAAAGAAAAGGGAAAGAAAGAGGCAACTGTGGTTATTTTAACGGCAACGAGCAACAGCGAAGGCGCGGCCTGTGTGTTTGTGTTCGCCGTTTTTTTGCTCGGCTAGTCGTGTGCAGGGGAAGAAAGGGCGAGGACGTAGTCGTTGGAGGTACTGCGACCGCAGAGCCGCCTCGGCCGCCGTCTGAGTCGGTTTGGTAACGTATTGCTAGAGGACGACAGCACAAGGCCTTGTGTCCCTGGCCTCGAGGCCGTTTAATATCAACGACTCTTTCGATCGGTCATTCAACCCTAACGGGTCATAAACATAGGATGAGATGGGAGGGATGGGACTCGCCAGAAAAGACTCAGTGTACTCGGATACTCTCTTCCCAGTCGCCTGCCGGTGCCCGTCTGCATCCCGTTTCTGCCTCCCACCCTGCCCCAGCTTGACTAACCCCTGGCATCCTGGCATGCTCCTGAAGGAAATGCCATCCCTGGGGATGCGACTGCCACAGAGACGATCGATCCAGCAGCCTCATACCGTGGAAAACTAGAGCTTAACAGCAAGAGAGCATTGCTGGCTCAGTCTCTCATACCCTTCTTTCCCTTCTGGCTCGGTTGTCCCCACTCTGGGCTTGCTGCCCTGCTCTGCATTGGCCCAACCTGGTTTTCTGTCGCCGTTTGAATTGTTCCTTGTTGTTATTATTTTTTTTTTTTTTTTTTTTTTTTATCTCGGCCTGAACAACCTTTTTGGGCACGGTCGAATGGACTGCTGCCAGACGCTGTCTTTGAACTGCAGGCACCAAGGAGTCTCACCACGGATGCCTTGCCTGTTTAGAACGACTTTGCCAGATGCTCCGCTCTGAAGGCACATGCTAGTGGACGCCTGCCACCCTTTTGCCCGCTTTGTTGTCTCTCACTTTCTCTAACACACTTGCTGCCTGGTTCTCTCTCTCCAGTTTCTGTTCCTTTCTGGGTCAAAAAAAAAAAAAAAAAAAAAAAAAAAAAAAAAGAGAGAGAGAGAGGGAGAGAGAGGGAGAGAGAGAGAAAAAAAAGGAAGGGCGAGTGCGCAGGGCGGGCGAGACAGCAGAGTGGAGATACTTGAAATAAAGCCATGTACACTCCTTCAAGTACGCCACGTTGAAGGATGGACCAGTCAATTCCCCCTTCCATCTTCAATCCAACTCCGGCGCCGAACGAGAGACGACTCTTATTTTTGCGGGGGTGGGCGAACAGAGGCCGAGGATCGAGATTCGAGTCAGTGGTGGTGGTTACTGTCGATTGGGGTCTTGATATCAGTCTTTGGCCACAGGGACAGATGAACAGGGGAACCCTGGTGGTTGTTCAGGGATGAACTCATTCTCGACAGCTGCGCGCGATTGTACCACCCGTTGTATGTGAATGTGTAATGTTTGTAACCGGTTGCCTGATTCTAGTTCTCATACAGAGTCGGAAATAGTATCGATCCGTCGAATGAGAAGGTCTTCTATTCTTGACACAGCAGCACTGGCACGAGCAAGGCCAGCGGGGCGAGAGCGGGACGCCGAACTTCCCTTTTTTTTCTTTCCTTCTTTTCTCTCTCATCTACTTTTGTATATTCTTACCGTAAGTGTACTTTGCATAGATACTTTCGTGGCTGATCCATGTAATGTGGATCCATATCTTCCCCTGGCACTATCACCTTGTCCGCCTTGGGTGGAGATTCAGTCAGACCAAGTTCGTCCTGCGTCCGCTCCGCACCCCCTCCCCCACAGCAGTTGTTCCTTTTCACAATCCCTCCCCCAAATCATCCTCTCCGACACCCCCGCAAAAAAAAGCAAACAGGCCAGTCGAGGAGCCTAAATGGGCGAACGGAGTAGCAAGGGGGATAGAGATTGAGAGAGAGAATAAGAGGGAAAAAGAATGAGCGAAGAAAAGATAATAGAAAACATCAACATCCGCATTGGCACCCCTACCCCTCATTCGCGGTCTCATTCTTCTCCGTTGCTATCTCTTTTGCACGCTCCTGTCAATGGCTCTTTTGGCAGAGCTTTTGATGCCCCGCTGGCTGTGTCCCAAGCCGGCATTCGCTTCTCAATGGCCCTGCATTCCCGCCCGGGCTAATGGCAGTCGTCGTCTCGCCAGCTTTCCCATGAACGTGAAAATTTTTGCGGGACCAAGAAGGCAGTGCTAGCCTCTACCAGACGGAGCTCTGAAACAAGATAATAACAGAGCAAACCGCCAGAGAGCTGCGATGACCATCTGAGCACGGCTGGGACGGAACTGGGCCCGCAAGAACACACAGAAAGAGGGAAAGAGAGAGAAGAGAGGAGGAGTTGCTATTGTTGACCGCTGACCCAATCCACCCCATTTGACGAGCTCAAACCCCGATGGGCCGAGGGGAGGACCGAGAGGAGGATCCTGCTTGCTTCCCCTCTTCCCCTCCTCTCTGATCTGTACTAAGTGGAATGTACTGCATGCTCTTTTCTGCCAAAAAAACTGGGGACTGGCCTGCCCCGCAGTTCGCTTTCAACTACCCGGGGCAATGTTGAGAGAATGCATACCTCATTGAAGTACTGCTCGCCCCATGGAGCAAAAAGCCATACGCCAGGTGGGTGTGGGGTAGAGTGAAAGGCGACCATGTTGGATGACGTTGAATCCCTTGATGCAGAGATAGCAGTAGGGCGAGTATTCTTCCATCAGGGATGCAGAGAGAAGAATCGAGAAATGAAAAAAAAAGAACTCTATCGACTTAGTCCACAGGAGGTATATTTTTTCTCTTGTTCGAGAGGGAATGCAAGGGTGGAAGGAGAATCTAGGAAGTGGCAAGGGGGGTCAGAGCCGATCCTTGCCGTTCACAATTAAGCCTATTGGAGGAGGCAAGAGGAGGGACAAAGAGAGCCTGTGTAACCTTAAATCAACTCCAAACGAGCGTACATCGCAAAAGATATATGCGAAAAAAGCACTGGTCAAGCCCATGGGTCAATTCTAGAACTGATGACGGGTCGGCGGTCGTTTCTTGATCTGTCCTTGTCCCGCCAGAGCTCCATTCTCCAACATGTTTTTTTTTTTTCCTCATGTTGTTGCTCTCTCCTCACATCCCACCCTCGTATCACGCCTGCCTTCATGAGAGAGATAAGCGCCCTAACATTTCCCACACGTTCATTTGGGTGGTTTATGTCTGTAGTCCATGGAGAGGATCTCATTCGAAATGCGCTCAAAGGCGCTTTTGAGGTTTTCATTTTGTGCGACGCGTATTTTGGACACACATCACCCTCAAACGGAGAATTCCCTTTCTCTCTTTTTCTCCCCGGGGAAGCTTTCAAGCACAATAGTACTTAATTCTACACCACAGCACCAATTTACTACTCTTGCGCCATCTAGATGAAAGATACTCCCCCTAAAAGTACACTCTTCTACTGGACCCTCGAGCTTTTTTTTTTTTTTTTTTTTTTTTTTTTTTTTTGTTCGCCAAGCCTGTTGACCCTATCTTGTAGGTGCAAAAAGATAGAAAAACAACAACAACAACGGCAACTGCTGCCCGATTTCCTTATGACTATTCTGTTGAAAGATTGTGGGTCAACACTGTATCTAGCAGAGACTCAAGCAACCGCCTGACCAAATAAAACCGCTTTCCTCCCCTCCAAATCAACCTGCTATCATTCCATTTTTAATGCGCTCTAGACTCATGCATCACTTTGCGTTACTCACACTAGTCTTGATAGCGACAAGGAAAAAAAAAAAAAAAAAAGAATTGAGATAGTCAGGCCATTAGTCCTTATCTCTTTTCTCTTGCTCTCTCTCTCTTAGGTTTGCACAAACACAACAACAAAAAAACTCTCACACACACTGAAAAAGAAGAAGAAAAAATAGTTTAGAAATGGATTTGATCCGCAACCTTCACAAACATCGTATGAGCATGGCTCTCCGGCCTCAATCGCATGTTTCTAGAGGACCAGCCCTCTTCCCCAGGTTCTCCCTATCTTGGAAAATACTTGACTTGCCTGAGCAATCAAGAAAAAAAAAGGGGAAAAGGGGAGGGATGTGGAGGAGAAGCTTAAGAGTTGACCCTTCCTACCGCCCTTGCCCCATAATTTTTCCTCTAATTGTAGATCACTCAAACAATTCTTCTGATCATATTACTAATAGGCCTCGAATGCTACTAGAGATAAAGCAGAGTGATGGCATAGGAGCTTGTGTACTATATTCAAACAGATGTAGTACGCAGCGCACCTTGATCCGCGTCCCCCTCTCCTTTTTTCCTCTCTTTTCCCTCTTTTTTTCTCTTTCAATATCATCCGATAATCCAATCCCGGAACATTGAGAGTCTGGGCTTACAAAGTACGTAGATCGGCTTTGACCTCGATACTTCCATTGACTATCTGACTCCCCAAATAAAAGGTACCCTACACCCTTGGAGTCAAGAAGGAACGAGAAAGAATGGGAGAAAGAGGGGCATGGAACAGGAGTGGTGCTCGAGGGAAAGAAACAGGGCAGAGCCCATGAGGCCATAGAAGAAAGAGTGGAAGGCAGGAGGGACGAGGGTACCTCCCCCCCCCCACAACCAGTAGGATGATTGCCGGGCGAGGCAAGGAAGTCAGAATGGGCGGAAGCGAACGACCGTTGTTTTCATTCCCTCCCCTCCCCCAACCATTGATCTATTCAGGGGCAAGGCGTGAGGAGATTGTGTGGAGAAATTAAGATTTGATGTTTGTATAGGTCGGTCGGCGTCGACGTTGACTCGAAGAGCCTCGCCGCTGTCTGTCCTAAAAGAGAGACGAGAGAGAAGAGGGTACTGGTCTCAGTCTACTTGTCTCTGTTTGTCGTTTCGGTACCTTTGTTTGTTGTCATCCGTGGACACTGTTGTTTCTTTCTATGATCCGGACCATCTCGAACGCTCTGCCGGTTCGTCTTTCCGTTTGAATGCATCCGTGGACATCTGCGACATTCGGGACATTTGGGACAGTGCAGCTCGTCCGTGTACGGGTTTCTTTCTTTTTTCTTTCTTTTTTTTTTTTTATTCGGCCGCCGTGACAGTCAATAATCCGCCAAGATGTACCTTTCTAAATAAATAGTATTTGTACCACTCTTATCCAAACCTTTCACACCTTCCAGACTTAGATCTCTGGCCATAGCCGACTTTTTCCCACACACTGCCTGCGGTCTCGTGGAGATCAGCCTCATCCCCAAGAGAGACCTCAACCAAAGAGTCAAAGACAGCCCGGCCAGCCAGGGGCTCAACTCTGGCAACATCCTCCTTGGTGATGAACGCATTGGTCTTGCGCTGGGCAAAGACCATCATACAGGCTCCAGCTCTGATACTTGCTATTGGCCTCATCCTGCGCTTCAATGGTGCTGTCGTCGAAGACTTGGCAAGGTGATAGAGCATGAACGTCTCCATCTCCAAGGTTGTGGTGTTGGGCTCATGCTTGACAAGTTTCATCGAAAGCTCCTCGTTTCCATCATCAAAGTTCATGTCCTGACGACCCTGGGAAGAATAGAACGAGTCGGCCGTTGCGTTCACACTCGACCAGACGTGTTCCTTTGCCAATGTGAGCGCTCATGTTCTTGACCAACGTGGTTGTGATCTCGGGATCGGCCTCGTCAATCTTGGAGAGATGATAAGGCTTTTCTGAAGCACGGTCGCCGTCGACAGAGAAGAAGTTGTAGTTGCGCTGGACAAGGTAGGATCCGTGAGGAACACAGATATCGCCGGCAGCAGCGTCTCGAGAGGGAACCACAGGAGCCGAATCGGATCATAATCATGGGACCATCGACAACCGCTCTGCACTCACGGACAAAGAAGTCCATCATAGAGATACCCATTCCTGTAGATCGGGTCAGTGAAGGATCAGTGTTTGTTAGCTTCAATTGAGAGGACAAGGAATGAAAGAGTGACCACCATGAGCAAGCTGCAGCGACGGATGCATCAGGGGTTGTTGGAAAAGGCCAACCCTTTGTCCTTACCAATGGCAACGATCGAGACAGGGACACCCTTGTATCGTCCTGTAATGGTCAAGAAGCCACGGTGCGAGGCAAAGCTGAAGAGGTTCTTGGGAACAGTCTTTGGAGGGGTGTTGACGATATCGACACCGTCAAGCCAGCGCGACAACACAATAGCACGGGCTGGGTCACCGACGGTCAAGATTCTGTTGGCAAAGTTCACCACGCTTCACGCCGACATGGCTAAAGGAGGATTGAGAGAGAGAAGAAACAGGTATGAGGACTGGAGATCACGTCTGGCCAATCGCAAAGTAGAGTCTGATTCGGGGAAGATGAAAAGATGCAGGGCAGAGAAGTGAGGCTTACTAGGTGCGGGCCTTCGGCATCCATGGGGAAGCCAAGATTGGACAGGGGAATATGTTTGGCAAAGGTTGATGGGGGAGTGAGGGGAATTGGAGGTGATCAGGTTTATTGGGATGTAAACGGGAGTCGGGGTGTAAGGGCGAAAGGCGGGATGGGTTGACAGAGCGGATGAGATGAGGACAAAGATGAGATGAGAGAAAAGAGAGAGAGAAAAGAGAGAGAGAGAGAAGGAGAAAAAAAAGAGAGAGAGAGAGAGAGAGAGAGAGAGAGAGAGAGGCAGAGAGGATGAAATTGCCCCTCTTTCCTTCTTCCCCAGAAGTCGGGATAGAGGTCAGATTTATTGCCTCAGCCGAGACGTCCGAGAAAAGTCCACCGCACAATCACCCACGTCATAGCGAATAGACACAGATGGCCAAAGAGGTCGCCAGTCAGGGACAGAAAGGGTGCCTCACCACTTTTGGAAACAGGGGAGGAATGAGGCCGGAATGAGACTACCGACAAGACCACGTGGAGTGTGGTCGTATCGACGACTAGGACGGATCCCAGAGATCGATCGGTAGATTCCAGTCAGCTCTGGATTTGACCGGTCCCTTTCTCTCTTAATCCATCGAGTAAAGACGATACTTTTTTTTTTCGCTTTTTCTCTCCTTCTCCTCTAGGAACAGAACAACAAGCAATTGAAGCCGCACAGAGGGCAATGAACAAACTTTTTTCTTTTTACTTTTTCTTTTCTTTTCTTTTTTTTTTTTTACTGCGAGAAGGGCTTATGCTTGTCCGATGACGTTTTCTGGCAACTAGAGAGAAGAGCAGCAAATTCAAACTTTCTGAACCCTGATTCTTAAAGATCCGGGGTTTAAACAGAGCAACCCAGCAACTGAAGGAGCCGCTTGAAAAAAAAAAAAAAAAAAAGGTCGACTGAACAGGGCATAGCAGAATGATTGAGTCCTAGTCTTTACCTCAGATTGAAACAGTTTGCTCGCAAGTGAAAAGATCCAGAAAACAGGGCATTGAAACTAGAAAGCTCATGGAGAT